>VONZ01000073.1:0-622500 GCA_012976165.1 Labeo catla
TTTATTTGGTCAAAAATGCAGAAAAAAAAACAGCAATATTGTGAAATATCATTAAAATTCTAAATTATGGTTTTCTATTTTAATATACTTTAACATATAATTTATTCCTGTGATGCAAAGATGAATTTTCAGCATCATTACTCTTAAGTCTTAAGTGTCACATGATCCTTCAGAAATCATTCTAATATGTTGTATTATCATCAGTGTTGGAAACAGTTGTGCTGCTAATGTTCTTTTGGAACCAGTGATTCTTTTTTCAGGATTCTTTGATTGATAAAAAGTTTAAAAGAACAGCATTTATTCAAAACTGTATTTTATATTGTTACAAAAGATTTCTATTTTAAATAAATGCTATTCTTTTTAACTTCTTTTCATCAAAGAATCCTGAAAAATGTATCACAGTTTCCAAAAAAATATTAAACAGCGCAACTGTTTACAACATTGATAATAAATCAGCATATTAGAATGATTTCTAAAGGATCATGTGAAACTGAAGACTGGAGTAATGATGCTGAAAATTCAGCTTTTTTGTATTTTTTAACCAACCAAAAAAATGCAGCCATGATGAGTATAAGAAACTTATTTAAAAAAAACATTAAAAATCGTACCCATCACAAACTTTTGAACGGTAGTGTATAAGCACTCAGCCTACTCAATATTAAGCATTAAATCATAATAAATCAAAAACAGAGCAACAAACATTTGCACCGCAGTGCAACCACACGTCAACGCGTTATTTTAGTATCGTGTCATCACATGCGTAACGTTGGCAGCTGGGTTACACGATCTGACCCTGGGGTCCTGTCTGAGAATATTCCCCGTAAACAGGGTGTTTGTTTACAGATCAAAGTGCTTACCATCAGCAATCTGTCCAGGCAGTGCCTTCAAGCAGGAGAGTCTCAGGCTTTTATGGGTCAAATGTTTTTACACACACACAAAGAAAGAAAATCAATGGATGTCGATTTAAGGATCGATATGGGTGAGTCCCTGTCCCACCACAACAGTGAACCACTGGAATGGTCAGAGACCTTTCGACCAACACGTCAGATGTACAGCCAAGAGGTCAAAGCCCTTGTGTGGATTCACAGCTGATCAGTATTCTTAAACAAGGTTTGAGCACAAAAGGCAACATGTTTTGAAACAGTCAATTCACCAAAACAAAACTAGCTGACAAGACTGTCTTTAAAGTAATATGACAGCCGAAAATGAAAACTGTTATTTACTCACACTCATGGATCCCACAGACTTTTCACTTTATAGAAAGAAAAAGTTCAAAATATTTTCAGAAGAAAGTTTGGGTTTGGAAGAGGAAAGTGAGTAAAAAAAAAAAAAAAAAAAACTTTTTTGGATGAACT
Organism: Labeo catla; assembly: GCA_012976165.1. Classification (NCBI taxonomy): domain Eukaryota; kingdom Metazoa; phylum Chordata; class Actinopteri; order Cypriniformes; family Cyprinidae; genus Labeo; species Labeo catla. The sequence goes on from VONZ01000073.1 coordinate 1,356, forward strand.
AGTCCAGACTTTACAAATGTTCAGGAAGTTGCCTATTTATTTTTGCTTCATCTTTTGTTCATTGTGTATTTTGTATTTACTGTCTTATAGCTTTGTCAGCACGTCACACAAGTATATTAGCAATAAATTAACTGACAAATCCTCAACAAACTGGATAAAAACTATAACCTTTTATTGCAGAAAACTATCATAATCCTCACAAAAGCATTGCGGATTATGCATAATAATGGGAACGTCATTCACAGAAGTCTACATGAACTCCTACGGTAATTGTTTTGACATTTACTGGCACTGATTTTTTTAACAAAAGCTGTGGATTGATGGAGTAGCAGAGATTTTAAAGGCAAGGAGTTTAGAAATGCAACCCATCGCAGAGGCTTTTAAAGGAGAACTCCACTTCCAGAACAACAATTTACGAATAATTTACTCACCCCCTTGTCATGTCTTTCTTTCATCAGTTGTAAAGAAATTTTTTCCCATATAATGGACTGATATGGTGCCCCAATTTTGAACTTCCAAAATGCAGTTTAAATGTGGCTTCAAACGATCCCAAATGCGGTTGTACATCACCTAGCGAAACAATCAGTTATTTACATTAAAAAAAAATGCTCGTCTTGCCTTGCAGTCCTTGAACTCTGTGTACTCTAGCTCAAGACAGTTAGGGTGTGTTGAAAAACTCTGTATTTTCTCCCTCAATTTCAAAAATCATTTCAAAATCATCCTACATCATTGCAGAATATCAGCACCATAGCAGTCCATTATATGGGGAAAAACGCTGAAATTTTTCCCCTCATAAAATAATTTCTTTACAACTGAGGAAAGAAAGACGTGAACATCGTGGATGACAAGGGGGTGAGTACATTATTTGTAAATTGTTGTTCTGGAAGTGAAGTTCTCCTTTATCCAGAGAGTGCACATTTTGAGGGGCAGGGGCTCAAGTGGAAAAAAGGGCACTTCTCATATTAATATTTTTCTAAACGAAACATTAAATATATTAACACAACTCTGACTTACTTGCACTCTGAAAAATGCTGGGTTATTTATTTATTTATTTTTTTAACTCAAATGCTGGGTTTAGCCCACTGGGTCATTGTATTGGGTTATTTTAAATATTTTTTTTACCCAGGTGCTGGGTAGTTTAACTCAGCTGCTGGGTCATTTAACGCATTTAACGGTTATTTTTTTCTACCCGACTGCTGGGTTGAGCCCGTCTCTGGCGAAACAACCCAGCTGCTGAGTTACAGTCAGAGCATGGGCTTTTTGAGTCCTCTACAGGAGAGACTGGTTCTCAGTTTGTATACATTATTTCATTTATAAAAGTCTTTACTGTGCTGTAAATTATATTATTTTATGCAACGCAACACAAGGATGAGATGTCAGTCAGCTGCATCAGCACCGGTTGTTTTGCAGGATGGAAACACCTTTTGCTTTGCATAAAATAACTGGATTTTATTTGTTAATGTACTGAGTTTAATTCAGTTTGATATTAAAATATGTTCTCTAATCTCATTACTGTTTGTTTATGTGCATCTTTTAGCTACGAGTGAAACACGAGGAAACAGACTTAAGTTCGCAGTTACCCTGCCGAACAGCAGCCCTTCACTGGCTCAGATTTCAGCGACACACCGGCACAAGAATTAGCGCTATTTCGGTAAAAAGCGACTACAGACAATGGTTGAATACACTGAGATTAAAATGCTACTTTTAAATGTTACATTTTTAATGTCTTAAATGCTTGTTAAAGGAGTTTAAATGTAATATTGTAAACTATGCTGTATTCACCCAAATACATTCAATTTGTCTTGTATTTTGTCTGTGTGTTCTTGCTTAAAATAATTGCTGTTGCCTCTAGTAATTCTGTGTGTTTTTTATAAGTTCTAGTCCATTTTAAGGCAGCAATATAATCATATTTAAACAATAATTGACTTAAATAAAATAACCCAGCATGTTTGGTAAAAACATGCGGAGGGAAGAATTTGTTTTTATTTGTTTGACAGGGAAAGCTGTGTGCAAACAGAAACACACACACACACACACACACACACACACACTTTTATATATTAAAAACAAATAAATAAATAAAAAACAGAAAAAAGGGCATTTTCTCTAGAGGAAGTAAAAGGGCAGGTGCTCAAGCCCCCTTTGATGTCTGTGTGCACGTGTCTGGTTTTAACATGCTCTGAAACGTTTTAATGGACATCAGAAACAACAAGAACGTTGTAAGGCTGTTTTAGTATGCTGCGTCATCTGTGTTTCTAAAATCACCGCTGCTAAAAATATTTTGGCTAAACAACCAAGAAAAAAAAAACTAGGTAGAACTCGCTGCACTAACTGGCTATTTGCTCTACTAGTCAAAAGTTTTTGAACAGTAAGATTTTTAGTTTTTTTTTTTTTTAAAGAAGTCTCTTCTGTTCACCAAGCCTGCATTTATTTGATCGAAAATACAGCAAAAGCAGTAATATTGTGAAACATTTTCACTATTTAAAATAATTGCTTTCTATTTGAATATATTTAAAAATGTAATTTATTCCTGTGATGCAAAGCTAAATTTTCAGCATCATTACTCCAGTCTTTAGTGTCACATGATCCTTCAGAATGTTCAAGAAACATTTTTTATTATTATTATCATCAATATTTAAATATATTTATTTATTTTTTAGGACTTTTTTGATGAAGATTCTTTGATGTTTGTTCAAAGAAACCTGAAAAAAAAAAATTCTACTCAGCTGTTTTCAACATAATAATAATAATAATAATAATAATAATAATAATAATACATGTTTTTTGAGCAGCAAACCAGAATATTAGAATGAATTCCGAAGGATGATGTGACTGGAGTAATGATGCTAAAAAGTCAGCTTTGAAATCACAGGAATAAATTACATTTTTAAATATATTCAAATAGAAAACAGTACTTTTAAACAGTAAAAATATTTCAAAGTTTTACTGTTTTTGCTGTAGGGGAGAACAGGGACGGATGCAACGAGGGGCAGTTGCAACATGGCTTATTTCTTCAAGAAGGAATAAGCTACAGTGATAATATTCATACTGCACATGCTTTATTGGTCCCTCATCCTTCTTGGAAGAAATCAGCAATAAAAAAAAAAAAAATAAAAAAAAAGTATTTTGTTTGTAAGTTGTTTGTGTGATGCATTGTAAAAACATTTTAATCAGTGTTTTCTGAGCTTGTAATAGGCATAGCTAGCGTGTGTCAAATGATTGTTAAGCTAATATACCAAGTTTAATCATGGCTATCAGTGTAAGGACAGTTGAAATACATTGTTGCAATCGTCCCAACATGCTGTCCCTTACCACAACATTGATTTAAAAGCTTACCATAACATTATGTATTTGTAATTTCATGGATTAATAATCAACCCCCTTCAATAGTTAGGTATCTCTTGTTTTTTATTTAAGTGAATAGGTTAGAAATCTACTTGTTATTTGAGAATGTTTTTCCATTTACTATTCTTTGGTTTTATACAGCCAATTTACCTTATTGAAGACCATGTCTGTGCACAAATAAAAAAAGAATGATTTAATAACATTTTAATTCATGTTTCAACTATCCCCTGTTGTGGGGACAGTTGCAACATTTCAATTTGTCTATTCAAGTGTAAATTGTACATATATTATCATATGTACACATGTTGCAGCAATGTTAGTGAGTAGCTGACAGATGTGGCTTTACGTTATTAACATTTTAGCTTTCAAATACAAACAGTCTCTGAGAAACCAAAGAAAATGCAAAAAGTGTTGCAACCGTCCCCGCTCTCCCCTACTTTTGTTCAAATAAATGAAAGCTTGGTGAGCAAAAGAGACTTATTTAAAAAAAAACATTACTGTTCAAAAACTTTTGACTGATAGTGTAGATGTTGAACAATCCATTCTGACCCACCTGTAATGTTGTCAGATTGATATAATACATCAGCAAACAACATAGATGTAGGGTGGGGAGTATAAATTTAGTCAACAGAAAGTGACATTATGAAACTGTCAGCAGCATCAGCTCACTCATTAATAATGGCTCTATAAATAGTTTAGGCCGCTTTTCTATTTCAGGCTAGCCAAAAAAATAACACAATACATGATATTCCCAAAAGCAACAAATGTAGTGAAAGAAAAGAGCTTCTGAATTAGGAAATTAAATCTTGCTTTTTTTTTGGCTAGCCTGAACAAAAAGCAACCTAAACCATTTACATAGCCTATTTACATTTAAATGTTATATAATATTATATTAATTACATTGGTCCTCATTTTTTAAACGAACGTATGACAGAAAATTGGGCATACGGCCATTTCTCAAAACTTGGAATTTATCAATATCGGCATGAGAAGTGGCTACAATCAAATCTCACGTCAAGTCTCAGCTTGTGTATGCAAGTTTTTGAGTTAGCCTGAATTTACATGTAGCATAGTGAAACCATGAGAATTCACACATCGTCGCATCACCCACCTGCTGCACTTCGGTGAACGCAGAAAAACAGAAATTATAGAAGGAATAAAATAAATAGGGCTAGCCTACAAAATATATTTCTCTTAAATAATTAACAGATTAACAAAAGGAAAAGAAAAACTCTGCAACAAGCATAGGCCACTTTTTTTTTGTGACACTCTTAAAGGAGTCCACTTCTAAAATAAAGATTCACATATATTGTACTCACCCCCTTGTCATCCAAGATGTTCATGTCTTTCTTTCTTCAGTCGTGAAGAAATTATGTTTTTTTGAGAAAACATTTCTGCATTTTTCTCCATATAATGGTCTGGTATGGTGCCCCGATTTTGAATTTCCTAAAGGCAGTTTAAATGTGGCATACAATCCCAAATGTGGTTGTAAACGATCCCAGCCCGAGGAAGGGTCTTATCTAGTGAAACGATCAGTTATTTTCATTAAAAGAAATACAACTGAAATACTTTTTAATCTCAAACGCTCGTTTTGCCTTTCTCTCCCTGAACTCTGTGTATTCTGCCTCAAGACAGTTAGGGTATGTCGAAAAACTCTGATCGTATTTTCTCCCTCAACTTCACAAATCATTTTAAAATCATCCTACATCGCTGCAGAAGTTCCAACCCAGTCTTTGCAAAGTGAACATGCAAAGAAGATCAAACAGCCTTAACAAAAAAGCAGCGATAAAAGGTGATTTTGAAGTTGAGGGAGAACATGAAATGGGAGAACATGAGTAACTGTCATGAACTGGAACAAAAACAGTCCAGGCAAAGTAAGACAAGCGTTTGACATTAAAAAGTACATAAATTGTATTTTTTAATGAAAATAACCGATCGTTTCACTAGATAAGACCCTTCTTTCTTGACTGGGATCGTTTACAACCGCATTTGAAGCCGCGTTTAAACTGCATTTTGAAAGTTCAAAATCAGGGCACCAAATCAGTCCATTATATGGAGAAAAATGCAAAAATGTTTTCCTCAAAAAACAATTTCTTTACGACTGAAGAAAGAAAGACATAAACATCTTGGATGACAAGGGGGTGAGTAAATTATATGTGAATCTTTGTTTTGGAAGATTTAATGCATTTTATCTGTTGTATCTTTACTTTATTAAATGCAACTGATCGCGCGGGCGCCTCACGCGTGCACACACACCATTTCAGCACTGCAAACTTGCCATTAATCCAACTAAAATGCAGTCAACCAAACATAAACGTTACACTGCTCAATTTAAAAGGTCCGCTGTAAAATCTTTTTAATTTTAATGTCTAAATATTTTTATTTATTTACTTATGTTTTTGCATTTCAACAACATCACTGATAATAGTTAAGCAACCAAATGTTTCAAAGCAAAAAATTTTGGATGTCGATGAGAGAGGCTTGTGAGCCCAATGCTGTTTAGTTTTGCTTTACTCATTTATTTATTTTAGCTCGACGTTTGTATTCTGTAGTCACTAGTCTAATTTGTGTTTTACTTTATATTTTAATCTAAAATTTTATAGCTACTCATATTTCATTCTTGTTCTGTAATACCATTTAATTCAAAGGGTTTGTTGTGGATTAAGGAGAACTAAATAGGCTATAATGTTTACAAATGTTTCTTTACATTTATTACTATTTAATACACATACTGGATAAATTAATGCTATTGTTTGCAAATATAAGTTTAAAAGTTTAAAGGGTATTTTTAGAGTAAGATCAATTTCTCTTTCATGAGTTTACTTCCTCTTTTTGGCCGGGTTTTCATTTCTCCATGTCGTAACTCTAGGGGCTTCTAAATCAGGGTGTTTTTGGTGGCGTGATATTTAAATGATATTTAAATATTTAAATTGCTTTCAGCCGCCACAATTATCGACGTATGATCATTCGTACGATAGGATTGGCGGCATACAAATGTTTCATGAATCACACGTGAACTCTGTTGTAAGTTGATTTGTGCGCACGGATCTGCACTCGTTTCTTTAGATTGATAAATGAGGCCCATTGCGTACACATTAAATGTACTGTACATTATAATTGACTTTTTAAGAAAAACTATTCTAAAAAACAACAGATAAAAAGGCTTTAGTTTCCTAATTCAAAAGCAATTGTTGCTTGTGGGAATATCATATTTAGTTTTTTGGGGTTTTTTTTGGCTAGCCTGAACTAGAAAAGCAGCCTAAACTATTTATAGAGCCATTATTAATGAGCGAGCTGATGCTGCTGACAGTTTGATAATATTACTTTCTGTTGACTGAATTTATACTCCCCAACCTACATCTATAATATTTGCTTATGTATTATATTAATCCGCCAACATTACAGGTAGGTTAGGATGGGTTGTTAAACAAATAAATAGCTGGTTAGTGCAGCAAGTTCTACCTAGAATTTTCTTAGTTGTTAAGCCATAATGGTTTCAGCAGCAACGATTTTAGAAACACAGATGATGCAGCATACTAGAACAGCCTTTTAACGTACTTGTTTCTGATGTCCATTAAAACATTTCAGAGCATGTTGAAACCCTCTGTGATGGGTTGCGTTTCTAAACTCCTCGCCTTTAAAATACATTAGTTTTTGTTTTGTTTTTTGACAAGAGCATCATTTTTGGATGTTGAAATACTTCCTCCCATCATAGTTTAATAAGTACTGTGTGTGCTTGAGCATCCTGACCACCCAGACACAGCAACACTGGCTCAACCAATGGCGTGAGTGTTACACAGTTCACATAAACAGTGTTTCTGAGTAGTGAAGTGGTGTTTCTCTTGAAGACAGAACTTCAGATGGAGCGAAGCACACAGTGGTCAGGGTATCTGAGAGTGAAAGCTCTGAAAAAGAGGAGCAAAGTCATCCAGAAGTATGCTCCACCAGCCGAAGTGCATTCACAGAGAGTGATCGATACCTATATGGCTGAGGAGTTCATTCCACGTGTTAGATAGAAACAGAGAGAGGCTTATTAAATATGAAAGTGAAGTGTGAAAGACACTTCGACACACCGCACTGCAGCATGAGGCGCTGAGTCTCTCACATCCCCCCTGTTCTTCCATACTCTCTCTCTTTCACATATCTTTGTTCTTCTTCAAAAGCTCCCTCTTATTTTGTTTAAACCACAGAACTGCATCATATGAGTCTCAATAGCACCTCAAGGAAAGAACAAATAAAACCTTGTCCTAAATCTTGGCAAGTTTAAGAGGAAAACTGCTTGAGGTTGATTTACAAAGATAAATATTTAAAGACAAAATTAAACTGTATTCACAACACATTTAAAGAGACAGTTCACTGGGACAGCCTGGTACTGTTGTAAATGGACATCGACGATTGACAGGGAAGAGAAGAAATTGTTGAATAAAGTTGTTGTTTTTGTTTTCTTTGCACACAAAAAGTATTGTTGTAGCTTTATAAAATCACGGTTGAACCACTGATGTCCCATGGACTATTTTAACAAAGTCCTTACTACCTTTCTGGGCCTTCAGCGTGGTTGCACTGCTGTCTATGCAGGATCAGAAAGCTCTCAGATTTCATCATAATATAATTTATGTTCTGAAGTTAAAGAAGGTCTTAAAGGGGTCATTGGATGCTAAGTTGACTTTTTCATGTTGTTTGAACATTAATGTGTGTTTGCAGTGTATGTACAAATCTACCCTATAATGATAAAAATCCATGCAGTGGTTTTTAATTAATCTGTAAAAATAATATCCCCTTTTTCAAATCGAGCCGTTCTCAGATGCCTGTCGTTGTGGCGTCACACCGACAGAGGCCGCTCCCACAATAGTTGATTGACATGAGCGTATTACCTCAGATCAGCTGTAACAGTCCGCCCTCTTTTGTTTCGATGCTGGAGCAGGGATGTAAGTTAGACAACAATATCTTCGATTGAGCGACTGAGGTGTTGTGTTGCTGGATGTAATAATGAACATAGTGGTCGTCATTTACTCCTGACATCTGAGCCGCTGAAGATTCAGTAGATTGCGCTTGTTTGTGAAGGGAATGCTTCTCCCGATCTACATATATCCATCTATGTTCGTGCGAATCATTCATGATCCAGCTTCACTTACAGCAGAAGTAAGTATAAGGGTTTTTTATGAATCTTTGCGATCACCTTTCCTAATAAAGTGCTATAGTTTAGCGGCTAAACGCGGCTATAGTAAACAGGCTCTTCTTTCCTCAGAGAGAAGAGAGGGGCGAGCAGAGCTCATTAACATTTAAAGCAGCCTCGACCAGAATGAGATGATTTTTGCAGAGCTGATTTTGGCAAGGTAAAAAGGGTGTTGTTATCCACATCCATTGAGAATTTTTAACCAAAGTGTATTATAGACTTTTCATTAAGACCCTAAAGAATCATATCAACTTGTGGAAAATGGGCATCCGATGACCCCTTGAAGTATTTGGAACAATGTGAGGGCGAGTAACCAGTAATGAAAGAATTTTCATTTCTGGGTGAAGTAACTCTTTAAGTTCAGTAATGTAATAAGATTTGATTGAAAAGATTTTGAGAATATTCAAATGGAAATAATGTAGGACGGGACAAGAAGTGATTGGCTCGGGGGAAATTCTAGGATTCTCATTTTAGGGGGACTCAACCCCCAATGAGAGTATAATAATAAAAGTAAATAAATATATATAATAATATATAAATAAAACAAAAAATGTTTGACTAATAGGAGTAGTATACTAAACTTATTTCAGTATTCCACTGTATTGCATAGATAAGTATAATATTTGAGTACTGCATAAGCCAAATTCAAGTCTTCATGATCCTTGTCTCTCTTATACAAATACATACACCCCTGTTTACTCTACTGAACATTTTACTGTTTGCATTACTAGTACAACCCTCTTTCCTTATCTCAAGTATGCAAACCTCTTTGCCACATGCGCTAGAATATGTATTCTGTTGAAAGTAAAATTTTCAAATGAAAATGGCAACATTATCATTTTATAAAGCATACGTTTATATGTGCTTCATTTTCGCTGGAGGAAACAGCTGTGGTGTAAAAAGGGGTGAACGCAGCGAAAAGGCAACAGTAGATTGAGAACCGATTGCTTCTCCATATTTTGTAAACTGTATTTATGACAAATAACTGCACAGATTCAGATATTATAACATAGGGAAAAATACAATGGATTTCATAGGGCCCTAGATGAATTTGTGGTTAAAAAGTAAATACATTTTTATGTTTTAGAAAGTGAGCGAACAGTTCGCTAGATAAGACTCTTATTCCTTGGCTGGGATCTTATAGAGCCCTTTAAAGCTGCGTTGAAACTGCAATTTGGACCTTCAACCCATTAATTCCCACTGAAGTCCACTATATGTTGGAATGTTTTCCTCAAATTTTCTTAATTCTCTACTATTCTTTTTCCCTGCACACACAGCCTTAGTTACATCAGCAGCAGAGTAAGACGCAAACAGGATCATTTCTTTGTTCATGCACGCTTGCATGTACACACACAGATCAGATTCAGTCCCAGTAGTCGAATCGTCTTTAACTCTGCAGCTGAGAGCCAGCGATAAACAACACAAACAAACAAACAGAGAAATGATTAGGGACTGTGAACCGCGCAATCACGTCTCATCGTTCAAGTGTGCGGGTTGTAGAAGGCACACAAAAGTGGATGTAGATGTGATTGCGTGTGTCTGTCCTTACCACCCTGAACCGAATCATCCTGCAAGCGCAGTCATTTACATGTAAATGAGACTCTAACATGCATGTGTGCTCCTTACTTACCGAAGATATTGGTGGAATGTCCTTTCTTGGCGATGGGTTTGAGCTCGTTGTGGCCCCAGCCGTATTGCCTGTAGCTGTCCCACGCATGTTTCATCATCTAGAACACAAAAATGACAGGAAGTTAGCCCTGCACATAACTATCAAAAAGTGTCAAGGATATCTGCTGATTGGTTCATCTACAGCTGCCTGCCTTCATGACATCTTCAATCTTTTTTTAAAACCTGTCTGGACATGAAAGCCAAAAAAGCTGTTTGGTCTGATAACGCACAATGCGTTTTAACAGGGTAGAATAAAACAGGGACGCACAAAGGCCTTTGATGTGAAAGATGAAGCATTACAGCAGAGATGTCCTGTTACCCAGAAGCCCCCGCTGTGACCGTGACCGCGTCTGCTGTGCTGTCATTCCACTTTCAGGTCACTGGCCAGCAGCACCCTGTCGATGTATCTTCACTCTGTGCATGTGTGTTTTTCTTTTTTTCCCCCCACTGGGGAAAGATGAATGGACACAGTGTGTGTCTGCGTCTCTAAGCGTGTCTTTGTCTCAGCTGTGGCTCTAGGCGTCCTCTCTCTGAGCTCTCTCGCTCGCTTCCATTAAACGGCTGGCTGAGATTCGGCTCCGAGCCACTCCACATTTAGACATGTCTTCAAACATTACCACTTTGGAGGAATACTTCCTCCAAAAGCAGAACAATTGTGACGAGGCTGATAAGGTGCGTGAAAAGCACTACTCTAAACAGTAGTGCTTGCTGTCCTATGTAGGATGTCGTTTCCTAAAGTATACTTAGGTTTTCATGCACACACAAGAGTATGCATACAGTGTGTGTGACACGTCTTCATCATATTAGTATTTGCTCAGCACATGCGACTTAAATTTTTTCAAGGTGGAGTCACCAACAAAAACAAACACCTGTTTTGATGTGAATGGAATTAAAGGGATAGTTCAACCAAAAATGTAAATCGTGTCATTAGTTACTCACCCTTATGTTGTTCCAAACCTGTATGACCTTAGTTCATCTTTAAAACACAAATTAAGATATTTTGATGAAATCCGAGAGCTTTCTGACCCTGCATAGACAGCAAAGACTGCCACGTTCAAGGCCCAGAAAGTTAAAGATGTCGTTAAAATAGTCCATGTGACATTAGTGGTTCAACAGCTACAAGAATAGTTTTTGTGCACAAAGAAAACAAAAATAATGAGTTTATTCTACAATGTCTTCTCTTCCGTGGTACCTCAAACATTGCTGTCTATGCAAGGTCAGAAAGCTCTTGGATTTCATCAAAAATATTTTAATTTGTTCTGAAGATGGACAAAGGTCTTACGGGTTTGGAACGACATAAGGGTGAGTAATTAACAACAGAATTTGTACTTTTAGGTGAATATCGCTTTAAGAACTCGTTGGATGTGTTGTCATTAGTTTTAGAACACTTAGGGTTCAGGGTGTGCACTCAAAACTAGGGCTGTTACTAACGATTATTTTGATAAATCAAGTAATCTGTTGATTATTCTGACGATTAATTGAGTAATTGGATGATTATAATAATTTTTTTGTAGTAATAAAGATAGTAGAAAACAATAGCCTTTAAAATGACTTAATACACATATATAATAGGAAGTGAGACAAAAATAATTAGTTCAAATAAAGTATGAAAAGTAGAGATGCCCTGATTCTGATTTCTGATTTTTTTCTGTAAGTGCGACCTGCCGATACAGATTTTTGCAGATTTCCGATTCTAAGAAGTATAATTGACAGCATATACAAACAAAAATGTATACTTTTTTTTTCCAATGCCAAAAAATTTACATCATTAAAAATTAATAAACATTACAATTCCCCCAATCTGGACTAAATTACAAATATTCTCTATAAATGCATTTACACTGCAAAATTTCAAATGCATAAATAATTTTATAAAATTACTGTTTTAAATATTTTTTAAACATACAAATAAGAAATGTGAAAAATGCAGAGATACTTTTAAATTTGGGCTGGCAAACGATTAATCGCAATTAATCGCATACAAAATAAAAGTTTGAGTTTGCTTAATATATGAGTGTGTACTGTGTGTAATTATGTATATTATGTTGCGGCAAATGTGCGAGTCATTTAGTCTTTATGAATGAGTTTCTGAATCATTCAAAAATGTGGATTCATTAAGGAAACACTGCTGTGTTGCTCGGAGACATGCAGCATGATTTTCTGCAACGAAATTGAGCAAAAACAATAAAGCCGCTTATTTTAAACTTCCTGTTTAGTGAACTACTATTATATAAAATCAGTGTCACATCGCAGTCGTGTTGATATTTGGGGAATCACATTGGTCATGCAATGTTGCGTACCTAAATCATATCATAAATATTTTTAATTTCTACTGCGGTATGCATCTTTAACTTTCTGTGAGTGTTGTCGCATTCATTTGTTTTGATTTCTGCACGAGTCTCTCTCACATACTCATTTTTAAGCTGCGCAAGCTTCATCAGTCATGACATAAATACGTTATCAGTCGGCGTAAGTGTGACGTCAACTCAGGGTTTAAACGTAAACTCAGGGTGAGGGTTTAAACTTTTATTTTGAAATCACGATGAACATTTAGCATAATTGAGAAAGATAATGCTGTATTTTCTCTAGGTTTATAAATGATATACCTTACAAATCTGATGAAATACCACACGTTGTATTCACAGATGAACGTTATAATAAATCCAAACTAAATGAAAACAGGTTGTGTAGCAGCATTTACTGTGAACAGATCCGCTCTGAGATGCACGTGCGTAGCCTACGCGGCATGTAAATAATTAAAATGCATGTATTAAACCGGTATCGCATATATTTATTTAATTGAATTGTAGCGTTTATGAATTCTTAATAGCATCTTTATGATGATTTTTAAATGGGTTTAACATGTGGAATGCGCTACTTCCGGTATTTTGCAGATTACTCGACACAAGCAAAATGCAATCAAGTTTTTTTTTTTTTTTAAATCAAATACTCAAATAGAATTGAGGAATCATTGCAGCCTTACTCAAAACATGAATCTACCAATAGCAATATGCTCCAGAAAATTAATTATTTTTAAAATGACATGCATCTTATTTGATGCCACCATGCCACAAGACACTGAAAAAAGACAGATGGCCAAATTGTGAAAAGACATGAACGTATCCTGTATGAACAGCCACTACGGCATTACCAATTAGGAACGCTTCACATGGGCAACATCTCAGTTTCAGTGAAACACATGGGTAAGTATTAGGGCTGCAACGATTAATCGCACGATGTCGTGAGGCGCGTTTAGTCAATGAAGCCGGTACTTTGATTAGTAGTAAAGCTCCATCACGTACGTTCAGCTGGAGCGGCAAGTAATACACAGAGCCGTAAAGCACTGACAAGCTACGCCAAAATCGCGCTCAAAATCGCGCTCAAAATCGAATTCCAAATGAGTGACTACAGCATGTTGCTACGCAAAACAATTTAAACAGCATAAAAATACACAGCACATACAATTTTGGGAAAAAACATACTGAAACAAGGTATATTACTATTGCCTATTGTTTAAAATGGCCTTAGCATAGGGGAGGATGCCAATGACGCCTTAAAATGCTGACTTGGGCTTGGAATAGAGCTTATGAACAACACAAATGCAGTAGACATCTCTGGAGTTTGTCTGACTGTCAGTGTTGTTGTAGGCTGCCATCCCGAGCACAAGGCATGATTTTCCTCGGCTGTTCTCTGCCTAAAAAGCCGAATCCCAGGAGGGAGCCAAGGCAATGAAAAGCAGTCAATAATTTCATTTTGTTCTCGGCTTTCAATCTTTCCATGACACGCTGTGCGCACAAAAGATTATGAATTACCACAATGCAGTCTTTCCTCTAGGTCTCCAACGGACCGAAGCCTGGTGGCTGATTAGACTGATTGTTAAACCCATTTAGGGTAGACAAATTAAAGCCTGTGATCAGCAAGAAGCCTAAAATATGAACTGTAAGCAGATGGAGAGCTATGAGTCTATAGATTTCTCGTTCCCTTTCCTCTAAATTCCCACTTGATCATGCGTAACTTCCAGCCTCTCTCATGTTTTATTCAAGGGCTGTTCAGGGTCGTTCTGCCTGTCAATTAACAGTTGTTTTGACTAAGTGGAGGCCTTGTGAAGCGTTGAGAGCAGAGCCTATCTGACACGAAGGGAACTTAAACTGGCGGTTAAATTAAGCCCAGGCTTTTAACTACCCCATGAAGATGTGTCTACAGGGATGCAAATGCAGGAGAGACGAACAAGGTTAGACAGACACAAGTGGCCTGAGGGGTATGTTTGTCAATTTTTTTGGTGCCAATTCTGGGAAAATGAAAATTCTGTCATTATTTACTCATCTAAGTGTCATTTAAAACTTGTACGCCGTTATTTTTTTTGGTGAAACAAAAAAGGTAGTTTTTGAAGGATCACCACATAGCTCTTTTCCATACAACAATTCAAAACAATCATGTCTGTGAAGCTTAAAAAAACACCATAAAGCATCATAAAAGCAGTCCATGTGGCTTTGTCTAATAAATTACTGTTCAGCAATAAACTTTCCCTTGTGAGTTAGTGTGCTGAACTCATCATAGAGAAGAACTGGTTGAATAGAATAATTCATTTACTAATCTATTTTTACTAAGAAATTATTGAACAGTAAGATTGTAAATGGTTTTTCTCTTCTGCTCATCAAGCCTGCATTTATTCGATCCAAAGTACAGCAAAAACAGTAAAATATTTTTACTATTTAAAATAACTGTTTTCTATTTGAACATATTTTAAAATGTAATTTATTCCTGTGATTTCAAAGCATTTTTAGCATCATTACTCCAGTCACATGATTCTTCAGAAATCATTCTAATATTCTGATTTGCTGCTAAAAAAAGATGTATTATTATTATTATTATTATTATTGTGTTGAAAACAGCCGAGTACATTTTTTTCAGGTTTCTTTGATGAATAGAATGTTTAGAAGAACAGCATTTATCTGAAATAGAAATCATTTGTAACATTATAAATGTCTTGATCATCACTTTTGATAAATTTAAACCATTCTTGATAATTAAAAGTATTTATTTATATAATTATTATACTGACTCCAAGCTTCTGAAAGTTATCGTGTATAATGTTTATAATGTTACTTTTTTATTTCAGATAAACGCTGATGTTTGGATCTTTATATTCAAAGAAACCTGAAAAAAAATGTACTCAACTGTTTTAAATATTGATAATAATAATAACAATAATAAATGTTTCTTGAACAGTAAATCAGCATATTAGAATGATTTATAAAGTATCATGTGACACTGAAGACTGGAGTAATGATGCTGAAAATTCAGATCTGATCACAGGAATAAATTACATTTTAAAATATATCCAAAAAGCAAGCAGTTATTTTAAATGGTAAAAAATGTTTTACAATATTACTGCTTTTTCTGTATTTTGGATCAAATAAATACAGGCTTTGTGAGCAGAAGCGACTTCTTTAAAAAACATTAAAAATCTTACTGTTAAAAAAACTTTTGACTGGAAGTGTATGTACCACTTTTAAGGTCACTTTTCAGTGCTTTTGTCATTTTTGTGAAGCTGGGGCTGCTAACTTGATGAATGGAAACCACCTGTCAACATTCTTTAAAAAGCTGCCTTTTTGAGCTCCATAGAAGAAAAAAAATGAATGAGTAAATAAGAGTTTCTAAGTGGACTATTATTTTAAAGTGCCTTTTACAAATCTTTTTATTATGCAGAAAGTCTATAATTTGAGTGATTTAAGATTCAAAAAGGTCACTCTGCTTTTATTAGAAATGAAAACAAAAGATCAAGCAGCACTCGGTCAAAGATTTTTTTTTTTTTTTCAAAATATAATATTTTTTTTTATATCTTGCTTTCATCTAAAAAAAAAAAAATTAAATACATAAAAGAGCAGAACGAGAGAATGAGTGAGAAACAAATGTATGATCTGAAAAGACTGCACTTGATTTATGTAAATTTTAAAAAAGCATTATGACCCTTCATTCATCATTCCACGGTATTCCCCCATAGGCTGTGTGTTCATTCAGTGTCTCACACGTAGTGCTGAAAGACTCTAGATCATCACGTTCCTGAAAAATGAGGTTCCTGTAAATGAAGCCTGCGCCGTATCGCTGAGTTTGAAAGCACATTTAGTCTTAATTAAAGTCCTAAATGAGCACCCGTTTCAGCAATGACTAGGCATGTACACTCATGCAGATTCCCAGTGCTTGGTAAACAAAAAAACCTCTTTGGAGGCCTCATGCAATAACCCCAAAATTAACACAAAAGCCCAACATGAAAACAGATCTGCATGAGGCATTTAAGTGACATGGTTTGGATTCAAAACAGAAAATCTGGATCTCTAACTCCAGGCTCATTCATACAATACCATTTTTTTTTTCTCATGTCCTCCTCATTTATGGGCATTGTGTAATTCAGTATTCGATGCATCCGCACAAAGCGAATAATTGATTTACTGGATCAGTCCCTACGGATCGACAGTCATGTTCATATCAATTCCAGAGCAGCCAGATACGAACATCTCCACCCTCCCATCAATCGAACACAGTGCAATGTACAAAGAGAGCGATAGATGAGCCTTGTCGGTGCTTTCTGCTCAAGCGCTTGAGCAATGGGGCCGGCCCATTGTGCATTTCAATTACCATCCGGCTGCCAGCACACTTGTTTGAACCGTGATCAGTGCTCATATCAGCTCTGTGGGTAGACTGGTTATGCCTGTCAAGCCGTGCCTTCAGACTCCATAAAAGTCAGAGTGTAAGACAAATTACAATGCATGTTCTCAAAACCTATAAGTGGATTTATCCTGAGGGCATCGCCACCTTTCTTCAAAACTGTTTGCTGCTTTCAGGCGCACTAATATGATTTTTCTTCTCATTATCATTGGCCTTTTATTTTTGGAGTGCATGATTGCCAGGGAGCAGCAAAAGCACTTGGGCGTGTTACAAGGGGCATGCTGATGGTTTTTCCACTGCGTGCTGGGATTGAAGCGTGAGAGGGAGATCCTTTTAGAGCACATCACACTGTCTGGAAGGATTCCTAGAGCAAAGACACAGCCAACACTGGAGCAAAAGGTGGAGAGAGAGAGAGAGAGAGAGAGTGAGACAAAAGAAAGACTACAATAGGCATCTAAAGAAAGAAAGAAAGAAAAATGAGAAAACAAGGGAACAAAAGGAGGAAAAAGGAAACAAGAGACAAGGCAGACAAACATTCGGTAGAAAGGTGAGTAGGAGAGTTAGCCATTTCAGCATGGATGAGCTCACTCATTGACTATGAAAAGACTATGAAAGTGCGAAACTACAAAACCGACTTCAGTGAACTCCATTATAATGGTATTATCAATATCATGATATCACAATAGCAAAACTGTCTATCATCGCGGTCACATGACAATATGAAACTATAGGTCTTCCAGGCAAAAAGTGTAGTTTTTAAAATATATTTAAACTTCTTGTTCTAACATAAAAGGTCTTTAAAGCTGTGTTTTGGGCCATTATGCTTTGATACAGTATCTGTCATAAGAACTAAAACCAAAAGCACAATATGGTTCAATCCCTTCATCAACTCTGTTTTCGCTGTGCATTTCAAAGCGAAGCTCGCACGTCATTCAGGCGATCAGTTTGTGATCTGCCGTTTTCCATGCCTCAGTGAATGAATGCAGTGAACCCATTTATTGCGTGTGCTGGGAGTTTAGCGTGCGTTTGGGGAAGGCAATGACCACCAGTTATGTATTATTTTCATGGCAGATAATTACAGCATTTTTACTAGATTTGTAGTTGGGGCTGGGCGATAAATCAATAACGATAATTACCACACGATATAAATTTCCTCAAAAAACGATAACAAGAGTTCGATAAATGTTCGAAATAATGTTTGTGGCAAAGGTGGAACAAAAGAGCACTAGTCATTTAATGCACACCACCACTCCATTTATTCGCTCAGTTCAAAGTTCAATGTGGCGGCACGGCGCAAACTTACTAGAACAGATGTGTTCACTCGCTGATGAGCTGACATATTTCAACCGATCTCTTGTTCTGGGCTTGCACACGAACTGCATGCAGTCTTCTTTCAAACTGTCATGTGTGCAGAAATATTACGAACTCTTTAGACATCCGTTCACAGAGGCCAGAGATGCTAAAGATGAACGCAAAAAGAAAAAAATACTGCAGCAGACCACGATCACGGTGCACAATGCGCGAAATATTATCCTAAATATTAAAAACTGGTTTATGTGAATGTATCTATGAGGGGAACAGACTGTTTACATGGTGTTTTCTTTTCATTTGCCCATGTATGATGTATTTAAAGTAGCGTTCATAAGCACGGAGTTTACAGCGGTAACCACAGAAATGTAATATCACACTTATTCCACTCTTATTATTACTGTTTTTCATACAAATACCTAGAAACCATATTACATTTTTACCATGGTACTAAGGTGCTATATTTGTGGTTTTAACTGATATTATCATGATCTAAATGTATGCTATTATGGAAGAGCAATGGAATCAAAACAGAATACTTGCATTTCACCATATTAAAATGAGGTGGCTACAACTTTTACAGATATTACTGATTTTGACCATGAACATAAAACCTACATCTGCATCCTAACTCAAGCTACATTGCTTTCATCATTATTATAAGATACATTATTATTAATATTATCAGACAACACAAACCTGTTTCTTGATTTGAAACTATATTACTCATTAAAACATGCAGAACAAAGAAACAATTTTTTTCTATTAAGAAATTTATTTTGTTAAGGAAAAATGACTGGAAAAAAGTGTAAAGAATTTAAAAAAAAAAAAAAGTTAAAGTTGAGAGAAATAAAAATTTGACATTTATCATGATAATTATCGATATCAACTGCTATGAAAAAAAATTT
Organism: Labeo catla; assembly: GCA_012976165.1. Lineage (NCBI taxonomy): Eukaryota > Metazoa > Chordata > Actinopteri > Cypriniformes > Cyprinidae > Labeo > Labeo catla. Next base: position 20,424 of record VONZ01000073.1, read on the forward strand.
GTAACTGTAATAAATTTTTTGGGCATATCGCCCAGCACTATTTGCAGTGAGACACGTTTTTTCACTGAAGCTGGAGTTTTCCTTCAAAATAAAGGTCTACTGTTGTTTCCGTCAAAATAAATGCTTTAGAGTGCAGTATTGCCTGCTAACAGCTAGTTGTTTAAATGGGTAACGTTACTGCAGTCCAAATTCAAACTATCTTTCAAGTGTAGAAATTAGGAAGAAAATACTGTAATTTCCCTATTGTAGTGTAAAGCAAAAATAATATACCTATGAAATATTCATTTTTATCTATTTAACAGTACAACCATTTTACAATATATGGCTATTACTGTTAAGGCCATTTGTTTGGCTTCCCAAAAAAACAAGAGTGTGAATGTAATTTAGACTGAAACAGTATATCACAAATAAAAAGAGGGCTGAGTCCCTTTTAAAGTTCAGGTACAAGTCAATTCACTTGTAGACTTTTTTCTGACTTATGTTTTCTTAGTGAAGAACATGGATTGGAGCTCTTAATTTTGAACTCTCAAAGTGCATTAGATAGAATAATTTAACTTTAAAAAGTACAAAATTCTCATTTTTTCCCCCCCCAAGTCTTTTTTTTTTTTAAACGTCGTAATAATTATTGTATTGTGGACTTCAAATCAAGATATCACATCATGAGGTTTTGATATTGTAACATCCATACTAGTTAACTAATCTGCCTGAAACAGATAGTAACAGATTAGTTAAAGGGATGGTTCACCCCAAAATGAAAATTCTGTCATTAATTATTACCCTCATGTCGTTCCAAACCCCTAAGACCTTCGTTCATCTTCAGAACACAAATGAAGATATTTTTGATTAAATCTGAGAGCTTTCTGACCCTGCGTTGCTGTCTATGCATCACTATTATATGTGTGTGTGTGTGTGTGTGTGCGCAACTTATGAAAAATTTCATCATTGCTGAGGACGGTGAAGTTTCACGTGGTTAGCTAATTACTGCGGTGCTTAAAAAAAAAATACAGCATTCAGAACCTGCAGCAAACACACACACAAACAATGTGAAAATGCCCTCCACAGTTTCCTCTAGAGGGAGCTGCATTAATTAGCATTAACCCCCACCAGGCACATGCAATTCATTCATAGATCACTCTTTGCTCCACTGTGAAAAGTCCGCATCGAGGTCAAATAAGAACTGCCGCTCTGAAAGTATCAGGCAGCAGAGCTGCAATTACCAGTTGCCCCTGGTGACGGCCTGAGTCCCGGTGATTGATTTAGACTCCTCCCATTTCGCCACAGAGCTGCAGGTTAAAGTTACGGCGCTATAACCTGTCCACTGAGACAGACAGAATCCTATCAGACGGAGTCTCGGCGCAGTAAATGCGACGATGCAATAGAAGCCAGGCGAAGTGATAAATTGACTTTAAGAGCATTCCGACACTGAAAGACTCAGGACACTTCTTCTGTTTTGGAGACAGCCTTTAAACATCAAAACCAGACATTACTGCACTACCTTGTGGCATGTCAAATATAACCTATCATTCAACTAATTCAGATATATTGGCCCTTCAATTGCTGTCCACATTTTAGCTCCCACTTGACTCCACTGTGTCTGGTTTTGTAGACTTTAAGAAGAGCTGGATCTAAGCCTCAGGTGTTATGTGAATGTAACCTATTATGCCGCTTTTACAAGATGTGTATGTAAAGTTTTAGCTCAAAATACCTGACAGATCATTTTTTGTAGCTTGTTAAAATTGCCACTTTTAGGGTATAAGCCAAAACGTGTCATTTTGTGTTTGTCCCTTTAAATGCAAATGAGCTGGTGCTCATTTGCATTTTAGAGGGCGGAGCTTCTAGAGCCAGCAGAAACAAAACAGAAAAATCTTACGCACTGTAAATGTCAGAAACTTTCAGTAGAGGTGTTCAGCCTTATATGTTCAATCGGTTTAAAAGTCAGTCATCTGATTGTACTGTGCATACTAAATGTGCGTTTATATATTACACTGACGGAGAGCACGGCACGCTAAAAACGATGACATACCTGGTCTCATGGTGCCATCTCCTGCTATCACAAATGTTATAAGTCCCACTTGTGATTATGAGCTTGACAAATTCAAGTGGTCGACTTTACATTGCTTTCATATTCAATTTTTAACAACCACATTCCTATTTACAATCATTCTGGTAACCCATGAAGGCAGCATCAGTGAAAACAAGCAGACAATGGTAGCTTTAGCAACATTAGTCTTACAGAGAGCCAAGATGCTCTTTCAGAAAGGCAATTTGGAAAGCAAACGTGATATTTACTTTGTAGCTGACATTCAAGCGTCGGTATTGATCCCTAAACAAATAGGGAATATACAGAATTTTTCCGGGACATTTCAATCTAAAATTAAATTTAACCACAGTGTCCTCAGCAGCTCAGACAGAGGGAGTCTATGAAGACTCCTATGTTTGTTGGCGCATCCCAAAACACAACATTTGCAATGCCTCTTTGGCACTGTCCTTGTATATCTCCAGCAGCTACAGCGAGAAAACAGTAATGGCAGACTGCTGCTTCTCACTCAGGGCTGTGTCTATCCTAATAGGCCAGAGATTGTCACAAACGGATGGGATTTCTCCCTACAATGACATCAATGTAGGGAGAAATCTGGAATCGCGTGTTCAGAGAAACGGTATATGATTTATTGGGATTATTAAAAACTAAAAAAAAAATGAGTAGGTGGATTTTTACCATAACAGGCTGGTTGTGTTCACACACTGCAGCCACACATCTGTGTTCAAACACTTTATAAAAGTGATTTTTGCATAATAGGTCCTCTTTAAGACATTATGAGGATCAGCTATGTCTGTATCCCAGCATCTACGTCTTTTGTGCTCAGAATGCCCGAAACCAAAATAGTATAGTCCACGACAGTTCAAATTCTGCTGTTTAAGTGCAAGTGCTCTGCAGAGTTTAGCTTCAACCCTGATTAAACACACCTGAAGCAGAAAATCCAGGACTTTAGGATTACTAGTGTGCTTCTCAAGCGGAAGGCTATATCCTAGTAAGGCTGCATACTTCAGCTACCACATCAAGTGCCATCGAAGGCCATCTCAACTTGAAGGATCCTTGTAAGGCAGCCTTCTTTATGCAGCCTTCATTTGGCGTATCTTGAAGTGTTTCCTTTGTGTCTTTCAATCACCCACAATCCTTTGCACACACTCCAATTCACAAAAAAGAAAATAAGTCAGCACTGAGGTCATCCATTGTGTGACGCAACACAAAAATATATTTTTACAGATTATGCTTTCTATTGTTTCATTGAGGCTAAACTAGATATACTGTACTGAAGTAAAAATATAAATGAAAATACAATAAGAGAACAAAACGATACAAATTATGACAATGCAATTCACATTTCATAATATCTTGTGTCACATCGTATTGTACTGTTGATTTCACTTGCACTTTTAAATACAGGCACAGTCATTCCCTCGATGACCTTGACTGCTGCGTGCAGTCTCACCTTCTCCCCATTTCATCTTCTGTGCATATGCACAGCCATGAACCTGCCCTCTGACGCTCTTCGGGTCTCAGCGCCCTGCAGGGTAAATGCTCACACTGCCAACTATATTAACATTAACAGAGCAGCACAGAGCTCCAGATTCTCACAGCAACATGCCACAAACACAACACGCACCAGATAATTGGCCTGCCGGCTAGTAGACGAGATTTGACGTATTACAAGGTGGAGCTCACTAATGAGAGTTCAAGCTCAGTTCATAAAAACACTCCAGATTCCATTGCCCCTGACGAGAACAGCCAAAGCACTCAAAAACAAACATACTTCCTCTATGATCCCCGTTCATGGAGATCAATCCTCAAGGTTGGGTTCTTTGTTTTTTGTGATGTGAAAAACAAGGATGAAATCAGAGAATCAGTCAAATTTGGGATGAATGAAGACATAAAGACACAAAGACATCATTTAAATATGAATTCTGCATGTTCCGTCTCTGTGAATGAATGGCAACCATGATGCTTGTGGTGTTTTCATCATCTGCTATCTTTCTATATTTAGGACACTCCACATCAACTTCATTTCCAGAGCTGCTCTGAGAGTCACTCCATGAGCATTTCACAGTTTCATTTATTATAACATACACACATACACTTCATGGCAACACATCAAAATAAAAGTTTGGTTTAATAGAAGAAATTGTAATAACCACATTATTATTGTAGATATAACTAATATACTTCCCACAGAAATAAAAATAAAATGATTATAACTTACTTAAAAAAAAAAAAATTCTCAATGTTTTAATTTTAACTGGAGACCTCTGTTGAACATTGTTTAAAGCTTAAGTTTCAATTTATTAGACATGCTTTTTGATTATTCAAATTTAATGAAATCATTCAAATGGAATTAAGGCTGTCTTGTAAATGAAATTTGTTTGAGAATGAATTGTCTACGAAATTTGACGAATTGTCAATTTTATGGCATTGATTACGGAAACTGTCTGGATTTTAATTCACGATAAAGTAAAGATGCTACATGTAGCATGAGCAGTTTTTCATTCAAATCTGATTGTATAATTTCAACATTTAAAGCAAAATAACTTAGGTTTTGTGAACTTATGCTACATAAAAATCTGGAAGAAATAAAAATAGCAGATTAGGCTGAATGAGAACGCAAAATCACCCTCTTTGACAGTAGGTGGCGTTTATGCAATAGCAGCGATAAGGTGTTTCCTTGCTTTCCGCTGGACACAAAACAGCGCTGCATCTTTGCATCTTTGTTTAGCTGGAAGGTGTGTGTTACAACTGAAAGCAATCGCAAATCTGAAAGCGAAAGTAAAAGAGAGTGTGTGTTGGAAAGGATTTGGGGAACTCCATGTCTACTGCAGGGTTCCCGGAGGTCGGACATCGGTGAATTCCAGTCAGTCACACGTCACGTTAACATACTAACCTCATAATACCGTCATTACACAACGAGAACATTTTGTGTCGTTTATGGCAAAAACAGATTTTTTTTGCATAAAATGCTATGGTTCGTTTTAAAAACAACTAAAGAAAAGCAAAAAAATAATATATGTGACCCTGGACCACAAAACTAGTCATAAGGGCAGGGCTCGAAATTGCGACCGTTTTGGTCGCGTATGCTCCCAAAGTTTAATCTGCGCGACCTCAAAATATATTTGGAAGCATTTGTGCGAGTGCGAGAAATTGTTGTGGTGCAACTTGTTTTCATTCCTTTACAAAACTAGCCTAACTACTGCCCAGACTGCTGTGAGCTGATACAGTGCCAGGATCGCCGTTCTCTCCAACATTACATAACTAATTAAACTTGATCTTTACATTCTTAACTTTAATGCAGATTTTAGATATTAGCCGTCAATCACTCCCTGCCACTGACACTGCGCTCCGCTGAAACTCAGAACCGGCCGTTTTTTTCTCTCTCTCAGCCAACCTCTCTTCCGGATTTGCACAAACTACATCGAAATTAGGGGTGTGTGATATGACGATTTTTGATTGTGTACAATTTAAATCTCTCAACAATCTGCTTTTGTAGAAATACACTATTCGTGCTACAGCGCACATTCTGTCAGACGCAATTCTGGCGCCTCCGTCTCAATATACTGTACAACGCGCCATACATTCACATCAAATGATAACTCAGCGGCAGAGTTCCACTCACGCAGAGTTCCACTGGGGACACACTTTTCAAAATCCCGATTGTGTCCCTCCACTTTCAAATTGTTTTGTTAAATTAATGTCTTGTATTGTAGAATGGACACTCAGCACCGCCGAGAGTTTAGCGCCATCGTTAAAACGAAACCGATAGTAAAACGCGCACGCGCCTTCAAAAGCAATTTTAATACCCCACGTTTAGAGAGCGACTCCCCAATGTGGGCAAATTAGGCTACATAACATAACTTATAGCTGTAGGCTATAATAGGTTGTGTAGTTGTCTATAATTCTGTATCATGCTTGAAAAATTCGGTCTTTATTTGCACTTTGAATGTTGAGAGACTAGCCTACTTTGATTATGGCTGCATTTATTGTTTGCACTTAATACGACTAAGAAAGAACTGTGCCGTTTATTTTTTGTTATTTATACTGTAGATTGTTTAAAAATGCAGTGTTTGCTTCTAATTTAAATTGCTCTACATGTAATAGAGAAAATAAAGATCTTATTCATGTATTCGTATTTTCATTAATTCTTGTCCCTGCTTAAGGCTTAAAATAAATATTAAACAAAGGCTTTCAGAATCAGCCCATTTGCTTGTAAAAACATCGGCAATCAGAATCGGCCATGAAGAATCAAGATCGGTGCATTACTAAAAAGAAATGCCGGGCCGAGTGCTGGCTGTTCTGCTCAATTGGCAGTTGTGGTGCTCCTTAATATTCATTGGGTGCTCCTAAATTTTTTTTGGTGCTCCTAACTTTTTGAAGCTGGAAGCACCAGTGCTACCAAGTAAAAAAGTTAATTTCGAGCCCTGAAGGGTCAATTTTCAAAATTGAGATTTATCTGAAAGGTGAATAAATAAGCTTTCCATTGACGGTTTAGGATAGGACAATATTTGGCTGAGATACAACTATTTGAAAATCTGAAATCTGAGGGTGGAAAAAAAAAAATCTAAATATTGAGAAGATCGCATTTTAAAGTTGTCCAAATTAAGTTCTTAGCAATGTATATTACTAATCAAAAATTAAGTTTTGATATATTTACAGTAGCAAATTTACAAAATATCTTTATGGAACATGATTTTGACTTAATATCCAAATGACTTTTGGCATAAAAGAAAAATAGATAATTTTGACCCATATGTATTTTTGGCTACCCACCTTTTTCTTAACATGGAAGTCTCGCCGGACTGGAGCGATGCTTTACATTCCTGGTCTCTGGTGTTTCTAGTCAAATTAACATATTTTCAGAGCCAATAATATAATGTTAAACCTGCGCACATTTTTATATTTAGTTATATTGAAAAAGCTTGAATTCAGTCTAGCGTTTTTTTACCCCATTTAAACATGGATTTCTATGGAGACCCGAACAGGAAAGCACCCAAACGGAAGTTAGAATTCCATTCACTCCCACCACCTTTAATACCTGGGACTCGAACCCGCAACCTTTCGTTACAAGCTCGACTCCCTAACCATTAGGCCACGGCTGCCCCCTTGTTGTCTGAAATCACCGTGATTAGTTGAAGTAACTGCGATCAGAAGGTTATTTTATTATCGCGACAGACCTAAATGGAATACAGATAAATTAAAACTGAACACAGAATACAGGAAAAACAAAACCTTGTGGGTAAACACACTACTGGCGGATCCATAACTTACATTCTTCTGCAGTACACAAAAGATGGTATTTTGAACAATGCTGGTAAAGCACTTTTGGTGCCCACTGACTTAAACACTGAGACATTTCTAAGTTCCACATGAAAAAAAAGAAAAAAAAGTGAAAGGTTTTGAATGACGTGAAGGTAAAATATGACAGAATGTTCACTTTTGCATCAGCCATCCAACTTTCTCCATAACAAAATCAATCCTTAAACCAAAATCTGTATAGTCATCAAGCCCCGCAGACCATGATCAGACCATCCACTATCAAAGACACACTCAGGCGCTATGAAAACTCTCACACACACACTCACAGAGTCCATAATCCCTGTTATGGCTGAGAGCTGTGGAGGAAGGAACTGAGGAGCTTGTGCTGAGGGCCCCTTAGACAAATCAATATGACTGTAAGCTTATCACGGAGTTAATGTAGGGAGTATTATAAGTAATTACATTCAGAGAATTGTCAAAACAAGAAGTGCAAGTGTGTGAAGAGTTTATGAAAAGATTATAAAAAGCATTGCACTGGGACCATAAATCCATTTAAAATGCAGAAGATTGAACAAAACAGACACTCTGTGAAAACCCAAATACACAAAGAGAAAGAGTGAGAAACAGAACGAGTGAAGCACAGCCAGTTTCATCCCACACATATACAGCACATATTTCTCTCTACCCATATTAACACAGCCTGTGTAAGCAGAAGTATACATGAGAGTAGAATTTCAGTCTATTTTCGTTACACATAGCTTGTGAACTCATACATTAGTTTACAGTCAAATAAACAGATTTAGCCTTCTCAGAAGAACTGGAATTTCCCGTATAGTATATTTCACAAATATGGTTACAAACCTGAATGAAAAGCAAGTTGAAAGCAGGGCTGGGCGATAATTCGATAACGATAATTATCGCGATATAATTTTCCTCGATAAAATGATATGAAGAATTCGATAAATGTTCGATATAATTTTTATGTGCCAAAAGCGGAACAAAACAGCGTGACTCATTTGAATCGCGCCACACGGACCGTTTATCCGCTCGTACCAAAGTTTAAACTGCCGCACTGCACGAGCTCACTAGAGAAGATGCATTTATTATCTCGATGCGGCGCGGACGCGTCTGGAAAAACCGAGCGCCTACATTTAAAATAACGAACTTGAGCGCGCAAAAGACGCGATATGTGAACGGCTCCGACACGCGAGCACTAAACAGCGCTGTGAGATCCAGTGTGAAACACTTGAATTCAGGGATGAACACAAATGACTCCGTGATTCAAACTAGTTTAAAGCTGTGTGCAACGAGACAGTCAGAAGGCTTTTCAATCTACACATCGCCATCATTTACCATGGATTTACTGTAGTAACACTCACTGCACTACGGTATTGTGGCAGCAATGTGGGATATTCACATTGAATTTTATTACAAAAGTAATGGTATACAATTATAGTATGTATGTATTTGTGATTAAGCTATAGCATGTGCGCATTTATACTGAACGTTTTTAGACTACCGTTTTTCATACAAATAGGCTACCTATAAAACCATGTAGTTATATTTTTACCATGGTATTGAGGTACCATCAGGGGCGTTGCTAGCCCCGAATGTTTTTACTTCAGCCCCGAATGTTTTTTTTTATTTATTTATTTATTTTTTTTGTATGGCCCCTATGATTTCCACCGAATTTGTCAAAGTTTGAATGAATGAATCAAAAGTTGGTCATTACACTTACATCAAGTCGCGATATGGACTAGTATCTGTAAATATTATGCCGCAAAAGACTATTTAAATATGAATCCTGCACGTTCTGCGTGTCTTTTTATGAATGATCGGGGCGGACGCGCGGTTTCTTTACTTGTAATACTTATGCGCGTGTGACGCGCGCAGTGATTTCAGCGTCTGCCGTTTCACTAAATGAGGACATAAATACATTAACAACATCTCCACAACTGCTCTGAGAGTCACTTCATGAGCATTTCACGGTTTCATCTGAGTAAAACAAGCGTCAAATATACACACAGAAATTTACAGGTATTCACGGCAACCCGTCAAAGTAAAAGTTCGGTTTAACTTTATTAACCATCAGTATAATGTATGTGCCTACTACTACTACTATTAATTAATTAATATTTATACAATTTTTTTTTACATAATATTTTTTCCATGTTTTAAAAATAGTAAATCTCCTTTATTTGCCAAAAATAAAATTTTCATTAGAAGATCAATTTATTTAATATTTTATACCTTCATTTGATAACCAGAAAAATACACAATACAGAATTCCATAAGGCTATTGTAAAAATAAATAAAAGTTGTTTTTATCCATTCAAATAAACAGAGATGCTAAAACATATTTGGTAACAATAAAACGTAAGGTGAGAAAAAATAAAACATTTCATGGGGTCCTAAACATGTAATTTTTCTTAACTTTTGATAAATTGACCGTAAATTGCATAAGATTCATGGTTTTAATTAATTACACATGATTAATTACATTTTGATTAATAAAATTAAATTTAACCATTAAAAAGAAGTCCAGAAAAATGAAAACAGAAAACAGAATTAAAAAACGAAATTTGGGAAAAAAAAATAGGGCCCTATTTTTGCATGCAACTATATATTTGCTACAGTTATAAATACATCTTCAAATTTATTATTTTATTTGTCTAACATATTTTTGTAAAATTTTGTTATAATACTTTGATATGTTTGCTATTTGCAGTGATTACTATTTACTAACAAGGTCTTTAACCCCCAGTTTAATGCCCCTGGACCCCATCCAGGTTCAACCACCTGTGTCTAACAAAATCTTATGTGAGCTCCCACCCAACACCACTAGCCCCTGATGTTTTGACATCAGCCCCGGATGTTTTCAAATCCTAGAAACGCCCCTGGGTACCATTATGTGATAAGGTATTACAGCATTTAATGTGGCCCTCGAGTCAAAAGTTTTCCCACCTCTGTGTTAAGGGGTCTCAGCTACAGTTTGGTGTTTAGGTGCTGTTCTAGGCAGATTCATGAATGTAAATTTGGATCTAATAAGATCTTATGATGATTAAGTTTGTAATAATCCTTAACAATCACAGTTCTGATAACCGCTTTATCATTTATGGCCAGTATTTAAGCAAATAACTGCTTTCTTGTATAAAAACGCAGCTCTGTTACGCTGCATAAAAACATGTGTTTGCTGTTTCCATTACACCATTTCTATGCTTACCTTGTGAAACAGATCTGAGATTCATGCTGCAATAACAGGTCCTATCACAAACTCCTTTAACACACACACAAACACACACACCGCACACCACATGCAAAAGCAAACAACAACCCCTGACAGATACCATTAACAATGTACACAGCTAACTTCTCTGCCTTCTTATCTTTCTCCTCTGAGCTTTGGAAACATAGCAGTTAATCCACATCAGAAAGATGAATTCAGCACTTTCGTTTAATCACACGAAGCAAGAGAGGTGTGCTGCCGTAGCAAAGGAGAGAAAGGGGCATTATGGAAGCATCTTCTCCTGTCAGCTCCAGTCCCTTCAACAGGCTCCTTAAAGCTAGCACTGCGCTAATTCAACAGCAGCTCAGAAAAACCACAGAAACACATACAAAGACGGCTCAGAGGGCAGATTTGTGGTTACTTGTGGTGAAACTATGATGAAAGACGACAATGGGCAGGTAAGACAGGTTTGTGTACACATGTATCTGGTTACACTGCAAGCTCTACCTGTACTTTGTGTGAGGTAAAGCTAGTGTGTTAACACGCACAATTTGAATGAGGTCAATGTAGTGTGTTAATAGTTATATGAGATAAAAAAAAAAAAAATGATTGTAGTGTTTATGTATATTTATAAAGTAAATAAAGTGTGCTAACATTGTGAGGTAAATCAAGCATTTAAGTGTGGCGATTATGTTAGCATTTAGTACACATGAAGTAAATCTGGCATATTAGGATGTTATGAGTAGTAAATCTAGTGCTAGAGTTTTGTGTTACAGTGTCCTGACCAGACGCAACGTGATAAGATTATATCAACAAACTATTTTTATGTCCACACCAGCCACGACAGGGCTACAATATGCAACAAAATCAATCACAATTTACAGCCAATCAGATGAGCGTGTGGGCAGGTTCTCTCTGGAAGCAGTGTCTCTCTAACACAACATAAGCACATAATCTAATTCATGAAAATGTAATCATTTTATCATTATTCAAAATACATACTCAGTGACTGATACAATCTTTGTCATCTAATATACTTGATTATTTACACAGTGTTCAACATCTGAGGGAAATTGTCCATTGTTTCTTTAATAATAGCTATTAAAGTCATGCAGAAATGATACTGAAATTAATCTATTTTAATATTGTACAAAACAGATACCCAAGATAATCACTGACCCATTAACTGCATTTTTGGCTGGTCCAGACAAACCAAAAAAGTCAAACCAGTGTATTAGCATTATGTGTGTGGTAAATCGAGTGTGCTATAGCATTTTGTGTGAGTTAATTAGTTAACTTGAGTGCTGTAAACTAGTGCATGTGGGGGGGAGTATACAAGTAAATATCATTCAAAAGTTTGGGATCATTAAGGCTGTATTTATTTGATTATTTGAAAATATAGAAAGAAACAGTAATATTGTAAAATATTACTGCAATTCCTAATATTGGATTCCTATTTTAGTACACTTTAAAATATAATTTATTTCTGTGACGCAGTGCTGAATTTTCATCAGCCATTACTCCAGTCTTCAGTGTCACATGATCCTGCAGAAATCATTCTAATATGCTGATTTTTAAAATATGCTGAAAATAAAAAAGAACAGCATTTACTGAAAATAGAAATCTTTAACAATATAACTTCATACAATATATACAATATATATTTATACTTTATACAATATACAATATATATATATATATATATATATATATTCAAACAAGTCTTTACTATCACTTTTCATCCTTGCTGAATAAAAATATTTCTTAAAAATAATAATACTAAAATTGTGTATATCGATAGTGTATATCGTAACACAAAATTTCTATTTTGAATAAACACTTTCGTTTAACTTTTTATTTATCAAAGAATCCTGAAAAAAGTATCACAGGTTCCCAAAAATATTAAGCAACACAACTGTTTTCAACATTGATTATAAATCCGCATACAGAATGATTTCTGAAAGATCATGTGATACTGAAGACTGGAATAATGATGCTGAAAATTCAGCTTTGCTTCACAGGAAGAAATTATATGTGACCCTGGACCACAAAACCAGTCATGAGGGTCAATTTGTCCAAATTGAGATTTATAAATCATCTGAAAGCTGAATAAATAAGCTTTCCATTGATGCATGGTTTGCTATAATAGACCAATATTTGGCCGAGATACAACTATTTGAAAATCTGGAATTTGAAAAAAAAAAAAAATCAAAATATTGAGAAAATCACCTTTAAAGTTGTCAAAAGAAGTTCTTAGCAATGCATATTACTAATCAAAAATTAAGTTTTGATATATTTACAGTAGGAATTTTACCAAATATCTTCATGGAACATGATCTTTACTTAATGTCCTAATGATTTTTGGCATAAAACAAAAATCAATAATTTTGACCCATACAATGTATTTTTGGCTATTGCTACAAATATACCCCAGCGACTTAAGACTGGTTTTGTGGTCCAGGGTCACATATTTTAAAGTATATTAAAATAGAAAACTGTTATTTTTAATTGCAATAATATTTCAGAAAATGTTGTGTTTTTCTATATTTTTAAACAAACTGATGCAGCCTTGATAAGCATGAGAAACTTATTTTAAAAACATTAAAAATCATTAAAAGTATATGAGAGACAAAGTCATGAATGTGATGTGTGAGGTAAAGTTAGAGCACTGTCCTTGACTCACACAAGTGATTAAACCATAACAACTCTTTAGTCACCAAACACAAACACAGCTGCTAGCATTTAAAACAAGCAATGAGAACTGTGTAGAAATAAATGGTCATCAGGACACCTCGGTCCAGTTTTCATCATAATTCACTGAGAGTCTGCTTTTTGTGAGAAGCGTAATCAGCAGTCAGTCTGTCACTCACTCGCTCTGAGAAAGCAGAGAATCCAATAGCCAATGATGCAAATTGAAGGCTATGCCAAAGGTGGGTTTAGGAAGCCTGAGTAATGTGTATCGAGGTAACAGAGTGCATTTAAATGAAGGCAGGACACACACACACACGTCTAGAGAGCAAAAACAGGGTTAAGGCCCCAAAGTGAGCAGCAGATGGCCCCGCTGTGAGTAGTCCACTGAGAGATGTTGCTGCTGGATTTCATCCCGCAGGGCATTCGTACAAATGTATGTATCTATGTGAGTGTTTGCAAGGAAGTGAAAAAAAATCAGAAAAGGTGGTTGATGTCTTTTGATGAGTGGCAGATGTTTCCTATATAACCTGTATAGTGCGTAAAGACTCTATATTCCCCAATCTAAAACACATTAACACACAGACAGAGCAGATGGCAGTGCCCTGTATTCCCTCATCCACATCACTCAGCAGACCTCTCATTATGGCTAATTATGGACTTTTCACAACTCATTCTTAGCCCTGGGTAAACAATCTTGTTCCTTGTTCCATGTATCACACAGTGTTCACAATGTTAGTAACTAATCAAATGTTTTTCTTGCTACACGTGTAATCCCTGGGTTATTTGCATATTTACTACTACTAGTCAAGTCACTTTTACATATATAGTTCTTCATACAAGACTGTTTTACAGCAGGGGTGCCCAATCCTGTTCCTGGAGACCTACCTACCTGCAGAGTTCAGTTCCAACCCTGATCAAACACACCTGTCTGTAATTGTCAAGTGCTCCTTCAGATCCTAATTAGTTGGTTCAGTTGTGTTTGATCAGGGTTGAACTTTGCAGGTTAGTAAATCTCCAAGAACAGGATTGGGCACCCCTGCTTAATACAGTAATAAACAGAAAAGCAACAGAATCAATTATGCAAATTTAATAAAACGAGACAAAAAAGTGGTAAACAAGTGGATACTGAGTGAGTAGCTACTCACTAGTCCACTTTTACAGCCTCAATGGGCCTCATTCATGAAACACGAGCAAAACAAATTTTGGTGTAAATCGATCGTTAAGCCGTTCTGATGTAAATTTTTGAATTCATGGAAATGTTTGTATTTTCAAAATGTTAGTTGGTACGAAAGAAATGTACACTTGCTCATTACCACGTTTAAATGGTGCGTAAAACATTGTGTTCTTTTTTGCAAACTAGTGAAACTGAATTTTGATGCACTACCATAATAATTAAGCTCATTTGCCTTTTTTTTTTTTGTAGCTGTGTTGATAACTTTAAAATGCAGCGCTCGTCACTGACACTGTTCACCCAGCCGTAAATAGGGGAAGGGCGGGACAAATACCGACCAACCATCCTACTTGTACAACGAATGCCTACAACAAAGAAGAAGCAAATATTACTGGTTACTGCTTTCTATATTTATATTACATAAAATTCTTTAAAATGAGATACTACTAACACGTTACCACCGTGGATAGCCTATCCAAATCATAGCAACTAAAGTGTCTCAACGCTGTGTCACCAAAGCGTTTTCAAGTGCCACCAGCTGGTCGTTTTAAAAAGAGTGCCTGACATTTTTTTCAACTGACTGGCTAAAAACTCCTTGGTGGACACGTTATTGAATATTTATTATTGTTTGCATATGACCTATTAGTTGTTTTTGCATTTATGCAATATACTGGAGTCAAACCTGAGAAAGTAGACCAGAATATTCCACTGCAGTGTGTGTGCCCCATTTACGAATGATTGAAATTCAATAACATACACATTTAACTATCAAATCAGACATTTACGAAGCGTTTGTGCATCTGGAGGAGAATTTTCAGGAAGGTCTGTTTTACGTGCAAATTACTCATAATTTACTCATATATTTACGCAAGTTTCATGAATGAGGCCCAATGTGTTTATAGTCATGCTCTTGCAAATGATTCTAACAGTCTTTAACTGAAAGAGTTGTGTGATTGTGGTACAGTTTGTTTATAGCCTATGTTTAGATTTTTACTTGCTGGCGAAGGTAGCCTTGTAGATTTCATCTAATTTGTGAAGATTACAATGAACAAAGCTTGTGAGTTCATCTTTTGTAGTCACAGAGCTTTTTTCTGCAATAATCCAAAAGCCAATGGAAAATCCTATTGGGTTTTTGTCAAGAGAACCACAGTGATGCTAACTTCAAAAATACATCATTACTGCAGTACTCTATGGTGTACCAGGGGTGTCCAATCCCACTCCTGGAGAGCTGACGTCCAGTTCAGCTCCAACCATCTTCAACACACTTGCCTGGAAGGTTCTAGCAGAGATTGTCTTATTATTGGGAGATGATAGGGTCTGTATCACTTGATACTTCACTTCTCTACTGGAGAAAGCATAATAGTCAAATTGGATCACGTGTGCCTTAACAAATCAATCACATTGCAGCCTTGATGTCACTGAATTTCAAGTTGTGCGACACTCAATTGCCATTTTTGGATACCACTTTTCACAAAAAGTCAGTGACTTCTCTTATAAAAATGGCATTTTTTTTCCAATGTAAACTTTTTCAGTGAAATAATTCAATCCAAAACTACTGTTTAATGTGAAACATGTTGAAGATTAGCCGATAGGATGTTGATTCATTAAATGATATTCAGTGTTTATTCAGTGTAGTGAAGCCTCTCCTCTATTGACATGCAGTCAAAAACAAAAAAAACAAAACAAAAAAAAAAAAACAGACCATGATCTCCTTCCCTGCGTACCACCAAAGTGGAAGCTTAGCTTTTTTGGCTAAAGGTTGCAGGTTTGCCTTCCAGTGGCTTTGGTTCTAGTGAGTCAGAAAACCTTGTTTAGCCGATTTAGGTGGGTTTAATTAGAGCTGGAGCTAAAACCTTCAAAACAGTAGCCCTCCAGGAACAGATTTAGACACCACCTGATAAACACACATGAGATGAAGACTGTACTCGCCATATTTTTCTGTAAAACTTTAAGTAAGTGTTGTGTATGAAGCTAAGAGATTAGATAGATGGCAGTGCAGCGTCTAACAAAACTGTTGTACTGTTAACTGAAAAAGGCTACACAAATAACAGTGATGCTAACGCTAACTAAAGGACTACTAAATGGCCGTTTAACTATAAATAAGGCATCACTGTAGGTAATGCATTTTTGGTCAGAAACTGAGGAATGGAGAATCTGCAGGGTGGACAACAATTTGGATGACATCTGAGCAGAGGTTTATAACATAGCTTAAAATTGGTTGGTTTCTGTCAAAACTCCAAGTGTTAAAAGAGTAGTTTCAGAACAAAAATTTACAGATAATTTACTCATCCCCTTGTTTCTTTCTTCAGTCATAAAAAACTGTTTTTTTTAGGAAAACATTTCAGGATTTCTCTCCATATAGTGGACTTTTATGGTGCCCCCAAATTTGAACTTCCCAGCCAAGGAAGAAGGACCTTATCTACTGAAACAATCGATTATTTTCTTTAAAAAAAACAAAAAACAATTTATATACTTTTTAACCTCAAATGCTCGTGTTGTCTTGCTCTCCATGAACTGTGGGTGCATTCTGGGTCAAGACAGTTAGGGTATGTCAAAAAACTCCCATCTCATTTTCTCCCCCAACTTCAAAATCACCCTACGTTGCTGCAGAAGTACCGACCCATCAAAGAGGCTAGCCAAAGCCAGCAAATGTCAATCACAGCATTCACTACAACCTGCCGCCGCTGCGATCCCGTCCGCGCCGTCTATTCCTCTAAACAAAGACCCACTTCAATGGTGGTGTGGGATGTTCCAGGCGCTTTCTAAAAACTCCATCGTCTTGCTTTTCATTTATCTCTGCATGCCTGCAACTTCATTTCCTGTCGAGCATCTTTTTTCATAGTTTAGCAGACCACGTTGATAATTTACTAAACAAAAACGCATGGTCTTTAGTAAGTAAAATGGGCATTTTTGCATTGCTTTGTTTTTAAACGACATAGCCTGCATGACGTGAGTTTTAAAAAGCTGTTTTAATGCTATTCCTTGATAAACGTTTCTATTGTTTTTGATTTGTGTTTTAATATGTTGTCTAACGTTATATGAAGATGAATAATTCTGTCAGGCTATTGATTGATTTTAGATTGTTCTGTATTTCCCCAGCTGATTTGAATAAATAAGCTATACAGTGGCTGATGTTGAGCGCATGCTCTTTTGTTTCCTTTTTAATGACCGGCTAAAATTAAATGACAATAACACGAGGCAAGCGTACGGCAAGCGGAATTCATTAAGTGATTTGAATGTGATTTACAAATAAGTATTTCAAATGTAGGCTATTACATACCTGCACATACATAGGTTTTTTTTTCTTACCATCTTTTGGGGATACCTTGGTTTTAGACTAGCCAAGTAGTCGGATACAAAACCTTAATTTAAATGACTATCAAATTAGTCATTGCGCACATCCCTAGTGTTTACAAGGTAAACGTGCAAAGATCATCAAACGCCCTTTACCCAAAAAAAAAAAAAAGGTAAAACAGCGGTGTAGGATGATTTTGAAGTTGAAGAAAGTGAGATGGGTCTTTTTCGACATACCCTAACTGTCTTGAACCGAAATACACAGAGTTCACAGAGCTAGACAAGACCAGCGTTTGAACTTAAAAAGTATATAAATTGTAATTGTTTCGAAAATAACCGATTGTTTCAACAGGTATGACCTTTCTTTAAAGTCATTTGAAGCTGCATTTAAACTGCATTTTGGAAGATCACTATATGGAGAGAAATCCTGAAATGTTTTCCTCAAAAAACATAATTTCTTTATGACTGAAGAAAGACAGACATGAACATCTTGGATGACAAGGAGGTAAATAAATTATCCGTAAATTTTTGGTTCTGGAAGTGAACTTCTCCTTTAAAAGTGACTTTAACATGGGATTTACAGAAGCCATTAGCCAGAGCTCAGCTGCATGGTGAAAAGCTCTACTGCAACAATTACTCCTGGAACATACACCATCACATACACTTCTGTGAAGACAAAACTATTCTCCAAAGTACTAAAACAAAAGAAAAACATTTATTTCCAGGTTTAGGAGCTCATTAGGGACAAGCGGCAATTTGAAAGCGAAAATAATGGCATTTACTGCAGGAAGTGCTGACTAATCATCTGCAGCCCACAGGCTGTTGAGCTTTATGTAAGAGGTCTTAAAGGTGTCACCGCCAACTAAAACACATTAAACTTGATCAATATTAAAAGTCAACTAGATCTGAATATCATCTGTGTCAGTAACAAGAACGGTGTAAGAAATCTCAAACCCCGAGTATGAGAACTGGAACTGCAAACAACTCTAATAGACATTTTCCAATCTGCTTTATTCAGGAACAGATCTCACACAGTAAGACGCATTTTGTGGTACATCTGGAAGAGTGAAAATCAAAATCTGCATTACATCAGTAGAAATCTGTAACAGCGTTTTAAGACAGTCTGTTCCAGTCAAGCACAAATCAGCCAGTGGCTATAACTCTCTGAGAATTATTCTCATCCAAGACTGCAACCCATTTTCAAAAGCTGATAATTATACCTGTGGAGAGCCTGGTTTGGTTCAAAATGCAGCAGATTAAATGGGCCAAAACTGTTCAATTTAAAAAGGAATGTGAAGTAATTAAGTGAGAGAGAAGAAAAACAATTTCCGTTCATTTCCAACCAAAGCACGACTGAGAGAGTACATCTACGGGAGTTACGAACATTAAAAGGTATAGTGTGACGCGCTTACACATGCTCCTCTCACCTCTCTGATTTTATCTCTCTTTTCCTTGGTGTCAGGGTCCCCTGGGTCACCATCGTTGACCCCTACCAGTTTGGGCATAGGTACTGGAGGCAGTGGTTTGGGTCCATCTTTCTTCTTCAGGTCCTCGGCTACCTTGGTCTTCTCTGTCTGGATCTCTGCCTTCAGCTCCTCTTTGGATTTACGGAGCTTTTCCTTGGCTTCCTGCAGTGCCCGCTCATGATCTGCCCGGATCTTGTCACGAAGGCTTTCCTCTTCCTCCCTGCAAGCGCACAGTGAAATATATCAGTACAGAGTAATTCAATTGCAATTTAAAGGTGACCCATCATGAAAATCAGACCTTTCCCGTGTTTAAGTGCTATAATCGGGTACCAAGTGCAACCCAGAAAACGTGAAGGAGAATCTGCACATTTCCACCCACGGCGCCATCATGGCCACGGCGCGTTTTTTGCTAACATCAACGGTGTACGAGTTCTAATCCCATGGTAAAAGTTTGAGCAATGCATGCTAACTGTTCTGTTGTTGGCTGCACAGAACACTATTTAGAGAGAGCAGTGGATGTATTGATTTATTTACTGTATATTACACTACTACTCATTTTTCAGAAGTTTAAACTAATATGGTTTAAAATGCATGTTTTTAGCCTGATAGACATGATAATCAAAACCAAACATTTGGACTTTTTTTGTATTTTTTTTTTTAAAAGATTATTTGAGATATGAGCTGAAAAGGCACTGCTCTATTTTGGAAAAGGGGGCGGTGAGCTGCAGCTCATTTGCATTTAAAGAGACATGCATGAAAACAGCATGTTTCTGCTTCCACTCAAAATAGGCACTTTCAAAATTATATTGTGCAGATTCAGTGTTATGGATGTGACATTTTGCGTTGAAAGGAGAAGTCCACTTCCAAAACAACATTTTACTAATAATTTACTCACCCCCTTGTCATCCAAGATGTTCATGTCTTTCTGTCTTCAGTCGTAAAGAAATTATGGTTTTTGAGGAAAGCATTTTAGGATTTTTCTTAATATAATGGACTTCAATTGTGCCCCCGATTTTGAACTTCCGAAATGTAGTTTAAATGCAGCTTCAAAGGGCTCTAAATGATCCCAGCCGAGGAAGAAGGGTCTTATCTAGCGAAACGATCAATCACTTTTTTCGAAAAATAAAAATTTGTATACTTTAAGCACAAAAGCTTGTGTAGCACAGGTTCTGGCATGCGTGTTCACGACATATTATTGAATCATGTCCAAAGGTCACGTGGAACGTAGGCGGATCTACAGACCCAATGTTTACAAAGCGAAAGCGCAAAGACTAAGAAAGTGCAAGTAAGTCAAATGCTGTTTACAAACAAAAAGGTACAACGTGTTGGACGATTCTGAAGTTGTAGGAGAAAATAAGTGCCATACTCTGCCTTTTTTTAGCCTGAGTACACAGACGATGAACTTGGGCGATTCGTATTAGTGATGAGAGTTCGGATCATTTTACCGACTCTGACCTTTGAGTCTCGTTCAGCAAAATGAGCGAATCTTTTTCGAATCATATCGTTAATTGTAGCAAAATCAGCGTCACGTGACAGCCCCATAAGATGAACGAACGACTCGAAAAACCCGAAGACTCGAAACAGGTGAACTAATTCCAGTACAGAACCTAATAGGATGTTGCGTATGCGCGACTGAACGAATCACTCCCCGAGATGACTCATTCTTCACGAGTCACTTTAAAGAACGACCCGTGGACGGCTGGACGCGCATCCGAGAGCCTGTGCTATGCGAGCTTTTGTGCTTAAAAAGTATACAAATTTTGATATTTCAAAAAAAAAAAATGACCGATCGTTACGCTAGATAGGACCCTTCTTCCTCGGCTGGGATCGTTTAGAGTCCTGTGAAGCTGCATTTAAACTACATTTCGGAAGTTCAAAATCGGGGGCACAATTGAAGTCCATTATATGAAGAAAAATCCTGAAATGTTTTCCTCAAAACCATAATTTCTTTACGACTGAAGACAGAAAGACATGAACATCTTTGGATGACAAGGGGGTGAGCAAATTATTTGTAAATTGTTGTTTTGGAAGTGGACTTCTCCTTCAAGGATGTGACATAAATGCTTACAGAATGTATGCGTTACCAAAATACCGAACATCTGTTTATATTTTAATAAACCGTTGTTGATAGAGTCTAAACATCAGAAAAATATCAGTCTATGCATGAGTTTTCTATGTTAAAAAAGGGAAATAATTATGCGTTATAGATGTGACAAAAAAGAACAGTTTTTGAGAGACTACATACTTTGTAGGATTTTTGCTAATTAAAATGCAATACCACCCAACAAATAGAGAAGCGATGACTCTTCACAGAGCATATAGGCTAATTGTTATTTTATTTTAATTTAGATGCGTCTATTTATGAGAAATATTTACTGTAATGGATGTAACAAGCCTGAAAACAGCACTTACCAGACTAGAAAATCATGCACTAAAAATAAAAACAAATGCTTTAAAAACTTTAAGAGAGACCTCACATGGGTATCTAAACCGCCAAATGTTGACATCTGTGCTATCAGTATAGTAAAAACCTCTGATAAAAACTTTATTTTTTCATGGTAACGTTAACATTTACATGGAATTACCCTGATCTGTGGGGTATTTTGAGCTTAAACAGATTATGGGGAAAACTGATATATATTACGTATTGTAAAAAGGGGCATAATAGGTCTCCTTTAAAAAAAAAAAAATAAAAAAAAAAATAAAAACATTGAAGGAGCTAGTCTATCAGTTTATACTGCCGCTTTATAATTTTAAACATACACACAGATCCACTGCTCATTTAAAAGTTTCAGGGCCAGTAAGATTAATTTCATAAAGAAATAAATACATTTATTCAGCAAGACCTTGCATTTAAAAATATTTGTTACACAGGATTTCTATTTCAAATAAATGTTATTTTGCACCAAACCATTATACATATACAACTCTGTTTTTAATTTAAAAATGTAACTCTTAATAAAATGAACTCCACCCACAGAGGACAGTACACCAACAAACAAACCTAATCAATCTCTCCAACAAACCAACTTAGGTTTAAAAATCCAATAATCAACTCACATAAATATCTTGGGGTTCTGTTAAAAATCTTCCAGTCAGGGTAAAAATGGTGGAAATTCGACTGCAGGGACAACAATCATAGACTTTTACACTGCTCACAGCTTCTATAATGAGGCAGACAATCTACTCACAGGCATTTCTTCTACAAATGAATCACACAGAGCATCTCACCATCAGCTTATGTAATTCCACTGAGCCTGTGCTTCTGCACCGCTGCTGAATGTACAGTGCCACAGCAAAAGAAATTATACTTGTATAAGCTTGCAGTCTGAATCAAATGTGACGGATTAAAAGAGTCAAATACTGTGAAATAAAACAGACAATAAACAGACGTATAAGTCTTTTAAATGCATTGACTTTGCTGGTAGTAAACGTAAAAACAAACATACAAGAGACAGAGCTGATTCTCATAATCAGTCAGATAAACTACTTGGATCATTTCACTGAATCAGTAGTTTTTGACTAAATGAGTAAACTGCTAATTTTTACTTCCATTCGTGTTCGACTTATAAGCAAAGCATTTACCATATGTACATAGACTCTGATTTACATTAACATAATACTGGCTGTTTTTGTTTTTCATAACAGTGTGTAGGTTATTTAAAAATCATTTACAGAGTGCTTTGTAATAAATGGGACTAAAATGGTATTAAAAGAAGCAATGTGTTACAAACAATATTATTTAGTTTAAAATATATGTAGTTAAGATCAATTTTGTGGGTGGAGTGTGGGAGAATGCACAAGAGACTAATCATATAATACAATCCACAATGTAATATAACCTGATGCCAGAGACACACACACACACACACAGAAGAATAAGGGTGGAGACAGAAGATTTTTAGGCCTTGTGAATCAATGAAGCACACCAGACTAAAGAGAGAGCAGGAGGGGATTGTAAGGAAAAGAGGTCAGGTGGATACAGTGACACAGACAGTGATATGCTGGGGCGACGCGGGTTATCTCAAGAGTGGTTCGCTCATTGTTATATACGGCCTGGAAACATTCCCCAGGTGACAGAGAGACTGGGTGTGGAACGGTGACGTAACATCTGCTCAACTATACTAGCTTAATTTTAATGCTTTACTTAGTATAGAATTTATTAATGACAATACTTAGCCACTATTTTGCGTCAGTAGTGCTTTATTAGCTTAAAAATATATGCGACAGACACTAGCTTCATTGTACCAAACGATAAGAGCTGTAATTACAGTAAAGCATTACTGAGTGCTGATGTGCACGTTTTTGATGCACGGGTTAAATGGCTGGTCTGCAAACAGCGACGTGTGTGAACTGGAAAAATGTAGGCACTAATGGCTCCTTGCGAGGGACGTGAGAGCAAAGGGCTTTGCTAATGACAGTAAACACCAATAACACTCTGCATTGCATTAGAGTAGAAACATCTAATGTCTATGGTAACGCGCCATTATAATGGATTCACCTACAAATCTCAGCCTGCAACCACTCGCCCCCTCTCACATTATTCTTTTGGATTTTTTTTCTTTTTTGGCTGCATTATCTCTCTCTCTTTGAAAGGCTTTCTCAAAGCTGTGTGATTTCATGGAAGGCTCATAATGTCAAACATGCAATTAGGAGCATGTCAACATTTGTCTGAATCAATTACCCCAACTGAGACAAAGTCAGTCCAGGGCAAATCAAAGTGTGGCTGCATTAACATGTTTAGCTCAATCCGTTGGGGTACGACACCAATTTTCACGAGAAATTCCATTATTTCCAGGCATTATGTGAACCCACCTACAACGATCCCAACTAGCTCTAGGTGGAATGTTCTTTGGAACATAAAGTCGTCACTATATAAGCTCCATGTAAAAGTACTCCATGTATATTTCAGTCTTGCTTGATAAAAATAGTAAGCACTTTTTCCAGTAATTGCCATTTGCTCTGAAATGGCTTAAGCTAAAAGAACCATCATTTCAACTATCGCAGTCAAGCATTCATTCTTAGCACTCTCAAACTCACAAGAAGTGGAATTGGTCTTAAGACGGCATCGCATTTATCATTTGAGAAACTTTGAAATTTTACAACAGGTTCAAGTTCGTCACACAAATCAGCTGTTTGGTTAAAACAGGCTTGTATGTGAGCTATATTTTATACGTCGCTACACCATTGATTACCCACAATAGACCTTTTCCGGCTGTGAAATTTTGCCAAAATTTTGTATACCACCCTATTGGAAACTCAATATGTGACCCTGGACCACAAACCAGTCATAAGTAGCATGGGTAGATTTGTAGCAATAGCCAACGTATACTGTATGGGTCAAAATGATCAATTTTTCTTTTATGCCAAAAATCATTAGGATATTAAGTAAAAATCATGTTCCATGAATATGAAATATATGAAATATATAAAAATATATCAAAACCAAATTTTCTGATTAGTAATATGCATTGCTAAGAACTTCATTTGTACAACTTTACAGGTGATTTTCTCAGTATTTTAATTTTTTTGCACCCTCAGATTCCAGATTTTCAAATAGTTGTATCTCAGCCAAATACTGTCCTATCCCAACAAATCATACATCAGTGGAAAGCTTATCAGCTTTCAGATAATGTATAAATCTCAATTTCAAATAAACTGACCCTTATGACTGGTTTTGTGGTCCAGGATCACATATGCAAGTAAAAACTGCATTCAGATTAGCACAATATTCTTCATGTTGGTTAATTTAAAGGAGACAATGGATGCCTATTTTCCTCAAACTGGTATGATTCTTCAGGGTCTTTATGAAATGTCTGCAACATACTTCCTATCAATGGTCAATGGTCGTGTAAAACACCTTTTTACTGTGTCAAAAACAGCTCTGTTCACAGTGACCCGTTTCGGTGCATGTCTCCTTAAATGACAATGAGCTAGTGCTGACCCCACCCCTCTTTTCTATTTTTTGTACATTCTGTGGTGTGTTATCACTTAAACAAAACAAATTCACTGCGTCCTCGGTGGCTATCATGTCGGGAGAAGATGAAGACTCATGTTCACTTTTAAATCCAACTACAAAACACCTGCGTTGCTTACGAGACGCTGTGGTCGCTACAGCTGCTCGAGCGTGGAGAAAATGGAGGACAGTGTATATGCTAATACGAAAGAGTCCATCAGCGGTTGTGGGTGGGGCTTGATCAATATGATGTCATAATGCTCAGAAAATCAAAACGACTTGATAATTGACTGTTAAGGTTTTTTGAGGATTAAAAAAAATGAGTGAATGGATTTTTTAAATCACTGAAGGGTGGTTGTTTCCACACACTGCTAAGACACATTTATATGCAAACGCCATGTAAAAGTGAATTTTGCATCCAATGTCCCTTTTAATATCCCCAACAAAATATTCAATGCATCATAAATAAGAGATGTACCACTTTGTTACTTAAACATACTAGTTGATCTCTTCACTGTAATGGATACGGTAGCTGATGTTGTTGTATAATGGATGTTAGATGGCATTACCATGCCAACGGAACGCTGGTAAATTCAGCAGAACTTGCCATTGTGAAAAGATAAGCCCTGATCTTATTACACCCACCACAAGCAGGTGTTAAGATCCACCAGTTTTGTGCACTCAACACCATCTACCATCAACCAACCCACACATTCACCTTCAAAGCTCAGCTGCTTCACTAGTGAGGGCTTATCGTGGAAGTACACCAAACACTGTCTACAACAGAATGGGTCCAGAAGCACTTTTGGAGCTGTTATCCCCCATGTGTGGCTCTCTGGGCGTAAAGCAGGTTCTCATTCTGGTACAGCAGATTAATTCTGTACGCCTCAGGAGACCCAATCCATCTCAGACAGGCCCATTCCTCATTAGGCTTTGATCAGGACTCATTTTCTGTCTTGCTCACATACAGAGACAGATACGAGATAAAGACAGAGGGAAATACAGAGAGAATAAGGACACACTGATATGCAGAGCTTAAAGTATTCAGCACCGTTATTAAAGAATAAGAGGAACGCATTGCTTAACTCGCCCACTGATAAAACAGCTGACTGTATGTGCTTTCCATTAGTATTTAGTGTAGCACAGATCCACAGTGCCAGCAAATGTTTATGTAAACGTACTTGCGCACAATCCCCTTGAGAACTG
Source organism: Labeo catla (assembly GCA_012976165.1). Classification (NCBI taxonomy): domain Eukaryota; kingdom Metazoa; phylum Chordata; class Actinopteri; order Cypriniformes; family Cyprinidae; genus Labeo; species Labeo catla. The sequence goes on from VONZ01000073.1 coordinate 46,734, forward strand.
AGCTCATTTTCAACAAAATACCACCTACACCTGCGGAGCCACGTGGCTACTGGCCCATTTCACAGAAACGAGAAAATAAGGTCAGCAACTCATATTTCCAATATATAGCTCAGGAAGGGCCTTCTTCCTCACCCTCCCCACCATCCCTCGCTTTCTCAGCCCATCTTGCCTTTCAAGAGTTCAAAGACACGACGCTGTGTGGCGGTTTCTTACTGTATCACTCTCAGCCTGAAGCTGCTCTGGGGAATAACAGCCTCCTGGTATCAAATGATGCATACAGGTCTGACTACAGCCCTTTAAGTGGACAGCACTTGAGCGATGCAAAGCTTCTCTTTATTCCTTCCTACATTTTTCATGTCTCTTTTTAAAAACAAATCTCCTTTCTGACTTCCATGTCTTACGTTCCAGTCCTGCTTGATGTAAAGCTGCCTCATGAGGACGGACAGCTGTGTGCAGTGGACTCTCAGGCATTTTTAATCTCTTTAATGGAAAAACCAAACCAGAAGCAATGTCAACCATTATTTCTAATGTTGCTAATTTAGCCCATTTTAAACCTTTGCTCATCTTCAAAACACAAAATAAGATATTTTTGATGAAATCCGAGAGCTTTCTGATCCTGTATAGACAGCAATGCAACTGTTAAACGTAGTTAAAATAGTCCAACCTTAATGTTATGAAGCTACAATAATAAGCATACTGGATGCGCTTTTTGTGCTGACAAGATGCAACGCGGGCAATGGAAAAGGAAAAACATGCAAACTTGAGTGTCACATTTTTAGAATAGAAGAGATGCAAATGTAAGTCAAATGCATCCATGTTTACAAAAAACAAAAAAACAATGGAAAATCAGTACAATCGAATTAAAAATCCTGTGAAGAACTACTACTGTATGTCTGATATTTCATGTTTGCATCATGGTGACAGGCTAAAAGCTGCCATTTATTGTTTTTACAGAACATTTATAGTTAATAATAGTCTACTGGTGTTACACCTTCAGTCATTTTGAATTTGAATTACCTTTTGAGATTTTTTTTTTTAAAGCACTTTCCTCTTATTATTTCTTAACATATAACTCATATGAGACAAGTTTGTACAAGACATAGCTGTAGTTTATACATCTTTTCTGCAAAGATATTTAACAAGTGATTTGCACATTTACATCATGTTGACAACTTCATATGTGGTGCACCTGAAATAGAATTTTTATTTTTTTTTTTAACTACAGGGTTAAGAGACCAATTTGGAGTAGACATCACTTGCAGCTGCAAGCGCATAGTGGTGACAGAAAAACACTGGTAACAAGCGGAGGGAAATGGGTAAAATCCATGGAATAAGAGAAAAAAAAAAAAAAAGTTGTGCCTTTTGATGCCAGAATCTGAGTGCAAATTATTTTTATAGAATACTGTCGTCAAAAACACCATTTGAAGCTAAAAGCAGACGTTTAAATGGACAGACTATGGATGAAAACTGCTATGACTACTCTACTTTTAAAGTATAAATTTGATTTAAACAATAGGTCTACAAAATATTCACATATTTTGTTCATAGAGGACACATTGTATTAGCCCTACAGTTACAGCATGAGTTAATATTTAAACCTATTACAACTAATATTTTACATAACATTTACTTAATTTATCTCACAATTCTGACTTTTTTCCTCACAAATTCAAGTTTATATCTCTTAGTTCGCACTTAACTCAATTTAAAATCAACAATAGTGAGTTTGTCAATTCTCAGGGCAAAAAAAGTCAAAGCCGACGGGAAAAGAGAGAAAGACGGGTTGTTTTTTCTTATCAGAATTGTGAGATCTAATCTCAGAATTGCAAAAATAAAGACAGAATTTTGAAATACAAACTCAAATTTACCTTTTTTTTTTTTCATGGCTCTATAGACTATTTGAAAACCGTCATTTTCTGCAACCAGATAAGCTCCGCCCACAAAAAACATAATCACTGCATTTATTTATTTATTTATTTAATGGAGATTTTAGCTTTTTAGCCATATCACCCAGCTCTACTATCTTCTCTTATTCAACAATTTTAGGGTCAGAAAGCTCCTAGATTTAATAAAAAATATATTAATTTGTGTTCTGAAGATGAACAAAGGTCTTACAGCTTTGGAACAACATGAGGGTGAGTAATTCATGACGGAATTTTCATTTTTGGTTTCATAACCAGAGTTTCATAAACTACCCCTTCAACCAATGATTTAGCGCTGAAAGATGATCTGCATTGTTTTTTGCTCACTCACAACAGCTGTCCTCTTCATTTGCATTTTTCTATTACCTCTAACTGCAATGAAACTAAATGATGTTTCCTGCAAGAATAATTTCATTATCACTTTTTTGAGTAGCACATTATGATATGGACAAGTCTTCCATCTGTTTCCCTACTGTTAAAGAAACCATCTCCAATAAAGTGTTTGAGCTCAGACGTTACAAATGAATCTGCCTCTTGCTTAAGCTTTGGCAGGAGCAGGTACATTTTTCACTCAGATCAAATCTCTGACATGCCATCAAACGCAGCTCATCCAATTTAAAAAAAAAAAAAAAAAAAAAAAAAAAAAAAAAAGTATCAGCACATCTAGAAATAAAATTGAAAAATAAAGTGTCAGGTTTTGGAGCAAGGGTCTGGTTTAGCTCAAGCCGAGCACTTTCTTGCTTTTAGAGGCGCCTTGAGCTCCATGTCAGGTTGGCAGGTGTGAGCACTAACTCAATTAGCGCGAGTCGCAGGGCATCTGTTACATCAGCCCACCACAGTGACACACTCACTCAAAGAACATGAGCCACGTCCACTAATCTTCCACAACTCGACAGGCCAACCGCATGGGGAAGTTCACACTACTCTACACTGGTCAAGAGGGGATTCCTTGAGAGGACCAAATCAAATGACAGACTCAAAACCGGAAAGCTTTCCGGAGGAAATACGTACCAACCAGCAAAGTTTAGTTTTGCTTTCCCTGAGGAGGAGGTTAGGTAAACTTGTCTTTTGCAGACGTACTTTGCGATTTCAATACCGTCTGAATCAAATACGGCTGTGTATTTTCTTGCACGAAGCTCTGTAAATATTACAGAGCTGCTTGGTTAACTCACTCCATCCTATGAGAAATCTTATCCCATCCAGTTATGAATAACTGCACAGTGTGGATACTTTTACAATGCTTCTCATTTCTTTGTTGGATACCGTAGCTAAAGCTAATTTTCCATTGTGCACAAATCTGCCTGATGCCCCTTCATTATGGATTCAGACCTTTTGCCAGCTTTGAGAGTAAAAGAACAGTTGGTGGTTCATGCGCTGCCTGCTGGCGTCCCATCTGATGTCAAAAAAAAAGAAAAAAAAAAGATATTTATAAATATAAATTACAAAGCAGCATATTAGAATGACTTTAGAACATGACAATGAAGACTGGAGTAATGGCTGCTGAAAATTGGAAAGCTTTGATGTAACATGAATAAACTACATTTTACAAAATATATTACAATAAAAAATAGCTCTTTTAAACTATAATATTTCATAGTGTTACTATTTTTAATGTATTTTTGATCAAAACAAATGCAGCCTTGGTGGGCATAATAGACTTTTTCAAAATATTCTTTCAAAAATATTAAAATATCTTAATTATTTTAAACATGATCATATATGCATGCACAAATGTGCATTTCAATGGGTTTCATCACACACATCCATGGGAAATTACTTTCTGAAACACCCACGTTCAAACAATAGACATCTCTGCCTTCGTAATAAAAAAGATCCCAATTCCAACCCAACCAGTAAATTAAATCCCAGATGTTAATAATTGTACTTTTCCAAACAAATGCTTGAGTTACCCCAGCACCAAAGACAGAGAATAAATGCCAACTACCAAAGAATAACTGCCCGTCTGGTACTAATCACACTGGTGGATTGGTGAAAACCAACAATGAGCAGGCCCAGGTAAACAAGGGTATAGGCTGCTCTAGCATGGCGCACTGACAGGGATAACAGGACACGGGCTGGCGCAGATCACAGTGCCCTCAGGTGTAAGAGGCAGATCAGACAGAGAGCTTGTTTTTGGTTTCTGAGCTCATGGTTAGGATGAGGTCATTGGGTCATGAGTGAAAGCAGACGGGCAGCAGGTTCAGTAAGCATCATTCATGTACAAATGTGACTCTGCTTTTTCAGATTTACTAAGGCTGACTTACAGTTTGGCCAAACGCGTTGGAGCATTACATAGAGATTCTGGAATGATGATGAGGCAGTGACCAACTTGACGTTAGAAAATAATAACCATACACAAACAGAACACACTGTTCTATTCATGAAACCAATGGGACCTATCTGAAGATTCAGTTCAGCTTATTTCTAAAGCACAATACATACTGTACACAATACAAAGCAATGTTACAAACTGTCACACAACCCACAAGTGAGAAAGCCAAAGGCGAGCAGCAACGGGGGAAAAAATATCTAGGTGGGATGAGAAATAAACCTGGTTAAGAACCAAGAAACTGCATTTCAGAATTTCCTGGTGCAAAAAAAGGTCTTGTGTTATGCGCCAATACATCTTAATTTGGTATAAAAATCCATTCACAGAATATTCATGATAATATTGACTAATTAAAGGATTAGTTCAAAATTAAAATTTCCTGGTAAGTTATTCACCCCCATATCATCCAAGATGTTCATGTCTTTCTTCAGTCGAAAAAAAAAAATTGAGGTTTCTGAGGAAAACATTTCAGGGCTTTTCTCCATATAGCGGACTTCAGTGGGGATCAGCTGGGTAAAGGTCCAAACTGCAGTTTCAGCGTAGCTTCAAAGGACTCCACACGATCCCAGCCGAGGAATAAGGGTCTTATCTAGTGAAATGATCGGTCATTTCTAAACAATAAATAAATAAATAAAAGTGTATACTTTATAACTAAAAATTAGGGATGCACCGATACCGGTATCGGGCCCGATACTGAGCTCCTGTACTTGTACTCATTAAAATGCCCCGATACCAAACACCTATACCACATCATGTGACAAGTGCATATGCAGGCAAAGAAACACCGACAACAAAACAACAGACAGCAGAATGGAGTCATTAGAGATTAAGAGAGATGTCTACGAAGTATATGTATGCAAGTAATATAATGTTAAACATGCAGTATTAAGCTTGTATAACTGGTGCGCGTCAGCTGATAGGCAAAGCACGCACATTGGATTGAGCGCGCGGCGGCCAAGATGTGCGGGCTTGTCGAGTTAATATCCCACCTTGACATCACTGGAAAGTTTGTAGTTCGGTGAGATATGTCAAAAACAATTGAAGTAAATCAATGCACAAGTTATTTAACGGTATAGAGAGAGAGGGAGTGAGAGATAGAGCGCGAGACAGAGATAGAGAAAGAGCGCGCGCTGTTGCGTGATCTTTATTGATGTTCGCATATTTAGCACACGCATCTTTTGGATTAAAACAAATTTGTAAGTATAAAAAAAAAATAGGGGCATTCGTTATAAACATCATTTATTTTCAACCTTAAGCATACACGACTGTCCGGTGAAAGTGAAACTATAGCAGCCTGTGTGAAATGCAATAGGCAGTACTGTACTTGCGCATGTTTTGCTTCCTTCACGAATATTTCTGCATTATTTGAGTCGCTTTGGATTATAGCCCAAATAGCAGCATATTTCAGATGAAAAAAACGCGACGTATATTTCTGAAAATATCAGAGTTAGGAGATTTATAATGAGTGGTTCTCGTGATTACAGTACTGAGCCGCTGCAATGGAGCAGTTTAATGCTATTAAATTGAAGATGATGTACCATACAGCAAGAAAAAAAACAGTGAAAGTAACAAAACACATTTTAATGGGCATAATTAAGTGTAAAAATAAAAATAACTAAGGGATATATAATCAACCCAAAAATTATTCAGACAGCAGATATACACAATCTTTTGATCATTTTTGATATATATATATATATTTTTTTACTAGTGGGTGCAGGACACAGTTTATGATAATGTGATCTAAATATATTTTGGTTTGACTGCATCTATTTGATAAATGAAGTTGACCAACTAACATTATACATATTCTTTTAGTATCTATACCCTATATTTTACAAATCTACCGGTAAATTTTAAAATATGGGTACTCGGAATCGGCAAGTACCAAAAATAAAAGTATTGGTATCGGGCGAGTACTGGAAAAAGTGGTATCGGTGCATCCCTACTAAAAATGCTTGTCAATGCTATCACACACGTGTGATGTAAATGTAAATTTTTTTTTTTATTTTTTATTTTTTTAGAAAATGGGCAATCGTTTCGCTAGATAAGACCCGTATTCCTCAGCTGGGATCGTGTAGAGCCCTTTGAAGCTGCGCTGAAACTGCAGTATGGATCTTCAACCCGTTGCTCCCCGGTGAAGTCCACTATATGGAGAAAAATCCTGGAATGTTTTCCGCAAAAACCCTAACTTCTTTTTGACTGAAGAAAGAAAGACATGAACATCTTCGATGACATGGGGGTGAGTAAATTATGAAGAAATTTTCATTTAGGAGTGAACTTATCCATTAAAATGATTTAAAATAAAACAAACCATTAAAATTAGCCTAAAAACTAAAAATACAGATGCAATATATTTCTTAATTTTATTCACCCTCATTAACAATCTGTTAATACAATTTCATGCATTTTGTGTAAAAACAGTCTAAATCTTTCTCTTCTATCCTTCCAGTAAACCACAAACAACGCAAAAAATCATTGGGCCTATTGTTGTGGACAGCGCCTTCGAGTCAAAATGGTTAAGAACCACTGCACTGCACTAATGTGCTAATACTACTTATTTCAATTGGACATTTGGGACAATACCTCATGACTGCAGTGTCAAAGCGCTGTTGTATGTGCCTGTGTAAAAGTCAAGCCAAACTGAACGTTCATGATGATAACAGTACACGCAATACGAACATGCCTGTATGCAAGCATGAATGCCCATTTATTACCATCACGCTTGCCTGATGTGGAAAATGGAGCATGGAATATGACTATGCCATCCAAGGATTTGCTAAGCATGATAAATAAATGCAGCAAACTCTATAATGCCAAGCCAATCTACAATGCAGAGAACAAACAAAGCTAAATATATACTGTCATGATGAGATATGCCATATGTACATAGCATAACATTAAACAGCACTAAAATGACAGCTTAAGACAAATCACATGATCATCCAGAACACAGAAAAACTGTCGTTAATCATGTGGTCCTGTATATCTAGCTATCTGAACACTGTCTGAGTAAGTAAATGCTCAGAATGGATATAATATTATATAATAAAATAATATTATTATGAATAAACTAAAGCAAATATCAATTTATTTCACATTGTTTGTGCTACAGACATCTGGCAACCAAAAAAAATAATGTAACGTATTACTTACACTAGATAGATAGATAGATAGATAATCAGAACAATGCTATTCAGTGCTTTCTCTCGCTTGTACATGCAGTATGCATGACTGCACGTCAACCCTACCTTTGAGTCAACGATGCCATAAAAATGAAAATACAAACAAAGTAATATTTTATCATCCAATCAGGCTCATTTTAATGTGGTTAAGATGTGTTGAGCCCAGCCAGCATAACTTCAAGATGATCCTCAGTCACACTAATGCCTCGCTGCGACAGAGTCAGCATTTGCCACACATTTCCATAAACAGTGAAAGCTTGGGTGATCACAAAACAAAACAAAAAACCATGATGCTTTTAATTCAAATGTTTTCCAACAGTGCAAGAAAATGGACCATATTGTAATAATGTGGGAAACCTGCTAAAATACGAAATCTCTGAATGCATTTTTGTTACATGGAAAAGAAAAGTTCTGACACTTCGATAACTCTTCTTATGTTGCACTGGGAAAAAGTAGTGCCATTTTCAAGCAACCTAAGAGTGCAAATTCATAATCAAAATACAAACTCTTTTTTTTTTTTTTTTTTGAAGTTGCATTCAAACCTCACTTGGTTTAAAATCGTTTAAACGGTTCTTGATTCTTAAGACAGGTAGAACAAGCCACAGCTCAATGGCGAAGGCAGAAACAACATTTAGTGGTCCCTGTAACAACAAAGCAGCTGAAAACGCTTTTTCTCTGAAGTTCACTTAAACTCTCAATGGATTGTGGTCCACAGCTGAAGAAAGAAACAGGCTGCAACCATCTCAGGCGTGAAAGAAAAGCCTTTAATAATCTTGGAAGTATTGCTAGGGGACAAAGCAAGAAGATAAAAACATCAATCGCAGAATAAGAGAACGTATAAAGATCCGTTTTCTCTCTATGTTTTAGAAAACAGTGAAGAGAGTGTCCGTTTATGCGTAGGAGGTTCTCATTGTGATTAACATATGGTTTTTGGAACACTTTTGAATTTTATGCCTAATAAAAAAAATCCCAAATTTTTTTAGGCTCTGAATCACAGTTCGCTGCCATGAATTGGGGCATAAAAAAGATTTTGGAGGTCACAGGGCCATTAAGAAAAGCACAGACAATCTGTGAACAGCCCGTTCACACAGCTCACACCTACATGTGCGCTTGGTGTGAACAGCACATTTAAAGCTGACTTCTCCTTCCATGAAATAGCCATGAAACCCCTAGCCGTGTGCAACTTTCCAATTGCATGGCAAGATTAATAGTATTAAGAAAGATTACATTTCACAATTTTTCAGTGACTTCAGCCCTGCTGATGTTACGTCGGGCACACAGACTCCTGGGTAATGTTAACCAACAGCCATCAGAAATCATTTAAAGCATTAATTCAGGTCTCTCTCCATTATGGTTTGTAACACTCATTTTTATGGTCCAATTAATTCCTGACAGATTAAAATCAAGACCTACAATTTTCTTCATTAAATATCCCCTAGATAACAAATATCTTAAAGCTAAATTGTTTAACAATAACAATTCATTTTGATATTAATGTGTTCTAAATCTTAAAATAGTTACACGAGTACCATGCAGTTAAAATTGTAAAACCACAATGAGCATTTAGTCCAATATAGATTCACCAATGGCATAAAAGCAGTTCAGCTTTTTTTCTGAAAAAAAAAAGTCACCACAGTAAAGATGATATATCACCCATTTCAAGGTTTCTCAACTCTATTCCTCAAGATCCACTATCCTGCAGAGTTTGGGATGATGGAATGATGTCACACCCAAATTGACCATGTTCCAGCACACAAGCTGGAAAACCAAGACGGTCGTGTCTTTTGATAGCAATACCAGTCGATAAAAACACATTAAAATACTGTACTTTGTACAGATAGCGCTGAAGTATCATGTCCACAGATAGAGGTTGGATAGTACTGGGACAGACAAACAGAAATGCAATGTATTATTACGGTTTCATTTCTGTTGATGCTCTGAAAGTCCATACAGGATTCTAAAGTCAGGGTTTTTGCAGTTCCTCGGAGTTCAAGTTGGTATTTCTTAGGGGCTTTTGGATCATGTTGTTCTAAGAACTTAGTTATAGGAACTAACCAGCAGGCTGGTTCCTAGAGAACCAATTTCTCCCTCAGGCCGTTTCCTGGTTGCATTTGCTCTGGCAGTAGGAACTCTGAAGTGGCAGACAGAAACATCTTTATATGCAAGATTTACAAACGTCAACAACCGGTGAACGGAGGGCGCCGTGATTGAAGCTTTTTTTGTTGTGCGTCTCGAGTTTCGTGATAACGTACAATTTACGTGACTGAAAGAGCAAAAAAGTTGGCCAAAAAAACTAAACTTTATATGACATCTTGCAGTGCATCAGAAAACAGGCATTTACCTGGAGAAAACAGGTAAATGCTGTTATCGCTGTTTTCCATGTTCAAGGACTAAATATGTTTACAAGGCTTTTAAAAAATAGCTGGTGTTTCGTACGTGTTTGGCCAATCAGCGTACATTCACGTCACTGAACTTTTTTAGACCCTGCTCTGAAGTAGGAGCTAATTTAGTTAATGGAGTTCCCCCAAATGGAGAATTTCCTAACTAAATGGATAGTTCCATGCAAAGGTCAACCTTACCATGAAAAAATAAAGTTTTTACCAAAAGTTTTTACTATACTAATAGCACAGATGTCAACATTCAACATTTGGTGGTTCAAATATCCATGTGAGGTCTCTCACTTTTTTTTTTAATAGTTTTATAGGCTTGTCACATCCATAACAGTACATATTCCTCACAAACAGACACATCAAAATTAAAATTAAGTAACAATTATATGTTGTGTGAAGAGCCATCGCTTCTCTATTTGTTGGGTATTATTGCCTCTGGTTTGTGCATTTTAATTAGCAGAAATCCATATGCATGTATGTATCCATTTGTAGTCTCTCAAAAAGTGTCCTTTTTTGTCACATCCATAATGCATGATCATTTCCCTTTTTTTTAGCAAAGAAACTTGTGCATAGACTGATATTTTTCTGATGTTTAGACTCTATCAAAAAGGGTTTATTAAAATATAAACAGATGGTTCGGTATATTGGTAACACTTGCATTCTCTAAGCATTTATATGTCACATCCATAACGCTGGATCTGCCCAAATAAGTTCCTAGTTCCTGCGGCATGAACACACCAAAAAGTGTGAACTTCCGCCAATAGTTCTAGGAGCTGTGAAAGGTTTCTCCGGTGCGAAAGCCCCTCAACTTGAGGGGCATTTCAATTAAAAATTCCTACTAGGAACTCAGAAACTCTGACTTCCAAATACAAACTGAAGGCACCATTAGCTCCAACCTTGATCAAACTAATTTTCCAGTAACTTTAGCAATCCTGAAGACCATTGATTAGCTTGTTCAGGTGTGTTTGGTTAGGACTGGAGCTAAACTCTGCATGAAAGTGGACAACAAGGACCATGGTTGAGAACCCCTGAGCTATACAAACATGAAAACATATGTTGTTGTGGAGATGAAGCCATCTCTGAGCTCTCACCTGTGTCGATGCTCGTCGTGAGCTCCCACGCCATGTATGACCTGTCTGCTGCTGTGCCTTGCCTCCTTCTCCGATTCGATGTGCGGTATCAACACGTCCTCCAAACCAAAGTCAAAGCGCTTGTGTTTGGAATTGTCCGGGAGGAAGAAAAACGCTCCGAAGCACAAGGTGATGAAGGCACTGAGGATGAGGAGGAGGATGAACTTCTCTGAGAGCCGTAAGGTGGCTCTGTGATGGGGGAACGAGGAGGCACCTGGTGAGAGGGTAGGTATCCTACGTCCCGACAGTGGCAATAGAGCCGGCGTGGTCATATTTTGATGATGAACTGGAATATGGCGGGATAAGTGTCAAGGCTGCTTTTGTGTAAGCCACTCTATTATCTCATTGCGGTAACGGGAGCTTTACTACCAAACATCTGCTTATCTTTTTGAAATGGAGTTGTCTTGTAGATCACAACTGATTCCACTTGCTCTGAAAACAAAGACAGACATTTTTAGATACTGAGGCAGATCATGAGGCATTCGACAGAAGCTTGCCGTTAGAAAATGAACTTCAGTTTCCATGGCAATTTTTTTAAGCAGCAGAAAGGACATGAATCTAAATGTTATTATACAACAGGTAGCTCCAGACCTCTAATATGATTCTCTATGTCTAGTAGTCACTTTAGTAGTTACTAGAAGTAAACTTGTTTAATATTTCCGTAATATAATATATTCTTTCAAGTGGAGTCAGAAATACCATAATTATGAGTTTTAAATACACACGTATAGATCTTAAAGGAGTTGCCAAGTAAAGATACGTTGGAAGGGACACGTCGACTATATATTTATATGACCCTGGACCACAAAACCGGTTGTAAGTAACACGGGTATATTTGTAGCAATAGCCAAAAATACATTGTATGGGTCAAAATTAGCGACTTTTCCTTTTATGTCAAAATCCATTAGGATATTAAGTAATGGCCATGTTCTATGAAGATATTTTGTACATTTCCTACCGTAAATATATCAAAAATTAATTTTTGATTAGTAATGTGCATTGTTAAGAACTTAATTTGGATAACTTTAAAGCCGATTTTTTCAATATTTAGATTTTTTTGCACCCTCAGATTTTCAAATAGTGTACTTTGGCCAAATATTGCCCTATCCTAACAAATACATCAGTGGGAAGCTTATTTATTCAGCTTTCATATTATGAAATTTTAAAAAAACTGACCATTACGACTGGTTTTGTGGTCCAGGGTCACATATATAGTCTGTATCCATGCATCAAGCACTCAACTTTCATTGTTTAGATGTGATAGATGTAGTTATATATCATAAAACGTAGTTATTTGGGTGTTTTGTTTGTTTCCAACTTGAATGTGTGGCACAACGAAAGCCAGATTTGGAGATTCCCACATGCACTTGATGGCAGCAATAGATACCGCAAAAATAGTAAGAGTGGTATGCAAATACTAGTATACTATTTTGATACCACTTGCTCTGAATGGTGTTTCTCTCACTAGCAAGTCAAAAATAGAAAACGTAGAGCTGGAGTCCAGCGATTACAGTAGCTGCGTCTGAAATTGCATACGGTCTAGTAGACGCTACAGTTGGTTTGAATGAAGGTTAGTTTGCCAATGTTAAAAAAGTATGTTCTGTATAGTATGAACACACTTCACTGCCATTCACAACTCCTCTTCTGTAGTAAAGTGTTTATCAGATGCATGCTTTAAAATCTCACCGGAAGTAGTATATGGGTACTTTCTGTGAATTTGGGCATACTACGTTCACACACTGCTTCTCACCTATTATATATAGTAGGAAAATAGGCATAATCGGACACAGGGAGAGAATTTGAGTTGCTCCGTTCCACTAAAATACACTGATCCAGTCCAGCTTTTAGTCTGGGATTTGCTTGATGACAGGTGACTGTTAAAGATCAGTTCATCTGGAAAGCATCTACTGTGTACAAACATCTGACAGATGTCTGTAAGATGGCAGTTTCACATACATTCTAAATCATAAACATCTTAAAGACATCTAATAGGCATCTAATAGACATCTGATAAGAAACATCCCATAAACATACCGCAGATGAGCAAACATTTTAAAAAATAGGTCTTCCATATGTAAATGCAGACATCAAATAGATGTGTCCCAGATAGTACACGTACGTCTGCAAGATGTTTGTTAAAGATCACTTGATCTGGAAAGCACCTGCTGTGTACAAACATCTCACAGATGTCTCGAAGATGTCAGTTTTACATATATTCTAAATCATGAACATCTTAAAGATGTCTAAAAGTCTATTTGACATCTGATAGGAAAAGTCCTGTAGATGTATTGCAGATGAGCAAACAATCTAAAAAATACATCTTGCAGCTATAAATGCAGACGTCAAACAGTCTCCGAGATGTATCTGTGCTATCAGGGTTGTGTGCTATGTGGGACGCCACTGAACCGAACAAAACCTGCATATTTTGCTGATTATTTCTGCTGCAAATAGTCAATTACTGTCATGTTTTGGGCTGTACTAATCAGTTGTACTAAGAAAAACATTTTAAGGACTATAGACTGGCCTCATGGGATAGTGTTTATCAAACGCATACTTTAGAATCTCACCAGAAGTAGTAGGTCATGTGTGTACTTTTCTTGTACTCTAATACCCTTATAGCACACATACATCACAGAGATGTCTATCTGACGTCTGCAAGACATATTTTTCTCATCTGCAGTATATACATATGGTAGCATTCTAGCTAATATTGGTAGGGATTGAAAAAGGAATCTTAGCCTTTTTAATGACAGTATCACACCACCCATAAAACACATGGACGTTTGATTTAGCCTTACAAATGGTCTGTTTAAAGAAGATATTTATCATGAGGACGTTCACACATACGTTATGGTCCAAAACCATTTTAAATCTTGTGTATCTGAATGTCTTGTTTGGACTATTGCCCTCGCAGGTACACTAGAGTCATATAAAATGCCATTTTATCAAAACATGTGAATAGACATGCAACAAAAACACACAGTTTGCCACAGACTGTCTGAGAGACACTTTTAGCAGAGAGCATGACAATGTGACACCTGTACCTAACGTTAAGTGTTTGCTCTTGATTACAGCGCCTCATCAAGCGGCTCAACGGTCTTATCCTTAACATCACACGGTATTTTTCACATATACATTTGATGAAACAAGTGTGTGCACATACCGTGAGGCTCTTTTTATCATTCTGATCCATGATCCTCGCTTTGATCCGAAAGCTTCTGTGTCAGGCGGGTTGGGTCGAGTCGTTATCTTCACGATAAACGGCGAGTCCACCCTCGCCTTCCGTTAGGCGAATTATTTATCGTAAACTAGCAATACAATAATCTGTTATCGATAAGGGAAAGCAGTTTGATAAGACAAAACTGCCGCAAACGAAGTAAACATAAAGAAAACCGGCCAGGCAGATAGTAAACACAACGTTACAGCACTAGGTGCGTCCGTTTTGCGTGTTGACGATAAAAGTTCCCGTCACATTATGCGTATTCAACGGTAAATTTCGCCAAGCGTGCACGGTGTTTCAACACAGGCCTGATCCGCTTGATGCCGTGGCAGCGTCTCTGAACCGGAGAGCGATATCGAGAGCCGACACAATAATGAAAGTAAACCACAGCTGCTGGGTGATCCTCTCTACATACTATCCTATTTTAATGAAAGATCAAGCCGGCCTGCGCTGGACGTGTGCTGCGCCTTTTTCCTCCAGTAAAGGCATTCAGCTGGCAGCCGTGGAGCGGACTGATCCCGTCCTGCCGCTGCTGCATCACCTTGTCGGTGCCTCAGGATAAATCGGCGCCATAAACCATAAATCCACGATTAATGCCTTAAAGTTGCCAAGTTCACGTTCATGTCCCTGCTTCTATACACTGAAGCAATTGCGATTTCCACCAGCGCCTCCCTTACGTCTTCGTTCTTCCTTTATTTCTGTAGCCGTGTGCGCCGCCAGGCTCCAATATCCAGGATGTTGTTACTGCAACAGCTACTCCTCCTCCTCTCAGTCCTCCAACACCCAGTCAGCTGCCGTTTGGTAAACCCAGGGAGCGTCGCTCAAGTTCCAGTCTCGATTAGAAACGTAAAATGAATGGCGGTCAGTTATTGACAAAAAAGCATTTATAGTAGTTCCTAATTCGGACTTTCTCCCCTTTTCGTTGTTTTTTCTGTGTTTCTGTATGCTTGTGTTTTCCTTAATCAATTTGTGATCAGTTTGACGTTTTTGAATATTTAACTACGCCTTAGGCCTAGTTGTTTAGATATCTTGAACTGGTACCTACTAAACCATTAAAATAATATTGCTTGAAAGGAAATAAATATTAACTGAAATACATTTTTTTAAATGCTCAACAATTTCAAGTTGAAGTATTTAAATAACAAACTAAACTTTATAAAAATTACATTTACTTATTAAAAAAGGATAAAATATGAGAAAATGTACACTACCAGTCAAAAGTTTTTGAACAGTAAGATTTTTAATGTTTTTTGGTCTCTTCTGCTCAGCAAGCCTGCATTTATTTGATCCAAAGTACAGCAAAAAGAGTAAGTTTAAAATATATTTACTATTTAAACTGTTTTCTATTTGAATTTATTTTAAAATGTAATTTATTCCTGTGATTTCAAAGCCGAATTTTTAGCATCATTACTCCAGTCACACAATCTTTCAGAAATCATTCTAATATTCTGATTTGTTGCTCAAAAACATTTATTATGTGGAAACAGCTGAGTAGAATTTTTTCAGGTTTCCTTGATGAATAGAAAGTTCAGAAGAACAGCATTTAATGTTTTAAATATTAATGATGATAATGATGATAATAATCATCATCATCATCATCATCATCATAACAATAATAAATGTTTCTTGAACAGCAAATCAGCATACTACAAAGCAGTTAATTTAAATAGTAAAAATACTTAATATTTCTGACTTTGCTGTATTTTGAATCAAATAAATGCAGACTTGGTGAGCAGAAGAAAATTCTTTAAAAACATTAAAAATCTTAATGTTCAAAAACTTTTGACTGGTATTCAAACTAAAAGTAAGAAAATAAAAATGATAAAAACACACAGAAAGATTGAAGTTTTAATTAAATTGAAAACGCCAAATGTAAAAATAGAATTTAATTTAAAATAACAAAAACTATAGTAGTAGCCTATATCAATAGTACTAAAATAACTGGTTCACAATAAATTTGCTGCAAAGAAAAAATATAAAAGGTCAATATGATTAGTTGCATCCGTAGCCTATTTGAATTGTTTAAATAAGTTTAATGTTCTGGTTTATTTAGCAATAATGACTGACTGGTTTTATATATTACTAAATGTCAAAATTATTTTAATAATTTTTTTTTATCATTAATTAATGAGGCAATTATTAATTGCAATCTTAGAAATGATTTACATAGAATTAAACATGTTAAATTTCAGTGACGCAATCTTAAGGATGATTTACATAGAATCAAATATATGTTAAACCTAAGATGAAACAATCTTGAGATGATTTACATATAATCAAATATACATTAAACTTTAGAGGGCGCAGTCTTAGAGCTGAATATAAAATAGTGTGCACCCTCATACATCATGGATCCATCAAAGGACATGTTCGCATTCTGCTGAGCAGTCAAAAAAATGAGGCCATTTAGATCTGCCTGTGACTTAGTCCTTGAGCTGCCATAAGTGTAGTTCTTTTCTCTTGATTTAAGGATGATTTACCAGACTAACCTACAGCAAGTGTCAGTGTTGTTGAAGGCTGTGGAGAAAAAAAAAATCATGAATGTGTGAGTCATACTCAAGAAAGCAGTAGCCAAGAAAGTGGATCTGCTGTCAGTCAGTTTAAGAGGCACACATTTGACACCCTGACAGAAGTCACTGTCAGAAAGGAGTTTCGCTCTGCTGAGTTTCTCAGTTTTCTGTGAGAATATGACACGGATCACTGGCCAAAAGAAGAATCGCCTTAAAACTCAGACCGTATACAACAAAAAAGTGGATTAGGAGAAAATAATTCACCAGAAACCTCTGTGAAGGCAAAACGAGGACGAAGATACAGGAAAAAGGAAAGGGAACGGGGTGATTGAAAGGTTTATCTGTCACTTTAAGAGCAGTAGAGGTGAGACCATCCTCTAGTGGGCCTGTATAATGACTCAGGATGTGCTTTGAGCCTTTCAACAGAGGAATGGTGAACGATGACAGTTTAAACTCAGCAAGCAAATGAATGGAATACAGCTTCCACCTTGAGAAGTCCAAGCAAGGGCGAGTTGATTGGCGTTGTAGGACGAAAGCGTCTGTCAGTTGCATATCCTCTCACCAATAAATGTAGATAAGGGTGACTGTATCTGACATTCCAGTTAATGAGGCGACACAGCACTCCCCCATAATGCCAAAGAAAAGAGCAAGTGTCTCAGTAACAGAAGTAGCCATGGGGAAATCTAGGTTAAGCTAATTAAACAATAGTCTAAAACTTACATTAAACAGTATAATCACATCTGACCCTTATAAAAGTGCCATTGTTCTGAAAATATTCAGAACAGCAATACAAATGTATCTTATTGTTTTTATACAACAGTTCATTAAACAAGAGGATAATATCACTTACCTGTTGAACACAATATTGCCAGTCTGTTTCCAAAACAGCTCTAAACCAAGCATTAAAAAAATGAATGCTTGAATGAATCAGCATTTTGAAACGAATTAGTTGAGTGAGTGAATCAATAATTCATTCATAAACACAGTGGCTGCATCCAAAAACTGAAAAATGCTGCCTTCAGAGGACACAATTCAACGTAAGAAGGCATCAAAACACGTTTGAATCCAATGTTAGCTTTCCTGCCTCCGGAGATTTTTGATAGCAGCATAGATGGATCCTTCACTGCCTTTGATATCCCACAATCCTGTGCGTTCCATTCTGTAATAGTTGAGCCAAAAAATAAAGATGGTTTCTGAAAGTTGTGTTTGGTTGTCAGTTTGTGTGTAAATGTATGTTTCTGACCAACTTTTTTTCTAGTGAGAAATCAGTATTATCATTAAATATTTGCTTAGTTATCACCAAAGCTTGTTCTGTTTTGTCAATAAACCATCATGCTGCCTCAGAAGCCTGTCCAAAATCAGTTTTGTGAGGTGCCTTTGTACGCAAACACTGCCTGTGAAGTCATTGCCGGATAAGGCAATTAGGCAACTTACAAGTAAATTTACAGGAAGGCAAGCCTGCAACCTTTAGCCAAAAATCGTAAGGGCTAAAGCTAATGCTGTGGTGCAGGGAAGGAGACCAGACACATTTTTATTTTTTTATGGATGTCAATGGAGGAGAGGCTTCAGTATGCTGAATAAACAGCTTTTTTGAGGAAATAGCTTATCATTTATTGAATCAGCTAAACTTCAACGTGTGTTACAGTAAACAGTAGTTTAGGATTTAACTAGTTTTAGAGCAGGGATAGGCAACGTCGGTCCTGGAGTGCCACTGTCCTGAAGAGCTTAGCTCCAACCCTAATCAAACACACCTGAACGAGCTAATCAAGATCTTCAGGATCACTAGGGCTACAGGCAATTGACTAAACTCTACAGGATGTTGGCACTCCAGGACCGACATTGCCTATCCCTGTTTTAGAGTTTACACCAAGCGGCAACCTCCCGGTCTCTTGAAGCCAACATGTCAAGTGAAGTGACTAAAACTTCAATTTATCGACTGGCCGCTAGAGACTGGCCGCAAAAGGGAGTCAATCCCATAGACTCCCCATGTTAAAACACCCAACTTTACAGCAGAAAAAAATATGTTTACAGCCTGGTACAAAAAGTCGTTTTGGTCTATATAGCTAATTTTGCCCTTAATGTCAACTGTGACTTTCAGCAACCAGCTCCACCCACGACGGCCGACTCCCGCCCACTAAGAGCTTCAAAAATGCTCTTCAGAAACCTGACGTCATGGATACTACGTCCATATTTTTTACAGTCTATGGTTTACACCAAAAAAAATGTATGAGGTCACTGACTTTTTGTGACTTTTGTGGAATTCAGCTTATGGCACTTTCCATTCATTCCTATGGTATCCGTAAATGGCGACTCTGACTGAAATGACATCAAGGCTGTAAAGTTATTAAAAGGTCAATATAAAGTCATTGGCCAAATGTTGGCCAAATCATAAAGGTGCTGATTCGCACAAGACTTATATTATCACAGGACCTCTGTGTTCGGTGAAATACGGTAGGTCATTTGTGGGGGAATTTTTACTTTACAAATTTACAACAGACATGGAATGATTTGTGATACGCACCTTGAGGTTCTAAATCAAATGATTTGCGAACCCGAATGTGCTTATTTCATAGATACATTGTGTCTTTCAATAATTCAAGCACTTTTCAAGTACCTGTTCAGGAATATTGCTATTTTCAAGGGTTTTCCAGGCCTTAAATTTCAAAAAGTCAAATTCAAGTACTTCAAGCACTTTAAGCACCTTGTACGAACCCGGAATTAAGATCACAAACAACCTCTGCAATTATTACAAATGACTAGAGGTCACCAGGTAATACTAATCCCATGTGAAAAGTGCTTAAGAAGTGAATGAAAACGAGTTTGTTCGGATGTTGTATTTCAAGACATTCGTCAGATTTTTGTCCATAAAATGCTCTTGCATATAGAACTACTTTCTTCCAACTTTCATCCAATGCTTCCGTTGCAGATCTCAAAACGTCATTTTAGATCTACTGTAGTAACGGAGACTTGAGCCGTTGATAATAATG
The DNA here is from genome assembly GCA_012976165.1 of Labeo catla. Taxonomy (NCBI): domain Eukaryota; kingdom Metazoa; phylum Chordata; class Actinopteri; order Cypriniformes; family Cyprinidae; genus Labeo; species Labeo catla. The sequence goes on from VONZ01000073.1 coordinate 66,407, forward strand.
CAGTTAAAAATGTAGTAACAGTTATGACAGACAGAAAGAACAAATAGAGAGAGAAATTAAGCATGTGTGAATTACCTAAATCTGTCTGTGCGTCTCCCAATAGATTTCGGTAGTAGATTCTCTAATAATGACACTACGTTCATCTGCTTCAAGAAGCACTGTTATTTCCTTGCTGTGAGTGTTTTTTTTTTTCTGAGTGCACGAGTGTGTGTCAGTATGGGAGAGAGAGCATGGAAAAAAACATGGAAATAGTTTGTCATTTTTATCTTGTTGTTCACTATATTTATTTGCCTGTTCAGTGTCATTGTGGGCTTTGGTTCTTTTGCTGTTGTAGGCTGTAAGGACCTTTGAAATAACTGAAATAATTGGCCAAGTAATATGGACATGATAAGTAATGCAGTCCTGAGACCTGCCTGGAACTACTTTAGCCGTGCAAATAATTGCACACCTTAGTATGTTCGCCAACCAATCATATGCGAGCATTCAACAGCCACGTAGTATAAATAGATACATTATTTAGTGCATTACATAGTACTGCGGTGCATAGGACTGACGAGTGCACTAGATAATGTCGACTGTGGTTTCGATCACAACAACAAATGGCTGAGAAAAGTCTCAGCACTGTTGTATAATTGTATAATGGCATCAGGCATATGCAGGTAAGGGGAAGAGGTACGTTTTGTATGGCACAGCCAAAAGTTAGCAAACGCTGCATATTTTCATCTCTCATTATCAAATTTGTTACAGTCTAACTTTGCCAAAATAATTCACTATTTTTGAAAGCAAAGAACTTTATTACTGTATTACCATACAAATGACCTGCTAAATGGGGTATGCAGTACATAAGGGTATTAATTATTAGTTTTTATAGCAGACTTACTCATTTTATCTGACTTATTTGCAAACATTTGGTCATAACTGCATCAAAGTGTTAGTGAAAGAGAACGCTGACACAAAAATGAATTTGATCCAAATGCGTTTCTGTTATCTGTTGAAAATAAAAGAGGATATTTTGAACAATATGTCTAACCAAACGGTCCCCATTGACTTTCATAGTATTTTTTCCATATGAAAGTCAATGGAGACCCACATTGTTTGAAATATATTCTTTTATGTTCAGAGGAAGAAAGAAATTCATACAGGTTTGGAACAACTTGATGGAGAAAAGGATGACAACATTTTTATTTTTGGGTGAACTATTCCTACAGGAGCTGATATTCATGGATTTAAAGTTGACATCTTAAACATGATTTACTGATCAAAGGGTAATGTAGATTAAGTATTTTGCACGTCCCCTTCATAAGGTGTGTTTTTAACTGCCATTTCTTTAATTGTGCAAGTGAGCATCTCTGGCTCTATTACTAAAAATATCTGAGGTGCCCAAAGGGGACAAGACACTATGTTATGCAAGTTGTCCTGGAAACCACATTTCTCCTGGTGAATGAATTATTGACAAACTGCTAATGTTAACTAATCCAACTGAATAATTCAATCGCAACACAGTCCCGGATTTGAATCTCTCTGGCACATGCGTTATTCTCCTCTTCAGTGCTTATGTGCGTGTGATAAAGAAGCTTTTAGCCTGGGTTGTCAAGCTTTGTCACAACAATCTGGTCTCGGCTCTGTGACATGACATGTTGCTGACAGGTGAGGAAGAATTCTCACCTTGCGAAGGATTGATGGGAGATTAGACATCTGAGGCAGACTGTAGTCACATACTAATGGATATGGCAAAAGCACAGAGTGTGTATATCAGACAGAGCAATTTACAAAAGGGCATGTGGAGGAAAAATAACAAAGAGAACGAGAATATGCGTTAGACCTCAAGTGTGAATGATAAATGAAGTGTAGATAAAGAGAAGAGCTCGTAGAGGTAAACACTGCCAAACCAGACAATGTGTTTAAGACACAGAGATGACAAATGCAATGAGAAGGGGACGCAGCTGAATGACTGAGTGCATCCAAAATCAACAGATATGATAGCGAGCAGCTCTCAAGCCCATGAGGATTACGTAAAGCCGTTCACAGAAGAAGTGCACACCAAGGAATACGAGGTCTCTGGAAAACAGGCAACGAGTTTAACGATGTACACCATTAGTGACGTCCTCTGGATGACAAACAAGTAAGCACAAGTGTATGTGTGTGTGCCTATATACACACACACATACATATACACATGCATATGCTTTATATTATGATCTGCATCAGCCAAATGATTTGATTCATTTAATGATACACCACTGCTGCTTCTCTTCTTAAACTTTCTTCCATCCAAACCCCATCCCAACAGCCGTTTAGATTCTATCCAGGTCATGGCATCAGTGTAACAGACCCTTCCCCCTAAAGACACTTGAATCTGTCATGTGATCTGTGATGCGTGCTGTCAAACCCTATGAATTCAGATTAATACATAGCTATTTTAGCCCCCCTAGACTGCAAATGTGGGTCACAAATGATTCTTTGAGATTCTTCTCTGAAATGCCAATTAGATATAACAATACTTCTATATTTGGTAATCCTACTTTAGGAATAGGAAAAGGAAAGGAAAAGAAACATCATTTTAAAAAATAAAAACATATTCCTTAAGTTTTGGGCTATATAAATATAAGCTGTTTCATAAAAAGGAAAAGGAATAGGGTTACGCAAAATACACATATATACCATTTATATTTAAGAAAATATAGATAAAAAAGAAAAGAAAATTCTGTCATCACCCTCATGTCGCTCCAAACCCGTAAGACCTTAGTTCATCTTCAGAACACAAATTAAGATATTTTTGATGAAATCCGAGAGCTCTCTAACCCTCCATAGACAGCAAGGGTCCTACCATGGTCAAGGCACAGAAACATAGCAAGGACATCATCAAAATAGTCCATGCGACAACAGTGGTTCAACCTTAATTTTACATATAAAAAATACATTTTGTGTGCAAAGAAAACAAAAATAACGACTTCTTGTCTGACGTAATTAACAAGAGCAACATGATGCTTCGCCTGGTTTACGAGCAGAGGAACGCACACGCATGGGGGTTGCCAGGTTTTCACAACAAAACCTGCCCAACTGCTAGCCCAAAAGTAGCCCACACATTTTTGGTGAGGTTCGTCGAGTGAAATTAGTATTTCAGGGGCTAAATATTACATTACTGAGGTCACTTTAACCCGCGGACATGAGAAACAATCTGCGGCAACAGTATGAAAGTACCCCAATTCCATGGGAAAGCTGCGGACTTGGCAACACTGTGGTACTCTTATTAATGAAAGGAAGAATTGTTGAATAAAGTCATTATTTTTGTTTTCTTTGCGCACAAAAAGTATTCTTATAGCTTGGTGAAATTACGGTTGAACCACTGATGTCACATGGACTATTTTAACGATATCCTTACAACCTTTCTGGGCCTTGATCGTGGTAGTTGAGTTGCTGTCTATGCAGGGTCAGAAAGCTCTCGGATTTCATCAAAAATACTTTAATTTGTGTTCTGAAGATGAACGAAGGTCTTACAGGTTTGGAACGACATCAGGGTGAGTAATTAATGACAGAATATTAATTTTGGGGTGAACTTTCCCTTTAACTAAAAAATCCCTTAAAAATAATTAACTATAAAATAACCAAGGACATCTTAATAATTAAATAACCATATGAAAATATATCTGATATTAGTAGATTTGTAATGGATAGATACATTTATTGAACAGTTCTGATAAAAACTCAGTCATTCGTTTGCAGGCTTACAGAACTCCTCATGTCCTTGACTGTGTGAGCTCAGAGATTTCAAAGAGAAAACCGAGGGTTCAAAGCATGTATGATGTCCTTCTGAATCAAACTGGCTGCTACTTTAATCCACTTCTTTGTATGTGCGTGGCATAGTGGAAAAATATTAGAGGTCATTGTATGATATCTTTTCTGGGATTAATCAGAGGCTTCTTTTTGCAAGTGGAAATAAATTATATATACACGTATACACTTTATATAAATACGGATTTTTATATTATAATTAATTTTAAGGTCACATCAACACGCGAAACGTTTTTATTCAGCATGTATTCTTTAAAGTAACCTGCATGATGTAGAAATAGTGCAAGATTGGCAAAAATATTTAATACATTTTATGTATTTTAGTAAGGGTTGCTTTCGAACCTGAGACGAAGTCTTTAGATGTCTCTGGTATATTCGTCAATACAGACTGAGAGACAGAGAGAGAGATAAATGCAGCCATTAACGTAACTTCCGCACAAAGCACTGCTGCCATCTAGTGTTAGAAATATGTTGATTAAAACATCCGTTATGTGGAGCTGTTTATGAAGTTCGCTCAAACATGGAAATTTGCTGAAAATGTACTCATCTACCAGAATAGGTTTTTCTTCTTCAGAAGAGATTTAGAGAAATTTTAGCATTACCTCACTGGATCTACGAAGTGAATGGGTGCCGTCAGAACAATAATCCACACAGCTAATAAAAACATTACAATAATCCACACGGCTCCAATCCATCAATTAACATCTTGTGAAGTGAGAAGCGTTTGTAAAAAAAAAAAATAAAAAAAACAAATCCATTGTTAAGCGTTTTAACGCTAAACTGTCATTTCTGATTTATATCTGCTTAAAATCAATACATCTAAAAATACTCACTGTAAAACTGTTATTTGATGAGAACCAAACAATAACTGCATAGATTAAAATATATTGCTCAGTAAGCAAGGCAAACAACATGATGGTGATACCCACATACAAACGCATATATTTTGTTAACAAATATTTGTCTTAAAGACCACCCTACATAGATATACTATGCAAATCATATTAATTAACTATCAAAAATATGTCTTAAAAGTGCCAGTTTAGTTACCACACATGTGGAGAGGTAAGTGTTGTTTAATCTGTGCCACCAATACAGTGTATACAAAGACAACTGAAATGTAATGGATGCATACAATAACAAAGGCAGTCTTTGGAGGCATGCACACATATAAAAATAAAGCATTATAATAACACATACCTTATTGTTCATATAGCTGGGTAATATCAAATGAAACATGCTGATTATGATAAAAGATGAAACATAAAACAGCACCACATACATAAACAAAATATCCACAGATATTACAATATTCAAATCATGCTGATTATGATAAAATAGGGAGCTAAACATTATTACGCCAGAGACATAATAATTGTACAGTGATTAAAAATATTACAACGTGTAGAGAAAACACTACTTAAATCTTTACAATACTGACAGTGCTTAAATATTTAGCGTTGGCCGATTAAAAAAATTCTTTGTCTATCGCAGCTTATCATAATTCTGAATATTGGGGCAATATGGAAATCACAATGTGATTTTTCATTGTGAATTTTATGTAGGCTGGTTGAGAAGATTCAAGTATGTGCATGAGTTATTGTTATGCTGATCAGAGAGTGTGTATTTGCTGTTTGTCTCAGAGCTCCACAGTCCTGAGGTGTCCACGAGGAGAAATGCTGCCCAGGTTATGTAGAATACACTCGGAGGCCTCCACTACACTCCCACAACATGACCAGTGGGGCTTACCGGGGTGTCCTTTATGACCATGTCCACAACCCTGAAACCCTCCTGAGTGCACGCACACACAGAAATTCACATTAGGTGAAAACATACTCTTTTTTTTAGTTAATTTGAACATTTATGGAGTAAACAGTACCTGGCATAGTTCCTGTGCAGCCACAGCGTGCCTCTTTAGCACCCCCGCTGGAGCAGAAGGAACAACAATGGAATATGCCACGGTGGCGTCTGAACTTCCTTTTCACATTTAGCACAAACGGTGAACCCTAGAAATAAACTATTGTTAGATATTCCTTTAAACTTGCCAGTACAATGCTATTATTAGTAGACACATTTGCACTGGCTTAACTGGACACTTACCTGGACATGCTGTGCTTTAACACACACCCACACAGAATAGAAACCTGCTTCAGCTGGGGTGTAAGACACACCATAAGAACCATCACCCTTATCCACCACAGCTGCCTCCACAGAGCTGTAATGTGACAGACATACTCATGACAAATCACAGTCTGAAATAGGTCAGGATCTGATTTAAAACACATTCCGTTTATTATTACTATTACAGAAATCTCATGTTTTATTTTAATAAGCCTGACAAATATTCATTACTTTATTAGTTAAATAAAAGTATAGTTTACCCAAATATGAAAATTATCCTATGATTTACTCACCCCCAAGCCATGCTAGGTGTACGACTTTCTTCTTTCAGACAAGTACAATTGGAGTTATATTAAAAAATGTTCTGGCTCTTCCGAACTTTATAATGGCAGTGAATGGGTACTGAGGTTCAATAGTCCAATAGAAGTCCAATAAAAGTGCATTCATCCATCATTAAAAGTACTCCACACAGCTCCAGGAGGACAATAAAGACCTTCTGAAGCAAATTGATGCATTTTTGTAAGAAAAATATCCATATTTAAAACTTTATATGCCGTTATCTCTAGCTTCTGCTCAGTATAAAAAGCTTTGAAAAGCCAGGACATTTTTAATACAACTCTAATTGTATTCGTCTGACAAAAGAAAGTCATATACACCCAGGATGGTTTGAGGGTGACTAAATCATGGGGTAATTTTCATCTTTGGGTGAACTCTACCTTTAATACTGTGTAATCCAAACAGATCAAAATTTTATACGCAATTAAAATGCATAAATCTTGGAAAATGTTCATTTGATAAAATGAAATGCGCAATGATTGTTCAAGAGGAATCTATAATTAGAAAGCTTTCTTCAACCACGTAAAGACTTTAGTGAATCTACTGCGACTAACCTATTTTTCGGCTCGACTAATAGTCGTTTATTTTAAGCATTAGTCGGCTATTAGTCGCACGTTTATTAATAAACCATATAAATCAATGAGCCTTTCTTGCCTACATAGCATAAGAGCGCTCAAGGACACACAAAAAAAAAAATCTTGCCACAGTACACCAGCAGATATGTGACCCTGGACCACAAAACCAGTCATAAGTAGGGCTGTCAACGATTAATCGTGATTAATCGCATACAAAATAAAAGTTTAAGTTTGCCTAATATATGTGTGTGTACTGTGTGTAATTATTATGTATATATAAATACACACAAATTAATGTGTATATATATATATATATATATGAGAAATATGTTATTAATATACAAAATGATTTTATTTATATATAATATAAATTATATAAAAATTATAATAAATACATATGCTTGTAAATATTTCTTAAATATATACATGAATGTGTTTGTATTTATATATACATAATAATTATACACAGTACACACACATATATTAGGCAAACTTAAACTTTTATTTTGTATGCGATTAATCACGATTAATCGTTGACAGCCCTAGTCATAAGGGTCAATTTTTTAAAATGAATATTTATACATCATCTGAAATCTAAGGGGCAGAAAAATCAAAATATTGGAAGGAAAAAAAAAAAAAAAGTCGCCTCTAAAGTTGTCCAAATAAAGTCCTTAATTCACATTACTTATCAAAAATTAAGGTTTGATATATTTATCATAGGAAATGTACAAAATATCTTCATGGAACATGATCTTTACTTAAAATCCTAGTGATTTTTGGCATAAAAGAAAAATGGATCATTTTGACCCATACAATGTATTGTTGGCCATTTACTACAAATATTCTCATGCTACTTAAAGGAGAACTTCACTTCCAGAACAACAATGTACAAATAATGTACTCACCCCCTTGTAATCCAATATGTTCATGTCTTTCTGTCTTCAGTCATTAAGAAATTATGTTTTTTGAGGAAAGACCCTTCTTCCTCGGCTGGGATTGTTCAGAGCCCTTTGAAGCTGCATTTAAACTACATTTTGGAAGTTCAAAATCGTTCATTATATGGAGAAAAATTCTGAAATGCTTTCCTCAAAAACCATAATTTCTTCACGACTGAAGACAGAAAGACATGAACATCTTGGATGAAAATTGTTGTACTGAAAGTGGTGCTCTCCTTTCAGTCTGGTTTTGTGGTCCAGGGTCACATATAATAATTATGAATGCGTCTGGGAAAAACAGCAAGGAGACTCCATTAACATTTTAATAATTTATTGATAAACTAGTGCTTGTTTTGTTTTCTGCTTAAGAGATCAGCTACACTGACTCATCATCTCTGCAGTAGTAATGCGCCCGTTTGCATGTTTCATATGGATTTCATAATCTGAGAATAGGCCTATTTGTTTTCTATTTGACTTGGTTCATTTAAAAGTAGACATTTTGCTTACTCTATATATTTTTTTCATGTCTGTAGTACAAGTATGCACAGAGTTTCACGCTCAAGCTCACAGAGACAGAGACGGCAGAAAGCACATCCTGTTGCTTTCATTATTTTACAAAAGCGCAACATTTCGTTATGTATTGAGTACACACAAATAAACGTGAGTCTTTACAGATTCAAAAGATGTATTACTTTTATCTGTATGTATTTTAAGAGCAAGTGACCACTGGTGCCTCCATCTGTCATGCATTAAGTGCCAGTATTTAGATTCCATGCTCCACAGACAGTTGAATAGCGCACATTTTACTAGGTTAACATTAGATTGAGCTTCCATGTAAAGTTGCTATTACTAGCATCTTTCAGATGAAAAGCCATATTTGAGGTTGACGAATGATAAGTGAGCATTTGGATGTCCTGCCCAATGAACTGTATTACAACAAAGAGCAGCCGTTTACAATCTGTCCATCATGGACTGTGTGACTTTGCCACTGGATATTGTTTTTTCTGTGGCTAAGTGACTAATAAAATTTTGCTCGACCAAGCCTCTTCTTGTCGACTAACGGTTAGTCAACTATTAGTGGGCAGCCCTACAATGTTCCCATATATACTCACCAGCCCTTCCTCTCCTTGTGCACAATGCTGACCAGCACAGGGTCTCCACCCCGACCCATCTGCTCTCCAGAGGAGTCCCTGCAAACCAGAGTGAACTCTCCCCTCTGGCCTTCACAACCTCGTTCCACACCTGCGAGTTATTCCAGGACAGACACATGTGAGTGACACAGGATATGTAACAGAAGTAGCAATTGATCTTTTCTTTTGTATACATCACCAGAGAGAAGTCTGTTGTTTCACAGGAAGAACGCATTCAGAGTTATCACATTTGGATTAAGAATTATGAGGTTGAAAGCGTGTAATATTTGGGGGTGGAGGGTTTGTAAAGGAGTAAACAGATCTGATGAAATCAGATCTGAACTGGATTGTCTCTTGTTCACATTAGTGCTTTACAAAAGCAGTTTCTTGTTTTCTGTGAGTGTGGGAGCCTTCATATGGATGGTCCTGCATACCGCAGGCAAACAGCAGTGTATTCTCCTGCTGTGAACCTACTTGTGGCATGCTGGGACGGAGCTGGATAAGTGTCCCTTTTACAATCATGCACTAGGAACACCAGCACATAAACCAGGTTGGGTTTCCATGGTAGCCAGGAATGTTGTCTGCTGTTTATCCCAGTGTCATGCCCTAGGCCTTTTGGTGTGTGCACTTGTATGTGTATGTATGTCTATGTGTGTGTGTGGGATGGGACAAAAGCGGATATAAGGTCTCACTTTCAGACTAAAGGTCTCGTCACATAATCTGAACACAGAAAACTACAAATATACAATTTCATCTGAGCTGTACTGTTTCTGAGGAATGTGCACTTAACTGTCATGCGTTTGACAAACAGATCTTAAAATTCCACAGTAAAGTCACTGAACCAAACACTTGTACTGCATGTGACCACACATCTTCATGAGTAACGACATTTAGGATTCAAAACAGACTAATGACCAAATTTAAAAGGGGAAAGGCTAATAAAAGTTTAAAACAACTGGCAGTTTTACTTTAAGATTTGGCTTTAAAGGAAGCAGTTCAACAAAATAACAATTCTGCCATTATTTACTGGCCCTTATTTCATATTCTCTTTCATTAATTTAAGGAAAGCGCCAAAATGATCCAAAAATGTAATTTTCTAAAACCAAAATAATAGCCTTTTATGAGAAACAGTCCAAAATTATTTACTGAAAATCTGTTCTTAGTTTTGTGTGTAAAGAAGCCATTTGATCTGTGAATATGTTTTTCCAAAAGTTCAGAAAGCAGACCAAAACATTTGTTTATAAATCAGACTGGTCCATTCAACTTACTGACTCAACAATGCAACTGAAGCAGTTAAAATTAACACTTTTCATACTTTTTTAACTTTAATGCTTGTCAGTTTTAAAGCTTGAAAGTGTCAAATTCCAATACACTGTATGAAACTAATGACTGCATTTTTATTTTCAAGTTATTGAAGATACAGCTGAAATCAAAAGTTTACATACACCTTACAGAATCTGCAAAATGTTAATTTTACCAAAATAAGAGGGATCACACAAAATGCATGTTATTTTTTTTATGTAGTACCGACCTGAATAAGCTATTTCACATAAAAGAAAATAGGATGATCCTGTTCAAAAGTTTGTTTATTTATTGTATTACGTGTTAAATGATGCTTAATACTGTGTTGTCACCTGAATGATCCACAGCTGTTTTTTTGTTTTTTTTGTTTAGTGATAGTTGTTTGTGAGTCTCTTGTTTGTCCTGAATAGTTAAAGCATCTGTTGTTCTTCAGGCAAATCCTTCAGGAACTATGACAAAAGTTTCAAACGCTCACTGAAGCTCTATAAGGAAAAATTATGCATTAAAAGCCAAGGAGTGAAAACTTTTTGAATTTGAAGATCAGGGTAAATTTAACTTTTTTTTGTCTTCAGGGGAACATGTAAATATCTTCTGTAGCTTCTGAAGGGCAGTACTAAATGAGAAAAAATATGATATTTAGGCAAATTTAAAAAACAAATTAAGTATACACATCTTCATTCTGTTCAAAGGTTTACACCCCTGGCTCTTAATGTATCGTTTTTCTTTCGTGAGCATCAGTGAGCGTTTGAACATTCTGTAATAGTTACATATGAGTCCCTCTGTTGTCCTCAGCGTGAGAAAGAAGGATCTCAAAATCATAGTCATTGTAGGAAAGGGTTCAAATACACAAAAAAAAGCTGGAAACTCAAAGAATCAGTTGGACCTGAAGGACTTTTCTAAAGAACAGAAGGCAGTTTAACTGTTCAAGACAAACAAGGGACTCATGAACAACTATCACTAAAAACACAGCTGTGGATCATTCAGGTAACAACACAGTATTAAGAATCAAGTGTTTGTAAACTTTTGAACAGGGTCACTTTTATAAATTTAACTATTATTTTCTCTTGGGGACTATACGTAAATGTATTTTATGTGAAATATCTTATTCAGGTCAGTACTAAATACAAAAAAACATGCATTTTGCATGATCCCTCTTATTTTGTTAAAATAATTAACATTTTGCAGATTCTGCAAAGTGTATGTAAACTTTTGACCTCAACTGTATAGCCAAAATTTCTTTCCGTAAGAGAGGGGTGCAGCCATTTGTAAATTTTATGGGTCTGGCGTCTGGTCTTATCCATGTCCAGCAATTTTTAGCTGTACAAATCAGCTCATTTTGCTGACTGATATTGCAAATAGGTGTGTCTTACCATATTATTTCAATGTATTATCTTAATTATGGACAAACTGGCTTGTAGTGCAAACAGTTTTACCATTTCTTGCACATTGTTATTCTTCTTGCCATTTCCCTATAGCGGCTAATGAACCGGAAGTCTCACCCATAGGCTTACTTCCACATTTAAGAAAAAGGTAGATAGCACCCTACTCTCACCTTCTCCCTGGATCGTGCACTTGCTGGGATCCACGGTTTTGGCATGTATGACTCCCACCACAGGAAATCCCTGCACCTCCCCAGCACTCTCTTGAGGAAGGAAACAGATGCTGCTGGCATTATCATGGGTGATGGTCGTTGGATGCGGGTCGAATCCTGACTCCACAAGGTTCATCAGTCTCCTCATAGTAACTCCTTTGGCACTGAGGATTTCAGCGTCAGAACCACACGTGAGCAGGCGTTCTGCAAAGTCCACCCCACCACAGACATCAACCAAGGCCTGTTGCAGTTGAGCTTTCTGCAGATGGAGTTGGTTCCTGCGCTGCAATCTTAAGTCCTCCAGTGATCGCAATAGTGAACAGCAATGTGCCTCCACAGCATTGGCATAGTTTCGAGCAAATGCCCGGATTTCACCCGCCAAAGTATCAGTCCGTGCCTGCAGCGCCTCTTGGGATGTGTCAACGCGTCTCACTGAGTCCTCCAAACGAGCAAGACGGGGCCTTAAGCTCCTGACGACCAGATCCCTGATGCGATTGCCATGATGACTGATGACTTCATGGGCAGAGCTGCAGTGGTGGTCGCGGTGAAACGTGGCCGCACACTCCAGGCACACGGTGAGGTCACATGGCTCACAGAAGAGCTGTAACTCCTGGCCAGGATGCAGTGAGCACAGGACGGGTCTAGTGAGGCGACCCTGAGATTTCAGCTCCTGTAGGCTTTGGACAGAGTGAGAGGAGGTCCTCTTCTGTCTCCTGCAGGGAAAGAGTTTTGACATTACGCATTACAGGAAATATGGTGAACTCATTTAACTCATGTCAGAAATGTCATATTTATGACTCAAACACACATGAATGCCATGAGAAAGAGGTATTTTAAAGTATTAGTTCATTTCCAGAATAAAAATTTCCTGATAATTTACTCACCCCCATGTCATCCAAGATGTTCATGTCTTTCTTTCTTCAGTCGCAAAGAAATTAAGTTTTTTGAGGAAAACATCCCAGGATTTTTCCCCATGTAGTGAACTTCAATGGTGGTTCATGGTTTGAAAGTCCAAATTACAGTTTCAATGCAGCTTCAAAGGGCTCTACACAATCCTAGCAAAAGAATAAGGGTCTAGCGAAATGATTGGTCATTTTCTTAAAAAAAAAAATGCATTTATATACTTTTTAACCATAAATGCTCATCTTGCACTAGCTCTGTGATGCACATGCATGTCTTCTCACATTACATAAACACACTGGAAAGGTCATAATGCACGGTTAGTTCTTCGTCTGTGTACTTTGAAAAACTCCATCTCATATTCTCCTCCAACTTCATTTTGTCCGACATTGTTATTTGCATGTTCACTTTCTAAACATTGGGTCGGTATCTTTCCAACATGATTATGTAATGCGCAAGGTTGAGCTCAGCGTTGCCAAGTCCATGGTTTTACCACGGAACTGACCCTTCACAAACAGCTTGATTGACAGGCGATCTTACCAATCATAACGCAGAATCTGCCATTATGTCCGACAAACACATCAGACAGGAGAGTAGATTAAATTCGGTGGATATAAACCTGAAAAATTGTGTGTATTGACATCTCTCCACGGCAGAGATAAAATACGTTCTGATATCCATTCATGTTTATGTTTTAAGTAAATAAGAAAAGATGATTGGTTCACATGCTGATTGATCTAATAAGGCAATACAGTGATCTGTCACGACACATTAAAGATCCATTTCTTTAATTTCTTGAAATTTTTTTTAAAGCTGAGACCTTGTTTCATACCAGAAGTAACCTGCTCTATATTGTCTGTCGGCATGTTGTTAGTTTCCTCTTTGTTCTGCAATGTAGTTTTCACTGCGGGACCACATAATGTATAGTGTAGCGGCATTGTTTGTTGGACATAGCAACAGTAAATAAGGAGGGCAGGTTTTTGTGAAGGGTCAATTTGTTACTTTAACAATGTTGCCGCGGGTTGAAGTGACCACAATAACGTGATATTTAGACCCTGGAATGCTAATTTTACGGAGTGAACCCTACCAAAAAATAAAAATAAAAAAAATAGTATTACAAAAACAGTATTTTAGCCCCTGGAACGTGATTTTTACAAGGGGACCCGTTTTGAGTAGCAATTAGGAAGGTTTTGTTGTGAAAACCTGGCAACCTTGGTTGGGCTGGTGCAAGACAAGCATTTGTGTTTAAAGGGTTATACATTTTTATTTTTATTTTAATTTTTTTAGAAAATGACCGATCGTTTCGCTAAACAAGACCCTTATTACGTGGCTGGGAACGCTTCGAGACCTTTGAAGCTGCATTGAAACGGCAATTTGGACCATCAAACTGCTGACCACCACTTATGTGGAGAAAAAAAACTGAAAAACCAGGACATTTTTATTCTGTAAGTGAACTTCTCCTTTAAAAGAGAAATCACTTCTTTGAGGCGCTATACAGGTTTGAACCAACATGAGGGTTAAAAATTATGGCAGAATTTTCATTTTTTTAGGGTGAACAGGATACCTTAACATCACCCTTGGTGTTCCAGGAGTAAAGTAATGCATGGCTTATGAAACGAAATGAGGATGAATAAATGTCTTTGCCTTTCATGTTAATAAGCAAACAGATTCTAATAAACTAACCTGTGTGCCTGACTGCAGAAGTCGCAGAGATTGACACAGCACACCTCGCAGCGCTTTCCAGCGTCACTGTCGCTGCACAAGTCGCACAAAACCCTGCAGTCCACTAGCAGGGTCTCCGCGAAAACCTCGTCCAGCGCAAGATGGTCAGTGGTCAGCCCATCCACACCGGATGGGGGCAGATCCACCTCTGAATCGCACTCAGGACACAGGATTGTTGAGCCAGAGCTGCGCCCGTGCGTGTCATCTTCTGGGGAGCGTCGTTCCCCGTTTACGCGACGCACAGAAAACGGCTCCAGCTGGCGAATGCAGTCCGCGCAGAATGTGTGCAAGCAAGGCAGGATTTTAGGGTCCCGGTACATCCGGCTGCAAACACCACAGACCGCTTTGGACTTCTTTGCAGTGCCCCCATTGCTTTGACTCAAGACTGCTTCTCGCTTTTCTTCATGAACCAATCGCTCTTTGCAAAGTGACATCGTAGTTGTTACTCTGACAAGGGTTTATACAAAAACTGCACTAATCGGCTTTGGGAAGTGTTATTTACTAAAAAAAAATGCAACTCTCACCAAACTTTGTGAGATCGTTAACTTTTTGCTCATGTTATCTGAGAACGTGTCTCGCCGTCCAATCATGTTGCACGTATACGTTTGGAGGCGTGGCCTGAAATCTGACCTTTTCCAGCAGTGTAAAAAGAGGAGCCTACGCCTGTAAAACACGCGTGGAACATGGGTGTCCCCATCTGCTGGCTTGAGCTAGACAGATCAAGACACAAGTTCACACCACCCAAAAAGTTGCCAATATGCAGTTTGTGCTTTATTTCCTACCAGTTCCCTTTACAAAATACAGTTTCATTGCAATATGGATTCTAATCTATGATAAACCAGGAGACACTTATTTGTAATAAAAGATGTACAATGATTAAAAAAAGATATTCTTTAGAAATGTGTCATTATAGTGTAGGACGACAAACATAACTGGCTTGACAATCATCAAACTTTGAATAGAGTTGATTGTATTCAGTATTTTTTGTGAAATAACCAAGAGATTACATTCTTGTGTACATTTAAAAACTCTTTTGCTTTAACTGGTAATGGAAGTGCAACTTTTTACAAATACAGTGTCTTATAGTAACAATTTTGGTGGGAACAGAGATACTGGGAAATAGGATGCTTTCAGGGAATTTAACGCATGGTCCAAAAAAGGTCCAAATCAATAATTTAATATACATAAACTCTTGAGTGTAAAGAATTTGTATACATTTGTATATGGCAAGCTGTTTTAGCTTAAATATTAAGCTTGTGTGACAGTGGCTTAACTTGTTGTAACTGCATTTTTAGTTTTTATTTAATTAGAGCTCTACAGTTCAGTTCCTACTAGAAATTACATACAGAGAGCTCCCTTATCCAATTCTTACTTGTAATTATGATTAGAGAGCTCTCTAATTCAATTACTACTAGTAAGAATTCCAATTAGAGAGTTTTACAAATGAAGTTTTGCTATTCATACACTACCAGTCTAAAGTTTTTGAACAGTAAGTGTTTTAATGTTTTTAAAGAAATCTTTTCTGCTCACCAATTTGATCCAAAATACAGTAATATTGTGAAATATTTTTACTATTTAAAATAACTGCTTTTTATCTGAAGATATTTTAAAATGTAATTTATTCCTGTGATCAAAGCTAAATTTTCAGCATCATTACTTCAGTCTTCAGTGTCACACGATCCTTCAGAAATCATTCCAATATTTTGATTTGCTGTTCAATAAACATTCATAATTATTATTATTACATTATATATTATATTAATACTTTTTTTTTCATTTATTGAATAGAAAGGTTCAAGAATCTGCTTTTATCTGGGGTGTTATAGAAATTAATACTTTATTTAGCAAGGATGCTTTTTGATGTGTTTTGAAAAAAAAAAAGTGATACTAAAGACATTTATAATCAATAGTATTTATAACAAAAGATTTCTGATACATGCTGTTTTTAGGAACATTAAAAAAAAAATCTTACTGTTCAAAAGCTTTTGACTGGTAGAGTATGTTCTTGACTTCCATTCATTTTTAATTACAGAGGTCTACAACTGAATTCTTACTAGTAACAAAAAATATTAAAGAGCACTCTAAATCAATTTTTACTAGTAAGAATTCCAATTAGAGAGCACTAATTAAATTCTTACTACTAAAAATGCAATTTATACAGCTATATATTTTTTACTATTAAAAAAAAAAACACATTAAAGATTTGTTTAACTTCATGAGCTCTGCAAGTCAGTTCTTACTAGTAACAACTGAATTAGAAAGCTCTCTAAATGGAATTCTTAATGGTAAGAATTTAACCAGAGAGCTCTCCAATTCAGTTCTTACTAGTAAGAATGTAAATTGCATAGATCTCTAAATTACAGAACTCTCTAATTATAATTGTAACTAGTAAAATTGATTTCAAGAATTCTCTCACTGGCACTGTTACTAGTAACATCCGCACCGTAGAAAAACAAAAACAAAAGAGTGGATGTGGGAAGGTAACAAAAGGTTCAGTGTGGGAGGAGGCTCAGGCGGAGGACGGACTCCTGGGAGGAGGACAACAAACAAAGTCCAGGGTGGGTCTGATGGAGGGAGGAGCCAAGGAGGAGACAGATGTGTCCAGGGTGGGTCTAATGAAGGGTGGAGCCAAGGAGGGGACAGAAGGGACCCGGAGCAGGAGGAGCCAGGTGAGACCCAGACCGCAGCCACGATGATAGCCCGCGGCGGAGCCGACAGAGGAAGGAGCCATGGTGGAGGAAGGGCTGACGACTCCAGGGGGCCGACCGACGGCGGCGGAGCAGGTGGAGGTGCAGCCTGAGGTGGAGACGCAGCCTGAGGTGGAGACGGAGAGCCGAAGATCCAGGGCAACACAGAGGATCCAGAGGGCCAAGGCGGAGCCCAAGGCTCTGGCGACTGAGGCGGAGGTGGAGATCCAGAGGGCCGCAGCGGAGCCGGAGCAACAGAGGACTGAGGTGGAGCTGGAGGGAGGGCGGAGCCCAACGGAGCCAGTGGGACGGAGCGACAAGGCGCAGCCGAAGGAGTGGAGTCCTGAGGCGATGGCGGGACGACGACCGACCAAGGCAGAGCCGGAGGGACGATGGAGCCCGGTGGAGCTGGTGGACCGACGGGCAACAGTGGAGACGAGGGAGCTGAGAGCCGGGGTGTAGCCACTGGGTGGAAGAGCCGAGGCGGAGTCCAGGACTCAGAGGCTGGAGGCGGACACGAGGGATCCTCCAGCCATGACGCCGATGGAGACTGGCAGATCCACGGCAAAGCCACCGCACAGATGGTGGACTGAGGGTGAGTAGTGGGGCTGTCAGGAAATGGCGGTGGCATGGCTGAAGCAGCAGGGCTGCTTGATGAAAGTAACAGAGGGAGGGTGGGTGGGAAATTCCAGCAGGTAGATAGTTCCAGGTAGACAGATGGTTCAGGGCAGGCAGGAAGTTCCATTTAAAATTCTTTAGTGAAATTATTCAATTCAAGTTCCATATTAGAATGTCCCAGTTCCAGGCATTGCTCACTCTCAGCGCCAGTGCAGTGGGCGGTGCTGTCCTCAGCACCCTCACGCCCAACTGGAACATCCACCGTCGTGGGCTCCGTGGCCGGCTCTCGTACCGTGTCGGACTCACTAGGCTCAGGCTCCGTGGCGATCTCTCGTGACGTCGCTCCCATTGGCGATGGCACTGTTGCTCTCGGCTCTGGCTCTCTGTCCGCGGTGGGCTCGGGCTCGGGCTCAGGCTCCGCGAGTTGAGGTGTGGTTTGGCTGGGCTCTGGGTCTTGTTGAAAGACGTCTGCTAGGTGTGGCTGAACTAGATCATTTTCCTCCTCCGCTTCGCCTACTGTGTACGTAGAACCACATGCACACAGTACAAGGTATTGCTGTAAGGTCCAGCAGGGATCTCCGTCGGGTAAGGCGAAGCGGAGGTCATCGTCCAGTCCACGCCTAAACCCCTCCATCAGGCAGACGTCGTTGCAGAGGTCCCAGCCGTTCTGGAAGATGAAGATGGTGAATCTTTCCAGAAAGGTGTTACCCCTCCTTGGGGCAACTTGAATAGAGGCAAGGTCCATGGGGGTAAAAAGAAAAAACTGGTGAAAACGGAAAAATAAAAGGTAGAGGAAAATTCGTTTTTAACTGTTTGTAGGTCGGATGTTGTGTCACGGCTGTGTGTTGAGTGAGACGAATGACGACGAAAAGTCTTTTATAAAAATCACAAATGGTAACTCCAGGCAGAAACAGAAGGGAAACAAACACACCAACATAACTTTAACATCCGACAACCAAACAATAAACAGAATCCAACTGATAAAGGAGTGCTAACGATACAAAGACAGGTGTGGGTGATTAACCAATAAAGACTTAATAAGGAATGGAACAGGAAAAACCATATATGGACAAAAGAGGGAGAAACCAACAAAACAGTCCAACGGGGGTGTGACAAAGGGCAAAACCAACACAAACAGTCCAAGGGGTCTGACATAATGCTGGGAATATTTTATGCTAAAATGGCTTGCCTTATTACTTATGTATACTTATGTCTTGTACAGGTTTTTACACAAGCACATGGTGTAAAAACATGAACAACAGAAAAATTTTTAGTAAGTACTCTAAGCAGCTGAGAAAAACATGTCAGTCTTTTGTAATTAGTTGGCTTAACCATTAGCCAACCACTGGAGAGATTGCTGAGAGAATAAGGATGACTGTGAGCAGATGTAAGGATGCCACTTTTGTAGATGCAGCACTGAATATGAAGTATGTCCTATCCGTCACTCTGTTTGCTGAGGATAATCATAAAAACAAAACATTTACTTTAGAACAGAAACAGTGTTTTTATGCTGCTTGTTGTGACTCATTATTTGCTCTACATTGTCTATTGCATGTGTCATGCTATTTAATGTGTTTGTTTATCCACAGTGTCCAAGATGTCATTAAATTTGTTTTAACAAACTTGATTAGGTATGCAATGCTCTGAGTAAATATAATTATGGGTGAGTCCTGCTTCGTAATTAGTTTTATCTTTACACTTCTTTTTTTTTTTTTTGTCAACATCATTATTTTACCTGTAACAGTTGCCTCTGAGATAGCTTCCACAAGACTGTTCTGGATAAGACAGGTGTAGGTGTCTTCATCTTTCACTGGGTATTCGAGGACACTAGCGATTTGGATGATTCCAGCAGAGTTGTTGGTAAACTGGGTGCTGCTTTTTAGAAGCTCCCCACTCTGACTCAACCATCTAACCACTGGTTTGGGAAACCATTTATGAGCCTGAGCAAACAGAGACCCGTTTGCCTGTAAAGTATATGTTGGAGCTGAGAAAGCTGCAAATAACACACAGATTTGAGTGAAAAGTGATATTCAGATTTGAGCAGACATACACTAAAATATGTAAGAAATATATTTCTATCATGACAACGGAGGGTTTAGCATGGTAATGTACATGACACTGTTAATGTGTTTGGTCTTGGCAGAATAAATCTACTATGCTGCTGTGGCAGAGCAAGTACCAAGACTTGTGACCAAGTGATGTAGTCAGTCATTTGTGAATGATTCAATTACTCACTCACTCACTTGTTTAATTTCTGAATGAAGCAGGGTTTTGAACAAATCTTTTAGGTGAATGATTCAATGATTCACTCACAAACAAAGTCAAGGGTTTAGTTTTGAATGAATCATTTGAGTAAAATTTTCAGTGACTGTCATGTTTCACCACCTACTGGTGTCTCTGAAGTATTCATTCTCAGATTTTATAATGATTTTATAATCATTCTGATTATAAAACAATAATTTACTTTGAAATGAATGAATAAAGAATGTATTTACCAGCCACTCTAAGGTTAACACTGGCAGTCCCTGAGACTTTTGGTGCACTGACAGAGCAGCGATACACACCCTCATCCTCCAGCTTCACACTTCTCAGCAGTAGCGAAGCGTTGCCCATTGATAGAGCATTTGAGAACAGTTCAGCCCTGTTTTTGAACTGTGTGTTCTGGCTCTGAAGCTGGGCTGCTTTTTTCTTGTATTCATAGACCACCCCACTGAGAGAGTCTTTCAGCCAAGTAATTGACACATCACTGAATTGCACATTGTTACTGTTGCTAAGGAACCTGCAATCCAGGACCACATCCTCTGCAAGATTCCCCACAGTCGAGGGACTTCTGCTCACAACAATACCTTGGGACACTGGAAAACAAACATGCACACAGACATTTAGTTTATAAACTGAAAGTCCAAATGCACTTTTACAGTGCATTTGTTAAATTATAATCACAGAAAATGTATGAATGTTTTACTAACCTGAAAACGCAATAGCCAAAATTAAAATGATGAGTCCAGAAATTACTACTATAAGAAAAATCATACTGCAAAAGACATAAGTTGGACAACATTCATTATACATAGTAAAATTTTCAGCCAGAAATGGTTTGAAGAAGTTGCCCAGTCTTTTACCTTCCAAAGATGATTTGTCCAATAGATGCCATTCTGGTAACCTGTTCCTTCTTTTAAGCAGGATCTTTGATGAATCAGTGTGCCATTCTGCCCAGCATCTCTGTAGACGGCATAATAAATCAACAGGCTAAGACAGACGAGAGCTTTCTAATCCTCTCAGACTAGTTTCAAACTTTACTTCTAGTGAAAGAGATCAGCACCTCCTCCCTGTGTCAATATTACCTCTGAGAGGTGTGCTCTGACTCCCTTAATAACACACAGCTTGACAGGAACTAAATTATAGAGCGTTAAAAGACTAAACACAAACAAGTTTCTTTCTTCTGCTTAACACAAACGAATATATTTTGAAGATTGCTGGTTACCAAACAGTTAATGGTCATTGATTTCCATAGTAAAAAAAAAAAAAAAAGCTGAGGAAATGGCTGCCATCAGCTGTTTGGTTACCAGCGTTTCTTTAAAATAACTTAATTTGTGTTAAACAGAATTAGGAAACTCATAATTAGGTTTGGAACAACATGAGGGTGAGCAAATGATGACCAAATATCCACTTTCCATTTAAGGAAAAAAGCTTTACGAGAGCCTGTAATTTTAATCACAACTTAATGCCTATAAAACAGAAAATGCAGTGCACTTATTCTGTTATCAATGTTTTTAACTCCCGCCAAACACGGAATTTTCCGGTTTTCCACGTTTTCACTCTTATACACGCGTGGGCGTTATTACGCATCTTCTGAATGTGTCCATCTCCAGAATCTGCATATGAAAAATAATGCAATCATCAACAATAAATAAAGTTCCAAACGTAGGTTCGGGAGGAGCCTAATCATTCAGTCCTGTCAATCATCATTACGAGCCTATATAAGCAGTTCTCATTGCACCATCCCAGCTTTAGTTCTTTCGGCATCTCTCCACCTGCTGTTCTCCTCAGTTTCTGTTATTTTCCGTCTAGGTAATATCGCAATGGAGGGTTGAACTCTGCGCTCAAGCCAAGCCTCGGGTTCGAGCCGCCATTAAGAACAGCAAGCCAAGTTTGTTTACCATTGCCCATCAGGACTGGATGGGCAGGCGAACTCGTAAAACAGCATATAAATGAAAACTGCCTAATATTACCGAGTGAATGTTGGTTCAGGAGGTGGTAACGGACTGTGCAAGCTTTATGGGTGTTGATCGAAACGATCTACTGCATCTATCGATCGTCATACTGAATATCCACATGTAGTATTTGTTAAAAACGCGTTTATCTCAGCTTTTTGCGCAAAAGATTGCTTTTAAAAAATTGAACTTATCTACATTCAAGTGTTGATAAGAAAAAAGAATGATTAAAACTAGAATTTAAAAAAAGTTGTTTAAAAGTAGAGGCTCTGTTCTTGGTGTACTGCATGTACTCTCACAACAAAATATTCTGGTGGCCATGTGAGTTTTGTGAAAATGCTAAAAAAATGCTAAGGTTGGATGTGCCAACTTTAAAAAAATGTTGGCGGAGAAAGAGTTCATTTACATAGACTATAAAACAATTAAAAAACAGCAAAAACGCATCAGTGTCAGCTGAACAACATCTGTTTTTCCGTTGTATGCAATCTATGATCTATTCAGGCCTTTGTAATTGATAATAAAATAGGCATTTTATTATATTTTATATACACATAGTCTGCCTGTTTGGTTTTGGGGGGTAATACAACACATTTCTTTCTAAATGTAGTCTTGAATAGAACTGTGGCAACTTTTAGTGAATAGTGTTTAAGATTTCGAAAAAAGGGTATTTGATAATGGGCTGTCATTATAGGTTATGTCTGTGAAATCATACCAGCTGAAAAATGCAAGCTGGCAGACTAATGTATGTGGGAAAAACACATTTTGCAATTGTGGTGTTGGAGGCAGACATCAGGTGACTTCTTGCTATCTTACTTCACTTTTCACAAAAATGTACAGAGGAGCCTGAACCTAACGTATTCAGGCACACGCTGGAAACTGCTTTATCAAGAGTTCAGGGTATGATTAAATCATTCCTGATATGAATCAATAGCACATAGTATTTTAAGAATTAGTGGAGATGGTGGCAGTGGATTCAACTACCATATGAATACCATATTCATTATATATCACTATACACATGAAAAAACTGCGGAAAGATTTATAAAGCAATGAACATAGACTATGAAGTGATTTGTTTCAGAGAAATAGCTTTTTCTCTGAAAATGATCCAGATTTTACACCACACTGTTAAATGCACTAATGATTTCTGAGTGAAAGTTGCTTAAAGGTTTTTAGTATCAAAATATTTATTGTACAAATATCTGTTTATGTACAGCAAATTTGTCTGCAGAAGTTATTTGAAAGAGGAAGTTCAAATAAATGCAGTAGGTCATATCCCTGTTGATGCACATAATAAACATAATTATGTGAATGTATACTAAATAGATTAAATAACTGGACAAATCCATGAAATACTCCAGGATGTTTATTTTGTGAAATTGTATAATATTAAGGAAAAGTATGAGATAGACCTGAACACATTTTTAACAAAGTTTTTTTGTTTACTTTTAAAAGTACTTGCATTGATATATATTTGTAGTTATTTTCTACCTTTATGTTTTATTTTTAATTATGTTATCAATTCATTTATTTATTCTCGTAAAGAAAGAAAGAGAAAGAAAGAATGCACTATTGTTAAAGTTGCATAATCAACATATCATGAGCTGTACATGAAATCCCTCAAGCAATCATATTGAAACCATTACACACTGCACATTTTCAAACAAATTCTCACATCTAAATGCCACTTCCAATATTGCAGAGGAACCAACGTTTTGGTGGTAAAACCTTGACTGATATTTAAGTACTTCAGGACTTCAGTCAAGATTTCAGGAAGAGAGAAAACAGCGATTTTTTTTTTTAACATTTGTGTCTGAGCTTCAGCTGATCGACAATGCCGCATCTTTTCTCCGATATTCCAAACAAAATGCGTGTTATATTGTCACAGGCTGCTAATGTGTTTCTAGTTTTTATTATGATTTACATTTTTCAGTACATCTTTAATTCTCAGTTTTCATGCTCCTGCACAAAAGAGTTTCATTTTATTGTGGTAATTTACCTTGGGCTCATTCCGCTGATATTGTTCTTTATTTTAAAAATAATGAAACAAACTAAAACAAAAAATTGTGTAGCCTGTTGCTGCGGTGTTTGTCCTCAATTCTTTCAGCTTCTTGGAATTGCTCTGTTCTGGGGAGGATTTGTTCTTTTAGACGGAGACTTGTATCTCTGTTTGGTAACCAAACGAAATGAAACACTGCGTGAAATTCCATGCAAGAAGACCTCAGACCTCACTTTTCAAGAAAATAGCATGATTACAATCTACAAAAACAAGTCACAGGTAAGTACTCTAATAGCACAGTACATTGTGCCCTATTTTTTTACAGACCTTTCTTAGAGTGTTTCTATTCAACTTTACTACCATTATTACACGGGAAAACCGATATAGTTTAATCTCTATGTGGGTCAAGCTGAATCTGACATTTAGTTTAAGATTTAAGCATAAATATGAAGCAAAACATCTGTTTAAACATCAAACATCTCTTGCAGCTTTACGGTTACATCTTCATAGCCATTGGTTTCTGTGGATGGTGGCTGATATCAAAAACCAAGATTGGGATGCACTGTGACATTTCCTGTATTTCCTGTCAGTGTTTAAAGAAAATCCATTGCAAGATCTGTAGCAGAAAACCATACTACAAGGCACGGTACGAGGAGTTCCTGTCTGAGGAAACAGATAAACATTTGGATGAAACATTGCGACAAATAGCCAAAAGGAGAGCTGAAAGAATATGCTCAAATTACATTTGTGATATTGAAAATAGTGAGTTTAGATATAATGAAAACGAACAAATATGTAAAAAGGCTATGGAAGCTTGGTCTAATATATCTCGCTCAAATTTTTATGTAGAAAAGCTTCCTAAAGTTATAAACGATACGTTTTTCAATGAATGCCTGTCTTAATATATTTCTCATCAAGATCATCCTCTAAATCAAGAAAAAGTAAAATCGAAAAAAGAGTTTTGTGCTACTAATAATCAGAATTAAAATGTAGGTCATATTTTCAATACTACACACAGCGAGCACAACAGCAACCATTGCTTTGGTACTAAATGTTCTCAATGACCATATCTTTCAAATGAAATGGATTCTAATGGAAATGTACATATCATGGGAAAATGACTTGATTTAATTCAATTCAGGTTTATTTTCTATAATGCTTTTCACGATACAAATAGTTGCAAAGCAGTTTTATGCAGTATATTTAACACCATAAACATTATTTTTAGCAGTAGCTTATCAGTGGTGAATATGTCAAGTTTAAGTCCATATGGCAGAAATGTACAGTAAAAATCAGTTAGTAAAAGAACTCCACTTCCAGAACAACAATTCACAAATAATTTACTCACCCCCTTGTCATCCAATATGTTCATGTCTTTCTTTCTTCAGTCGTAAAGAAATTATGCTTTTTGACGTAAACATTTCAGGATTTTTCTCCATATAATGGACTGATATGGTGCCCTGATTTTGAACTTCCAAAATGCAGTTTAAATGCGGCTTCAAACGATCCCAAATGTGGTTGTAAACGATCCCAGCCGAAAAAGAAGGGTCTTACCTAGCGTAACGATTGGTTATTTCAATAAAAATAATACAGTTTATATACTTTTTAATTCCAAACGCTCGTCTTGTCTTACTCTGCCTGGACTGTTTTTGTTCCGGTTCGTGACAATTAGGGTATGTCGCAAAACTCCCATCTCTGTCCGACAGGCCCATCTCTTCCTCAACTTCGAAATCGCCCTATATCGCTGTTTTACCTTTTTTGTTAAGGCTGTTTGATCTTCTTTGCATGTTCACGTTGCAAAGATTGGGTCGGAACTTCCGCAGCGATGTAGGATGATTCTGAAATGATTTTTGAAGTTGAGGGAGAAAATACGATTGGAGGTTTTCGACATACAGAGTTTATGAAGAGTAAGGCGAGCCTTGGAGATTAAAAATTATTTAAATTGTATTTTTTAAAATGAAAATAAGCGATCGTTTCGCTAGATAAGACCCTTCTTCTTCAGCTGGGATCGTTTAAAACTGCATTTGGGATCGTTTGAAGCCGGATTTAAACTGCATTTTGGAAGTTCAAAATCGGGGCACCATAGAAGTCCATTATATGGAGAAAAATACTAAAATGTTTTTCTCAAAAAACGTCATTTCTTTACGACTGAAGAAAGAAAGACATGAACATCTTGGATGACAAGGGAGTGAGTACATTATATGTGAATCTTTGTTTTGGAAGTGGACAAACGTATAGCAAAATTTGCTAGTTTTGATTTAACACATGTAAAAGTTGGTTAGGAGAACTGTGTGAAGAGGTTTTAAAAAGTGACGCAAGTATTAAGAAATGGGTCCTGTCTGACCAATACATTGATATTTCCTGTTTCCAAAATGGTTGGGCATAGATGCTGAATAAGTGCAAGTGGCTAATTCCCACTGTATGATTGTAAAGATATACTGTATGATTTTTAATAATAATAATAATAATATGACTGTCCTTGAAAGACTGTTTACAGTAAAAAATTACAGTACGTGTATGTAATGTTTTGTACTTTCTATTCATGATAAAAAATCAAATTCATTGATCAATAGATACCACAATCCATAGCAAAATGCAAGTTCATTTATTACCATCAGGGTTATTATATAATAAAGGATCTAAGGATCCTCACATGCAAACAGAGTGTTTTGCTTCAAGAGAGTAATTATACATTTGTGTTTTTACTATGTTTTACTTTCTTTTATATTTATATTCATTCATTCAATCATTAATTCATAAATATTGGTAATTTAATCATTTTATTATTTCATTTAATAATATAATTGTTTAGAACAATCATTTAAGCTATTTACACTACCGTTCAAAAGTTTGGGGTCAGTAAGACTTGTAATAGTCTTTAAAGAAGTCTCTTATGCTCATCAAGGCTGCATTTATTTGATTAAAAATATAGAAAAAAAAAACAGTAATATTGCAAAATGTTTTTACAATATAAAATAATGTTTTTTATTTTAACATACTTTAAAATAGAATTTATTCCTGTGATGAAAAGCTGAATTTTTATCAGCTGTTACTCCAGTCTTAAGTGTCACATGATCCTTCAGAAATCATTCTAATAAGCGGATTTATTATTAGAATGATCAGTGTTGGATAATATCAACAGTTGTGCTGCCAAATATTTTTTGGAACCTGTGATTTTTTTTTTTTCAGGATTCTTTCATGAATAACAAGTTTAAAAAGTACAGTGTTTATTCAAAATATAAATATTTTATAACAATGTAAATAATTTATCATTAACTTTTAATAAACTTTTAATTATTAACTTAATACATCCTTGGTGAATAAAAGTATTAATTTCTTAAAAAAAAAAAAGAAACAATAAAAATGTACTTTTGAACGGTATTGTATATACTAATTTCATTGATTCAGTAATTGATAAGTCATTTATCTTATAATATTGTTTTCTTCTATAATTTTTTCCATTGTTGTTTAATTTTATGACTGTGTGGTTTCAAGGGCTGTTTGTCTTCATGAATAAGAGATAAGAGAGAATGTTTATAGAGATTCAAAGTTTACGGGATGTTGTGAAGCAGTTTGATGTGTCAAAATTCTGATCGTTGAAACGTACGCAACTAAGATAATTCAATAAACTCTGCTCTTGTTTTTATCATCATCACTTCATCTCCTGCTTCTGCTCTTCACTGGCTTTACACAATTTCTTGGCTGACATGAGACTGTTAATACAGTTTTGGGTACCAGACAAAAGATATTTTCTGACAGGATCTGGCGTCCAGGGCTGGATCTGATAGTTTTGGTGTGGAGGCATGATCTAACAATAGATAACTAACTACAACTAAAACCAAAATTAAAATAATAAAAAATTACTTAAAATAAAGTAAAA
Source organism: Labeo catla (assembly GCA_012976165.1). Lineage (NCBI taxonomy): Eukaryota > Metazoa > Chordata > Actinopteri > Cypriniformes > Cyprinidae > Labeo > Labeo catla. The sequence goes on from VONZ01000073.1 coordinate 94,209, forward strand.
TGTAAAAAACGCATTTCAGTGATTTTTATTTATTTTAACTTGATATACTGAAATAACTAAAAGACTGAAATAAACAAATCAACAGTGGTACACACTTGGTATGTGGTTCTAGAATTATACTGTTACATAAGGATAAAGTAAAGTTCACAAAAATTGTTTTGTTAAACTATACTAAAGCTAAAATACAGTAAACCAAGCATAATTCTCATCATATAGCCATATTTGCATTTCAAGCTGTTAACTAGCTGGTCTGAAACTGATTTGTAGTGGATGCATGAAGTAATTTCCTTTAAGTTCACACAGAGCAATACAGAACATTTTTAACAATATTAAACCAGCAGCAAGTAAAGCAGCAACTAAAAAAGATGATGGATACTTGTCTTCAGGTTTTACATGACTGAAACACCAGTACGTCTCTCCAGAACAGGTTTGAGTGGGGAATATGGGTGTGGAGAATCACAGCCCAGTAGTTGACGTGTAGATGATTCCCAATCCCGGCCGATCTCCAGCCTGCTGCACACACACGGATACTGTTTGTCTGTCCGACAGGCCCAGTCCACAGCCCTTTTCACTGCCTCCCAGTACATCGGTCTGAATGAAGAAGAGCAGAAAGTCATGGATCCTAACATACAAGAGGAAAACACTACACAGCATGAGGACATGTGCTGGTACCTGGGCTCCTGGGCCTCTTTTAGTCGGAGGAGAGACTCGAGCAGCCGTCCCACTTCCAGCTTCTTCACCCGGATCAGCTGCAGCACCAGCAGAGTCGCCAAAAGCCTCAAAATGTCAGCATTAGCCTTCACACCTGACACACAGAAAACATGTGACTGATTCACTGATACTGTGACTGGAAACTAAAGATTACATTATTTTAAACTATATTCAGATTCAGCCTGATGCATATTGCACTTTAACTGGAAAGCACTTTCTGATTCTCCAGAGTGGCTGCTGTTATACAGTAAAGGCACACAAATGTTCTTCCTCAGTCTGTCTATAAACAGTTGTGTTCACAATGGCACGTAAATGGCACTTATGAACAAACTCTAATTCATTGCTTTATGTGTCAGTCAGACATCTCTTCCTGTCTGAGTGATTGAAAATAAGCTGCAATATAGACCAGACCAGCAACAAGCATGTTAAAAACTTTCTTACCAAAGGAACGGATGCCTTTCTCCTTAAGGAAGACATTGGCAAAATAGTCTACGTCCAGGTTGAGGAAGCTGCTCAGCCTGTCAGTGCACTCCCAGTATCCATCCTGTATCCAAACATGTAGCATACATTTATATTTCCTCACACGTTTACATATTGTATATAATCTAATGTGTTAAATCATGTGTAAACACCTCATGTTGAAGCTCAAACAGCTCATTCCAGGCCACTGTGTCAGATTTTTTTCTCACTTCATGTTCCAAATATATTTTTTCCTGCTGTCTACATAGAATTTCTTGATGCTCGTCTGCTTGTTGTTGACGAGATACTACAGTGAAACATCTAAGTGCTGCGGAACGTGAACTCAGAGGCTTCTGAGGGGAGTTCCTGGGGGAACTACTGAAATCACTGTATGTAGGAGGAAAGGCCAAATGAGAAGAGAAAGTAGGGACAGCTGCCATTATGCTGGAAGGAGGAGGAGAAGGAGGTAGTAGGGGAGTCGTGAACATGGACTGTGTGGACGCAAGATGAGCAGAATCAGGTGGACCTGCACGCTGTATTAAAAATTTCTCTTTGGGAAGAGAAATGGGAAGTTTTTTACTCATGGAGCAAGTACTTCGCACCCTGGCACCAACAGGAGGAAGGCTGCCAGCTCTGGAGAGTGAGTCTGCTGATGAAAAGAAAGAAGGAAGATAAAGGGAAGCAGACGGTTCGGCAGTTAAAGCAGAGAGGCCATGAGCGGCAGCAAGGAAAGGTGGAGGGGGAGGCATTGGAGGAGTCATACCAGGGAGGCCACGAGCGCCAGCAGGAGGAGGTGGAGGGGGAGGCATTGGAGCAGTTATACCAAAGAGGGCCAGCAGGAGGAGGTGGAGGGAGGCATTGGAGCAGTTATACCAAAGAGGCCACAGCTGCAGGAGGAGGTGGAGGGGGAGGCATTGGAGCAGTTATACCAAAGAGGCCACGAGCAGTGGCATGGCTACTAAAAGGCTTTGGAGCAGTTATGGGAGATCCACAATAGATTTCTGATTTCATAGAACGCCATTCAATTTCGGATGAGCGTTCGGCAGACGGTTCGGCAGTTAAAGCAGAGAGGCCATGAGCTGCAGCAAGGTAAGGTGGAGGGGGAGGCATTGGAGGAGTCATATCAGGGGAGGCCCGCCAGCAGGAGGAGGTGGAGGGGGAGGCATTGGAGCAGTTATACCAAAGAGGCCAGCCAGTGGAGGGAGGCGTGGAGCAGTTATACCAAAGAGGCCACGGCGGCTGCAGGAGGTGGAGGGGGAGGCACTGGAGCAGTTATACCAAAGAGGTCAAGAGCAGTGGCATGGCTACTGAAAGGCTTTGGAGCAGTTATGGGAGATCCACAATAGATTTCTGATTTCATAGAACGCCATTCAATTTCGGATGAGCGTCTGAAAACTTCAGCGCTACCCTCAGGAAGAGAAGGACTCCTGCTGGCACTGGATATCAGCTGAGAGTCAGGGGGAGCTGCAGACCCTACTCGAACACATAGAGCTTCCTCTTCACAATGATCAATTTCAAACTCCAAATTGTATCTCCATGAATCAAGATCCGAATAAGATGTGGAGCTGCCACTGGAAAATGCTTCTGATTCCATCTGAAAAAAAAAAACACATTTAAAAAACGCATTGCTGTACATTTATATGACAATTGCTGTAGAAGAGCATTTTGTTATTACCCATAAATCATCTTGAGCACCAATAATATCCACAGTCTTCAGCTTCTCTTCAGTCCAGCCTATATATGGCAAAATATCCACATCCTCCTCTGATACGATTTTAGGAATATCTGTGAATCCAGTGTCAAGCTCATTCTGCTCCTGCAGAATGGTAAAATGACTGACATCGGCAAGGCTAATATACAGTATCAGACAATTATTTGGTACAGTATCAGTAATCATACCCTCTCTTCAATGGCAACAAAACTGGTGAACTGGGACAAGATGGAGAACTCTTTACTGAGCTCAATGATGTAAGACTTCAGCTCTGCTTTCTTCCCCTGATAAAGAGATGAAAGATGGCAAGTCAAGTTCTTCTGTTAGCAAATCTGCCATTTATATAAAAAATATCATGCAGCCAAATATTGTACCTCGTTTTCTGCCTCACTGCTGCCTAGAATGCCATCTTCATAGTCTCTGATGATCGCTCTTGCTGTTAACTTGTGTAGGAGCTACACATGAACACACACACACACACACACACACAATTCTTCAAACGCCTGACAAATAATTGATGCGTTTTCAGATTATATAAAGTATTTAAGACGTTCACTCACAGTTCCCTTTGTCTTCTGTAGTTCTGTGGTGGAAACCATTGTTTTGATCTCTTGTCCACTCAAATCACCAAACAGTGTGGCCTAAAAGAGTGAATATTACACAATTCAAACATATTACATACAGTATATTGATAAATGAAGACTGCATTTAAGATACTAATTAAAAACAATCAAGAGATGTTTACCTACTGCTTGTCACTAAAGGAAGAATATTTAATCATCTTTATTTATAGGAGACCAATATAAGAGTAAAGCAGGTCTACCTGAGTGCAGTGTGGCACAAAGCCGTATACGAGAGTGTGACAGTCACTGAAGAGAGCGTGAAGCTGTGAGGGGGCTTGAACAGGAGGGGGCGCAGTGGGATTAAACTGCTGCCACTTCACCGCCACTGATCTGCAGCCTGGAGACTCCATACGCTGAACCTGAGCCCGCACCTGAAATTACCCACAAATCTGTTTAAGTCAAGCCTCAAACTGGCCCATTTTGGAAAAAATAATGTTTCCTTTTAAGTTATTAAAAAAAACAATACAATAAAGATTCTGATTCACCTTCTCTGTCCAAGTGTGTTTCATCTTTGTGTCAAAAAATTCATATGTTCCTCCACCTGCCTGAGCCAAAGCTCTGAGCATATGACGATTAGCTGTCAAGCTACACAAACACAAACACAATCAAACTGTAGGTTCAGAATTTCATTGTGAGTGAAAGAGAAACATAAAGAGATCTGTTTAAAGGCAGACCTGAGTCCACAGGTGAAGAGGCGCGTGTGGCAGGAGTTTTCCTGGACCAGCTGTAGGGTCAAAGGCTGGTTCTGAACATGTCCATCAGAGAGCAGCAGGATGTTCCTCACACCCTGAGAGGGAGGCAGCAGACTCAGGATCCGAAGAGGCCGCCACAGATCAGTGCTGCCACCAGAGCCACTACATGACTGGAGAGAGAGGAGAAATGAAACGGTACACAAAGCAACTGAAAATTATCTTTAACCATCTGTAAACATTACTCACCATAATAAATTTTCTGGCTTCTTCAGATGCCTCCTCTAATGGCACCGGTGCAGGAAAAGCTTCCTTGAAATCTGTAGAAACACACGTTTACACATAATGCTTCACTCTGAATCTCAAGAATAATAGGGTAATGAAAATGTCCACATGATGATCAATATCATAGTTTCAGTGAGCACTAACCAGTGCTGAAAGAAATGATGTTGATCTTCAGTGAGCGGTCCAGAGATTTGAGGACTTGAAGGGCAATCCTGCGGGCGTTCAGCATGGCGTCTCCCTGCATGGACTTGGAGGAGTCCAGAAGAATGACCACATCGCTCACACTGGATGGACCTCCAGAGCTGGACACCCCACTTGACTTAAAGTCTGGATAAAACACCAGCATGCAGGCCTGCAGGGATCAGATCCCAATCAGTGTTCATTTTTGTCAGGGTGTGTAAGATGCAAAGTGGCAAGTTTTGTGTGCAACATGCTGCAGAATAACCATGACAGACAGGAAAACAGATTTGAGTGATCATTGCTCTACCTGACTATCTTTATCCGGATGCTTCTCAACCCACATCCTGGGTATGTGGATATCAGAAAGACTGAAGGACACCTGTAACCCTTCAGATCCCAGAGTCTGTCCTGGCAATGTGCTGATCACTGCCTTACAGTCTGTCCTCTGAATGGGAAACACTAATAATGTTAATATACTTCATTTCTTTTTCTTTTAAGTATTTTAGTAAAACAATGCACAAAAGTAAATTAATAACCTTGGTTTTGATGTGGTGTGAAGAGCTCAAGTTGATGATCTCATAAGGCATTTCGATGGACATAGACAGAGAAAACTCCCTGAGGAAAGAGAGAGGGAACAAATCAATGAGAGATTTAAAGGACATTAAAAAAGATATTGAAATTTTTGATCAAAACCATTCTTAAAACAGAAGAATGCAACAACCCTGTTCCCTATTTAGTATCCACCCATGGGCCAAACTAGACCAGGTGCTACTCTATATAAAGCATGATGTTAAAGCTTAAAGGTTAAGTGTTAAATAAATGCAGATAATAATTGCAATTAAATAATTGGCTTTTTATTGTTGCTCATCAGCAGGTGCAATTCATTTATAGTAAATTTCCCTGTCAATTCTCCAGTATTTGAGATTCTCACCCCTCTGACTGAAGCTCTGTCACACCAATCTTTTCAACAGTTGCCTGAAATGCAACACAACTGTCAGTCAAAACACTGTAACAATCAGCAGGACTGTAAATACAGTGACAAAAGACAGTCGTACCTGAGTTGTCTGATTAAGGGCGGCTCTCTGTTGCCATGGTGCCACGCTGCCAGACAGTGAGAAGACTATAGAGCCTGATCTGACCACCAGCTCAGTGATGAACGTCACCTTGATCAAAACTGTGGCTCCAGGAGGAAGATTCCCCACGCTGATAGTAAATACATCCTACCACACATGAACACATGACCTTAAAGAAACCTTCTGATACATTACCACACATACATGAGCTCCAGACAAGTTACAGTAACTCACAGGTGCATCCTGGTCCATCAGGTAGGCTCCGTGACCTTTCTCTATGGCTTGCTTGTACTCCTTACGAGCCTGCTCCTTTTCCTTTACCTATCGGACAAAAACAGACATTGTAAACTGAAAAGAGCAAAGGCTACATTTAACCAATTCTGAATGACTCGCACCTTTCCAATGACGTGTTTTCCATTGATAAAGGCTTCAAATCCACACACTGCTGCCGTCTCCTCCAGTGGAAAGACATACTTTGCTTCAATAGGAACGGCACTCTGGTTTGTGTAGGTCTGAAAAATGATGACCTGGTGGAAGTGGAGAGAAAGTCAGGGTTGCGGTTTGCAATTATAATTCAGTTTTCTGGTCTACATGTTTAGAGGTGGGAGTGTTAGTGTTAGTTTGGTTCTTATCTGCCTTTTATTTCACTAATTCTGTTGTTTTTTATTTCTTGTGATGTCTTTCTTTCCATGGTCTTTTGATTGTGTCTATCACTGCCTTGTTCTAGTTGTAGTTTATTAGCAATTCTGTTCATTGTTTAGTTCTTTTAGTTTACTTTGGAATCCATCATGCTCATTTCTTTTCTTTTAAATTCTAAACTGCAGTCGACTGCTGTTTAATAGCAATTCTGTTCATTGTTTAGTTCATTTGGTTTACTTTGGAATCCATCATGCTTATGTCTTTTCTTTTAAATTCAAAACTGCAGTCCACCGCTGTAGTATCATACCTGACACAGCAGGTCCATCAGTTTGCACCTCACATTGACAGCCTGTAGAGGAAGTTTCTGACCCCTGCTGTCCAGTAAACCTGCGTTCATCTCCTCCAGAGGATTCTTAGTGGACTCCAAACCCTCACTGTCATCATTAGACACTAAAGAAACACACAAAACCACTGATAAGCAACACCAATCATAGCATATCATTCAGATTAAAATTCTCCTCATATTTACATCAGATGTCTCTGAGGAATGATTTTTTCTCTCCATGATATCAAGCACACCGTTAACATAAAGAGTTGTTAATGTACCACAATTTAAAAAAAAAAAACAGCATTTAAAAAATTAAGTTAGAGTGCTCCCACAAGTTTGTGAGCACCGACATGTAATTAATTTGATTAAAAATTGCAATCGATTTGCCAGCCCTAGTTAATACAGATTATTCCACATATAAAAGTTTGTCTCTCTCAGCATGTTCTGTCCACTAAACTTTACTCACAGATATCAGGCATTGTGTCTGTGAGCTGTGAGAGCTCCACAAAGGTGTTGATTTGAGGTCGGAAGTCTTTTAATTCGTCCCCCTCCAGACTGTACTGAACCACATATTTCAGTCTGATCTGCTCTGTGTTATAGACGACAAACTCGTCATCCTGTCAAATATAAATCCACACACACAAATGCAAGGGTCACATCAGATCCCAAAACTACAAGCAGAATATTTAAGTACACAGTAAATGACTAAGAAAAACACCTCAAATTCAGAGAGTCTGTTGGGAGTGCGTTGGACTCCATGTACACTGTGGTAGCCAGCAGGCGCACAAGTCAAAGTGGTGTCTTTCTTCAGCAGGTCCTTACACCGACCCAACGCCACTTCACACACCAACAGCAGCCGAGAGCCGTCAGTTACACTGGGCTTGGAGTATTTCACACTAGTCCTTTAACAGAGAAGAAACTTACTGACTGGCTAAAATCTGCAGTTGTCATGATAGTGGATTCACATGAAAATCTAAGTAATGCTAAAGACAACTAACTTCAGAGAGTCACTGAAGTATATTCCTCCTCCAAGATTCCCGATATCCGTCCTCTCAATTCCATGCTGTTCGACTCCAACCCTGGGCAGCAGCAGACCTCTAGAAAGAATGTTTCAAAATGTTGAAATGTTCAAAAACTGATTAAATTACTGAACTTACTGAACTCAATCAAATGAATGACAACTAAGCATATACATATGAAATTGAAAAGCTCAAAAATGAAGAAAAGACATAGCTATTGCAGAAAAGTAAATTACTGAATAGACATTATAAAAAGTAACTTCAATCAGTGTACAGTCAAATATTAGATTGTTTTGCTCTGTTTTGTATTTCAGGATTGGTCTACATGGTATTTTTTGTATTCCTCATTTCCTTGATTGTTATATTAAGCCATTTTTAGGACTTACGCACTCACTTTAAGTTAATATTTAATATATATATATATACACTGACCAAAATTATAAACACTTTTGTTTTTGCCCCCATTTTTCATGAGCTGAACTCAAAGATCAAAGGTCTAAATCTGTGTCAGTGAGCACTTCTCCTTTGCTGAGATAATCCATCCACCCCACAGGTGTGGCATATCAAGATCCTGATTAGACAGCATAATTATTGCGCAGGTGTGCCTTAGGCTGGATACAATAAAAGGCCACTCTAAAATTTGCAGTTTTACTGTATTGGGGAGGTCCAGGGGGTCCAAAAACCTGTCAGTATCTGGTGTGACCGACATTTGCCTCATTTTGAATGGCATCAATAAAATCCACCTGTGTTCGTTGTCCATAGCATGGGCCACTCAATCCACAACGTTGACATTAGCAAACCGCTCACCCCCATGATTCCATACACGCTGTCTGCCTTCTGCCCTGTAGAGTGAAAACCGGGATTCATCCGTGAAGAGAACACCTCTCCAAAGTGCCAGACGCAATCGAATGTGAACATTTGCCCACTTATGTGGGTTACGACGACGAACTGCAGTCAGATCAAGATCCCGATGAGGATGACAAGCATGCAGATGAGCTTCCCTGAGACGGTTTCTGACAGTTTGTGCAGAAATTCTTTGGTTATGCAAACCGATTATTGCAGCTTATGGTAGAGAAATGAACATTCAATACACGGGCAAAAGCTCTGGTGGACATTCCTGCAGTCAGCAAGCCAATTGCAAACTCCCTTAAAACTTGTGACATCTGTGGCATTGTGCTGTGTGATAAAACTTCACATTTAGAGTGGCCTTTTATTGTGGTCAGCCTAAAGCACACCTGCGCAATAATCATGCTGTCTAATCAGCATCTTGATATGCCACACCTGTGAGATGGATGGATTACCTTGGCAAAGCAGAAGTGCTCACTAACACAGATTTAGACAGATTTGTAAACAATATTTGAGAGAAATAGGCCTTTTGTGTACATAGAAAAAGTCTTAAATCTTTAAGTTCAGCTCATGAAAAATGGGGGCAAAAACAAAAGTGCTGCATTTATAATTAACATATCATATATACATATTTATTAATAACTCTCACCGTATTCTCAGTGTACACAGTATTCCAACAAAACAGCTGGGACTAGTGGAGGAGGGGTTTAATGTTGCCTAAATCCTGGCATTTAATGGTATTTTTTGTATTCCACATTTCCTTGATTGTTACATTAAGATATAAGACATAATTCAGCAATATAAGTTAATATTTATTTAAGTTAATATTTAAATTATTGGTTCATTAATAACTCTCACCGTGACAGTATTCCAACAAAACTGCTGGGACTAGTGGAGTGGAGGAGGGGTTTAATGTTGCCTAAATCCTCCCTAAACAACTGAAGCTCCACCCCTCTGCTGACACGCAGGATCTGCTGAATCTGAACAGGCCTGTAATGGATACAAGATTAAAATTATTAACAATATTATCATTTAACGCCATGTTCTGAAATATATTCATGTTTAAACTTCAGACCATAATCAGCACAGTCAAGTTTACCTGTCCTGAAGCAGCTGAGAGACAACATGAAACTCAGGGTTTTGTGGTGGAACAACCTCAATGCTGCACCTCAGAGCTCGATACTTTCCCAGAGACGAGGGCGACGGGCTTCCCAGAGTGGCCTCACTGACATTTATAATATCTCTGGTCAGCTGGAGACGACAGAAAAGTTAAAAGAGTTAAAAGGTCAGATCTATCTATCTATATAACTGACAGTCATTTTTAAAAATAAAATCCAGTAATGAAAATACAAAAAAAACATAGCTTAATTGTCATGAAAACAATACTAAAACACCAAAATTTTTGTGGTCCTAAAGTATTATATTAGTTTTATAATGTAATTGATATATGCATCACCTGACAAAGGTCTAGTTTCTGAGACACCAGCTTGTTTTTGGAAGGAGGGTCGATCATTCTGAGGGGTAGAAGAGTGTTGACCTCCTCCAGCAGGGCTTTGACTTCATCCTCTTTCTCAGTCTTTTGTGCCTGCAGTAACAATCCCTCCACCCTGCTCACCTGCAACAGCACAGAGCCAATAAACACACCTCAAACCGTTAGACACAGCAAATTCCTGTCAGTTTCTTTATTGATCTGAGTGTGATTATCTAAACTCATTCTCACATCATTGAGGCTGATGCTGGAGACGGGGACTGTCAGGATGTTATTAAGGGAACCGAGAGCTTCAGTCCAAACCAGCTCCACGAAGACACCAACTTCCTGTGATAATGTGCTGCAGTTCAGCTTCTCCTCCAACAGCAGCTGCAATTATTTCACACCCATTAGACACGTTATAAATACATCAAATGAATAAAAACAGATCTGTGTTGTGTTTATCTAACCTGCTGCAGACTATAAGATGCCAAGCGTTCAACCTCAGGTGGAAGTGTGTGTGTCTTTGCAAATCCTTCTGTCTCCATCTCCTTCATCAGCTGCAGATATGCTTCCACAGCATCTTCAGACGTCACACAGAACACAAGCTTGTCCTGAACCACTGCAGTCTTTAGTGAGAGAGAGTCCGTCACCGTCACCACAAGACAAACTCAGCATCATCCTCTATGATTCCAGTGATAACAAGGTGAATTTATAAACAACATTCAGGATGATCAAACCTCAGCTTCACGCAAAACTGAACACAACACACGATACTGCTGGCCTGATCGTCCTTTGGCACTCTGCAGCTCCAAAACAGACAAAGTCTTGGGTTTGACCTGCAACACACCATCAAACACTTGCAGACATGCTCAGGCAGCGGTGAAAGCAACACTAATCCATTTAAGAATGTGTACTTTAAAAAAATCCCCCCCCATCCACTAAAGATTATATTGTGGATGATGCATGAACTTACTCACTCTCTCAAAAATGGAATACTTGGCCACTTGAAAATATGAAGGAAATTCAGGCAGGTCATGGTCGCCTTCTTTGTAAACTCTGCATTGAGTAAATAAAAAGAGGTAGTCGTGTAAACTAACACATCTAAATAGGACAAGTGCTGCAGAAACAGAAAAAAACTCAAGCGCACCTGAACCTGCCAGGACGGGGTCCACTCTTCTCAAGAATCTCAACCTCAGTCTTAAGGAGTTCAGAGTGAACTTTGAACTCTTTTCCTAGTTTGTGTGTCACCACTTTTATCTCTTTATGATGAAAAACAACATTATGTCAACTGTGCCACAGAAATACATGGTATTAATCTCACGTAACACTCTCATAACCCAAATATAATACACATACATTTCCCAACAAAAAATGCACTGCAAAAACTACAGAAAAAACACCATTGCTGTCAGCAAATAAAACTAATGTGGCTGTGACACTCCCATCTGTCTTGTCACTCCTCCTCCTTTCACATCTAATGTAAGTAAACCTTACAGTATCAGTTTAGACAAACATCTGACATCTGTTCTAACAAAGAACACAAAGAAAGTTTGAGAATTCCTTAAATCTACAAGAAACTTCTACCTGTACGAGGGAGGAATTCAGAGGTGGTATATGGCAGCTGTGGTGCCAAATTATGCTCCGTCAAAGGCAGGAGATACCCTTGGTCCAGACAGCTCCACACATACTGCGTCTCGACCACTGGGATCTGGAGCTTCTGGATGCTGCGCTGCCGGTTACTGCTCAGATCATTCACACTGCTAGTGACTACAAAAGAGCACTGGACAAGATAAACGCAATTCTTTAGTGACTCAGGAGGACCACTGAACACTTACTACTTATTATTATAAAGCATAAAGTACAGTTGCCATGTTATTGTTGTAAAAACTAATATAATATTAACCTAGCATAAGAGTAGTTCATTTTAACCTCCTGGTACTGTTCAATAATTTTAGACTGAAAAAAACTATCAAAATGGTATGAAACATCAGAGCCAGATGGACTGCACATTCCTGATCATTTTTGTTGTGTTCTCATTGAATGTGTATTTTTTTTGTGGACAATAAAATTAAACAGATAATACATAATTATATATAAAAATTCAAAACCTAATAAAAGCAAGTATTATGCCTGTACACTACAACTAGGAATTGCGCGGCCCTGTATATATTATATGTAGGATTATGGAGAGGCAGTATTAACAAGTAACATGACATCTAATGCACGGAAGCCATTGGCACATGCCACTGCTCAGTGACACATCGAGTGACACTTCCGGTTTTCAGTGACGTGTCACCGCAGAGCGGCATGTGCCAGTGACACTTGTGACGCTTCTGGGATTATCACTGATCTAAATATAATGACTGGATCGCTCATTGCGCTCTAAACTGCCATTAGGCAGTGAAGCCACCGGAAGTGTTCGATCTGCCATCTTACTATTCCCTACCGGCAGAGAGCACCATTGACTCCCAGCCAAACTGCTAACCTAAAATCACCCGATTTAAAGCGTATCAGTCACACAGGACTAGTTTTTAGGATATGTGTACGTAAATTAATTTTCACTTAAAATGTTATTTGCAATGTTTATCGTCTTTTCGAGCAGGATAAGCAATGTTTTCCAATCGTTCAGGTGGGTCTGTCAGCTGCGCACTTGCAGACACAGTTAACTGATCCAACACAAAATATATTTCTTTATGTAAGGAATTATGCAGGAAATATTAAACATGAACATATATGTGGTATGAGTATCTGAAATTGATTCGAATATACAACTAGATGAGTAAAGTTTGAGAACAAACTTTAAGTTGGCTTGAGAAAGCCTAGCCTGAAAGTTTGAAGCAGTTGTAAAAGTATGAAAGCAGCTACCATGATTTAACACATTGCTTACATGATTTAACATGTTAACATGTTTTAGCATGATTAGCTTGTTGTTTGTATTTTTATAGGCTGATTAAAATGTTGTTAGCATGATTAGCATGTTGTTAGCATAATTGACAAATTACTAGAATGTTGTTAGCATAATTAGCAAGTTACTAGCATGTTTCTAGCCTGATTAGCATGTTGATAGCATGTTTCGCACATGATTAGCATGTTACTAGCATGTTTTTAACATGTCTAACATGTTACTAGCTTGTTGTTAACATGGTTCTAGTATGATTAGCGTATTACTAGCATGTTGTTACCATGATTGGCATGTTGCTAGCATGATTAGCAAGTTACTACCATGTTACTAACATGTTACTAGCATGTTACTAGCATGATTAGCATTATACTAGCATGTTGTTAGCATGTTTCTAGTATGTTTAGCATGTAACTAGCACGTTGGTAGCATGATTACCAAGTTACTAGCATGTTGTTAGCATGATTAACATGTTACTAGCACATTGCTAGAATTTTTCTATCATGATTAGCATGTTACTACCATTTTGCTAGCATGATTAGCAAGTTACTACCATGTTGGTAGCATGATTATCATGTTGTTAGCATGTTTCTAACATGATTAACATGTTACTAGCATGTTGCTAACACGATTAGCATGTTACTAACATTTTGTTAGCATGTTTCTAACATGATCAGCATGTTGCTAGCATGATTAGCAAGTTACTAGCATGTTACTAGCCTGTTGTTAGCATGCTTCCAGTATGATTAACATCTAACTAGCATGTTGCTAGCCTTGTTACCAAGTTACCATAGATATATATACTGACTAGATGTCGCCTTGGGCCTCTAAGCATACGTCAACATCGCCGCCATCTTGGGTCGGGGATCTGAAGGAAGCGCCAAAGTTTTTCATGAACTGGATGTTTTCAAAGAATGGTTAACCTGTGTTATATACTGTAGCCTAATCATTTAATAAGCTGTTGTAAATACTGGAAGATGTTTTCACACTACGTACGCACCTTATGTTTGTTTTTGTGTTATATAACCATTTTACGCTGGGTCACTGTATTGCAGGCTTGCTGATGTACAAAATAAACCAGTACAATTCAAATGTTTTAATTAACATGTATTTTTAAGTATGGATATCACACCATTGTAGCAGGGTTCCCGCGGGTCCTTAAAAAGTCTTAAATTTAGTTTATCAAATTTAAGGTCATAAAAAGTAGTTGTACAAGAAAGTCTTAATTATGATTAAGAGGTCTTAAATTTTAGGCACGGGAAGACCAGAATTGCGATACAGCTTAGTGTTCATGTCTGACGTGTGACCCACTTAACAAAGTGCAGTAAACAGTAAAACAATTGCTGTACAAATTAGTGTGTTTATTAGTACTTTAATAAATTTAAAATAATTTGAATACAAATACTAATTTACAACATCCAGCAGCACAATGAACTGTTTTGGACAGTTTAATGGGCTAAATGGAGATTGCTGACACCCATTTGAACACTCAAGTTTATGTCAGCTTTTACATTAAAAATAAGATGGAAAGATTAAAAAAAAAATAGTTTCAATGGATCTAGTCTTTGCGTCTGTTTGATATTTCTTTGTTGAAATGGAATTGCTAGATGGCGCTGTCTCAAAAAATAGGGTCCCAGAAATGTGGTTTTGCAGGAACATAGTATTGAGGTTGTTTTTGTTCAGACCAAAGCGAAAAGTGACCCATGTTTTTACCCTGCAAACATGCAGAGCTGTAAATGTGAACTGGTGGATCAGTTAGAAGATAATTCATCATAAAAATCTAAACACTAACATGTATTTGTATGTTTTTTAAATTAATATAATAATTTATTGATAATAATTGTTTCAGTTAATAAAAGGAATACTTTTTTCTTTTTTCTAAAAATTGACACTTTAAAGAAATGTGAAATGTATCACTTTATAAAACCTTTTGTTTTTGTGAAAAATCTGAACTGTAAATCGTTTTTTACAGTAGTTTACAGTCATTTTACAGTTTAATATTTAACCATAGACATTGCCTAACCCTGCTCATATGGTATTAATTTTATTTGTGCAGGTCTTAAAAAAGGTCTTAAAAAGTCTTAAATTTGAGCTTAAAAATCCTGCAGCAACCCTGTGTAGCAATTTTGTGTGCAGTAGACTAGGC
The DNA here is from genome assembly GCA_012976165.1 of Labeo catla. Lineage (NCBI taxonomy): Eukaryota > Metazoa > Chordata > Actinopteri > Cypriniformes > Cyprinidae > Labeo > Labeo catla. The sequence continues at coordinate 109,288 of VONZ01000073.1, forward strand.
TAAGGTAAGTAACAATAGTTAATTTTAAGTTCACTGAAGTGGAAGAATAATAAACTTACACCTAGTTTTGAAGTAGATTAATATCAAAAGCTTCAATTTTCTCTGGACTCGATCATAAATACATGTCTGTCAGTTGGAACAAACCAAAAAACTAAAAAAAATCATTTGAGATTTGGACGATTTATGATGATTTAATTTCTGCCTAGATGCAGATGTTAGGTTCCCCATCCTAACATTCTGAGGTCTGTTGGTCAGGAAGTCCATAATTGTTTTGTTTTTTTTTCCGCTTTGTTTGTTTAACTCATGCCTTTATTAATTTAAATTTTGCTCTATTATTTATCTATTTATTTATATTTTATATATACTTTATTTTATATTATTCATGTTTTTTTCATATCACTATCAGCATCCTTGTAATTGTTTTGTGCATTGTAGAACAAATTAATTAGTTATGTACGTGTGTCCAAGTATTGTATTGTATATGATATATCACATATTTATGATAGAACATAGATTAATTAATTATTTTACTTATATCATATAAGTAAAATAATTAATTAATCTATGTTCTATCATAAATATATGTCTGATATTTATAATAAACCAAACGGCTTGAAAATCGGTTGAAAATTAAGCAAATTAAGGTGATTTTAATCGTTGATAGTTCTCTGCCAATGTTAACTAATACAGAGTAGACGCGGCTTCCCCCGACCCAAGATGGCGGCCGCGCTGACGCATCGTTCCTATGGACAGCAGCGTCAGAGGCGACATCTAGTCAGTATATATATCTATGCCAAGTTACTAGCATGTTGCTAACATGATTAGCATGTTGCTAACACAAAATAGTAATAGTACATAAAAGGGAAGCTTGATTGAGTCTCAAGGGATTCTGAGAGTTTAGATTTGAATTTTGTCAGTTGGGGTTTGAAGAGTGTTGGCTCATTTGAACAGTCCGTCAATGTAAGTCTATGGGGTTTTTGGTGGTTTTGATAGTCTGGTTTACAAATACTGTAAGCCGGATCAGTTAAAAAAGATACAGCACACCGAGACTTCAGACCAGTCTGAAGGTCTGGGCCGAGTTTGGTGGTTCTAGCTTGAAGAGGAGATAGATACCGAAATTTGGCTCAGAAGAAGAAGAAGAAGAATATTCTTAAATAGCAGATCAGTAAGTTGGCTTTCTCAAGCCAGCTTAATAATACATTACAAGCCTCTGTTACTATATTGCTCTATGTTGTATTAAAACTCAAATATTGGAAATAAAGCTTGATGTCTTTAAATCCGTACCATTATGTAATTAGTCAGCGTTATTTCTCCAAGTTATGATCAAGCAACTTCTATTTCAAACTCTTAAAGATCGCGCAAATTCTATTATTTTAAGTGCCTTAAATTACATTATCCGACAACACTAAGGTTTCCTGATTTTGCTCAATTTCGTCAATAAAAATAGTCTGAAACAAAGTCACCTCTAATCAAACACAGCTGTTTGTTCATGAATGAACGTGCGTTTTTAAACGAATCTGAGTCATTGATTCAATTACCCATTCGTAAAGAGTCACTTGCTTCATTCCCGAATGAATGATTCAGTGAAAAAATCAGTGACTTACCGAAATCTGCTGACAGTTTTAGTTTCATTTTTAAAGTTTCATTATATCTTTTTAGGTATTTACATCATTTGATATTTCTAAATTCAAAATGTTATATTTAACCTTTTTGCATTATTAACGTTTATTATTAACATTTGCCTCAACATGTTTAAATCATTACCTGCTTCAAAATGATGTGAACGAAATCATTGCTGAAACATGCATTTAGCCTGTACGAATAAAATCACTGTAACAAAACAGCATAAACAGTGATTAACTGTACAAGGCGAATTATATGTATACAAAGCATAAATCTTTATTCAGATTTCAGAATGAGCATTTTGTTATTTTGTAAACATGGTGAACGTCCAATGCTTATCATGTTCATCCGATGTTCGCTTCTGTAATGTATATGAAGGTAACTTTTTAATAAGCAGAGGGAATTCCAGACATTAAACAAATAACCGTTTAAATGCTTAGGACGTTTGCGTTGTGAGAATGTACAATGAGACGTCAGATATGAAAACGATAACTGGTTAGGTGATGTTTTCTCATTAAAGTCGTATAATTTCCGGTTCATTCAATAGAATGTTTGCGAATACCAAAGAGTATAGAAGTACTTCTATACTCTTTGCGAATACTAGGGAATAGCAATATGGAAGCTTCACTTCTATGACGTCACGAGTTATCCAGTTCTCTATTATAGATAAGTGGGGTTATGGCATCTACCAGTTAAACCATAGTATTGCACATGGTTTCGATAACACACACACACGAGAGAGGGTAATGGTAAAAAACAATAACATAAAAGAACACTAACCTGTTTGTTGATGACATACGAGATATTTCCTCCATTCTCCAGAAGAGCCAATCTCAGTTTATTTTTCTCTTTAAAAGGCAGATTCTTCACATCTAACACCACAGTACAGTTTTCAAACACTGTCATGATGCCAGCGTGTCTGAAGAAGTAAAGAAAGCGAAAGAACAAGGAAAAACTGAGATGAAACAAACATAAATCACATGAACACTATAAATACAGCGTCTGCGTTTCTTATGGGCGTCTCGACACAAACATGTTTAAATTGTTAATTTGTTATCATGTTTAACACATCGACTATGAATTAAATCAGACTTCATGCACAATACTTATATTGGCACATGCATAACAATGTTATATTTTTCTAGTCACATCTTTCTCCTGATAAAAAAGTAAATTAGTTCAACAGCTAGGCAATGATCCAAATCCTGGCGCAGTATCTTTCCTGCTAGTGTTGTCATGTCATGTCATTAGCCGACAGAAGAGCATCATACCGTGGACAAAGTCAGAGTCGAGTGACACCTTAATGTTTTAAGAAAATACTTTTAAAGAAGACGTGAATAATCTTTCTTGTAAAGTCCAGTAAGTGCTTCCTGACTTATGTATACAGTAAAGACACGCCCCTATTCTCTCCTAGGAAGAAAACATTAGACGGGCTCCATCCAGTGTTCGAAACGGTCCTTACGTCAAGTATAAGTCTTCTGAGTAGCAAAACTAAATATTTCTAGTATAGTCCAGTTGAATTATTAATTATTGATTCAATCCGGTGACCCGACAAAGTCTGATGTCCTTTTTTACATTGTGAGAGCTGATTAAAAAAAGCTAGGATTCCCAAGAATAAAACCATGTTTGATGGTGCTCTGCCTCCATCGTTTTGATATCAGCACTGTGACATTTTTTTCTGACTAATAAGATGTACAGCCCAGTCCATAAGATTTTTACATATATATGTACATCAAATATATTTTAAACGGTTTCAGTCTCTTCTACAAAACCATAAATGTCGTTAATATTTTAAAACACAGTAGTTTCGGTACATACGATCACTGTTCTTATCTGCAACATCTGAAAAACTCTAATGAATAAAACAAACACTGCATGTGTCTTCTTATAAATATATATAATTACAATATCAACTAATACAAGCCACTGTAGAAGTAATTCACAATGTGTTTGTAAATACACATTGTATAATTCACTGTATAATTGTATAACAGAATTTTAATGATAAAACAACATACTGCATCATGATCACAGAGATGAACTACAACTGTTTGTTGCTCTGCTAGGACATCTGTGTGAACTTGAGGATAAATGAGTTCCATTAAAAAAAAAAAATCACTGCAAAACTTGATTAAAAGTAACTAAAAATGTCTAGTTCTGGAAAAAGGGCATTTGTTATATTTTCCTTCTAATGCAATGAAATTCAGGCATTTGTCTAAGTATATATAAGGCTTATAATAAAAATAAATCCAGGTGCGTCCAGGTTCTACATGACTGAAACACCAGTACGTCTCTCCAGAACAGGCTTGAGTGAGGAATATGGGTCCGGAGAATCACAGCCCAGTAGTTGACGTGTAGATGATTCCCAATCCCGGCCGATCTCCAGCCTGCTGCACACACACGGATACTGTTTGTCTGTCCGGTAGGCCCAGTCCACGGCCCTCTTTACTGCCTCCCAGTACATCGGTCTGAATGAAGAAGAGCAGAAAGTCATGGATCCAAAAATACAAGAGGAAATCACTATACCGCATGAGGATGTGTGTTGGTACCTGGGCTCCTGGGACTCTTTTAGTCGGAGGAGAGACTCGAGCAGCTGTCCCACTTCCAGCTTCTTCACCCGGATCAGCTGCAGCACCAGCAGAGTCGCCACCAGCTTTAGAATGTCAGCATGAGCCTTCACACCTGACACACAAAACATGACTGATTCACTGTTACTGACTCACAAAATGTGTATGAAAAAAGTTTAGATTATTTTAAACTATATTCAGATTCATTGCACTTTAAACTGGAAAGCATTTTCTCATTCAAGTGATTGGCTGGTGTTACACAGTAAAGGCACAGGTTTTTTTTCTCGGTCTGTCTAGAAACAGTTGTGTTCTCAAGGTATGTATGGCAGAATAAGCCGCAATATGGACAAGACCAGCAATAAGGATGTAAAAAATAGTCTTACCAAAGGAACGGATGCCTTTTTCCTTAAGGAAGACATTGGCAAAAAAGTCTACGTCCAGGTTGAGGAAGCTGCTCAGCATGTCAGTGCACTCCCAGTATCCATCCTATATGCAAACATATCGTATACGTTCATATTCCCTCACACATTTACATACTATATATAATCTAGTGTGTTAAATCATGTGTAAACACCTCATGCTGAAGATCAAAGAGCTCATCCCAGGTCACTGTGTCTGGTCTGCTCATACATTTTCTCAGAGGCATGTTCCTCTTACGCCTAGAAAGGCCTTTGGTTCCAGCATAATAAGAAATTAGAAATGAAACATACATTTGACAAATGTTATTAATCTATCTGAACATTGATCAGATATAGAACCTTATTAATGTGAGTCAACTTACCAAAAAACACAGGTTGTTTTTGTTGTTGTTGAGATGCTCCAAAGCTAAAAACTGAGAAATCAGAACGCTGTTCATGCTCAGTTTCCTTTTGTAGAACACCAGTAGTGCCACCATACACAGAGGCACTTGACTTGCCAATAGTAAACTTAGGAACTGTAGATTGACCAAAGGAAGCAGAGGAAGCATAAAGAACGGGAGCCGGGGAGAAAGCAGCACTGTGTGTAGCTTCATCAGAGACAGGATAGAAAGAGGAGATATTAATATAAAAATGAGACAAAAAACAGAAAGCTGCTTTTACTAAAGATCAACACTAATCACAGATGAAACCTTATCAATGTGAATCAACTTACCAGAAAACACAGGTTGTTTTTGTTGTTCCTGAGATGTTCCGAAGCTAAAAACTGAGAAAGAAGGCTGTTCATGCTCAGTTTCCTTTTGTAGGACATCAGTAATGCCACCAAACACAGAGGCATTCGACTTGCCAATAGCAAACTTAGGAACTGTAGATTGACCAAAGAGAACAGGGGAAGCAGGAAGAGCGGGAGCTGGGGAGAAAGCAGCACTGTGTGTAGCTTCATCAGAGACAGGATAGAAAGGAGATAATAATATAAAAATGAGACAAAAAACAAAAAGCTGCTTTTACTACATCTCAACACTGATCACAGATGAAACCTCATTAACGTGAGTCAACTTACCAGCTTCAGAAATCCTCATGGATATTCGCTGTGGTACTATTTGTTGTGCCTGTGGCTGCTGTTGCACAGGTGCTCCGAAGGGTCCAGAGGCTGAGGAACCAAAACCCAAAGGCTCATTTGTATTTCGGAGGAAACCACCAAAGCCACCAGATCGAATGAGAGAGGGTGTTGCAGACATTTGACTAAAGTCAATGGGGGCAACAGGAGGAGATAAAGGGCTGGAAATGATGGACATAAATTGCTGAGATGCAAGATGAACAGGATAAGGAGGTTCTGCACAGACAGGAGGAGCTGAGGTGGCAGAGGAATAAGTAGAACTCATGGAGCAAAATACTGGATTCATTTCTTCACAGGAATCACTGCGGTCATATGTGTTCATACCCCCTGATTCAGATCTAGTAAAATAAGGAGACTCTAAGCCAGTAAACCGAGTGGTAGAGGAAATGAGACGTCTGTCATTCAAGGAGCCAGTCCTGGACATCATCGCACCAACAGGAGTAAGAGGAGGAGAAGAAATCTGCTGAGTCTTGGAAAGTGGTTCCATCAACTCTTGATGGAGGCTACGAATGCAAGGAGGACGAAGAGCATCCACTGAGGCACCTCCAGGAGTCATGCCTGTCGGTAAACCAAGGCTGTAATCTAAAAGGGGAGATTCCTCTTCCTCAAAGTTACAGGGAAGTTCACAGAGAGGAGACACTGGGGCGTTACCCTGGATGGCAACTGGACGAGGAAGCCTGCTAGCCGTGGTGAGAAGTTCTACTGAATCTTCCTGTGGAAAAAATGGTTTACGAATGCGAGCAGCCATTAATGCACCATGCTTGATGGAAAGGCTACTCATTGGCTCTAGATCAATTTTTTTTTTCAGAAGACCTTTGACAGACACAGTTCTACGTGAAGGACGCCAGGAACTACTTGAGCTAGGAGGAGAAGGGCAAAATGCTGATTCTTCTTCTAAATAACCAGATCCAAAGTGTTCCTCTAAATCAACATCACGATCTGCTACACGAGAACAACCTACTAGTTCTTCAGATGTGGAGCTACTGCAGCTTCCCTCCATCTAAAAAAAAATAAAAAAAAACAATCAAAATCATACTGAATGATCAAAATCAAAAAATCTAAATAAAAATCAAAAAAATATTGAATGATGTCAACTTTTATCACATAACAGCGGTAATAGAGTATTTTGTTGTTAGCCATACATCATCATCTTCAGCACAAATGCTATCTCCAGTCATCAGCTTCTCTTCAGTCCAGCCTACGTATGGCAAAATATCCACATCCTCCTCTGATATGATTTTAGGAATATCTGTGAATCCAGTGTCAAGCTCATTCTGCTCCTGCAAACAGCAAATGAGGGCATTAGTTGAGGGCATGATGCTGATTAGACAGCATGATTATTGCGCAGATGTGCCTTAGGCTGGCCACAATAAAAGGCCACTCTAAAATGTGACGTTTTATCACACAGTACAATTCCACAAATGTCGCAAGTTTTGAGAGAGCGTGCAATTGGCATGCTGACTGCAGGAACTTCCACTAGAGCTTTTGCCTGTGAATTGAATGTTCATTTCTCTACCATAAGCCGTCTCCAAAGGCGTTTCAGAGAATTTGGCAGTACATCCAACCAGCCTCACAACCGCAGACCATGTGTAACCACACTAGCCCAGGACCTCCACATCCAGCATCTTCACCTCCAAGATCGTCTGAGACCAGCCACCCGGACAACTGCTGCAACAATCGGTTTGCATAACCAAAGAATTTCTGTACAAACTGTCAGAAACCGTCTCAGGGAAGCTCATCTGCATGCTCGTCGTCCTCATCGGGGTCTCGACCTGACTGCAGTTCGTCGTCGTAACCGACTTTAGTGGGCAAATGTTCACATTCGATTGCGTCTGGCGCTTTGGAGAGGTGTCCTCTTCATGGATGAATCCCGGTTTTCACCGTACAGGGTAGATGGCAGACAGCGTGGGTGAGTGGATTGCTGATGTCAACGTTGTGGATCGAGTGGCCCATGGTGGCGGTGGGGTTATGGTATGGGCAGGCGTATGTTATGGACAGCGAACACAGGTGCCTTTTAATGATGGGATTCTGAATGCACAGAGATACCGTGACAAGATCCTGAGGCCCATTGTTGTGCCATTCACCCACGACCATCACCTCATGTTGCTGCAGCATAATGCAGGGCCCCATGTTGCAGGGATCTGTACACAATTCCTGGAAACATCCCAGTTCTTGCATGGCCAGCATACTCACCGGACATGTCACCCCATTGAGCATGTTTGGGATGCTCTGGATTGGCATATACGACACGTGTTCCAGTTCCTGCCAATATCCAGCAACTTGAAGAGCACAGCCATTGAAGAGGAGTGGACCAAAATTCCACAGGCCACAATCAACAACCTGATCAACTTTATGCGAAGGAGATGTGTTGCACTGCATGAGGCAAATGATGGTCACACCAGATACTGACTGGCTTTCTGACCCCCCCAATACAGTAAAACTGCACATTTTATTGTGGCCAGCCTAAGGCACACCTGTGCAATAATCATGCTGTCTAATCAGCATCTTGATATGCCACACCTGTGAGGTGGATGGATTATCTCTGTAAAGGAGAAGTGCTCACTGACAAAATCGGGGCAAAAACAAAAGTGTTGCGTTTATAATTTTGGTCAGTGTATAATGGCATGACTACCTAGCTATCACATAAAATTTTGTATTGATAAGGATAACAATAACCTAGTCAGTACAGATTTGGCAATAATTCTGAAACTGACATTTAATTTTACATTATGTTTAGTATCAGTGATCTAAACACTAAATTCCTACATTATCAGTAATCATACCCTCTCTTCAATGGCGACAAAACTTGTGAACTGGGACAAGATGGAGAACTCTTTACTGAGCTCAGTGATGTAGGACTTCAGCTCTGCTTTCTTCCCCTGATAAACAGAGAAAAGACAGCAAGTCAAGTTCTTCTGTTAGCAAATCTGCTGGTTATAATAAAAATATCATCATCCAGCCAAATACTGTACCTCGTGTTCTGCCTCACTGCTGCCTAGAATGCCATCTTCATAGTCTCTGATGATCGCTCTTGCTGTTAACTTGTGTAGGAGCTACACATGAACACACACACACACACACACACACACACACACACAGTTGGGTTTACATGTTTTATGGGGACATTCCATAGGCGTAATGGTTTTTATACTGTACAAACCGTATTTTCTATCACCCTACACCTACCCTACACCTAAACCTAGCCCTCATAGGAGACTGTGCACACTTTTACTTTCTCAAAAAAACTCATTGTGCATGATTTATAAGCCTGTTTCCTCATGGGGACCTCACAAATGTCCCCACAAGGTCAAAATTTACTGGTATTACTATCCTTGTGGGGACATTTGGTCCCCATAACGTGATGAATACCAGGTGCACACACACACACACACACACACACAATTCTTCAAACGCCTGACAAATAATTGATGCGGTTTCAGATTGAATTAAGCATTTAAGATGTTCACTCACAATTCCCTTTGTCTTTTGTAGTTCTGTGGTGGAAACCATTGTTTTGATCTCTTGTCCACTCAAATCACCAAACAGTGTGGCCTAAAAGAGTGAATATTACACAATTCAAACATATTACATACAGTATATTGATAAATGACAACAGAATTTAAGATACTAATTAAAAACAATCAAGAGATGTTTACCTACTGCTTGTCACTAAAGGAAGAATATTTAATCACCTTTATTTATAGGAGATAGGGATGTTAACCGATGACCGTTTGACCGGTGGTTGACCGTATCAACGTTAACCGGTCAAAGTTGTCGGTAGTCGGTTAAAAAAAAAAGTGATATCTAAATTAGGCTATTATAGACAGTGGACTATACGCTACTACAGTTAGCCATCTCATTCCTCATCTTTTTGTGTTAAGTGAACAAATTATCCCTCACACTCAATTTTTCATAACTCGCCTGTTTGTACTTAATAAACCAATAAAAACATTTGGCGCGAGGTCACAGCGTTTGGGTTCGCGCGCTCACAAGGTTTGCGAAAAGTAAAGGCAACAGGCTAAAACACTCGAGGTTAGAGCGGCGTCTCTTCGGAGCTGTCATTTTCTTAAATGAGCCGTGGCAATGTTTCAAATGAGCTTCTAACCTAGACAAACGCCTTTATTTTCAAAGCGATCACCTTGTACCCAAACCATTTGAAACTAAGGAGCCATTTGTCCTACGATTACATACAACAAGCTCTTCGGCGCCGCGTTTGCGGGACTCATGTTTCGCGCTGTAGGGGATTTTAAAAAAGTGACGTGAGTGGCAGTGTGTGTGTGTGTGTGCGGGAGGCAGAGCGGCAGAGAGATGCGACAGAGTTGCGAAATTGCAGGCGCGGCTCGAAATGGCTGTTATTTCAAATAGCGTACCATATTTTAAACTAATCGGTTAACCGGTTTCAACCGGCTAATGAGGCTCGGTGGTCGGTCAAGAAATTTTTTAGTTTTCGCCATCCCTAATAGGAGACCAATATAAGAGTAAAGCAGGTCTACCTGAGTGCAGTGTGGCACAAAGCCGTATACGAGAGTGTGACAGTCACTGAAGAGAGCGTGAAGCTGTGAGGGGGCTTGAACAGGAGGGGGCGCTGTGGGATTAAACCGCTGCCACTTCACCGCCACTGATCTGCAGCCTGGAGACTCCATACGCTGAACCTGAGCCCGCACCTGAAATTACCCACAAATCTGTTCAACTCAAGCCATATTGGAAAAAAGTTTCTTTTTTAGTTATTAAAAAAACAACACAAAGAGTGTGATTCACCTTATCTGTCCAAGTGTGTTTCATCTTTGTGTCAAAAAATTCATATGTTCCTCCACCTGCCTGAGCCAAAGCTCTGAGCATATGACGATTAGCTGTCAAGCTACACAAACACAAACACAATCAAACTGTAGGTTCAGAATTTCATTGTGAGTGAAAGAGAAACATAAAGAGATCTGTTTAAAGACAGACCTGAGTCCGCAGGTGAAGAGGCGCGTGTGGCAGGAGTTTTCCTGGACCAGCTGTAGGGTCAGAGGCTGGTTCTGAACATGTCCATCAGAGAGCAGCAGGATGTTCCTCACACCCCGACAGGGAGGCAGCAGACTCAGGATCCGGAGAGGCCGCCACAGATCAGTGCTGCCACCAGAGCCGCTACACGACTAAAGAGAGAGGAGAAATGAAAGATATGCAAAGGAACTGAGAATTATCTTTAACCATCTGTAAACATTACTCACCATAATAAATTTTCTGGCTTCTTCAGACGCCTCATCTAATGGCACTGGTGCAGGAAAAGCTTCCTTGTAATCTGTAAAAACAAACACATTCTCACCATAAATCACAAGAATAAGAAGGAAATGAAAATGTCCACATGATGATCAATATCATAGTTTCAGTGAGCACTAACCAGTGCTGAAAGAAATGATGTTGATCTTCAGTGAGCGGTCCAGAGATTTGAGGACTTGAAGGGCAATCCTGCGGGCGTTCAGCATGGCGTCTCCCTGCATGGACTTGGAGGAGTCCAGAAGAATGACCACATCGCTCACACTGGATGGACCTCCAGAGCTGGACACCCCACTTGACTTAAAGTCTGGATAAAACACCAGCATGCAGGCCTGCAGGGATCAGATCCCAATCAGTGTTCATTTTTGTCAGGGTGCTATTTTGTCATTCATTTGCTTGATCATTGCTCTACCTGACTATCTTTATCCGGATGGTTCTCGACCCACATCCTGGGCATGTGGATATTAGAAAGACTGAAGGACACCTGTAACCCTTCAGATCCCAGAGTCTGTCCCGGCAATGTGCTGATCACTGCTTTACAGTCTGTCCTCTGAATGGGAAACACGTATATGTATTTCATGTTTTTTGAAGAATTTTAGTAAGACAACGCACAATTAATAACCTTGGTTTTGATGCGGTGTGAAGAGCTCAAGTTGATGATCTCATAAGGCATTTCAATGGACATAGACAGAGAAAACTCCCTGAGGAAAGAGAGAGGGAACAAATGAAATACTTATTTAAAGGACACTGAAAAGATTAAATAATTAGCTTTTTATTGTTGCCCATTAGCAGGTGCGATTCATTTATAGTAAATTTCCCTGTCAATTCTCCAGTATTTGAGATTCTCACCCCTCTGACTGAAGCTCTGTCACACCAATCTTTTCAACAGTTGCCTGAAATGCAAAACAACTGTCAGTCAAAACACTGTAACAATCAGCAGGATTGAAAATACAGTGACAAAAGACAGTCGTACCTGAGTTGTCTGATTAAGGGCGGCTCTCTGTTGCCATGGTGCCACGCTGCCAGACAGTGAGAAGACTATAGAGCCTGATCTGACCACCAGCTCAGTGATGAGCGTCACCTTGATCAAAACTGTGGCTCCAGGAGGAAGATTCCCCACGCTGATAGTAAATACATCCTACCACACATGAACACATGACCTTAAAGAAACCTTCTGATACATTACCACACATACATGAGTTTCAGATCAGATCATACTACAATTAAACAGAAAGAAATAGGAGTTAGTAACTCACAGGTGCATCCTGGTCCATCAGGTAGGCTCCGTGACCTTTCTCTATGGCTTTCTTGTACTTCTTACGAGCCTGCTCCTTTTCCTTTACCTATCGGACAAAAACAGACATTGTAAACTGAAAAGAGCAAAGGCTACATTTAACCAATTCTGAATGACTCGCACCTTTCCAATGACGTGTTTTCCATTGATAAAGGCTTCAAATCCACACACTGCTGCCGTCTCTTCCAGTGGAAAGACATACTTTGCTTCAATAGGAACGGCACTCTGGTTTGTGTAGGTCTGAAAAATGATGACCTGGTGGAAGTGGAGAGAAAGTTGTAGGGGATTGCAGTTTGAAATTATAATTCAGTTTACTGGTCTACACATTTGGATGTGGGATTTCAGGGTTTTTTTGGTTTATATTAGAGGCTGACATTTTTTCGGGAATCCCGCGGGTCACGGGATTCCCACGGGAATCCCGCGGGATGGGAAACAAAATCACTAATAATCACGGGATTGGGACGGGACGGAAAAAATGTCAGCGGGAGTGGGCGGGACCGGGAATCGTAACGCTATGAAACCCAACTTTACAGACAAATATACCTTTTATATATATATTGTAATTTTGAACTTAATTCTAGTTGACCCGTCTCTTTATTCTCTCCTTCTGTATGCTTTGGTGTGGCTGGTTAAGCAAGTTCATGACAGACAGATCGTTAACGACTGGTAATACAGCAGGCGATCCAAATGCTCACCTATCATTCATCGACCATATGGCTTTTCATCTGAAAGATGTATGTAGTAGCAAGTTTACATGGCCGCTCAATCTAATGTTAACCTAGAAAAATGTGCGCTTTTGAAGTGTCTGTGTGAGTGTGGAAGCTGAATAGTAGCGCGGTACTGCATGACAGAGGCGCCGGTGCGCTCACTTGCTCTTAAAATACCTCATTTTTGGTCATACAGATAAGAGTGATAGGCATCATTCGAATTTGTAAAGACTCAACGTTTATTTGTGTGCACTCAGAAAAACAAGGAAACGTTGCGCTTTTGTAAACAGATTAAAGCAAAAAGGACGAGCTTTCTGCCGCCTGTCTCTGTGAACTTGAGCGCGTCACTTCGAAACTCCGTGTATACTTGCTTTAGAGACGAGAAAAATATATCTATAGAGTGAAATGTCTACTTTCAAATGGACCAATTAAAATAGGAAACATGTGTCTGCATGAATGATTTAAGTGAAATTTAATATGTGTGCAATGCACACTGTGCATTTGTTTAAGATGGCTTTCAGTTCAATAATAATAATAATAATAATAATAATAAACAAATTTTTGCATTTTTATTCAACTAATGTAAAAAAAAAAGTTACGGGCATACTGTGATCTGTACTGTATTCTTTACTGTAACTGGCAGATTCTAGCCAAAAAAAAAACAAAAAACAAAAACAAAAACATAATACGGGAGTGGGAGGGAATGGGAGTCATTCTTCCGGGATTGGGACGGGACGGGATTTTTTCCCAGTTTTTTCGTGGGATTGGGATGGGATGGGATTTTTTTTTGTGTGAGTGGGACGGGAGAGATTTGAAAATCCACTCCCGTGTCACCCTCTAGTTTATATCTGCCTTTTATTTTATATCTTATTTGTGTCCATCACTGCCTGGTTCTCATTTTAGTTTAGTAGTGGTTTTGTTCATTGTTTAGTTCTTCTGGATTTGATTCCTTCATCATGCTCATTTCTCAACACTTCTTTTAAATTCCAAACTGCAGTCGACTGCTGTTTAATAGCAGTTCATTGTTTAGTTACTTTGGTTTACTTTGGAATCCATAATGCTTATGACTTTTCTTTTAAATTCCAAACTGCAGTCCACCGCTGTATTATCGTACCTGACACAGCAGGTCCATCAGTTTGCACCTCACATTAACAGCCTGTAGAGGAAGTTTCTGACCACTGCTGTCCAGTAAACCCGCGTTCATCTCCTCCAGAGGATTCTTAGTGGACTCCAAATCATCACTGTCATCACTGGACACTAAAAAAAATACAATCATACAAAACCACAGATGAATTTAACAACACAAATCATAGCATCACTCAGCTTTAGAGAGCATCAGATATCCCTGAGGAATGATCTGTCTTTCCACCACGTAAAAACACTGTTATTATAAGGGATGGTTAATTTAACACAATTAAACCTTATTATTTAATAATTCTGTGGATTCTAAAATTGTTTGCTTTCCTTTAGCAAAAATCTATAAATTGTGATATATTGTGATTAATTAATTTGATTAAAATCAACTTGACAGTTCAAGTTAAAGCAGATTCTTCCACATATAAAACCTGGTCTCTCTCAGCATGTTCTGTCCACTAAACTTTACTCACAGATATCAGGCGTTGTGTCAGTGATCTGTGTGAGCTGAGTGTTAATATGAGGATGAAACTCTTTTAATTCGTCCCCCTCCAGACTGTACTGAACCACATATTTCAGTCTGATCTGCTCTGTGTTATAGACCACAAACTCATCATCCTGTTTAAATATAAACACACATACAAATGCATGGGCCACATTAGATCCTGGAAACACAGAAATGTTTAGAATATTTAAAGAATATTTAAGTACACAGTAAATGACAAAAAAAGCACTTCAAATTCAGAGAGTCTGTTGGGAGTGCGTTGGACTCCATGTACACTGTGGTAGCCAGCAGGCGCACAAGTCAAAGCGGTGTCTTTCTTCAGCAGGTCCTTACACCGACCCAACGCCACTTCACACACCAACAGCAGCCGAGAGCCGTCAGTTACACTGGGCTTGGAGTATTTCACACTAGTCCTTTAACAGAAAAGAAACTTAGTGACTGGCTAAAATCTGCAGTTGTCATGATAGTGGATTCATAATAAAATATGAGTAATGCTAAAGACCACTGACTTCAGAGAGTCACTGAAGTATATTCCTCCTCCAAGATTCCCAATATCTGTCCTCTCAATTCCATGCTGTTCGACTCCAACCCTGGGCAGCAACAGACCTCTAGAAAGAATGTTAAAAAATGTATATTTATTTAATGGCATGATATGCTGATTAAATTACTTAACAGACATTAGAAAAAGTTGCTTCTGTCAATGCACAGTCAGATTTTAGATTTTTTGTTTTGTATTTCAGGATTGGTCTACATGGTATTTTTGTACTCCTCATTTTCTTGATTGTTACATTAAGATTGTCATAATTTAGCAATATAAATGAATATTTATTAAAGTTAATATTTAAATTTATGGTTTATTAATAACTCTCACCGTGACAGTATTCCCACTAAACTGCTGGGACTAGTGGAGTGGAGGAGGGGTTTAATGTTGTCTAAATCCTCCCTAAACATCTGAAGCTCCACCCCTCTGCTGACACGCAGGATCTGCTGAATCTGAACAGGCCTGTAGTGGACACAAGATTAACATAATTATTTATTATTAGAAATGTTCTGAAAAATATTCATGTTTAAACTTCAGACCTCAAGCTTAACAAAGTTTACCTGTCCTGAAGCAGTTGAGAGACAAAATGAAACTCAGGGTTTTGTGGTGGAACAACCTCAATGCTGCACCTCAGAGCTCGATACTTTCCCAGAGACGAGGGCGACGGGCTTCCCAGAGTGGCCTCACTGACATTTATAATATCTCTGATCAGCTGGAGACGACAGAAAAGTTAAAAGAGTTAAAAGGTCAGATCTGCACTGTTAAATTAAAAATCTAAATTTAAGAAAATCTTCAGAGGTGAAGGAATTTTATTCAGTATTTGAACTAAGCATTGTAGTACAATTTTAAAAATCTATTAATTTGTACTAATCTATCTATATAACTCACAATCATTTTTAAGAATAATGAGAGTTTAAAAAAACGGAAAACTATGCAGTAATAAAAATGTGAAAAAAATATATATAGCTTAATTGTCATGAAAATAATGCTAAAACACCACAATCTTTGAGGTCCTAAAGTATTATATTAGTTTTATAATGTAATTGATATATGCGTCACCTGACAAAGGTCTAGTTTCTGAGACACCAGCTTGTTTTTGGAAGGAGGGTCGATCATTCTGAGGGGTAGAAGAGTGTTGACCTCCTCCAGCAGGGCTTTGACTTCATCCTCTTTCTCAGTCTTTTGTGCCTGCAGTAACAATCCCTCCACCCTGCTCACCTGCAACGGCACAGAGCCAATAAACACACCTTGAACCGTGTGTTAAACAGTTTCTTTATTGATCTGAGTGTGATTATCTAAACTCATTCTCACATCATTGAGGCTGATGCTGGAGACGGGGACTGTCAGGATGTTATTAAGGGAACCGAGAGCTTCAGTCCAAACCAGCTCCACGAAGACACCAACTTCCTGTGATAATGTGCTGCAGTTCAGCTTCTCCTCCAACAGCAGCTGCAATTATTTCACACCAGTTAGACAAGTTATACATATATCAGTTGAATAAAAACAGATCTGTGTTGTTTATCTAACCTGCTGCAGACTATAAGATGCCAAGCGTTCAACCTCAGGTGGAAGTGTGTGTGTTTTTGCGAATCCTTCTGTCTCCATCTCCTTCATCAGCTGCAGATATGCTTCCACAGCATCTTCAGACGTCACACAGAACACAAGCTTGGCCTGAACCACTGCAGTCTATAGTGAGAGAGAGTCCGTCACCGTCACCACAAGACAAATTCAGCATCATCATCTATGATTCCAGTGAAAACAAGGTGAATTTATAAACAACATTCAGGATGATCAAACCTCAGCTTCACGCAAAACTGAACACAACACACGATACTGCTGGCCTGCTTGTCCTTTAGCACTCTGTAGCTCCAAAACAGACAAAGTCTTGGGTTTGACCTGCAACACACCATCAAACAGTTGCAGACATGCTCAGGCGGCGGTGAAGGCAACACAATTCCATTTAAGAATGTGTACTTTAAAAAAAAATTTAAAAATCCCCCCCCGATCCACTAATGATTATATTGTGGATGATGCATGAACTCACTCACCCTCTCAAAAATGGAATACTTGGCCACTTGAAAATATGAAGGAAATTGAGGCAGGTCATGATCGCCTTCTTTGTAAACTCTGTGTGGGTAAATGAAAAGATAGTAAAGTAGTAAAGTAAAGTAAACAAGCACATCTATACAGGACAAGTGCTGCAGAAACTGATTAAGAACAAAAAACTGTTGAATAAACTGTGATTAAAAAAAACACAAGAGCGTACCTGAACCTGCCAGGACGGGGTCCACCCTTTTCAAGAATCTCAAGCTCAGTCTTTGGGAATTCAGAATGACTTTTGAACTTCTTATTTCCTAGTACGTGTGTTGACACATAATGTCAGCCATGCCACAGAAATCCATGGTTTAATCTCACTTAACACTCTCATAACCCAAATATAATGTCAAATTACATGTCTCAATAAATAGCACAAGCATACACAAATACAGAAAAAGTAAACCTTTATCACAGTATCACTTGAGACTAACATCTGTTGTAACAAAGAAAGAAGAGAATTCCTTAATGAGGTACATTAAACTCCTACCTGTACGAGGGAGGAATTCAGAGGCCTCTGTGGCCAAATTATGCTCCGTCAAAGGCAGGAGATACCCTTGGTCCAGACAGCTCCACACATACTGCGTCCCGACCACTGGGATCTGGAGCTTCTGGATGCTGCGCTGCCGGTTACTGCTCAGATCATTTACACTGCTAGTGACTACAAAAGAGCACTGGACAAGATAAACACAGGTCAGAAGATACACTGCGGCTCTTTAGTGACTGAGTAGGAACACTGAACACTTTTTTACTTATTTTAAGCATTATAAAGCATAAAGTGCAGTTATTGTTGTAAAAAATAACATAAAACTCAATCTGTACCAGTTGAGCCAGGAGACTCAACCAGGAGATCAGGCTGAAATTTGATCATAGCAATGTGGATCCAGCACTCCTAATCATTTTTGATATATTTTCATTGAATGGTTATGTTTGAAATAGATTATGGATAACAAAATGTTTTATCTGTGAGGTTTCACAGACACCTCAAATCAATTAAAAATGTGTAAATCATTTGAAACCGGACTCTTTATTTACATATAAACAAACTTTCAGTGTAGCTGCTCTTTGTGCTGTTAACAAAAAAAAGAAAGACAGTGGGTAAGATTAAAACAAAAAATAAACAGTAACCTCTTTGTTGATGACATATGAGATGTGTCCTCCATTCTCCAGAAGAGCTAATCTCAGTTTATTCTTCTCTTTAAAAGGCAGATTCTTCACATCTAACACCACAGTACAGTTTTCAAACACTGTCATGATGCCAGCGTGTCTGAAGAAGAGAAAAGCGAAAGAACAAAGTAAAAAGTAAAAAAAAGTAAAAATGCGATGAAACCTATCAATATCAATCACATGAACATTGTACAAAAATAGCGTGTTTCTTATTGGCGTATCAACACAAACATGTTTGAGTAAACACACTGACTATTCATTATGCACAATATTTATAATTGGCACATGTTGCATTTCTCAAGTTATAATCTTTCCCTTGATAGGAGGTAGTTAAGCAGTCAGGCAATAATCCAAATCTTGGCGCAGAATCTCTCTTGCTAACGTTGTCATGTCATGTAATGTCATTAACAGACGAAAGAGCATCTTACCGCGGACAAAGTCAGAGTCGAGTGACACGTTGAGGTTTTAAGAAATAACTATTAAACAAGACGTAAATGATACGCAGCGTAAACTTCCGTAAGTGCTTTCTGACTCACGTATACAGTAAAGACACGCCCCCATTCCTTCATAAGATGAAAACATTAGACCGGGCTCCACCCGGCGGTCGAAACGGTCCTTACACAATTTACCAAGATAAGTGGGCAGAATCTCCAAAACTGGGTTATATATTAATCAATATGGATCTTGCACAATTTATTATTTATTTATTTATTTATTTATTCATTATAACGAGAAATGAATCACAATAATTCCACCCACTGTAATTCTTAAAGCTAATTTCTGCAACTTTCAGAATCACAAAATTTGTTAGCAGACACGAGAACCGATATTTAAGCTTTTTTTCTTTTCTACATTATATTATAATGGCTCTCACTAACAACATTTCAGCTGTCTAAAAGTGATTATACACAGTGTTGGGGGTAACGCTTATAAGTAACGCGAGTTACGTAATAAAATTACTTTTTCAAGTAACTAGTAAAGTAACGCATTACTTTTGAATTTCTAAGAGTTACTTTTTCAAATAAGTAACAGCAGTTACTTTTTTACACATTTATTGATTGACAAGTCTCCTGTCGAGAAATTAGGAGTAAACATAATGTTACTGTATTCTAGACTAAATTTGAACATGCATTAGTATTCCTCAAAATGAATAAAAACAGTGAAATGCAAACGCAACCCTGCAATAATGTTAAGTAAAACAAATATCCTTTATGTAATTAATCCCATTTTATTAACCAATGTGTTTGCTGCTGACCTTCGATGATGCAATTCAACCATAGTAATAAACAAAAATTACTTTAGATAAACTAACATTTGTGCTTCATTTTTTCATAGCTGAAGAGTGATCTCCTGCATAAATGTACTTTTCTTTCGGCCTGAGGTATATTCATTTCACGTTTGGCGTAAAAGGGCGTTTACATTAGAACTGTACTAAAAACAAAGAAACAAGGCCTGCGCAGATTTAACGCAAAAGTAACGTAACACATTACTTTCAAATAAAAAGTAACTAAGTAATGTAATTAAACACAGATCAATAACACTTAACTTCACAACAATATATTTTATTTTATAAAGTATATATATATATATATATATATATTTATATACCATATTTTCACTGGATTGCACTATTGAATGATGTTTTATCAGTTTTGGAAGAGGTCTTTTTTTAGTTTCGGGGAACACAGAAATGTTTTATGTATCTTTTGCTATTTGGCACTGTTAAATGAATGAGTAAATTGAGTAGATTGGGTAGCGCGCTCGTTGTATTCAGCGGTTTATGTCGTCACAGTCGCGCGCGAATTTATCGACGGTTACTGGAGCTACTTCACTCTCAACGTCTGTATTTACATCTGCAACTGCTGGTGAGTCATCAACTCTTTACTTATCTAATGTTTTTATATTGCCTTAATGGTTTCATTTGCATATCAGTAATTGTAGCCGTTGCATGGTGCTTTACCTATGAACCGACTTAGAGCCAAATCACGTTTATTATTGTTATGTAGATTTGTTTCCATGACACCAGTAGAGGCAAAGCTATTAAAGCTATCAGATCACTTCACCTACATCCAAAACTTTCTGTTGTTTGTAATCTCACATGGCTGCATCAACTGAAATGAAAGATTGTGATTAAATTACATTTGCAGTATGATGATACAGACATAAATTGGTGCTCAGCATCTTGCCATTGGCATTCATTCTATTTATTTACCAAGTTGCACATTTTCATTGTTTGCTGTAGGAAATGTTCCTTCAGAGTCAGTGATGTGCTGCTGAAAAGTGTGTATATCATTCATCACTGCAAAGGATTACACCGAGCAACTACTTTCGTCAGAGAGCAGGTAAGTGTTGTAGGAGAAAAGTATTTCACTACAGCAGTGGTTTACAAGCCTGAGAGAGCCTCATGAACTGGACTCTGTCAGTTAAGAGGGACATACAAAAATATTGGACCAAAACTAAAAACCACTGAACTAAAGGATGGAAAAATACTGTAAGTAAAAGTTGTGCACTACATGTAAGAGTAACATAATACAGGTAAAAATCAATAGCCATTTAAATTAAACTTCAAAGGACCACCATTTTCATCTACAACAGTGCTTTCCAAACCTGTCTTGGAGCCCTACACTACTACACATTTTGTCTCTCTCTACTTACACACCTGATTCATCGTATTAGCTCATTTGTAGACATTGTAAGAGCTGAATTGAGTTTGTCTGATAACAGAGACACATATAATGTGCAAATGTGGGGGTCTGCAGGACAAATTTGGCAAGCACTAGTCTGTAGCTGTCTCAGTATAAGGCTGATAGTCATATTAGAGGCTTGAGGTACCTGACTTGGCCTTGGTTTTTGAGATACCTGTGGTGGTCGTCGCTTCCTGAGGCTCACTTAAGTCGCTGTCAAGGCCATTGCCTCCCTGAGGTCCCTATCTTAGCCAACGCTACCCTGAGGTCCCTGTGATGGCCAATGCTGCTTGAGGTCTCCCGTCATGGCCAAAGCTCCCTGAGGTCCCTGTCACAGGCTCAACATTTGAGGTTCTTTTCAATATCGCCATCCCAATATGCCTACTTTTCTACTATATAATACGCGAAAGACAGTATGAGAAATTAGTAGGATGTTTGTATTCATAGCATTCATTAAATGAAAAAAATGAAGTGACGTAACTAACACTGTAAGTATATAAAAGATTGCAGTCATACTATACACATTTGTACTTTATATAGCATAATTTTCATTGTCATGAAGCAGCGCATGTAGTGGCTACAGCCCCTGAAGTTTCTAGTTATGTCCCAAATGGCGTTTTACACACTGTACACTTATAGTACACATTATGTGTTCTGACTTCTGGATGTTAGAAGGGTTGTATCCTTTCAAACAGCACACTAACATTTTTACTAACCAGTGTATGCGGTTTCTTAGTTGAGGAAAAATTACTATACATGCACATAATGTTGCATAATGCACATAATTTCTACATTTTACTGTTAATGTTAAAATATCTTTTTATGCCCAACAAAACCAAGCATACTAGTATAAACTTTGCCTGAGCTATGTAAAACCAGCACAGTTAGTTGATATGGTACAACCCAGTACAACCATAGCAAAAAAAGTGGTGACCCTCAATGCCAAGGCCCAGACATCCCTCATCGCTATGGCGTCAGTCCAGACACCCCTCAGTGCCTTGGCCACAGGTACTCCTCAGTTTGCAGGTGAAGCCTAAGCAGTTAGACATGCACAGCTGAAGCCCCTTCAGTGCCACGGCCGACCACAGGTCCATCTCAATGCCATGGCCAACATACAGGTGGATTCAGGGAAATTGCTAGGGGCGGTTGTAGAGTACAGGTAAGGGTTGTAGACTAAAAGTAAGAGTTGTAGAGTACAGATAATTCCTGTGAAATACAGGTAAGAGCTACAGACTGAAGTTAAGAGATGTATGCTAAAGGTCGGAGATGTGGAGTACAGGAAAGTGCTCTAGAATACAGTTAAGAGGTATAGACTAAAGTTCTTTTAAAGTTTTTTTTATTCATCACAATGAAGTTTTACTTTATTTAATTTTTAATACAACATTGTTTTTCCAGAACCAAGGTCCAAAAGGAAAACAGTATGGCATACTTGTTACAAGTCAATATATCCGATGCACACAATAAAGGAATTCCAAACAGTTCACAGTGATAAAAAAAACAAAACAAAAACAAAACAAAAAACAATAACAGGATAATTATATTTAGGTAAATAAATGTAAAAGTTACAAAGGTAATGCAGTATAGAAAGACTAAAGTTAAGAGTTGTAGACTAAAGGTATGAGTTGTAGAGTACAGGAAAGTCCTGTGAAATACAGGTACAAATTGTGGAGTACAAGTAAGTCCTGTGAAATAAAGGTACAAATTGGTGAGTACAGGTAAGTCCTGTGAAATACAGGTATGAGTTGTAGAGTACAGGAAAGTCCTGTGAAATACAGGTACAAATTGTGGAGTACAGACAAGTCCTGTGAAATACTGGAAAGAGTTACGGACTGAAGTTAAGAGTTGTAGACTAAAGGTAAGAGTTGTAGAGTACAGGTAAGTCCTGTAAAATAGAGGTATGAGTTGTGGAGTATAGGTAAGTCCTGTCAGACTGGAAAGAGTTACGGACTGAAGTTAAGAGTTGTAGACTAAAGGTAAGAGTTGTAGAGTACAGGTAAGTCCCAGGAAATACAGGTGTGAGTTGTGGAGCACAGGTAAGTCCCAGGAAATAAAGGTACAAATTGGTGAATACAGGTAAGTCCTGTGAAATACAGGTATGAGTTGTAGAGTACAGAAAAGTCCTGTGAAATACTGGAAAGAGTTACGGACTGAAATTAATTGTTGTAGACTAAAGGTAAGAGTTGTAGAGTACAGGTAAGTCCTGTAAAATAGAGGTATGAGTTGTGGAGTATAGGTAAGTCCTGTGAAATACAGGTATGAATTTTGGAGTACAGGTAAGTCCTGTGAAATACAAGTATGAGTTGTGGAGTACAGAAAAGTCCTGTGAAATACTGGTAAGAGTTACAGACTGAAGTTGATAGTTGTAGAGTACAGTTGTGTCCTGTGAAATACAGGTATTTTAGCCATTTTAGAATTGGGTGGTTATTTTGTTAATCATCATCTAGTCATAAATATAATAAATCAAATAGGCAGTGTTTTTATATGTGCCGGCCTGAGGAGGATGGGTCCCGCCAGCTGAGTCTTGGTTCCTCCCAAGGTTTCTTCCTACATTTTTGTAGGGAGTTTTTCCTTGCCAGTGTCGCTTTTGGCTTGCTCACTGGGGGTTTTAAGGCACTGTAAAACTGCCTTAAGTGTTCCTATCACTATCAGCATCTCTGTTAAGGTGAACGCCCTCTTGAGGTCCTGTTCATAACCGACAATACTTATTCCAATCTGCAGTAACAAGCCAAAAGAAATCTTATTTACAGTGTATCGTGAACGCACACTAATTTGAATGTACAAGATAAAATACTGTACTGAGTAACGGCAATAAAACGCGTCTTTATAGAGTCTTGCGGTAGTCAGTTCATTCTTGAGCAAATAAGTAGATCCAGTTATTAAATCATTCAAAAGAAAATTCTTGAACTTAGGAGTCTGATAAATCCTTAATTAACTACTAATCACAATAACTTTACAGTTATTGTAAAGTTATTGGATATTACCTAGAGGGAGAATAACAGAAACAGAGGAGGAGAAGGGGAGGTGAAGGGATGCCGGAAGAACGGAGGCTGGGACGGTGCAGTGAGAGCTGCTTATATAGGCTTGTAATGATGACTGACAGGACTGAATGATTGATGATTTGGTAATTTCAATTAATTATAAACTTTCAAAGTCTGATGAATCCTTCACCTAATGAAGCTAGTTAAACTTCAATAACTCAGTAGCGTAATAACATACTCAGCACGAGCAGTGTCTGATTCACAAATCAAGTGACTCTTATGATCTGGTTATTTTAATGACCACAGTGATCCACAGCCTAAGAGCCTCATTGTCGCAGTACAGGATCAACTCCGGGCTACAGCCGTGATCCACCACAGCACCATAAACATTAATATATTATAGCAATAAAACAAACAACTGAAAATAAACAGTGGAAAATATTTATGAATAAAGAGTGATTCTTCCACAATACACAAGTCTCCAGTGTTATTTCTTTTAAGGATTGGTAGGAATGCAGAGATGTGCTCAGATTATATCATCACTGTAATTCACACCATAACAACGACAGTTTCACACTGTATTACTAACTTGAGTTTATTCAGACTGAATTTTCATGGCACAAGTTGGTCCAGATATCAGTAAACGAAAAGTTAAAAAAAATCAGATTCATATTATTTTACTGTTTATTTTAACTTTAATATTAAATTGAAACAATGAGCTGACTGTAATTGTAGTCTCATAGTCATGTTGGGCTTAGGCTCTTTAAAAATGGGCTCTCCCTCATTGTGCCATAGTAGGAACACACAAGCACTATGTTAATATGTGATGTGTCGTGTTTGTGACACAAGCTCTAAATAAATGTGGCTGGCACTGTGAATTTATGGGGCTTATAACAGATTTATTGTATGATTCTTCTAAAAATCATCCCATGATTTAAAATCGATTAATAACTTAATAACTAAGACTTTTTTTCTTCCAAAGAAAGTGTATCAGTATATCTAGTTTAAAGTACCAGTGTGTGTGTATGATTACACAGAACAGAAGACATTCTGTGAGACATTCTTAATTCATACATTCACTAAAAATCACAGCAACATTGATTACAAGTGATTAAACAAATCTCCACTTTTGGGGGAAAAAAGCTAGCAAAACAGGCGCATGTTTTAATATTTTCTTTCTAATGCAATTAAAAAAATGTGATGATGGCTTAATAAGAAATTTTTTGCAATATTAAGCAACCAAGTAGCAACTCCAGTTTCTACATGACTGAAACACCCACACGTCTCTCCAGAACAAGTTTGAGTGGGGAATATGGGTGTGGAGAATCACAGCCCAGTAGTTGACGTGTAGATGATTCCCAATCCCGGCCGATCTCCAGCCTGCTGCACACACACGGATACTGTTTGTCTGTCCGACAGGCCCAGTCCACGGCCCTCTTCACTGCCTCCCAGTACATCGGTCTGAATGAAGAAGAGCAGAAAGTCATGGATCCAAAAACACAAGAGTAAATCACAACAGCACATGAGGATGTGGTACCTGGGCTCCTGGGACTCTTTTAGTCGGAGGAGAGACTCGAGCAGCCGTCCCACTTCCAGCTTCTTCACCCGGATCAGCTGCAGCACCAGCAGAGTCGCCAAAAGCCTCAAAATGTCAGCATGAGCCTTCACACCTAACACACAAAACGTGACTGATTCACTGATTCTGACTCACAAACTGTGTCTGGAAACTGAAGATTACATTGTTTTAAACTATATTCAGATTCAGCCTGCATATTGCACTTTAACTAGAAAGCACTTTCTCATTCTAGTAAGCTCTACTATGATTGGCTGGGGTTAAACAGTAAAGGCGCACAAGTGTTTTGAACACCTTTACATGTTTACGTCAGATGGCTCGTCCAGTCGAAGTGGGTGAATCTTGTTTAGAATAAGCTGCAATATGGACAAGACCAGCAACAGGCAATTAAAAAAATCTTCTTACCAAGGGAACGGATGCCTTTCTCCTTAAGGAAGACATTTGCAAAAAAGTCTATGTCCAGGTTGAGGAAGCTGCTCAGCCTGTCAGTGCACTCCCAGTATCCATCCTATATCCAAACAAATGACATATGTTCACATTCCCTCACACATTTACATACTATATATAATCTAGTGTGTTAAATCATGTGTAAACACCTCATGTTGAAGTTCAAACAGCTCATTCCAGGCCACTGTGTCTGGTTTGCTTATTTGTTTTCTCCCTTTTAGGAATTGTTTTTGCTGTCCCTTTCGCTTTGCTCCAGGAGCTGATATATTACGTTGGAAAAAACCACCAAAGCCACCAGATTGTGGGGGAGAGGGTGGTGCTAACTTTTCGGGTTGATTAAAGACAATGGGGGCTGGAGCCCTGGCCCTCCTGGAAAAAGATGCGCCCGTCTTGCGAGAAAAAGCATGAGGGGGAGCAGGGCTGGGAGTCATGGAGATGAATTGCTGAGAAGCAAGATGACGAGGACGAGGAGGATCTGCACAGACAGGAGGAGCTGAAGCATGAAGCTCAGCAGCAAACTCTGTAGCAGACATTTCTGTAAGGGAATTAAGGCCAGTATCTCTGACTTCCAATAATTCATGAAACTGATGATAAGAGCAAGGAGGTTCATAGGAGAAAAGTGGTGGGGAAGGGGGGGTGGAACGCCTTTGGCTCCAAGAGACAGGTGAGCCCCACATGTGGAGACCATACTCACGATGAGGATGGGAAGCACTTTTTTTGGAGGCACGTACGGGAGTCATGTCCATCTGGGAATCAAAGCTGTATTCTGAGGGGAGAGATTCCATGCATGGAAGATCACTGTAAGCAGACATTAAGGCGGTAGCTGGAGGGGGGTGCATCTCACTTATGGAGGCACCATCAAGAGAGGAAAGAGGGAAAAGAGCTTTCGATGGTGCGTCCCAACCGCCTTTAGTTCTGAAAACAGCCTTTGGTGCATAAATCTTAGAGGCAAGGCCAGGGTGAAACCCTGAACTCATTTCTTTCATAGAGCCTCTGACAGCATTAATGCCACCTTTAAGAAATGAAGGACGCCAGGAGCTACTGGAGTTAAGATAAGAAGGGCGAGCTGCAGATGCTTGTTCTATAAACTCATCAATACTTCCATTGTCATCCTCTGAATCATCAACACTTAAACAGGCCATATTACAAGAACCCAGGAGTTCAGGAGATGTGGAGCGGAATCCGCTCCATCGATCAGATTCCGTCTGAAAAAAAATAGTTGTGAATACTAAAGAGCAGAATACTGAATGATGTCAACATTTATCACTGCATTACATAACAGCTGTAATAGACCCTTTTGCTACCCATACATCATCATCTTCAGCACCAATAATATCCGCAGTCATCAGCTTCTCTTCAGTCCAAACTATATATGGCAAAATATCCACATCCTCCTCTGATATGATTTTAGGAATATCTGTGAATCCAGAGTCATGTTCATTCTGCTCCTGCAAAGAGCAAAAAGGGCATTACTTGTGTTTTTAATTGTCATTAAGTTGATTGACAATTAATTCATGGCATGGTTTACTTAGAATGATTTTGATTCTGCCTTTTCATGAAAAAAGTGATTCCCTGTGTGTGCAGATGTTTACTTTTTCATTATTATCCATATTAAACACTTCATTGATGTGTGAACTATTTATTATTATGGCAAGACTAACTAGATACAAAAGATGTAAAAAAAAAAATGTTTTTACAGATTTATTTTTAGATACTGTATATATATTGGCTTTGAACACTCAAATTAGTCAACCACTACCCAAGCTGCAAATATTGTATTCTTGGGGATAACTATAAGCTATTCAATACAGATTTGGCATTAATTCTGAAACTGGATGTTTAATTTTAGATTATGTTTCGCAGTGATCTTTCACACAATCCTTAAATTATCAGTAATCATACCCTCTCTTCAATGGCGACAAAGCTTGTGAACTGGGACAAGATGGAGAACTCTTTACTGAGCTCAATGATGTAGGACTTCAGCTCTGCTTTCTTCCCCTGATAAACAGAGAAAAGACAGCAAGTCAAGTTCCTCTGTTAGCAAATCTGCTGGTTATAATAAAAATATCATGCAGCCAAATATTGTACCTCGTTTTCTGCCTCACTGCTGCCTAGAATGCCATCTTCATAGTCTCTGATGATCGCTCTTGCTGTTAACTTGTGAAGGAGCTACACATGAACACACACACACACACACACTGTTGGGTTTACATGTTTTATGGGGACATTCCATAGGCATAATGGTTTTTATACTGTACAAACCGTATTTTCTATCACCCTACACCTACCCTACACCTAAACCTAGCCCTCACAGGAGACTACACTTTTACTTTCTCAAAAAAACTCATTGTGCATGATTTATAAGCCTGTTTCCTCATGGGGACCTCACAAATATCATAATTAGTATTTATAGACGGTTTCTTCAAACTGATAAATAACTGATGCGGTTTCAGATTGAATTAAGCATTTAAGACGTTCACTCACAGTTCCTTTTGTCTTTTGTAGTTCTGTGGTGGAAACCATTGTTTTGATCTCTTGTCCACTCAAATCACCAAACAGTGTGGCCTAAAAGAGTGAATATTACTCATAATGAGCACAAGGAATAATATTTAATCACCCTTATTTATAGGAGATCAATATAAGAGTAAAGCAGGTCTACCTGAGTGCAGTGTGGCACAAAGCCGTATACGAGAGTGTGACAGTCACTGAAGAGAGCGTGAAGCTGTGAGGGGGCTTGAACAGGAGGGGGCGCTGTGGGATTAAACCGCTGCCACTTCACTGCCACTGATCTGCAGCCTGGAGACTCCATACGCTGAACCTGAGCCCGCACCTGAAATTACCCACAAATCTGTTCAACTTAAACCATATTGGAAAAAAGTTTCTTTTAGCTATTAAAAAACAACACAAAGAGTGTGATTCACCTTCTCTGTCCAAGTGTGTTTCATCTTTGTGTCAAAAAATTCATATGTTCCTCCACCTGCCTGAGCCAAAGCTCTGAGCATATGACGATTAGCTGTCAAGCTACACAAACACAAACATTATCAAACTGTAGGTTCAGAATTTCATTGTGAGTGAAAGAGAAACATAAAGAGATTTGCTTAAAGGCAGACCTGAGTCCACAGGTGAAGAGGCGCGTGTGGCAGGAGTTTTCCTGGACCAGCTGTAGGGTCAAAGGCTGGTTCTGAACATGTCCATCAGAGAGCAGCAGGATGTTCCTCACACCCTGAGAGGGAGGCAGCAGACTCAGGATCCGAAGAGGCCGCCACAGATCAGTGCTGCCACCAGAGCCACTACACGACTGGAGAGAAGAGAAATGAAATGATACGCAAAGGAACTGAGAATCATCTTTAACCATTTGTAAACATTACTCACCATAATAAATGTTCTGGCTTCTTCAGATGCCTCCTCTAATGGCACTGGTGCAGGAAAAGCTTCCTTGTAATCTGTAAAAACAAACACATTTTCACCATAAATCACAAGAATAAGAAGGAAATGAAAATGTCCACATGATGATCAATATCATAGTTTCAGTGAGCACTAACCAGTGCTGAAAGAAATGATGTTGATCTTCAGTGAGCGGTCCAGAGATTTGAGGACTTGAAGGGCAATCCTGCGGGCGTTCAGCATGGCGTCTCCCTGCATGGACTTGGAGGAGTCCAGAAGAATGACCACATCGCTCACACTGGACGGACCTCCAGAGCTGGACACCCCACTTGACTTAAAGTCTGGATAAAACACCAGCATGCAGGCCTGCAGGGATCAGATCCCAATCAGTGTTCATTTTTGTCAGGGTGTGTAAGATGCAAAGTGGCAAGTTTTGTGTGCAACATGCTGTAGAATAACCATGACAGACAGGAAAACAGATTTGAGTGATCATTGCTCTACCTGACTATCTTTATCCGGATGGTTCTCGACCCACATCCTGGGCATGTGGATATTAGAAAGACTAAAGGACACCTGTAACCCTTCAGATCCCAGAGTCTGTCCCGGTAATGTGCTGATCACTGCCTTACAGTCTGTCCTCTGAATGGGAAAACACATACTGTAATATATTTCATGTTTATTTATTAGTTTTTGTAAAAAGTATTTTAGCAAGACAATGCACAAATAGTGAATTAATAACCTTGGTTTTGATGCGGTGTGAAGAGCTCAAGTTGATGATCTCATAAGGCATTTCAATGGACATAGAAAGGGAAAACTCCCTGAAGAAAGAGAGAGGGAACAAATCAAAGAGAGTTACAACAACCCTGCAGCACATTTCCCTGTAAAATCTCCAGTATTTGAGATTCTCACCCCTCTGACTGAAGCTCTGTCACACCAATCTTTTCAACAGTTGCCTGAAATGCAAAACAACTGTCAGTCAAAACACTGTAACAATCAGCAGGATTGAAAATACAGTGACAAAAGACAGTCGTACCTGAGTTGTCTGATTAAGGGCGGCTCTCTGTTGCCATGGTGCCACGCTGCCAGACAGTGAGAAGACTATAGAGCCTGATCTGACCACCAGCTCAGTGATGAGCGTCACCTTGATCAAAACTGTGGCTCCAGGAGGAAGATTCCCCACGCTGATAGTAAATACATCCTACCACACATGAACACATGACCTTAAAGAAACCTTCTGATACATTACCACACATACATGAGCTCCAGATCAGATCATACTACAATTAAACAGAAAGAAATAGGAGTTAGTAACTCACAGGTGCATCCTGGTCCATCAGGTAGGCTCCATGACCTTTCTCTATGGCTTGCTTGTACTCCTTACGAGCCTGCTCTTTTTCCTTTACCTATCAGATAAAAAAAAAAAATCAACATCTATGAGTAAATTGTTGACAAAGAGGTTGAAAAAGCAAAAGCTGCATTTGACCAATTCTGAATGACTCGCACCTTTCCAATGACGTGTTTTCCATTGATAAAGGCTTCAAATCCACACACTGCTGCCGTCTCCTCCAGTGGAAAGACATACTTTGCTTCAATTGGAACAGCACTCTGGTTTGTGTAGGTCTGGAAAATGATGACCTGGTGGAAGTAGAGAGAAACTTAGGGATGCAGTTAGAGTTCAGGACTCTAATGCAATGCTACAGCTCTATGGCTATGGCATTCTTGTAATGTATTTACTCCTGTGGTCCATTGGTTGTGTCCATCACTGTTTTGTTCTAGTTCTAGTTTATTAGCATTTTTTGTTTTTGTTTTTTACATTCTGAACAGTTTATAAACACTGTGTTTATAATGTAAGAGAAATGTAAGAGAAAAAATGATGCTCTGACAACTCCACTTATCTCATATACTAGCAGTCCACCGCTGTATTATCGTACCTGACACAGCAGGTCCATCAGTTTGCACCTCACGTTGACAGCCTGTAGAGGAAGTTTCTGACCACTGCTGTCCAATAAACCTGCGTTCATCTCCTCCAGAGGATTCTTAGTGGACTCCAAATCATCACTGTCATCACTGGACACTAATAAACACACAATCACACGAAACCACTGATGAATTTGACAACACAAATCATAGCATTCAACTTTACAGAGCATCAGATATCCCTGAGGAATGATTTGTCTCTCCACCATGTCAAAGTTCACTGTTATTATAAGGGATTGGTAATTGAACACAATTAAACAATTGTTTCATTACTAAACACAATTAATTATAACAAATATCAATAAATTGTAATATATTGATCAACTTGATTACAAATTTTAACCAACTTGACAGTCCTTGTTAAAACAGATTCTCTCTCAGCATGTTCTGTCCACTAATCTTTACTCACAGATATCAGGCGTTGTGTCAGTGATCTGTGTGAGCTGAGTGTTAATATGAGGATGAAACTCTTTTAACTCGTCCCCCTCCAGACTGTACTGAACCACATACTTCAGTCTGATCTGCTCTGTGTTATAGACCACAAACTCATCATCCTGTTTAAATATAAACACAAATACAAATGCATGGGCCACATTAGATCCTGGAAACACAGAACTGTTTAGAATATTTAAAGAATATTTAAGTACACAGTAAATGACTAAGAAAAGCACCTCAAATTCAGAGAGTCTGTTGGGAGTGCGTTGGACTCCATGTACACTGTGGTAGCCAGCAGGCGCACAAGTCAAAGTGGTGTCTTTCTTCAGCAGGTCCTTACACCGACCCAACGCCACTTCACACACCAACAGCAGCCGAGAGCAGTCAGTTACACTGGGCTTGGAGTATTTCACACTAGTCCTTTAACAGAAAAGAAACTTAGTGACTGGCTAAAATCTGCAGTTGTCATGACAGTGGATTCATAATATTTATAAATCTGTTATATAAAGAGATGAATGAGTATTGCTAAAACACAACTAACTTCAGAGAGTCACTGAAGTATATTCCTCCTCCAAGATTCCCGATATCTGTCCTCTCAATTCCATGCTGTTCGACTCCAACCCTGGGCAGCAGCAGACCTCTAGAAAGAATGTTTCAAAATGTATATTCAGATAATTACATGACAAATTAATGGCAGTCATACACATATCAACATTTTCTGAGAAAAGTTAAAAAGTAAAATAAAGACTTGACTATTGCAGAAGAGTAAATTACTGAACAGATAATACAAAAAGTAACTTTTGTCACATTTAGCATGATAGCACTTATTTTAAGTTGATATTTTTAAATATATAAATTTATATTAATATATATTTAAAACTCTCACCGTGACAGTATTCCCACTAAACTGCTGGGACTAGTGGAGTGGAGGAGGGGTTTAATGTTGCCTAAATCCTCCCTAAACATCTGAAGCTCCACCCCTCTGCTGACACGCAGGATCTGCTGAATCTGAAGAGGCCTGTGGTGGATACAAGATTAACACAATTATTTAAAGAAATGTTCTGAAATATATCCATGTTTAAACTTCAGACCATAATCAGCACAGTCAAGTTTACCTGTCCTGAAGCAGCTGAGAGACAACATGAAACTCAGGGTTTTGTGGTGGAACAACTTCAATGCTGCACCTCAGAGCTCGATACTTTCCCAGAGACGAGGGCGACGGGCTTCCCAGAGTGGCCTCACTGACATTTATAATATCTCTGATCAGCTGGAGACGACAGAAGAATTAAAAGAGTAAAAAGGTCAGATCTCCACTGTTAACTTAAAAATCCAAATTTAAGAAAATCTTCAAATGTGAAATATTTCTGTTCAGTATTTGTCAAAGAAAAATTTGCGTGACTGTTATAAAATAATAGCATTATAATACCATGATCTTAATGGTCCTAAAGCATCATAATAGTTTTACACTGTAATCCATGTTACCTGACAAAGGTCTAGTTTCTGAGACACCAGCTTGTTTTTGGAAGGAGGGTCGATCATTCTGAGGGGTAGAAGAGTGTTGACCTCCTCCAGCAGGGCTTTGACTTCATCCTCTTTCTCAGTCTTTTGTGCCTGCAGTAACAATCCCTCCACCCTGCTCACCTGCAACAGCACAGAGCCAATAAACACACCTCAAACCGTTAGACACAGCAAATTCCTGTCAGTTTCTTTATTGATCTGAGTGTGATTATCTAAACTCATTCTCACATCATTGAGGCTGATGCTGGAGACGGGGACTGTCAGGATGTTATTAAGGGAACCGAGAGCTTCAGTCCAAACCAGCTCCACGAAGACACCAACTTCCTGTGATAATGTGCTGCAGTTCAGCTTCTCCTCCAACAGCAGCTGCCAATCAAAAGAGTGAGCAATTATTTCACATCCATTAGACTCGTTATACTTACATCAAATGAATAAAAACAGATCTGTGTTGTGTTTATCTAACCCGCTGCAGACTATAGGATGCCAAGCGTTCAACCTCAGGTGGAAGTGTGTGTGTCTTTTTAAATCCCTCTGTCTCCATCTCCTTCATCAGCTGCAGATATGCTTCCACAGCATCTTCAGACGTCACACAGAACACAAGCTTATCCTGAACCACTGCAGTCTATAGTGAGAGAGAGTCCGTCACCGTCACCACAAGACAAACTCAGCATCATCATCTATGATTCCAGTGATAACAAGGTGAATTTATAAACAACATTCAGGATGATCAAACCTCAGCTTCACGCAAAACTGAACACAACACACGATACTGCTGGCCTGATCGTCCTTTGGCACTCTGCAGCTCCAAAACAGACAAAGTCTTGGGTTTGACCTGCAACACACAATCAAAAACTTGCAGACATGCTAAAGGAAATGAAAGAATGTGTTAAATTGGTCATGGTATTTTAGTGTCCAATAATAAAGTAAATGTGTATGATGCACAAACTCACTCACCCTCTCAAAAATCGAATACTTGGCCACTTGAAAATAGGAAGGAAATTCAGGCAGGTCATAATCGTCTTCTTTGTAAACTCTGTGTTGGGTAAATGAAAAAATGCTGTCAAATCTAAACAGGACAAGTGCTGTAGAAACTGATTAAAAACAAATAATAACTGTTGAGAAAACTCAAGAATTGACAGTGACAATAAAAACAAGAACACACCTGAACCTGCCAGGACGGGGTCCACCCTTCCCAAGAATCTCAACCTCAGTCTTTGGGAGTTCAGAGTGACCTTTGAATGTCTCTCTTCCTAGTTTGTGTGTCGACACTTTTACCTCTTTATGGTGAAAATCAACATTATGTCAGTCATGCCACAAAAATACATGGTTTATATAACGTAAATATAATGTCAAATACATCTCTCATCAAAAATGTACTGCAACACAAAGCCAAACATATACAAACACAGAACCAAACACACCCACTGTAAGCAAATACAACTAATCTGGCTATGACACTCCCATCTGTTGTGTTACTTCACCTCCTTTCACATCTGATGCAAGTAAACCTTACAGTATCAGTTTAGACAAACAACTGATATCTGTTCTAACAAAGAAAGACTGATACAATAAAATTACTAGATAGTGCTGGTTTGGCAACTATTTAATCGAAGTGCTTTGGAAGTGCTAAACCAGGTAAAACTAAACCAGGTTTTCTGGATTACAGTGTGGCAATATAACCACAGAAAACAAGTAGTGCTTAGCAACTCCTACCTGTACGAGGGAGGAATTCAGAGGTGGTATATGGCAGCTGTGGTGCCAAATTATGCTCCGTCAAAGGCAGGAGATACCCTTGGTCCAGACAGCTCCACACATACTGCGTCTCGACCACTGGGATCTGGAGCTTCTGGATGCTGCGCTGCCGGTTACTGCTCAGATCATTTACACTGCTAGTGACTACAAAAGAGCACTGGACAAGATAAACACAGGTCAGAAGATACACTTCAGTAAATGGAGGTCAGATGATATAATGCAGTTCTTTAGCGACTCAATGCAATCATTCTGCAGATATAATACATTTTGGTGACATATTTATTGCTTTTTTAAAGCATCAGTGGTACATGTTCCTGTTGTAGGAACTAACAGAAAACCAAGAAGAAAGTGTCTATATTTTATGCAACTTTAAAATGCAATTTCTTATCTACACTACCAGTAAAAATGTTTGTGAACAGTATGATTTTTAATATTTTTTTAAAGAACTCTGTTCTGCTCACCAAGCCTGCATTTATTTGATCCAAACTGCAGCAAAAACAGTAAAATTTTGAAATATTTCTATTTGAATATATTTTAAAATGTAATTTATTTCTGTGATTTCAAAGCTGCATAATTACTGCAGTCTCATGATCCTTCAGAAATTATTCTAATATTCTGATTTGCTGTCCAAAAACATTTATTATGTTGAAAACAGCTCAGTAGATTTTTTTTCAGGTTTCTTTGAAGAATAGAAAGTTCAGAAGAACAGCATTTATCTGAAATAGATATCTTTTTGTAACATTATAAATGCTTTTATCATCACTTTTTATCAATTTAAAGCATTGTTTCTAAATAAAAGTATTAATTTCTAGAATTTCTTTCTCGAAAAAAATACAAAAATAAAAATAAAAAAATTACACTGACTCCAAGCATTTAAATATTATAGTGTATAATGTTAAAAAGCTTTTTGTTTTGGATAAATGGTGATCTTTGGATCTTTCTATTCATCAAAGAATCTTGAAAACTGTTTTAAATATAATAAGAATTTATTTAAAATAGCCCAATACCAACCTTTTTGTTGATGACATATGAGATGTTTCCTCCATTCTCCAGCAGAGCTAGTCTCAGCTTATTCTTCTCTTTAAAAGGCACATTTTTCACATCTAACACCACGTTACAGTTTTCAAACACTGTCATGATGCCACCAGTGTCTAAACATGCCGAGAAAAGCGACAGAAAGACGGCAATGAATCCTACAGTAAATAACAATCATATGATAAGCGCTGTAAAAATAGCGTCTTTCTATTTCCGTTATCAGCACAAAC
Organism: Labeo catla; assembly: GCA_012976165.1. Lineage (NCBI taxonomy): Eukaryota > Metazoa > Chordata > Actinopteri > Cypriniformes > Cyprinidae > Labeo > Labeo catla. The sequence goes on from VONZ01000073.1 coordinate 145,722, forward strand.
ACATACAAGTTAAGCACCTCGACAATTCACTAAATAAATAATACTTTATGCACAGTGGATATACTGATATATAAATGACACAAATCAAACAATCTTTCTTTCGATATTAAAATAATGAAATAGCGTTAGTAGGATATGATCAAAATCCTGTCGCGGTATCTCAAGTAGTGTTGTCATGTCATTTCATTAGCAGACAAAAGAGCACCTACCGCGGAGAAAATCAGAGTCGAATGACAGGTTTATGTTTTAAGAAAATACTGTTACTAATCTGTTGTGTAAAGTTCAGTAAAAGCGCTTCCTGACTCATACATACGGTAAAGGCACGCCTCCCTGTCTCTCCTCCCTGTCTCTTCATTGGTTGAACCGCAGTTTCCTCTAAAAACAGCACACCTTTAAACTGTTTCAAATGAAACTGTTTTTAACTGTTTCAAATGTCCTTACAACATTTTTTTGTGATATTTAATAACCTCGTTTCTACACCAGTCTCCTTCTGTTTAAACTGCATTAAGACCAAAATACGGCGCATAGCACGTGACCTAAACTCATGTCTATACATACAGTAGTGTGCATGTAAACACAAGCACGGAGGGGCGCTGCATCCCTCCAACCAGAGGCTTCTGTTTTGGTATAATCCCCAATGGTCCCTCCTTTTCCTCTGCCCCATCCACTGAGAAGAAGCAGCGGATATCAGGAACACCGTGTCATGTTTGCCGAACCCCTGAGATTTTTCTCAATCCGCGGTGCTTTATAGCAGCATCAGTCCATTTGCATGGGTTCCATTAAGCGTGTATGCAGATATGGCTCGGCACACGGTCTTTACGACTTATGTACTCAGAAATGTGCCCATCAGGACGGCTGTCATAGTCGTAGCCATGCTTATCTTCTTCAAATATGTGTTCACATGCCCTTGCACAACTCCCGAGGAAACTCTCCTGCACTGTTGGCTCTACCTGTGCCTGCCAATAGGCATACTGTTTTTCGTTATGATCCTTATGGACGCTCGGCTCCTGAAGATGTGCAGATGTTACGTATGCAAATGTTGCGTGAGCGGCCAGAGCAGATGCTGTAAGAGTGAGTGCTGCGATACTTTCGAGTGCTGCTGTTGTGCTGGTGGTTACTGTTATCACCCAGAGCGTTGTGGACAGGAAGGCTGGTATTACTGTGGCATCATATGGAAACACCTTCTCAATGTCTTCTACGCGGCATCGCTGTGGATAGTCGTTGCATTTATTGACGGGGATTGGTACGTTTGCGTGCGGACTGTTAATGTGAACGGTACCGGGGACCAAATTGCCTGCAAGGATCTACCAACTCCACGAGAAGCAGAGACACTAAGAAAATATGATAGTGAATCACGGGTAAATATATATATATATATATATATAGCTTTTCATCAGTCTATGTATTGATATTCCTTTTTTAAAATCCATTATATTAATCATATTTTGCCCACTTTGTAAAGGTGCAAAAGGAAAAATACAATAAACAAATACTGAATAAATAAAAAACATAGAACAGAATCGAACATGTGACTTATACCACTTATTTAGTAACTTATGTAATATATAATCATATAACAACTAAATAGACCTACCATAAGCACAAGTGGTTACTATAAAGCAGCAATAATTCACTACTAACCATCACTGTTCCAACCATCAACCATGTTTTTAGTATTATTTCTAAAATATTTTAGTGTTTAGTAATATTTTGAATTTTCATTTTTAGATTTTTAGCTTTCATTTTAATTTTAGTTTAACTTCTAGTAATATTGTCGTGCTTTTGTAATTTTTTTTTTAATTTGTTTTTAATATTTCTATTCAGCCTTCTTTTAGTAACTTTTAGTTTTAAAGTATTTCAGTTAGTTGCCAATCAATATTATATATTACAATAATTTTAGTTAACAGTGATTACACTGGTCTGAAACTGATGCAGAATTGCCATTACTATTAACTTATATATATAAGATTTATATAGATAAGATTTTTAATGTTTTTTGAAGAATTCTCTCTTGCTCACCAAACCTGTATTTATTTGATCCAAAATACAGCAAAAACTGTAATATTGTGAAATACTTTTACTATTTAAAATAACTGCTTTCTATTTAAATGTATTTCAAAATGTAATTTATTCCTGTGATCAAAGCTAAAATTTCAGCATCATTACTCCAGTCTTCAGTGTCACATGATCCTTCACAAATCATTCTAATATGCTGATTTTCTGTTCAAGAAACATTATTATTATTATTATTATTATCAATATTTAAAACTGTTGAGTCAATTTTTTCAGGATTCTTTAATGAATAGAAAGATCTGAAGATCAGCATTTATCTGAAATAAAAAGCTTTTGTAACATTTAAAAGCTTGGTCAGTATAATTAATAAAGCTTGGAGTTTTCTATAATTAATACTTTTATTTAGTAAGGATGTTTTAAATTTAATCAAAAGTGATGATAAAGACAAGATTTCTATTTCAGATAATTGCTGTTCTTCTGAACTTTCTATTCATCAAAGAAACCTGAAAAAAGTTTACTCAGCTGTTTTTAACATAATAATAAATGTTTTTTGAGCAGCAAATCAGAATATTAGAATGATTTATGAGGGATCATGTGACTGGAGTAATGCTGCTAAAGCTTTCCTTAGCTTTGAAATCACAGGAATAAATTGCATTTTAAAATAGATTTAAATAGAAAGCACTTATTTTGAATAATAAAAATATTTCAAAATGTACTGTTTTTGCTGTATTTTGGATTAAATAAATGCAGGCTTTGTAAGCAGAATAGACCTCTTTAAAAAACATTAAAAATCTTTAAACATTTAAAAACTTTTGACTGGTAGTGTAAATATTCTAATATATATATTCTTACTGTGCTCATTTTATATTTGTTCTGCACTGATGTATGCTATTTTTCATTTTCATTTATTTATGTATTTTTTCTAGGTAGTCGGCTTAATTCTTATTCTTGGCCTTTCATTTTTGTTGACGATAAGCTCATCCCTCATGACCCGATGGAAGCCGTATTATAAATCGCTCTACGAGGTTTATGTGGAGCGAGAGACTTCAGCCATTCTGGAGGACAAACTACATGAAAAAGCTGTAGAGAGAGCCAAGCATGTCAGTGAGCATTCACTGAGTAACTTTCAGAATCCACACACGAACACCACGAGTGATGCTCGTCATGTTCAGTATCAACAGTTAGGGAACACTGAAGAAGACACGTGGCACAAAATATCAGACCCGACCCTACATTTAACAGAGCTGCCATAGGAAACTGTATGCCTGCTACCTGCTCCTTGCCAAAGGAAAAGTGTGCCACTGTTTTTCACTTTTATTTGCATATTCTAATGCAATTTTATTAATTGTGGTTTTATTTTCTGTTTAATACTGAGATGTAAGCAAACTGTTACAGTATTGCACAAATGCTATAAATAGTGAAACGTTCAGTGGAACTGTGTTGGAGGTTAGTGTGTGAGGATAGACAACTGTTCAAAATTTTGGGGTCTGTTTGATTTCTTTTGAAAAATAATATTTTAGTTAAGTATGAATCGTTGTAGCTTCTGTGTATGTACTCGTCTGTGCATAATCAAACGCATAGCAAAACAATCGTGGCAGTTTTTCTGGATCCAGTGCTCTGCTGCCACACTCGAGCGTACTTGCCACCAACTGGACATGGGTGAGAATTACAGCTACAATTTTACAATAGATCACCCTCACTGTAATTCGTCTAAATGACGGACGGCCTTCAGATTTTTCGAGAGGGTGCTCGCTGCAGAGCTCTAGCTCCCCCTCGCTGGAGGTAATGGGTGGAGATAAACACCTAACCACACCCTAACCCTACCCCTTACCCTATCCTAAACATAACTCCACCCATTAGTTCACACAGAGGTGGAGCTGGACATCCAGAGAGGGGGAGCTGGAGGCCATTCGGCTCTGCAGTGAGCAGTACTTGGATTTTTTTTTCCATCACTGTTAAAAATATTTTGTCAATGACGGACAATTTTCGGTTAACGCGACCTCTGTTTCCATCCTAAAAATAATTCATGATTATGCACTCACAGAGTACAGAACTAAAGGGGCCACTCTTGTTTTTTTTTTTTTAAACAAAGTTTAATGTTTACATTTTTACACTATAAAGACTACTGGAATAGATTCTTTGACTCTTTTGGGTTAGCCTAAACAGAGCTGGACTGAAGTAGTAAACTGAACACTCAAGTAGTTATTGCTTTACAACTTGAATAAATTTGCTTATATAAATCAGGAATTAATGTGGCAAGTGTTTTCCTTAATTTTCTATAATTGACAATTTGTAATTTTCTATAATTGATTCTATTAAAATAATCTATTTTTAAAAATAGCCTTTAGAATATAAAGCTATACATGTGAATGTTAATTATTTGTGAACTTTATGATTCACCTCCTTCTCTCTTCACAATAATATTCTTCAGTTAATAGCTTAAAATATGAGGCTATTGGGCACATTGCTGTTTTGCATGACTTGCATCTGCTGAAACACAACTGCTGGGGTTTATTCAGTTCAGTCTCTTTTTAGAAATATCAGTGAAGTTTGTTGAGGTATAAGTAGCCTAAGTTTGTTAAAATATAGGTGGGAAAATGTGATTGTTTGTGGGTTTTATTATATGTGACCTTGGACCACAAAACCAATCATAAGGGTCAATTTTTCATTGATGGCTTTCCATTGATGTATGCTGTGCTAGGATAGGACAATATTTGGCAGAGATACAACTATTTGAAAATTTGGAATCTTAGGGTGCTAAAAAAGGAAAATCTTGAGAAAAATCTTGAGTTCTTAGCAATGCATATTACTAATCAAAAATTAAGTTTTGATATATTCACGGTAGGAAATTTACAAAATATATTAATGGGACATGATCTTTACTTAATATCCTAATGATTTTTGGCATAAAAGAAAAATCGATCATTTTGACCCATACAATGTATTTTTGGCTATTGCTACAAATATACCCCAGTGACTTAAGACTGGTTTTGTGGTCAAGGGTCACATTTGTATTATAGTGTGATCATATTGCAGTTTTATGAACCACATGTTATATTTGCTTTAATATGAATAAACATAGTTGATATTTGGTATCCCAGCCCATGAATATTGTAGTATTGTCATATATGCTACGGTGGATGTCAAAGATTTTCCCAAAATGATTAATTATATTAAAAGAAGAGTAGAGGACAATAGAGGGTGTACGCTCTCAGCCTGCAGTTCCTCTATCTTACCACATGAGGTTCCTCCTCACCAGCGTTAGGGCTGATTTTCACTGACTGCACACACCTGGGTTAGCCTACAAATACTCTTTAGTGTTTATGCATGCATTTTATTTGATCTCAGATCATAATATGACTCAGAGGACATCACGTAGCTTTTTACAGTTCATTGCTGATGCAGATTATTTTTCTGAGAAATGTGTCATCTGGTTTCAATATCAAATCTATCAGTTTCTCCACATGATCTGAAATTTTATGATGTCAAGCTGAAAAATTTGATTTTATTTTGAAGTGATGACAAGATTTACAAATACTCATTTTTTTGAAACTGAGATGAATAAATAAGCTTTCCATTGATGTATGCTGTGCTAGGATAGGACAATATTTGGCAGAGATACAACTATTTGAAAATCTGGAATCTGAGGGTGCAAAACAAGCAAAATCTTGAGAAAAATCTTGAGTTCTTAGCAATGCATATTACTAATCAAAAACTAAGTTGTGATATATTCACGGTAGGAAATTCACAAAATATATTCATGGAACATGATCTTTACTTATCCTTCTGAATCCCATTTTTATGGGATTCAGAACCTTCCTTTTTGAACACTAGGGGGAGGCATGTGTCCTTTTAAAGGGATAGTTCACCCAAAATGTAAATTCCGTCGTCCTTTTCTCACCCTCAAGTTGTTCTAAAGCTGTATGAGTTTCTTTCTTCTGCTGAACACAAAAGAAGATATTTTAAATATTATGGGTAAGCAAACAGTTTCTTGTCCCCATCAACTTCCAACTTAGAAGTCAATGGGGACTAGCAACTGTTTGTATTTTCTTTAATGTTTAACAGAAGAAAGAAAGTCGTTCAAGTTTGGAACAACTTAAGTAAATGAAGAAGTTTAATTTTTAAAGAAATGTTTCTGCTGGTGACTCATAAGCTTGTGTATTTAAAGGTTCACTCTGCCTTTTTATTATTTACCCTTAAAGGATAAATACTACTTTTGAAGAACATTGTATGTACTTACATGAGACTGTAGTTGTCTCATTAGACTATAGGCATTTTATTTTATGTGAAGGTGTTGTCTCAGGGAGGCCGCCATGTCAAGATCACACGACCAGTCTAATACTATTCACTTTATCTTGGCAACACTTCTATTATTAGGCACTTTCAAACACTGAATATGGCCTGAATGACATAAACAAAGCTTATAAACCCCTTATGTTAGTGTTGTATTTATGTTGCCAGAGTATCATCCTTTAGTTAATCAGCTTGTTCTGAGGAAACAATTCGCCTGTTCTGTGAATCCTTCACTTTTTGCCCTAGAGTTTGCTTGTTTGTACTGATTGGAATTTGTGTACTTGTGTACCTTTAAGCACTTCCAGAAAAAAAAGGCACAAAAGCCGTCACTGGGGTGGTACGTTTTCAAAAGGTACACCTTTATGCCTAAATGGTGCATTTGAGCAGTGTTGAGCATGTTACTTTAAAAAAGTAATTAGCTATAGTTACTAGTTATGTCTAACAAATAGTAACTGATTGACATCATTATAAAATAATTAATTACCAGGAAAATGAACTATTGTGTTAAAGAAGTTCAAATATGTCAAATAACTTGGATGCCCCCAATATTAAATATAGTAAATGAATAAAACACTGTGCACTAACATACACTAATTTAATGTTGCTGTGGGACAATGTGAGAGACACTTTCCAAGGGCTAAATATCACCTTATTGGGGTCGCTTCAACCCGTAGATATGAAAAACATCATAATAACAAGAAAATGTGCTTTTGTAAAATAAATAAAATAAACGGTGCGCTCACCGTCTCGGTCTCCATCACCTTCTTCACAGACACGTAAATATAACACCCCAAATCTCTGCGAATATGTGCCTCACAGACATGAGAAATATATGTATAGAAAGCTTGAAATGTCTACTTTTAAATGAAGTAAGTCACGTCGAAAACAAATATTCCTTGATGAAGAAATCCATATGATACCAAGGCGAGCTCTAGTTTTTACCGTCTAAACTCATCTCTTAATATAATTAATATAATCACGCCCACGAAATACTCAGTTTTTCAAATTTTACACATTCAAATGAGAAGCGCAGACATGTAGGTAAACACCAACATCACTCACGTAAACAAACGTGAACATTCATCAAGTTCATCTAGGCTAAAAGACACACTGAGAGGAATATAAGCCATAATTTACCTCAGAAGAACGCAGCGCGAAAATTATTATAATGCCCCTGGTGAAAAAAACAGCATATGCTGGTAGGTATGTTGTGATGCTGGGATGCTGGTTAGGTATGTTTTGGTGCTGGTTTAAGACAGTCCTTTGCTGGTTTATGCTGGTCCTTAGCTGGTTTATGCTAGTCCTTGACCAGCAACATGACCAGCATAAACCAGCAAAGGACCAGCTTAAACCAGCACCAAAACATACCTAATCAGCATCCCAGCATCAAAACATACCTACCAGCATATGCTGTTTTTTTCACCAGGGGCTGCATTGTATTGTGAGTAAAAGTTAACAGCGTTGTAACGGTAATTTGTTTGATTGCTTGTTACTGAAAAAAATAATGCCGTTAGTTATTCCCATCCCTCCATATGAGTACCTTAAATTAATATATTAGCACTCTTTGACAGTACTGCATACAAAGTACAAAGATTTCTCTTTGAAAGTACCTCCTAAAGTTACATTTTATTTTTTTATTAGAGTTTAGTTTCATCTTGTACTTTATCTTGAATTTCTACAATAATTTGGAATTAATATCATATTCTTCTGAAAATATGTCATTTGCTGTTTTTCCGTTAAATGCATTTTCAAGGCTGTCTTTAACTTCTGATAAGACTGAAGTTGTCTTAAAAGATTTCTTTTTTAAGGCACACATCGGGAATCTGCTATTTTCTAAGACAGCATAGGAAATGTGGGCAGCTGGTTCAGTTCTGCACAGCTGTGATTGAATCTGTCCTCTCAACCTCTGTGTTCGTCTGGTTTGGCTCTGCATCATCGCACTCTAAGAGGAAATAATTGGTTGCCAGCTCTCCTCACTCACAGACATAAGCATCTACAGTAGGACGAAAATGAAGGTGGGGAAAATCATAGTCGACCCATCCTACCATAGCCATTTCTTTTTTCACGGTCTCCCCACAACAGAGAAGAGCTATGCCCTGAAAACTAGGACAAATCGACACCTGCACAGCTTCTTTCCCCAGGCCAAAGCTCCTGCCAACATGGTCAATTCCCCCAGCATTCCTTTGTAACCCAGCAAACCTTTTTATTCACATTCCAACTTTGAGTAATTTATCTTATAGTGCCTTGTTAAACTTTTTGTTTTCTATGCAAAATAATTTGTTTTGCACCCTTAAGCCATACCATAATGCCACTGAATTATAAAAGCATGACCAAGTGACATTCTGTTCTTAAAGAAATATACCACACGCTCACTTGCCAAGCAAAATATTTCACAAACGTTAGCTTTTAAATGATAAAACAACAGAAAAACTTTCCAAAATTATGGAATACATTGTAGTAGTCAAAACATTTTTGGGGCCAATATGTACTGTATGTCTATAAGAAGTTATTGCTTTATGTTTAAACAAGATGCTAGTATTGAATATCTTACATTTCACATGAAATATTGCTGGGTACTTGTGGATGTCTATATAATGTAAATAGTTCAAACAAAGCCAAGACAGTATCAGTTGTTGCATCTCTGATCAACACAATAGTAGTTTTTAGTGTTTAGTTTTTTTGAACAAATCAGTTGAGTGAATAATTCAATGACTCACTCGAAAAACATTGCTTTGTTCCTAAAAAAAGAGGTTGAATGAATGATTCAAATGACTCAGTCATAAAAATAGCGACTTGTCGCCACTAATAACAGACTGAGAGTCAGTCTGGAACAAACACAGACAGGCAAGTCCCAGTGCAGAAATGTTTTTTTTTTCTTTTTCTTTCAGTAACACTGATACCCTGCCTTTGCTTTTCTCAAGAACCCCTTCAACTTTAGGTTCTCTCAGATTTTCAGCAGTACTGAACCACATTAACACTTGAGGGGCGCCCACCCACATGCATTAAAAGAAGAAAAAAGTCAAAGCGTCTAACCTCTGTGTTTTTGGCTTTTCAGAAAATTAAAAGAGAATAAAACACATTATGGCTTCACAAGTAGTAAACAAGTGTTGACAACTGGTGGTCTTTGCATTTGGAAGCCCACACATTTTCCTCAGTCTGTGACTTGCCAGAAAACTGCGAGAAGAAAAATACCTCCCATCTTCACAACCAGTAAATGATGATGAGTTTTCCTCCATCATCTGCTTCCTCTTTGTTTAAGCTTATTCCCTCAGAGTTCTTTCCCGAATTTTCTTTATCACCTCCCACAACTCTAAATAGATCTCCACTGACATTTTTATAAGTTCTTCTTGTCTCTCAGCCGAAACTGCACTTTCATAGAAAATGGACATTCAGTCATCCATAAACTGTATGTATTTGTGTTGCGTAAAAGCCCCAGATGCATTTTCACATGGCTAATGTCCATATCCTCCTAATGGCCTTTCTGATGGCTTGAATCTGATTTAAAAGCCATGTGTTTTATATTTATGAAGAGAAAAAGAGATACAGGGATAGACGACTGGCATAGGCGAGTGAACAATTTCCCTTTTTTCCCTTACAGTCTACTTAAAAGTGCGTTCAGCAGTTTGGTGCTAAGTCAAAATGTTTTACATATTAACAAATAAATTGTGTTTTTGTTAAGAGTGATTTAAATAGTGTACAATCACATGAGATAAAGACTGTACTCACAAAAGTTTTCTATAACGTGTTTTAATTATATTACATTTATTTTAATTATATTAAGTCCACACTCTGGCAAAACCTTGCAACAATTTATTTATTTACACAGCCTAAATGTTTTTAAAGATGTCTTACAAATATTTTTTTTATGAAAGTGTAATCTATTAAGTGTAATCACAGTGTTTTCATGCATGTCTCTTTAAATGCAAATGACCTGCTGCTCCCTGCCCCCTTTTTTAGAATAGGGCTGTGCCTTTTGCCTCAGATACTCTGCTTAAAGAACATCTGTTTGGTTTTGATTATTATGCTTATTGCACTGAAATCACGCATTTTAAACCATGTTAGTTTAAACCTCTCATATATACGTATTTTTGAGCGCACACATCTGAAGCACGCACACAGAAAGCAGCTGTCACATAGCATGTGAGTACTAACCTAAGTTCTCTTTCGTGTCTTATTGCGTTTAAACTGTCAAATACACACAAGTTCATGTTAAAAACACAAAGGCGTTACAAAAACAGTCGGTTATGTCTCTGAAGTAAACAGCTGGGAAAGAAATCCTGAGGCTGGGACTTTAAATAGTGTTCTGTGCTCATCTGCAGCCAACAACAGAACAGTTAGCATGTATTGCTCAAACTTTTGCCATGGTGTTAGAACTGGTACACCGTTGTCACTTGCGAAAACAAAATAGCAGCGCTGTGGGTGGAAACGTGGAGATTAAGGGGTGGTAATATTATAAGTTGTTCCCCTTTCTACATCATGGGCAGAGCAAGGTCTGAGCAGCTCGATTTTTCATACTGCAAGTATACTCGTACAAGTATACTAAGTTTTCTTTAAGCAAACTTTACATCATACTTTGAGTAAACTACTATGTCCCTATTTATGTATTATTTTTGTCTATATTTTGTTATATGAATATCTGAACATACAAAACATAAAAAAAGAAAGAACAGGGCATCTTCTTGTAAACAAAAACATTTTATTCTAGCTTCATGCATTCTTTTTTATAAACACCTGAGTATGGGTGTTTCATAAATAAAAAAATAAAAAATAATGAAATAATATTTTGAAAAAACTCAGAAAAATGACTGAACTGGATTCAGATTGATAATCAAAACATAGATGGAATCGATTAACACCCCAATGCTTGATATTGCAGGTAATACTGGTAAACCTTGATATTACCTCTTCATGGGTTGACATTTTATAACGTTACAGTTTTAATGATTTTTTTTTTATGCCTGATGATTGTGTTAGATTACATGTAGAATCATCTGTTGTTTCATTTTTTTCTTCGCTTGTGTTTCGATTCTGTACAGAAGACAGTGTAATAGTGCCCCCTACCATATAACAATGAAAACGTGGATTCTCTGAGCTTAGTATAGTATAGCTGAAATATATTTAGACTTTTTAAGTATAAGTATAAATGCCATTTTAAGTATATCTCTGAGAGGTACAATAAGTACATTTCTGAGAAGTGCTTGAAAAGTAGTACTTTCTTATTTTTTAGTTTGAAAAAAGTATACTAATAGTACACTTGAATGAACTTCTTTTTCGTAAGGGTTACCAAAACAAAGTTACTGGGTTGTCCTTTTTCATGTTTTCTGGGTTGGTAGATACACTGGTGACCTGATTATAGCACTTAAATAGAAAAAGTCATATTTTCATGATATGTCTCCTTTAATCCAAGAGTAACTGGGTAATGGTGCCTTCACACCAGACGCGAATTGCGCAAATAAATCTCGCTATTCGCGCGTAGTTGGCTCTTGAACATTTTGAGTTTTCTCGCTACATTCGTGTGTGAAATTTCACTTCTCAGCAGACACGAATTTGCATCATGGGAGGCGCTTCTTCCAGGTGGCTCCAGTCTCGTTGCGAAATGGCTGACATGGATTTTGTTGAGAGGGTAGCTGCACTTTATGTGCTATGGAAGGCTGAAAAACGGCATAGACTCGTTCAGCGCCATGTCTTGGTCCATCAGATCCTTCAGAGGCTTTAGTTAGTTTGTAGTCTCAATATGTATATATATATATATATATATATATAGCTCAAATTGAGTAAAGAGCATTTTTTACAACTTACCAGATTGTCTGACCTCCTCACTCACTTACTTCCAATTAAGATCCTTTTTATTCCTGTTTCTATAAAAGTATGAAGATGTATCGTACAGCGACGATGATTTCGTCGTCCATTGTTGCTTTGGAATTCTGCCTGCCCTCGCTACATCGTAATTATGTCACTACTAGAGCGAACTCCTGATTGGTTAACGCGGTGCGAATATTCGCCAAAGTTCAGATTTTTCAACTCGGTCGAATCATGCGTTACTCGCATCAAACGCCCGAAACGCTCAATTTGCGCTGCGTCATTCGCGCCACCTCATTCGCGCTGCAGGATGTCTATTGCGTCTTTGCATTGACTTTACATGTAAATCACTCGTGCTTAATGCTTAACACACGTCTGGTGTGAACGCATCACCAGACTGAAAATATCAAGAAGACTGTTGTTGTAAATCATATAACACTGTACACAATTTCTATATAAGGGTCCACCTGGCCCTCATGAACTCTAGCTTAGGGCCTGCAAAACTCTAAACAAGCCCCTGAGCATATGACTTGTTTTTGTTACCCCACTGAGTCTGTAAGCATGAGAAAACAAGATGGTGTTATTATATGCAAGTATAAAAAATGCACATTGTAGAGCCTTATATGACTCCATATGACTTCAGGGTGCTGTAGAAAGAGCAATTCATACATATCTGTAGTGTGAATTCAATAGAACAAATCAATACAATACACAACATACAGTTCAAAAACAGTTAAAAGTGAGAACAGCTATAGAATAATGATGTTTGTATGTTTTTTGATTGTTAAGGAGATAACAAACATACAAGCTCAGTACAGTTTCATGTGGGTGAGCAGTGCAAATTTAGAAACATGTTAGTGTTTGATCACTGCAGATCCTGATGGAGTGTTGGTGAAGAGCCAGGTGACCCCTCAGCACCTTACGTTAAACACAACCTTTCTACAAACCTCATTAGCATCACCTTTAACAGAGAGACCGTTGGCCTGATGGCCTGCACAGCTGTTTACACATCACTATATACATTTAGCGCAAGCAAATTAGCTTCAGTGTGAGAGTAAAAATATCACAATGCTCGTTTTTGTGCGGTGAATGAAAATACAGCCTTTGTATGCCATTTAAGTAAGGTATTTGGTTTAATGTTTTTTTTTTTCATTGTCCTTGTGAAATATCAATTATTTTCTTGGCAAGCTTAAGAGGGAATGAAATGTGTATGCCCAGGGAAATGTTGCTTTTCTTTTGTGTCTGTCGTTTACCACAGGGAACGACTTCTCTTTTAATCCACCTTTGTTGAAGACAGAAGGGATTGAGATGAATAAAATTGAAACTGACTCTGGCATAAATAAATGAAAGCTCATCTGGGTCTGGGTGCAACACAGGCTGAAAAGAAAAAGACCCAATTCGGTTTGCTCTTTCTACCATCTTAATAAACAGCCGGTTTAAGGCTGCAAACCTATATCATGAAACAGATCTAGATATTATTTGAAGTCACAATACAGAAGCTATGAAGACTGAATTATGTTTATGTAATAAGACGTGCATTTGTGGTTAAAAGTATATAAATTAGTATTTTTTGCTAGAGAACACCCTTATACCTCAGATGGGATTGTGTAGAGCCCTTTAAAGCTGCATTGAAACTGCAATTTGGACATTTAACTCCCACTGAAGTCTACTATATGGAAAAAAAATCCTGGAATGTTTTCCTCAAAAAACAATTTCTCTGTGACTTAAGAAAGAAAGACATGAACATCTTGGATGACACTGGGGTAAGTAAATTATTAGAAAATTATTTTGGAATAGCATTTTTGTGTCACAACATTGGATCAACCAGCTGCATGAGTTTGAGGTTGGGCTAAACAGGACTCTGAAAATAGTCATCATTTTAGCAATTCTGTTTGGTGACGCTAGTGAGGCAGATATTACTTAATCTTAAAGAGTCTCTTCGAATCTCTACAGCTTTGCAACGTCAGATAAAATAACATACACAGAACTATATATATATTTAATTTTGAGCTTACATAGACAAATTCACTGCCCATATGAGAGCCATTCATTCTACCCCAGATTGTGTGTCAGATATTCACTGTTCTCTGAGAATAAAGAATCAACACTTCATCATCAAAGAGAATTCAGTACCATGCTTTTACTCCAGTCTGCCTCTAGTCCCATGCTATTATGGCCAGAGATATTAAAGGCCAGAAAGGGTGAGGATGAGGCACAACTACCAACAACAAAAAAAAAAAGCAAATGTTCTCTGGAGTGAACCTCAATAAAAGCTCTCTGTGTATTGCCATGATGATGAACCTATTAAAAAACATTTACGATTAAGCTCTTGCTTTAAAAAGAAAAACATAAAGAATACATTATGGCATGTGAGATTGCCTGTCAGTGTTAGCTTATCTCTTATAGTTATATATAGTTGTAACATATGTATGTTCTTCTGTAGTAGGAGGTTTCATGTTGTTGCATTAATTAGCAGTGGGTGTGGGTTACAATTATATGCAACAATGTTAACTGATGTGTTCATTAGAAATACTAGCAACTCAACAGTCAGTCTTATTAAACATCACCTCTAAATAGAAGCACAGAGTATGAGAATGGGGCTTACTGTCATATGTATATATTAACCACACCACGTCAAGACAGTTTTGACATAATCGGATCGTGCAGCAACTGAACAGTATCCCATTTAACAAAGATAATAAATCACAACTGTCACTTTTTAAAACTGCCTTGTAGCTAATATATTTTATATTAAACATGTGCTTTTCAAAGGAGAAGAACAAAAATCTTGTCATCCAAGATGTTCATGTCTTCCTTTCCTCAGTCGTAAAGAAATTGTGTTTTTTGAGGAAAACATTTCAGGATTTCTTTTCATATGTGACCCTGGATCACAAAACCAGTCATAAGGGTAAATTTTTCAAAATTGAGATTTATATATAATCTGAAAGCTGAACAAATGTTAAGCTTTCCATTGATGTATGGTTTGTTACGATAGGTTAATATTTAGTCAAGGTACAACTATTTGAAAATCTGGAATCTGAGGGTGCAAAAAAATCTAAATATTGAGAAAATTACCTTTAAAGTTGTCCAAATAAAGTTCTTCACAATGTATATTACTAATCAAAAATTAAGTTTTCATATATTTACAGTAGGAATTTTACAAAATATCTTCATGGAACATGATCTTTAGTTAATTTCCTAATGATTTTTGCCATGAAAGAAAAATCAATAATTTTGACCCATGCAATGTATTTTGGGCTACAAATATACCCCAGCGACTTAAGACTTTTTAAGACTTAAGACTAAGAAGGTTTTGTGGTCCAGGGTCACATATAGTGGACTTCAATGGTGACCCTGAGTCTGAACTTCCAAAATGCATTTTAAATGCATCTTCAAAGGGCTCTAAATGATACCAGCCGAGAAAGAAGGGTCTTATCTAGTGAAACGATCTGCTATTTTTTTTTTTTAAAATTGACAATTTATATACTTTTAATCTCAAATGCTTGTCGTGAACACTGTGTATTCCGGTTCAGTACAGTTAGGGTATGTCGAAAAACTCATTTTCTCCTCCAACTTCAAAATCGTCCCACATCGCTGCAAAAGTACCGACCCAGTGTTCACAAAGTGAACATGTAAAGAAGGTCAAACATTCTTTACAAAAAAAAGGTAAAACAGCGATGTAGGATGATTTTGAAGCTGGAGAAGAAAATGAGATGGGAGTTTTTTGACCTACCCTAATTGTCTTGAACCGGAATACACAGTTCACGCAGAGCTAGACAAGATCAGCATTTAAGGTTAAAAAGTATATAAATTGTCATTTTTTAAAGAAAATAACTGATTATTTTGCTAGATAAGACTCTTCTTCCTCGGCTGGGATTGTTTTGAGCCCTTTGAAGCTGCATTTTGGAAGTTCAAACTCGGGGGCACCATTGAAGTCCACATTATGAAGAAAAATCCTGAAATGCTTTCCTCAAAAAACTATTTCTTTACGACTGAAGAAAGAAAGACATGAACATCTTGGATGACAAGGGGGTGAGTAAATTATCTGTAAATTTTTGTTCTGGAAGTGAACTTTTCCTTTAAAACACATTTTACAACATGTTAGCCATCTCCTGTGATCGCCTGTAATGGGATTTTGTCAAGGTAAGTGTCTCTGATTTTGTAATGCGTCATTCACTATGTCACACATTGATGCTCTGTTGTTTCCTGAAAAAGTATTATAATATACAGCAATGTCATGTAGAGGTTGCAAGGTCTGTTATGCGGAATAATGACTATTTTTGTTCTGTCCTGTCATTTTCAGGGGGTCAGCACTCTGAAATTACTAATAGCTTCTTTTTGGTGTCTCTAAGTGGTGGGCTAATGTAAGCTGTATTTCTTTCCTTGAGGCCTTTGAATGGAAGAGTGCATGCTTGTGAATAATTTGTGAGGTTAAAGGCTATAGAGATTGCCTTTGGTGATCGGAGGGGGAAAACAGAGCCATAAGATTCTGGCTAAGATTCAGGAAGGACTCTGGGCTATTATAAGAGCATTAGGTTAGGGCTTCTGTGCATTAGGCTGTATTGTAAAAAGCCAGCAGCAACTGTTACTCTAGGGCCTGTTGTTATACTGCAGGTAGGGATGTGGTCAATGATCATTTAAATTACAAAACTGACAAGTTCAAGGCCCACAAAGGTAGTAAGGACATCATTAGAAATAGTCCACGTAACAGTGGTTCAAACGTAATCTTATGAAGCTACGAGAATAATTTTTGTGTGCAAAGAAAACAAAAATAACGAATTTATTCAACAATTTCTTCTTTTCCATGTCAGTTGTGTTGCTGTCTATGCAGGGTCTGAAAGCTTTCTGATTTCATCAAATATATCTTAATTTGTGTACTGAAGTTAAACGAAGGTATTACAGGTTTGGAACAACATGAAGGTCAGTAATTAATGACAGAATTTTCATTTTTGGGTGAACTACCCTTTTAATAATCTATATGAAAATGAAAACTCTCTTAATTGACAAAAGCTGACCTTGGAGTCAAAAAGGGGGAGAACCACTCTTTAGTATCTCTGTACTACTAAAATGTGTATGATATGTCTCTACAACCTTTAAATAAACTGCTAAGCCTTATCAATTACGCATCTTATGTCCAATTAGGCTTTATCATTCTAATATCATCTCCAGTCTGCTGTCTTTTAAAGCACCAGAAAGTGTAATGAGCTGTATCGAGTTAATGGAACGTTGTGAACAGGATTGAAAACATCTCACCATGGGTCATAAGCTTGAATAAAGCTTTATAGCTGCAAAAACATGCTGTCTTAAAGCAAGACAAGGTGTGTGTCGATTTCAGGATGTGGATGTGGATGGATTCCACCTTCTCCGCTTAGTATACATAAGCACATTTCTGCAAAGAGCAGAGATGAATCTTTCAGTATAGACTCTCGGTGTTAGAGATTTGCATCCCACGGTGCTGGTAATTTAAAGGATCTTTAAAGAATTTATCTGTGTCCCCAATTCTCATCAATAATGGTGAAGTGTTTGCACAGACTAACAATTGCTTGGTTTGGTAATTGCTGAGACTGCAATCTGAACAAATTTCAGCCAGCCATTTGAATGCATTTTTATATTTTTTTAACCAGTGCATGAATGCAAAACATCCTTTCACTCTATCCATTTTCATGGGCTCAGTTGGAGTGATCAAACATGCACTCCTGAAATCATTCAAACCAGTGCCCATCATAGCAGGACTGCTGCTTTCTCATCCTTTACTCACATTGCAACAGAGCCTCAGTCACACATTAGTCACACTGTCCTCTTAGGCTCCATTCTTGTTTTTTTTGTGGGGACAAAAACATTGGCTTCAACATGTATTATGAGCTTGAGCAGATTAGAGGGTCCGCTTTTCTAGATGAACATTGCCATTAGACTCAGTGCTAGATTTTTAGGTATGGTGGTGATTTTTAACTGAGCTTACGTAAATTAACTGTAGTTAATTGTAGTCATGTTTAGCACATAAACCGGTTGAATGGTTATGTAATATATCTTGCATTTCAAACTTTACATCTTGCAGTGTGACTATATATGACCCTAACCCACAAAACCAGTTCTAAGGTTTTTTATTTTGATGTCAGCATCATCTGCTAAATAAATAAGATTTCCACTGATGTACAGTTTGTTAGGATAAAACAATATTTGGCTGAGAAAATCTGGAATCTAAAGGGTGCAAAAAAAGAAATCAAAATACCAAGAAAATCACCTTTAAAGTTGTCCAAATTAAGTTCTTAGTGTGTATGCATATTACTAATTACCCTTCGTTACTGTTGCTATACGTCCAAAAAGCCATGACGATCTCATGCCACACATAATGTTCTCACACAGTGAAAAATACATTGCGGTGCAAAGAGGACACTGACAGACAAGACAGAGCAGGTTACTTTTGGTATGAAAGTCTCAGCTTTCAAATTTTGTCATTTTTGTAAGAAATTCAAACATTAAATTCCGGTTTGTAGCTGTTGAGTGTATCATGACAGGGTGCCTTAGTTTAAGCAGCATATGAATCGATCATCTCTTCTTTTCTTCTTTAATAGTTATAGCATGAAATAAACATGAACGAACATTAGAAGGTATCTTGTTTCAACCGTAATAAAGATGTCAATACACACTATTTTTCATGTTGAAGTCCACAGACATTAATCTCCTAAACAATAAAAAACTAAACAATACTCTCCTGTGTGGCTTGTTTGTGGAACAAGAATGGCAGATTCAGCATTATGATTGGTCAGATCACCTGTCAATCAAACTCCCTGCGAAAGCGTTAATTGTGAGTTTACTGCAGTGTGTCTGTATCAAAGCTCTATCAAAGCTTGGAAGGAAAGCCTGCAACCTTTAGCCAAAAAAGCAGAATGGCTAATGCTAACAGTTCCACTTTGGCGATATGCAGGGAAAGAGACCAGAGGTTGTTTTCTTAAATGGATGTCAGTGGAGGAGATGCTTTACTGCGCTGAATAAACGGCTTATCATTTAATGAATTGACAGCCTAACGGCTAATCTTCAACATGTTTTAAACTAAACAATAGTTTTGGATTTAACTATTTTTAGAATTTACCACAAGAAAAGAGAAGTCACATACTTTTTGCAACAGGTGGGATTTCAGGTGGCATTCCTGTGGTATTCATAAATGGTGATTGACTGCCGCACTCCTCTGACTGAAATTCAATTACGTCAAGACTAAAATGAGATTGGTTATCAAAGCACATGTGATCCAATGTGACCGATACTTACTCCAATAGTAAGAAATTTTAAAGGGGTCATCGAATGCCGATTTTCCAAAAGTTAATATGATTCTTTAGGGTCTTAATGAAAAGTCTCTAATATACTTTGGTTAAAAATTCTCAATGGTTGTGTAAAACAACACCCTTTTTACCATGTCAAAATGAGCTCTGCAAAAATCATCCCATTCTGGTCGAGGCTGCTTTAAATGCAAATGAGCTCTGCTCACCCCGCCCCTCTCTTTTCTCTGTGGAGTGACGAGCCTGTTTACTTTACTGTTTACTTTAGCTGCATTTAGCCGTTAAACTTGCTAACTAGCACATTATTAGGAAAGGTGATTGCAAAGATTCATAAAAAAGTCTTTATACTAACTTCTGCTGTAAGTGAAGCTGGATCACGAATGATTCACGCGAACATAGACGGATATATGTAGATCGGGAGGCGCATTCCCTTCACAAACAAATGTAATCCACTGCATCTTCAGCAGCTCAGATGTCGGGAGTAAATGACAATGTTCTTTATTACATCCAGCCACACAACACCTCAATCACTCAATTCTTTTCTAACTTATTTTGTTTTGCCTTCAAAACATGGAGGTTGCACTGTTACAGCTGATCTGAGGTAAGACGCTCATGTCAATCAACTATCATGGGAGCGGCCTCTGTCTGTGTGACGCCACAACGACAGGCATCTGAGAATGGCTCGATTTGAAAAAGGGAATATTATTTTTAGAGATTATTTAAAAACCACTGCATGGATTTTTATCATTATAGGGTAGATTTTTACATACACTGCCAACACACATTAATGTTCAAACAACATGTAAAAGTGAACTTAGCATCCGATGACTCCTTTAAGGATGGGAAAAACGGTCGGCACGCCCGGCGCATGGTCTAAAAGGGTTGTCCCTATTCTCTTAATGGATGTGTTTTGGGCGAGCCTCAATCACAGCCTCATCTCTCATTCCCTTTAAGATTCGCTATTTACGCAGCAGAAGAACAAGGACTGAACGATTCTCCAGAGAGCAGGGCCGGCGCAAAGGGGGGTGTGTTCACATGCCAAGCCCACTCAAATGAGTTACTGTGCCCCCCTTTTCAAAACTCTTCCCTCCTTGCGGAACGTGATCGTTTTTGAAAGTGAAAGTGAAACGAAAAAACAGCTTGCATAAAAAAGTGATTGACTATCCATTATGACATGTAGGCATTTTTACATTTGTATACACAATAATAATCTTTTACATTGTAATCCTTTCATTTTTAATATTTGGCATGTTTGTGTGCTGCTGCGCGTCCCTGTGTGTGTAATAAGCACATTGTGCACCTGCCTATAGGCGCTCTTTAAATAAGAAAAAAAAATATTGCACCATTGACTTTAGACCAGGTTTCAGTTGGTCAATGGCACAGTCTATTTCAGTTGCCTCAAAATAGCAATGCGCCTGAACACGCCTTGTTTTTAGACCAGCACGCCCATGGTCTCAAATGGGCACAAATGCATTTGCTATTTAAACAAAGTGGCACTGGACATGAAAATACGTCGGGCTGAAACAAGCAATAAAAAGTGAACATGCAAAGAAGATTAAACACCCTTAACAAAAAAGGTAAAACAGCCATACAGGCCGATTTTGAAGTTGAGGGAGAACATGAGATGGGAGTTTTTCGACATACTCTAACTGTCATGAACCAGAAAAAAACAGTCCAGGTAGAGTAAGACAAGACGAGCGTTTGGTATTAAAGTATATAAATTGTATTATTTTTACTAAAATAACCGATCGTTACGCTAGATAAGACCCTCTTTCTCGGCTGGGATCGTTTACAGCCACATTTGGGATCGTTTAAAGCCATATTAAACTGCCTTTTTGAAGTTCAAAATGGGGATCTTGGAATCTTGGATGACAAGGGAGTGAGTACATTGTACGTGAATCTTTGTTTTGGAAGTGGACTTCTCCTTTAAGCATCTTTATCCACTGAAGACTATTTAAAATTTGACGTATTTATTACAGTGTTCTTTCTTTTCACGGATCACGCAACAGTGCAACTGCCATTGAGATGATGGGAATGCTAACGGACATCTCTCTCTAGGTAATAATAGGCATATTATAAGTCAGCCTATTACCTTGTGACAAACAAACATTCTCTATCCAACATTTGTTAAAGCAAATTCACATCTTTTGATGCAAAAAGATGCAGAAATGCAGATATATAGAGATGTCGGGAGGTAGTATTCAGAAGTCACCTATCTCTCTTGGCACTGTACTTTGTTCGTCTCTATCTCCAAAGACAGCACATGCACACAAGCGTGAAATCAAAGCTCATTCTCTCTCATCTTTTCTCAAGGCCTTGATCCCTTTTCAGTTTTTCACTCACATACTGCCTTGCTTCCTTCATTTTCTCTCTCTGCCTATGATTTCACCCATATATTTCTTTCTCACCTACTCCCTTTTCACTCCACATCCCTCTCTGTCATATTTGCTTTATTTCCTCAAGGCAGATCCGCAATAGAATTCATAGATAATTTGCAATACTGGTCACAGTTCATCACAATATTTGATGCATTAATACATTCTTTGTTTAAACAGCCAAAATGCTTGTGGCTGAATGAACATCTTTTTGCTCGTAACTGAAATTTCAAGAGCACAAAGCAGTAATATATGCAAAAGCCTTTGCAAAATCTGGCCTATTGCATAATGTTCTGCTGTCTCCACAGCATATTTACAGAAAGTCTAAAAAAAGCTCTCTTTCTCTCTTTCACACACTCTTCTTCACACCTGCATTTACACATTAACACAGGTCATTATCACTTAGCTTTCTTCTCTGTTTCCTTTTGGATTCTCCTCTCTGCCAGTAATATCTCACTTTTTATTTCCAGCTACAATTTGAAAGCATTTCTTTCATTTTGCCACCAAACACTCATGCGTCCCGTTTTGCTCACCAATTTCTTAAATCTTTTGCAAAGGCAGTCTAGCATCCCCTGAGACGCAGCTTGCTGGTAAAGTGAAAAAAATCACACAAATCAAAAACTCTGTGTGGAGCAACAATAGAAAGTAGTTTGTAAGTTTCAGTCAAGTATACATAGTGTTAGTGCATTGACATGCCCTTGTTTTATCTACCTGGTAACATCCAAAGTGTGAGCTGAAGAAATATTTCCATGTTCGGTAACAAAACTCTCTCAATTAAACTCGCAGGAACTTGTTTGATAGTGTTAGGAAGGTACTGTTCTTTCTGCTCTGCTTTCTTAACATCTGACGCCCATCCATCCATTTCAATACTTAATGTAATAACTTACAATTTTTGCTGATGTAGCATTACTGAGCTGGGAAGGACATTTCCAGCTCTTAACATCCTCCACAATCGGTTATGTTGAAATTAAGAAGAGTTCTGTCATGTTGCAGTTTTGAGGGTTACCACTGAAATATTTGAGTATTGGTCTATTTGTTGGTTTACTCAAAGAGAAATTTGCCAATACAGCGATCAGTCTCGTTATCCTCGTGCTTCCTGACAACACATCCTACGAATAGTATCTTTATTTCTTGCTGATGTAAAACGAAAATTACATTTACCATAAAACCACAATTGAATTAAGTTCAGACAAAGAATCATGTATTTCTTTCCCGCAACGTCTATTGGAAAGTCTTCCCAGAAGAATGAAAGCTTTTAGGGATGTTCCTCTCAGGGGATGATGGGAAGGATAAGATACTAATCAGCTGTGGAGCTTCAGGAACATCCAGAGGGTGTTTCCGTGACAACCTACTTCAAGGAGCTAGCGGGTCTTTCCAAAATACATTTGCATTATACTCATTTCTGTGCACAAGCAAACTCTGATTCTTCCGCTTTTCTGTTTAATCTTCCTTCATTTTCTGTAAATGCGCTCTTCTTCGGCTTCTCCCTGTATGTGTAAATGAATGTGTGTGCATGAATCACTAGTCTTGTAATTCTTTTTTTATAGCAGTTGATTTGCACCGTTTGCAGGGTGAGAAGATATCTGTAAACCTTATTTGTAGTCTTTATTGCTCACTACTTAAATGCTACATTGAAATTTTTTGTAGGATTTACTACAATTTTCATTTAGTTATTCAGTTGGTAGTGAATAAAAAAAAAAAGAGACATCAAATTAAACAATAAATATTCTTTAAAAATAAATAAAATAAATTCTTTAAAAATATGTACACCCTTAAAATTAAAAGTTCACCCAAAATGAAAATTACCCTATTATTATAACTCACCCTCAAGCCTTCCTAGGTGTATATGACTTTATTCTTTCAGACACAATCGGAGTTATATTAAAAATAAATTAAAAAATGTTCTTGTTTCTGAGCTTTTGTTTCTGAGCTTTGTTGTGATTTTGAAGTCCAATAAAGTGCATCCATCCATCATAAAAAGTACTCCACATGGCGGGGGGTTAATAAAGGCCTTCTGAAGCAAACTGATGCATTTTTGTCTGAAAAGTATCTGTATTTAAAACTTTACAACTTCTGCTTCTGCTAACTGTCATAAGCGTGTTCACAACAGAGTGGCTTTCCAGTGGATGACGTAGGACGTTGGCGAACGTAGTGACGAACTCGGAAGTGCAGAGGAGAAAGCAAAACAAAACACCGGTCAAAAACTAAAAGTACAAAACAAGGATTTGTAAAGATAAATACTGAAGAATTTTGATAAAAGCCAAGAGGAGAGGTTTTCCTTTGCTGTAAACAAACTTGGTTCTCGCGAGACTTGCATATTCTCTGAGCTTACGGAAGCTAGAGAGTACTGTATAAAGTTTTAAATATGGATATTTTTCTTTCAAAAATGCATCAATTCACTTCAGAAGGTCTTTATTAACCCCCCAGAGCCATGTGGAGTACTTTTTATAATAGACAGATGCACTTTACTGGACTTCAAAATCTCAACAGCCATTCACTGCCATTATAAAGCTTGGAAAAGCCAGGACATTTTTTATTATCTCAGATTTTTTTTTTAATAACTCTGTTTTTATGCGTCTAAGAGAAGAAAGTTATATAACCTAGGATGGCTTGAGGGTAAGTAAATCATGGGGTAATTTTAATTTTTGAATTTTTCCCTTCCCAACTTAAAATAAAAATAACCTACACCCAAAACTTAAAATTAGCCCATTATTTACTCACCCTCCAGGCATCCTAGGTGTATATGACTTTCTTCTTTCAGACAAATTCAATCAGAGTTATATAAAAAAATTATCCTGGCTCTCCCAATCTCTATCATGGCAATGGGTGGGTGTTTCTCTTTATCGGTCCAAAACAAGTTCAGTAAAGTGCATCCATCCACAATAAAAAGTGCCTCACGTGGCTCCAGTGGGTAAATAAAGGCATCCTGTAGAGAATTGATGCATTTTTGTAAGAAAAATATCCATATTTAAAATGTAATAATAGTGCAGTTGTGCCTTGGGTGTCCCGAGATCGAATCCCACCTCGTGGACCTTTCCCAATCCAACCCCTCTCTCTCTCTCCCACTCACTTCCTGTCTCATTTCTACTGTCCTGTCAAAGAAAAATGGAAAAATGGCAAAAAAAAAACAAAAAAAATGTAATAATCACTAATCTAGCATGGCGCCAAATTGTTTCGGCCAGATGGCATAGGATGTCGGCATTGTGTATGCGCCGGTGTGCTGCGTGAAAACCAGCGTTTGTTTACAGGAGCAAGGGAAACAAAGTTTCCTTACTTTAGCAAAGGAAAACCAGTCCCCTCTTGGTTTATATCAAAATCCTCTGACATTTTTCATACAAATCCTTATGTTGTATTTCTAATTCGCGTTCATCACTTCTGTGCGACGCTGACATCCTATGTCATCCGCCCGGAGCTGCTTCTGTGTAAAACCAGTTGGCGCAAGCTAGATTAAAGTGATTATTACGTTTTAAATATGGATATTTTTCTGACAAAAAACACATTGATTCACTACAGGACGCTTTTATTTACCCCTTGGAGTCGTGTGAGGCACTTTTTATTATGGATGGATGTGCTTTATGGGACTTGTTTTGTACTGTTGAAGAGAAACACCCGCATTTCCATGATAGAGCCTGGGAGAGCCAGGATAATTTTTAATATAAATCCGATTGGATTCGTCTGAAAGAAGAAAGTCATTTACACCTAGGATGCCTGGAGGGTGAGTAAATAATGGGCTAATTTTCATTTTTAGGTGAACTAGCTCTTTAATCTTGGGTCATACTATACATTAACTGTGCAAAAACTCTGCAAGAAATAATTTTCATGAACTAGTGAAACTGTAATTCACAGTCTGCCGATATATTAGCTGGGGGAATAGTGTGTTAAACTAATAGCTTGCACTTATATATGGCCTATTTATTTCCAGCTGGCTGTTAACACTGAACA
This sequence comes from Labeo catla, assembly GCA_012976165.1. Lineage (NCBI taxonomy): Eukaryota > Metazoa > Chordata > Actinopteri > Cypriniformes > Cyprinidae > Labeo > Labeo catla. The sequence continues at coordinate 171,418 of VONZ01000073.1, forward strand.
ATGTGGATTTGCTGGTTGAATTCGCAAAACACGGACACTGTCCGAGCTTCTCTGAGCCATCAAACACGAACACAGTAATGCGACTGTGCTAATGAATGGGAGTACCTAGCATCTCTTTATCTTTGGTCACTCTTTGTTATCCCATGGTAGTTGCTGTGCAATAAATTAGTAGGAGTAAAATGAATGCTGTTTTGTGGAAACATATAGTATTAAAAGTGTCAGCCACAAATTAATAATTCTCATTCCGACTTGCAAGAGCTGTTTGCAATTTAAAAGTAGCACGGCCGTCACTTACTACAGTGTTATTTACTCTGACGGGACGGTATTGTTGTGGTTTCCCCTGGCAGTGGTATTAGTGTATATATTTGCTTTTACACAGTGTTTGCTTGTAAAAATAAACTATAGATTTCTATGAAAAATTCAAACTTCAGCACTCGTCCCTCTTGACAGCTTCATAATGGAAATATCGATGAATGGGTGTGAATGTAATCATGTTTGATTTCTATTTGTGTTTTTAAGCACAGACCAGGTGGTTTAATTTGAGCTCAGACCAAACAAGAATTTCTTTGCTGACAAAACAGTTTCAAATGCAGCAAGGACGGACTATTATAAGGTCATCATGAATCATTGTCAGCCTTCTGCTGTGTGTGTGGTCAAAGCGTTGGTTCTGTCCTACTGACTATTCTGTGAACAATTCATGTTGTTTTTTATATAACTCCTTGCTGCACGGCACACTTATGGTCTCAGTCCAGCTTAAGGTTTCTTCATCAACTACTTTAGTGTCTTATGGCTATTTTTCCCCTTGCCACCGTTGCATTTGGTTGTCATTTCATTTTATTGTGTGGTAAATAATTAAAAATATTACAGATTAATAAAACATAAAAATGTTGAATTCAGTCAAGATGTTATTCTTGTACGAATACAGGAATAACATGACTTGTGCAGACATAAATTAATTTAGGTGTTTTCGGTGACAAATTACCATCAAAAACCAAAATAATCCACTGAGTCGGGAGAAAATGAGGTGTGATTTAATTATTCACAGGAGTAATGTGAATAATTAAAAAATAATTAAATAATTAAAAAAATATTAAAATACATTTAAAACAGTGTATTTCTATATCTTCAGCAGCGTGCAGCTTTCAGGAGTGTGGCAACAGCAGGGCGGACAATCGCTTAGCTCACTCACATAATGTAACTATGTGCCTTCTAGAAAGGGAAAATCATATTTCCAGTTTTTATGACATGTCGTTATCAACAAGAAAATATGTCATTTTAACAAGATAATTATGTTGGTTTAACAAGCAACATCTCGTTATTACAACATAACTGAGCGGAAAAAATAACATGTTTGTGGCAGCAAATAAGAACCATATATTTCTTTGTTAAACAGCAAATATGCTCCCCGAATCTGTTTGGAGCGGGACTTGAACCAGTGGTCGTGGTGGTATAGGGGTAAAACACTCTTTGTACATAAATATTTCAGGCACTTCATCCACTAAAAAGATCCATGGTGAATTAGTCTGGTCTTTTTCTGTTCATCATTGATTGGGTGAGAGCAATTCAAACTTGCTAGCTGTGGAAATCAGCAGGTGTGGCTCATTATACTACAAGGAAAATGGCATATATAATGCATGGTTTTGTGCAATCAGAACTTTTTAAAGTGTCCTGTGGCAAGCTGAACGGCAATAAAAGTGGTACTTTTTACAAACACTGAAAATCACTTAAAATCTTATTAAAGCCACAATATTTTGCTCAACATGTCTTAAAAACAATATAATTTTCCCGTTATAGACGATATTTGGTTACATTATGTGAGTGAGCTAAGTGATTGTCCTAACATAAAAAAGCATCTGCACGCTGCTGAAGTTATTGAAATACACTGTTTTAAATGTATTTTAATATTTTATTATAGTTATAATGAGCGCTTCTGTGCAATCAGAACGGCGTTTTGTATGGCGTCCTGTGGCAAGCCAAACGGCATTAAAAGCGGCGCTTTTTACAAACACTAAAATGCCATTAAATACAACCTTTTTTTACGTTTTATGTGCATGTTTATGTTACGTTTTTACAGCTGCTATGAGATGTAAATTCTGACCCTCTTGGCTTGCCATAGTGTAGAACTTATCGGCACGTCCAGTTTGACGCGTCTGGTCGTATAGTATAATGAAGAAATGCATTATGCAATCATTTTATTTGTGCGAGTAACATGAAAAACATCCCACGAGTAATCTAGAGTGATTACATGATTAGAATATATATATGGAGAAATGGTGGACAGTGACTGGAAAACTGACTGAGGGGGAAATATGCTAATAAGGCACAGCCCATCAGCGGGTGTGGGCGGGGCCAAATTCAAAATGCCGTCATAATTAAGACTGTTTAGGTTTTTAGGATTAAAAAAGGAGTAAACAGATTTTTATCATTGTAGGGTGGTTGCGTCCACACACTGCTAAGACACATTTACATGCAAACACCACGTAAAAGTTGAATGAATTATGTATTCATTTTTTTATTAGTTTCAAACCCTAAATAAATATTCCTAAACTTAATAAAACTGAAGTGCAAATATAATAAAAAAAATAAGTGCAGATATAAATATTCTAGGTAAATAGTTGTAGGGTGTTCAGTTAAACTCCATCCAATTCCTGAACATGGATATAATTACTAGAACCTAAAACTTTTGACTGTCACTGTATTCGAAGTGAAATCTTCTCCATACAGCTCCAAAGTTTAGCAATAAGCTGTTCAAATCTGTCTCTCCTAGGCAGGTGTACTTGGTAATATGAGCTTTGTGGGCTTGTGAAACAGCACAGCCATTCAGGCGAACAGCAGCTAATTAGCAGATTGTAGATGTTTCATGATGGAGTACAACACAAAACAGGACAGCAGTGAGAAGCCCATTGCTTAGCAACTATAAGTCAAGACACTGGGCAATTGGCACATTAATGGACCCACATATCATTTTTATCAGTTTGCAGGCCTGTATATCTAACAGTCTCTATCAGTGGGGACATTTGGCTTTTCCCAAGTTATGTTGTTTTGGTATCAAGTATCATTATTGTCACATTTCATTGTGGAATTACTCAAATATGTCTTCAATAAATCATTTTGCATCCCTGTCAGACAAATAACAGTGACAGCTACACAGAGAGCGGATGAATTAGTAATGAGGAGACATACGGTACAAATGCTCTGGGATTTTCAAGCATATAATTTTATGCGGCACCCGGCGAGGGAGCCACTTTGACGGCAGACGCTTGGGATGCCTGGCACAAATATTGTTGAAGCAACAGCATCTATAACAATTTTACTCGTATTATTTGTGGAGGACTTTTGTTCTTCTTGTTGACATTTGTACTTTAAGCTAAAATACTAGGAAACATAACTTAATCAAGTTACGTTTCCACACATCTTGTCATATTACAATACATATGTCACATTTTAGTGGAAATGTTTAGTGTGTACCAAGGACGCAAAGTGAAAATGTCATTTCCCACAGAGCGAGAGCAATCTGTTGGTATTATTGGAAAGCATTAGGCTAGTTTAAACAATACTGCATCCAGTATCGCAAAGAAGGTTAATCTTTTTTTAACAACACATTGTATCAGTCATAGACAAGATAAATATATCCACCACTCAATCTAGAAACTCTTAACACCCAATACTCTTATCTGAAGACAGCTCACACATTCACCTGCGCAGCTCAGTATTAATAATAGAATCTGAGAAAAGAAATGCCACAGTCAATATGACATTTTCTCTTAATGCCCCAGCAGAAGTTTCTATGCTAGAGGAAAAACTAGCACAAGACAAGCCGTCTGCTCTTATCACACAGCTAATGACAAAACATTTGGACCTGTGTGGTAAAATGTGGTTTTGTCCTGTTTATCTCTGTCAGCATGACATTTTCACCTCAGAGTGTTTTCTTAAGTCTCTTTTCTTAATGACACTGCAAAACAAGCAATTCTAGAGACATAAGATTGTCTCAGCTTCTTTTCCTATCTCCAAAAAACAGCTTTTTTAATTCATCCCATGCCTCGGTTTGTTGTTAACGCAGCGACATGTTCGACAGTGACAGGTGCTAGCAACGGATCCACTGAGCTGATGACTTCATTAAATCAATTAAACCTGTCACAGGGTCGCTCCATTGCCACACGCTCGCCGCACCAATTAGTTTCTTCGCTTAGTGTTTTTGAGCGATCATCTCCCATTTGCCACAATGCTGCTCCACAATTAGCGACCAAACAAACAGGATCTTGGAGTTTCCAGACAGCATCAAGATCTTAGTTTGTGTCTCAGTGAAAGCTTTGTGTGGGTGGGTATTACTTGCTGCAATCTGTGATTACAGCAAATTATTCAATTATCATAACTGAAACATACTGTATATGTTACCAACCTGGGCTGAAGTGGGTTTTTCGTAAACATAATAATGGGAAGAAAAACCTTTAATGGATTGCACCTTGTAAGGTTTGCATCTACAACTTTTGACTGCACCACTTTCTTTGCCAGCATCTGAACCTTGGTCAGCTGTCTGAATAATAGTTCTATCATGACAACTCTCGGAAGATTTCAGCATGGTAATGGATATGACTACATTCAGCATGGTAATGGATATGACTATGCATTTAAGCACATAAGGAAAAAGACATTGTGTTAACATGGCTGTAACCACCTAAAGCAGTGATAATAAAATCATTTTTGGCAAATACAGGTAATTTACAATAGAAAACATTTTCAACATTTATGACTGTTACAGCGCCAAATATGGTCAAATTTCCATAAATTGTTGCATGCTTATCTGTCACATATGCTTACGTAGTTTCATGAAGTTTTGAGTTCTTGTTTAGGATTTATAGGCTTTTGGGTATAATTGGCCACGTCCCTTTAGAAGTGACCCTGTTGTAGCTTACTAAAGTGTGAAGTTCAATATTAGGGCTATAGTTTGCAAAAGTAGGTCTTTTACATCTTCTCAGTCATTTAACAAACGATTTGAAGTTGTCCGGAATGAGGCGTTCTATCATATGATACGAATATCATGTGTATGTGCGAAAAGTCGTGCAATGCACAATCATGTACACTCTTGAAAAATGCGATATTTTCCCTCTTATAGCACCACCAAGTGGCCAAGCTCTGCATTTTTTCCCTGTGACCTCAGATTGAGCTCTTACATAAGTGTTCTGAGTTTGGCAGAGATATCTTATTCCATTTAGGAGTTATAGGCACTTTACAAAAAGTGGCTTTGCCCCTTTCGAACGTTTTGCCGTCCCTTTGCAACAGTGAGTTGAAAGTTTACCTTTTTTGATAATTATTGATATCTACTCTCCAGACAATTTTTCTGCACTGATTTGATTCTGATCGGGTGAAAAACCTAGGACTAGTTCGCAATAGTAGGTTTTTCAAAATAATCCAAAATACCCCCAAATTTTGCCAGTTTACGATCAAATCTGATGCAGCATACGTTTTGTCAAGGATTCCAGGGACATAAGACACTTATGACACCTGTGATGGACAGTTTAGGAGTTATAAGCGATTTCGTACTTTTCATCGCTGTAGCGCCCCCGTCAGGCCAACTGGTGGTGAGCCTTGGTCACATTGTCTGCGGTGTGTACTACCATCCCCTTAAAGTGTCAAGTCTCTACGACTTATGGTTGGGTCTGCACAATCAGTTTTATGTGGAGATTGCTGATCCTTGGTCATTCTAACAATTAAAATAGGGTTTCAGTGCAACATGCTTGACCCCTACTAACCCGTGGCAGATCTATACAGGTGGAGCTGGGGAGGTGGAGGGTTTTAGAGAAACTCTGAAAGCACTTCTAAATGCTCTAGTGAATGCTAACTAGCCAATTAAATGTAAAGCAGCGAGCTCATTGGCTGCGTATGCAATCAAATCAGCTTGTACCAAGTAGTTTAACACTGTTAATATCATTTTCTAGCACCATCTGGAGTTATCACAGATTTTAGACTTTATAAAGTTACAGACTACTAACTACAATGCACTCTGAGAAAAGAAGGTGTTACCCTTTCAAAAGATAATATGTACACTTTCGGTGTTAATTGTGTTTTTTTTTCTTTTTTCTGAGTGTGCACAATATTAATTTAAATGAAAAGCTCAGCTCTTTGTGTCACAGCAAAAATAACATTCTTAACCGCTAATTTTAATTCTTAATTTTGTCTAATTTTATAGTAAAAACATATCCAATTAAAACAAGCCAAACTGACATAATAAGACTAATAGAATAGACTATATCTTGAACTAATTATATTATATTATATTATATTATTATGTATTTCAAGTGCCATGGCAAATTAAATGTTTTTTGGAATCACCAACCTAGATAGAGATTTAATTTAAAGTTATTCTTTAAACAAGGAAAAAAATTGCTAATTATATATATATAATATTCAAAATAAATATATTTTAAAATATATTCTTTGAAAACAAGTCTTATGAAAGCAATAAAGCAATGTCTTATGCCAAAGTAAATGATCTTGTTCTGCTGCAAAAAACAGTCAAAAATAATTAATTAGATTTTTTTTTTTTTTTTTTGCAGTGTATGAATTGCCTGACTGATGGTGGGTCTGAATATCAAGCGTAATCTCAGAGCTTTGCTGAAAGCGCAGTTGTGTGGGCACGGCTGATGTGACCTGAGGTGGCTATCATCAAGCTGTGGCTGATGAGTGATGAGAGGGGACATCTGCTCCTCATGTTCATCCTCTCACCCACATCTGGCTGACATTCAGACCAGCACAGCTTGCTGTCACACACCATCAAAGGCCTGTGGACAGTGACAGCGTGTGACATGCAAGAACAAAGACGGCCAAGTGCTTCATACTGTATATCCTCAGAGCGAGATACAGAGATCAGCGTCGGGGCCTGTTTTCAAAGCGCATTACAGAATGCAGTCTGAAATATTTTTATATGGCAGGTTTCTAGGGAACCCGCCTCAGGGGGCCAGAACCCACACACACACACACACTCCAGCCAACCTGACACTCAATCAATAAAGCAGCATGCTTGCCTCAATTATATTGTTGATTCACATACTAAACTCTAACTGTAAAATAAACTCACATATGGCCATCATCAGAATATCTTTAGTGCAACACATTACAGTGTGTTCTGATATACTCTGCTACAAGTGAACTTGCTGCTTGCTCATTTAAAATTGAAGTTATGATGACATTATGTTTTAGTTGTTAGCTGTTTGTAGATTGTTGATACACTCTCAGAAAAAAGGTACAAAACTGTCACTGGTGCAGTACCCTTTTAAAGTGCACAGTTTAGGTGCTTAGAGTATTGTGTATTGCTATTTTATTATTATTTTTATTTTTTGGTGGTTGCAAGAATGTCTGTTTTTTTTTAAAGCTCATTTCCTTCCTAGGGTTAGTGGTTTAATCAAATCCCTAACAACCCTTAGCATGGGTCCTTAGTAAATTATGTTCAAAAATAAAATTTGTTTTCTGAAAGACTAATTTGTGGTTTAAAACTCTTCACATGTCATGTCTGCATAAATAATAATCAATTTGCAAGAATGTTTAGCATTGGTGGTTTAAATATGATCACTGCAAGAAGCAGGGTTGCCAGGCTGTCACAACAAAACCTGCCCAATTGCTACTCAAAACTAGCCCACTTGCGTTTTGAGGGGTCCCACATTAAAAATCACATTCCAGGGCGGAAAAAATGTATTTTTGGTGGGGTTCCCCTGGTATTCCAAGAGCTAAATATCACGTTATTCAGGTCGCTTCAATCCGCGGACATGAAAAACAAGCCACGGCAATAGTGTTAAAGTCGCCCAATTATGTGGTGAAACCTGCAGACTCGGCAACACTGCTTGAGGAAGTTGTGAGTGAAGGCACGGGCGTGTTGCCAGATCCAGCTATTATAAGCACATTTGGACTTGTCTTTTCCACTAAATTTGACACCAGAAGGTAATAAAGTGGAAAGTTTCAGGTTAGGGTTAGCGATATCTTTATCGTATCTTATTTGCAAACAGTTTGAACTAATTAATTTTTTTTTGTTTTTTTTTTTGTTTTCATAGCAATATCTGGCAACACTGCATCGCCAGCACCAGTGTTGCAAAGTCCGTGGTTTTCCCACGAAATTGGGCAACCCGCGTTGTTTTTCATGTTCGCGGGTTGAAGCGACCCCAACAATGTGATATTTATCCCTGGAAAGCGAATTTTACCAGGGGAATCCCACCAAAAAAAGGGTATTTTACCCTGTGATTTTTAACAGGGGACCCCCCTCGAAAAACGATTGGGCTAGTTTTGTGCTTGTTTTAAGCATGCATTTGGGTGGGTTTTGTTGTGAAAACCTGGCAACCCTGGCCGGCACTGAAACTGACAGTAATCAGAAACATTTTTAAAACTATCAAAAACTGTGTATATAATAAGCTGTATTTGTAGTGGTTATTATAGCACAATTCTTAACCCCACCCCAGACTTCACTTATTTTCAAACCCTGGTTATGATGCTAAGTATAAGCATTAGTGTCTTGGTAAGAAAAACAATTCACAGTTTGCCGCTGAATATGCAGTCATCAGCACAACTCGTACCTACATATCTGTGGATTAATTTAGCAGATGAACCTGTTTTTTTAATGAGAGCTTAATTCAGCCCTGACTTCTCCAATGTATCTCGTTTCACAGGAAGCTTTGAAGGCAGCTTGTTTGGCCAGTCAAACATTGTTAGGTTTATTAAGTCATAATGAATGTTGAGTAATATTAAGCATGACAACAACGGTGTGGTTCATTATTCCCAGTTACAGTCTCCCTGTAGTTGCCTTTTGGTGTTTCAGGTGTGCTGTTGCGAGGGAGATCTGGTGAATCTGAATTACTGGTATAATGCACATGCAGTTGCTAGGACTGACTACTTGATTGTAGTTCTCCAGTTGCGTTGACATTTATGGAAATATTACTTTCAATCATTCAGTATGTTTTTTTTTCAAATATTAGTAATTGGCAGCCTCTGACATTAGGTTTTGTTTTTCTCCTGACTCGTCGCTGGCTAAACTGCAAGACTACTAATCTCACACATAGTTGTGACAAATCTATGTATGCAAATGGCAAAGAAGAAAATGGAAGCAAATGGAAAAACTCAAGAATGTTTCAGTGATTTGTCATCCACCTCATTACAGCATGTTCCGTTTCTGTGCATTTCATTTTGTATAATGGACTTAGTCACAGACCAATGGGTGGGCTTAGTCACTCTAAATGTATCCTGGCCAATCTCTTGTTGTAGATTTGATACATTTCCTTGCAGTAATCACCACAGATGCCTGTTCTCCTCAGTTACAGCCCTCTGACTTTAGCCCTGTTTGGATGGGACTCGTTTTCTCTGAGGAGGTTAGGTTTTTTTTTTAACTTACAGAGCATATCTTTGTTTTTCCTCAGCCTCTTTAACGACCTCCCAATATCATCTGAATCAGTCAGAGATTGTCTTAGTATTGGGAGATAAGCGTGTCTGTTTTACTTACTATTTGAGAAAGCGTAACGACTAACTTGGATCACGTGTGCCTTGATAACCAATCACATTACTGCCTTGATGTCACTGAATTTCAGTCAGAGTTGTGTGACATACCGCAGGAATGAATAGGAAGTGCGTAAGCTGAATCTCACCTGTTGCAAAAAGTATGTGAATTGTCTTATAAAATGACTTTTTTTTGTGGTAAAGTAATTCAGTCAAAAACTATTGTTTAATGTAAAACATGTTGAAGATTAGCCGATAGGCTGTCGATTGCCAAAAATATCAGCACCCTTGCAATTCTGTCAGAAAATGCAACACTTCTCTCAGAAAACTGTTCCAATTGCAAATGTTTTGGTATTCACATATGAATTGTTTTTGTTTGCACTGCAACAACACAAAAACAGATAAGAACATTCAAACTTGAATAAAATTTCACACAGAACTCAAAAATGGACTGGACAAAATTATTGTCACCTTGTCAAAATTGTAAGAAATAATTGCTTTTCAAGCATGTGATGCTCCTGTAATTTGTATTTAGACACAGGTGTGAGCAATATAGTAATCACACTTGCAACCAGGTAAAAAGGAAAAAGTCTTAAAGGTGCTAAAGGCACACCTTAAGAAAAAATATGCTGTTCACTGCACCTAAAATGTATAATTTGAAAAAAAATTATATATATATATATATATATATATATATATAACAACCATTTTAGCAATTTTCTGCTTATTTTGAAAAATAAAAGAATTCAAATTTTTTTCATTAAATATATTGTCATCAAAATATGTTCATATAAAATTATATTTTAAAGTACAGAAATAAAATCATTTTAAAAAGTAAAGATTCTGAGAGCACTGAAGGAGATCCCATAATAATTTAATATAGATTTACAGTGGTATCAAATTATATTTTATATTATGATAAGATCAATAGAATGTTTTTAAATATGATGATTTCATTCTAAACATGGTGATTATCTCTAAGATGGACACCCAACATAATATATGATATTTACCATCTGAATCTAACAATGTCATGTCAACAAATGGAAAAATCAGCCTTCTATTAATTATCATGTTAATTATTGTGCCTTTTAGCCATAACGGCAGGGGCGCTTTTTACCCACAAATACTATACTCTTTTGTTATTTAAAAACGGTTGCTTTAATTATTGTAAACAAAACTGAAAATCAGTTTTAATTTGAGCAATTCTCTTTTGCTTCTTAAATCTACAACATTTTAAAAAACATCAAATAATAAATCAAGTAAGCACAGAGTCAACTTCGCACTGCTGCCTGCAATCACATCAAGGATCAGCCAAATTTGCACTTGCATCTTGAAAAGTGAATGTTTTGGAAAGTGTTATGCCACGGTTTTGTCTACTGGTTTAGAGGAAAATAATATCAAAGGCGCCTTTTACCCTGGGGCGTCTTTATCCCCGTTGTATTCTACTAATGCTGGTCCAGAGTTGGTTCTACTGGCGAGCCTTCTAAGATCTGGTTTGTCTTTCCACAGGCTTGAAAGCCACCACAGAACCATGTCTTGCATCGCTGAATATGTCTAACCTTTCCCAGCAGCTCTAGTGTGGCAGCGCCAAACACACCAGGCTTGCTTGAGATGCACTGGCGCCATGCAGACCGACCGGCGCAAGACACCAAAGCACCGCGAGAGCGATTGGAAAGCAGACGACTCTTTAATCTTCGGAATTGCTCTCGCTGTACTTCGAACCACATGCCAACCAGTCTTTGCCGTGGCGATGCATCCCAAACAAGCCTAATATCAACAGCTGCAGACTTCATGTTGCTATTAATGTTCATGACTTTGCGAACCTACACTGGCATCCAAACACGGTAAATCCAATGCGTTCGTATGTAACTGCTGTTTTAAAAATGGCAGACAAAAGTTTCTTCTTGGTCACAATAACCCTGCTCCTAGCACCCTGACACAAGCAGTTCTTACTTCTACAACAGCAATGGTTTGGTGCTACTTATGAACCACTTTTCCTGGTCCAGAGCTGGTGCTTTGGGTGTCGAAAGACAAAGAACGCATTTGAAACTAGGCTCTGGCTCTGAATCAGTACTCAAACTGATTTGGTGGAAAATGGGTATCTGTCTCTTAGTTTAGTTGGGGAAAGGATTAAAAAATAACAGTGTATTTCCTGAAGATAACATTGTTTTAATCTTTTTGCCCCCAAGCCCCACCATAAGGAAACACTCCAGGCCACTTTTTGCCCTCAGAAAAGCAAAAGAACTTTTGGCATCTAAGGAGGAGAATAAGGTTCCTCCTATAGCAACATTTAACAAAGGTTCTGTATAGCAGCTTTAAAAATAGGAGCTATATATTGCACTTAAAGTAGTTACATTTGATTATGAACAAATGTGACCCTGGATCACAAAACCAGTCATAAGGGTCAATTTTTCAAAATTAAATAAATAAGCTTTCCATTGATGTATGGTTTGTTAGGATAGGACAATATTTGGTTGAGATACAACTATTTGAAAACCTGGAATCTGAGGGTGCAAAAAAATCAAAAAACTGAGAAAATGGCCTTTAAAGTTGTCCAAATAAAGTTCTTAACAATGTATATTACTGATCAAAAATTAAGTTTTCATATATTTACAGTAGGAATTTTACAAAATATCTTCATGGAACATGATCTTTACTTAATTTCCTAATGATTTTTGCCATAAAAGTAAAATCAATAATTTGATTTTACTCAAATAATGTTGACCAAAATGAATGATGAGTTATGATTTTACCCAGTGTTCTTTTATGAAGGCATATATAGAACGACTAGTACCATCAGAACAACTAGTACTGAAGTGTTTTATTTTCTTTCTTCCTTTTTTTTGTATAGAGAAATTATGTAATACTTTATTTACATCTCATCTGTCACTTCTATGTGGCATCACTGCTGTTTGACGTTATTTACACAAGACTGACTTTATCAGTTATGGGAATACAACACTGCACTGCAGTATTGTCTTATTTCCAGCAATTGAACTGTCATCTGTGAAGCTGTTTATTGATTCTCTCTGTGACCTACAGTGAGAGAGTTTACGCATGATCTGTCACTGCTCAGGTGAAAGATTCCAGTTTGCAACACTGCTATATCGAGAAAAAAATATATTCTGCTTCCTGGGGGAGATGTTAGGCTTGTGTTTCTATGTTACAGTTTGCTCTCTTTGCAGAAGCTTTTATGTCAGGTATCTGATAGTGTTTTCCACTTTTCCTTTTTTGGACATTAACACATACACACAAAGTGTTCTGAAAGGCAAGTGTGCTATTTAATTTAATGTTAAAATGCAGCCACTAGTAAAAAAAATGATATATTTAAAATACACCTGTCACGTTGTGTGGATATGAAAAAGGCGAAGGAAACAGCGGAGAGTCCAAGCTTTGATATTTATTAAATGTGTGACGAGGGAGAACACAACATAAAGTAACTGCGACCGGGACCAAGAAAGACTGAACAGAATGGGTTTTAAATACATGGACAAATGAGCGTAAATCAATACCAGGTGCGGGAGTAATTAATCAAAAAACCATAGTAACACATGAGGAACAGAAACAGAAGGCAGGAGAACAGGGAAAACGGAACCAAAACATAAAGAGCATGTGACAACACCTATTTCAAACTAAGTATATTTCAAATTTATTAACATATTTACTCAGATATCGCTTGGGACTTACTGATATGAAAATTATTATTAAACTTTATTTGGAGTACTACTTGTGCACAAAGCACATTTCTTATTTTTAAGCCTAAAATGTGTTTTAATGTCACTATTAATAATGACTGTATGATCTTTAAATAATATTAGTCTTTTAATGCAAAATATTTAAATTATACTTGCAATAGATCTACTTTAGCACAATCAAACATACTTCAGTATATCTTTAGTGGGACTTCAGCACTACAATTAAAATGCATTAAGTACAAATTCCAATTTTGCCCTCTAATATACCAAAAGTACAATTGCAAGGTTTTTTCTTAAGTACATAAATATATAAATATATTTGTAGTATACTTAACATGAAATAAATGTATTTCAAATACATTTAAGTATATTTATTTTTCACTAGGGGTACTTATCTCTGTTTTTTTAATAAACTATTTTGAATTATCATAATTATTTTTTATGATTAACATTTCTGAAATAATTATCTTATGCTGACCGAGGTTGCATTTATGTATAATCAAAAATACAGTTATTTTTATTTTGTAAAATGTTATTACAATAAATAATAACTGTTCTGTATTTAGACATATTCTTGAATTTGTTTTATATTCAGTATTCAGTGTCAAATGATCCTTCAGAAATGATTCTTGCAGATTTGGTGTGTTTATTTACTTTATTTTAATTTATTTTATTTTAATTAACGTTGAACCGTTTTTGTTGCTTTTTTTGTGGAAACTGTGATTCACTACCATTCAAAAGTAATTTTTTTTTTTACTAATATTTTTATTTGAAATTAGTGCTGTCAAAACGATTAATCGCATTTAAAATATGTGTGTGTATTGTGTATATTTATATAAACACACACACACACATGTATATATTTAAAAAAATATATATGTTATATAGAAATAGAAATATATATTAAAAGTTTTTCCTAAATTTATACATGTATATGGGTGTATTTATATATACATGATAAATGTATAAACAAACTTTTGTATAAATGTATAAATAAACTTTTATTTTGGATGCGATTAATCACGAATAATCGATTTGACAGCACTATTTAAAATGAATTTTATTCTTTTGAACTTTGAACTGTTTTCATCAACGACATAATTCTGAATGCATGTCAGTGGGGGAAAATTTGGGGGTTTTGTTTGTTTTTTCAGCAGAACCAAATGTGTCCATACTAACAAGCTAAACCATGACTCCTTTGTCCCGGGACAGCAACTTTAGCTCAACTAGTGATGTTTTAGGCCGGGATGATCTGTTCTGGGTTGTCAGTATCACATTTTTACAAACAACTTTGCTTTTTACAGACACAGCAAGCTTCAACTAGAATCAGGGAATTTGGGACAAAGAGCAAAAGGTCATATTGAGCAAATCTCTGAAAGCAGAGCTGAGAGTGACCATGTGGTTAACAGGTTTTTTGTCATCATTTTGTTTCGGCTATTAAAGCTAACATCCACATGACCTGAGCAAGCCATGTTACTCTAAGGGTGTGTATACAGTAACATCCACCAGATGCAGACTACAGCGATTAAAAGCAATTCTTTTCACACTTAGTAAAATCTGATAGATTTTAGTATGTGCCCCTGTGGAGATCTCCATGGTAACTGTTAGCATTGAGCTTGCAGAGCTTTAACTGGCAGCCACTGTGAGAGCTGCGCTGTGGATCTAAAACAGTGCGTGCCAAACTCTGAGTCACGACTGAGTCACAACTCAGTCCTCCCTCACTGGCCTTTGAGTACACCGACATGCCCGCCCGTGTCTTTATCCCCACACTGTGATCTGCACACCTCACCCATCAAGAGCTCTGTGGGACCTGCGGAGCACAATACACTGCTCTGCCTCCCTCTTCCCACATCTCTAAACACGCACATTTCCTGTGGAGTGAATCATCTGTTTATTCTAATGCTCCGTGGATCACGTATAGAATACGTTTGGAATAGACATACAGGCCAAAACAAATTATATGCCAGCGGTCTTAAAACTTTTTTTTGGAAACTGGACCCCGGTGGACAAAAAAGGAGCAGAGACGTGTTATGTCCCTAGTGAAAATTCGATATTATTCAAAGATCATACAGTCCTCATCAATAGTAACATTAACATTAACAGTAACACATTTTAGGCTTAATATTAAGAAATTTGCATTATGCACAAGTAGTACTCAAAATACAGTTTAATTATAATTTATATATGTGACCTTGGATCACAAAACCAGTCTTAAGTAGCACGGTTATAGCAATAGCTAAACAATACATTGAAATGGTCAAAATTATCGATTTTTCTTTTATGCCAAAAGTCATTAGGATATTAAGTAAAGATCATGTTCCATTAAGATATTTGTAAATTTGCTACTGTAAATATATTAAAACTTAATTTTTGATTTGTAATATGGATTGCTAAGAACTTCATCAACTTTAAAGGTGATTTTTCTCAATATTTGCATAGTAATCATTATTAATGTACAATATTCATTACTGATGTACAAAGTCATAAATTTGTGCATTTTACATAATGAGCGACCAGGTTTATTATATTATAATTAATGGTTATATTATACTTTATTTGGTTATTATAAACCAAAAGCGTTAACTGAAATAAGGTAAAATTATATTAAAATTAAACATAATACCGCCAAGGCAGTATTTCTCATTTTCATTAAGTTTGGCGTGATGATAATAAAATAACTAAAACTATAATAAAAATGTTATATTAAACAATTGTTATATTAAAAATTGTGTAGATATATTAAGAAATTATTTTTAAAACTTACATTTTAAAAATTACAATTGAAATTAAACATATAGAAACAACAGTGAAACATTTATCCAAACTTTTGCTTTTTAACTTCATCTTTAACTTAACTTTATATTGTGTGTCTGTTATATATTTTGACACTGACACCGTTTTCATAATTTTGGCTCTGTATGCCACTATATGTAGATTTAATGAACAATCTCGATGAAACTGAAGTGCAAACTTCAAGCTTTAATTAAAGGGGCTGAACAGATATATAACATAAAAATTTAAGGAATTACAACCATTTTTATACACAGACCCCCCATTTTCAGGGGCTCAAAAATAATTGGACAAATAAATATAATCATAAATAAAATGTTCTTTTTTAATATTTTGTTGAGAATCTTTTGCAGGCAATGACTGCCTTAAGTCTGAAACTTATGGACATCACCAGAGACTAGGTTTCCTCCTTTGTGATGCTTTGCCGGGCCTTTACTGCAGCTGACTTCAGTTGTTGTTTACTTGTGGGTCTTTCTGCCTTTAGTTTTGTCTTCAGCAAGTGAAATGCATGCTCAGTCAAGCTGAAATCAGAAGATTGACTTGGCCATTGCAGAATATTCCACTTTTTTTTTACCTTCAAAGACTCCTGGGTTGCTTTTGCTGTATGTTTTGGGTCATCGTCCAGTTGCACTATGAAGCATCACCCAATCAACTTTGCTCCACTTCACTGAATCTGTCCAGACAGTATATCCCTGTACACTTCAGAATTCATCAGGCTGCTTCTGTGCCACTGGAAGCTATGGATGCTCATGCCATCACACTGCTCCACCATGTTTCACAGATGATGTTGTATGCTTTGGATCATGAGCTGTTCCGAGCCTTCTCCATACTTTTTTATTCCCGTCATTCTGGTACAGGTTGATCTTAATTTCAGTTGTCCAAAGAATGCTTTTCCAGAAGTTTGTCTGGATTTTTTTAGATGTTTTTGGCAAAGTCTAATCTGGCCTTGTTTGCACCTTGTGTTGAACCCTCTGTATTTTCTCTCTTGAAGTCTCCTCTTGATTCTAGATTTTGACAATGATAAGCCTACCTTCTGGAGAGTGTTCTTCACTTGGTTGGATGTTGTGAAATGGTTTTTCTTTACCATGGAGAGGATCATCCATTCACTCACCACTGTTGTCCTCTGTAAACGTCCGGGCCTTTTTATGTTGCTGAGCTCACCAGTGTGTTCTTTTTTTCTCAGAATGTACCAAACTGTTGATTTGGCCACTCCTAATGTTTCTGCTATCCCTATGATGGATTTCTTTTGTTTTTGAAGCCTAACAATTGTCTGTTTTACTTGCATGCAGAGCTTTTTTGGCCGCATGATGTTGGTTCAGAGCAACAGCTTCTAAATACAAGTGGCACACTTAGAATCAACTCCAGACCTTTTACCCGCTTAACTGATGTAGAAAAAATGAAGGAATGACTCGCAACTGTCCATGGAACAGATTTTGTTTCAACTGTCCAATTACTTATGGTCCCTTGAAAAAGTGGGGTGGTAGATATTAAAGAGCTCTAATTCTGTAACATTTTCTCCAGTTTTGCTGAGAATACCCTTAAATTAAAGCTCAGAGTGTGCACTTTAAATCCATATTCATTATATAACTGTAACTTGAATATGTTTTGGTCAGCAGCTAAAATAATACAAATTGTATATGAACCTGTGTGTATGTATATATATTTGTTGCAGTTGCAAATGTTTTGGTACTCACATGTTTATTTTTTTTTTGTTTGCACAACACCAAAAAATAGAGAAGAAAAGTCAAATCTGATACAATTCCACACAGAACTCAAAATGCACTGGACAAAATTATTCACACCCTTAACTTAATATTTGGTAGCACCCCCTTTGGAAAAAATAATCAATCACGTCCTGTAACCATGAATGAGTTTCTTACACCTCTCTACTGGAATTTTGGACCACTCTTCTTTTGCAAACTGCTCCAGGTCATTCAGATTTGAAGGATTCCTTCTCCCAACTGCTGTTTTGAGATCTCTCCACAGGTGTTCTATGGGATTCAGATCTGGACTCATTGCTGGCCATTTCAGAACTCTCCAGCACTTTGTTTAAAACCAATTCTGAATGCTTTTTGAAGTGTGTTTCGGGTCATTGTCCTGCTGGAAGACCCATGACCTCTGGTTGAGAAGCAGCTTTTCGACACACCAAAACTCTTTGGTAATCATCAGATTTCATGATGCCGTTCACACAGTCAAGGCATCCAGTGCCAGAAGCTGCAAAGCAACCCCAAAACATCTTTCAACCTCCACCATGTTTGACTGTAGGGACTGTGTTCTTTTCTTTGAAGGCCTTATTTCTTTTTCTGTAAACAGTGCCATGATATCCTTTACCAAAAAGCTCTACTTTTGTCTCATTTTTGTCTCATCTGTCCACAGTATGTTCTCCCAGAAGGATTGTGGTTTTGTCACATAAGTTTTGACAAACTCCAGTCTTGCTTTTTTATGCCTTTGTGTTCTCCTGGGTCTCCTACCATAGTGTCCCTTTTCATTCAGATGGCTACGGATAGTGCGAGCTGACACTTTTGTACCCTGTGTCTGTAGATCAGCTCAAATTCGTTTGGAAGTTATTCAGGGTTCTTCCTCCACCATTCAAATTTTTCATTGATTTTGCTCTTCCGTCCAAGTCCAGGGAGGTTAGCTACAGTGCCATTGGCTGTAAACCTCTTGATGATATTGCGCACAGTGGACACAGGAACATTAAGATCTCTGGAGATGGACTTGAAGCCTTGAGACTGTTCATGTTTATCCACAATTTTTTCTCTCAAATCCACAGACAACACTTTACACTTTTTTCTTTTTTCCATGCTCAGTGTGACACACAACACAAAGGTTGAGTCAACTTTTCTCCATTTTAATTATTATTTTAGTGATTACTATATAGCTATATAGATTACTATATAGCCCACACCTGTTACTTGCCACAGGTGTGTCTAAATACAAATTACAGGAGCATCACATGCTTGAAAAGCAATTATTTCTTACAATTTTGACAAGGTGACAATAATTTTGTCCAGTCCATTTTTGAGTTCTGTGTGAAAGTTTGACTTTTCTTCTCTGTTTTTTTTGTATTGTTGCAGTGCAAACAAAAACAATAAGCACGTGAATACAAATACATTTGCAACTGGAACAATTCTCTAAGGGAAGTGTTGCATTTTCTGATAAAATTGCAAGGGTGCTGATATTTTTGGCCATGATTGTGTATATATATATATCTATATATATATATATATATATATACCATGACATAATTTTGTTCACTCACATACTTTTGGCCATTTAGTGCATATGCTACAAGGTTGAATGCAAACAGACAACATGTGGGAAAAAAAACACCAAAGGTGAATGTTTGAACAGGAGATATGTGACCCTGGACCACAAAACCAGTCATTAGGGTCAATTTTTTGAAACTGAGATTTATACATAGTCTGAGAGCTGAATAAACAAGCTTTCCATTGATGTATGGAATATATTTGTTTGGATAGGACAATATTTACCCGAAATCTGAGGGTCCAAATTAAGTTATTAGCAGTGTTGGGGAGTAACTAGTTACATGTAACGGAATTACGTAATTTAATTACAAAATAAATGTAACTGTAATTACTTACAGTTACTGAGAAAAAATGTATAATTAAATTAGTTACTTTTGAAAAATGCCAGTGATTACAAAGGGGATTACATCTGAATGTTTTCACACGCCCATCCCCACTTACAGATTTAATTGACTTCTTTCATGAATTGCATTGACTGCTCTAAAATGAGACACCAGTGTTTCAGGAGTTTAGGACACATGCTTACTCGATAACTGTTTTATTTCCTATTTGGGTTTATGCATAAACTTTATTTTTTAAGATTGTTTTTTCCAAGGCATTGTTAGATGCTAGTGTTTTCTGTCATAACTATGCAAACATTTGATTTCAAACCCAGTATCATAACTATTAAACTATTTCTTGTTATGATATTATGATCTTGTTATGATATATAGCGCAACTGCGCTCACGGTGACCCGAGTTCGATTTCCGTCTCGAGGTCCTTTGCCGATCCCGCTACCCTCTCTCCTCCCAGCTCTTTCTTGTCATCTCTACACTGTCCTATCACAATAAAAGGCATAAAAAGTAAAAAAAAAAAAAAATAGTCTGAATTTGTGGTGGCTGTGCTTTAAATTAAATTATTACACAGTTCTGTGAAATGCTTGATTCTGATTGGTCAGTTCAAGGTATGTTATTCCCCAATAACAACTGGTAGGAGCTAATAACTCAGACTCTTTACAACTTAAGTCAGTGCTATATGCTTGATAATTTTTCTTGCCGGAAGCTTTGAAGCTTAGCTAATAAAATATTAAAGCTTAATTCAATATTGTGTGGACAATTTCTTAATTCTGTCATCCTGGCATCGTGGACTCGCTCTATTGTTTCATACAAACGCAGCTGCTGCCATTTTTTTTTTTTTTTTGTTTGTACACTGTAATGGATTATAAGATAACTAACGAACTAGTACTACTTCCTTAATTATTTATGTGGTGAAATGTTGTGTAAGAAAAGTGGTATGACTGCACTGTATACCTAAAATGTCTAGTTTGAACTTGCCGCTTGCTAGCAACTGATTTCTTCAGGGAAGCTTTGTGTTCAAATATTTCAACTCAGATCAGTGTTTCGTGTCTAATTGTTTTGACACGAAACATCTAAATAATCTATCAAGCAGTTGTGTAATAAGTGGGATAATGTTGTTGATAATGTAGCCAGTTGTTATCTCAAAATAAAGATGTATGTTATCCCTTACATATTATAATCTTAATTCAAGTGATGAAGGATTTTAAAAGTCTGACAGTAATGAGTGTTGAATGCTACTGTAGGTTAACTCTGCCTGGTTTAAATGTTTCAAAATGATTAACAGTTGAAAATATTAGAAATTTAGAAAAGTAATCAAAAAGTAATTAAAAGTAATGTTACATTACTTTTATAAAGTAATTGAAAAGTTACACTACTTATTACATTTTAAATCAAGTAACTTGTAATCTGTAACCTATTACATTTCCAAAGTAATAGATAATTTTGACCCATACAATGTATTTTTGGCTATTGCTATAAATATACCTGTGCTACATAAGACTGGTTTTGTGGTCCAGGGTCACATATCTGATTTATTGTGGATAAATGTGGTTGTGAACTTACAAGGCTGAAGTGTATGGTTAGTGTTTGGGTAGGAAGGAGTGACAGCTCTCCTCCCCGATGCCTCTTTCAGGCTGAGCTGCTGTCATGGTGACTGACTCCTCTGGGTGCTCTACACCTGAGACATCTTAAGCATTGAGAAGAGCGAGAACAAGAGAGAGAGAGACAGAGGATAAGGGAGGGCTGACCTGCCACACACACACACACACACACACACACACCCTATCAGCTATTAGCTTAAAGAGATGCATGCTGTGTGTATTAATGCTTCGAGGTGACTGACATCACCCCTCCCTCTCATCTCTTAGCGTCATAAATATGCCTTAAGCATAAGCCTCTGTCATAACTGTCACTTGTCAAAGTAATTACCACCAAACACATTCGTTTTGCTATATATTTGCATTCAAGATACATTGCTTGACTTCATTTGCATGGTATGCGTTACCAAAAATACATATGAATATCTGTTAATTATACACATTCATGCACAGAGAGCTATAGGCCATCTTTCATTTGAAGCTCATAGCGTTTATAAAGAATAAGTTATGAGTTTATATAATATGGATCATCATATTATATAATCATATAGTCTGACCACATATAATGGCGCAAATGCAGATGCAGCTCATCATAGAGTCATGAATAGCAAAATAAATACACCGTAAGAAATAATTTAGTAGAAATATGAGTAATATGGCTGAATATTACCAGTACCTGTTATGCTAAGTTTACAGACACAACACAATCTTGGCCATAACCAGGGTTTTTAATGAGGTCTGAGGTTAAGAATTGTGCTATAATAACCCCTACAAATACGGTATATGTCGAACGTCACCTGATCAAATCCGTGAAATGGGTCTCATTGCTTCCGCTTGTTGGAGAACGTGTTGACAACTGAATAAATAACGGCAATATCGTTGGACTTTTTTAAAATTTTTATATATAAATGTTAGTGAAAAGAATAAAAATAAATAACTTTTATATACAGTGCACAACATAAATGAGTACACCTCCTCTAAAACATAACAAACTGAGCAATTACTCTTTACTTGCAAGACATATTAGAGTTCTTTGGAGATATAATGTTCCAACAAGCCTGCTGGATCAATTACCAAAGAAAAATGTCGAAATTATTTAGCAAAATAAGATTTTCTTATAAAAGTGATAAAATGTTGTGTTGCAAAATTGAGTACACCCTTCTGAAAGTTACTAAATAAAACCAAAAAAAGGAAGTGTAAGTTTAAGGCTATTTTTGATCAACAGGTAAGTATATTGAACCAAAACTTTTAAAGACAAGTAATTTCCTGAGAGTTAAAGGCATTTTATAGCCTACTCAATCATACACAGACTTAATGCTGTCAACAATAAAACCACTTGGGGGAAATTATTGTTTTAAGTGTGAAAATATAGCAGAAGTAACGCTGACATTCAAAAACAATGGACTCGTGACAAGGCTCCTGAAATAATCAGGTCTTCACTTTAAGTTTCACTTTTTTTTTCCCTTTTCACTTCACTTCATTTAATGAAGAGTGAATTTTTGCTACAAAAAGTGCTGGAAAAATACCATGCAAGACTCTCAGAGCTGGCAAAAGCAATGAAAAGAGTGACACTTTATCTCACAGAGTATGACACAGCCTGCAGGAGTGACATGCATGGTTGTTGTCACCACTAGAATTACATACTCTAGTCAAAGCACAATAAACTCATTTAACCTCTTCCAAGGCCCATATTTACAAAATATAGACTTCTGGGAATCCTTGGTCTCAAGAGACCAAGTCAATCATTTCTGATCCAAAAGCATCCAAAATGTTCTGGTGTTGCTAGAGGAGGAGTACAGTGAAAGGTGCCTGGTACCCACAGTGGTGTTCAGTGGTAGTAAAGCTTTTCTATAGGGATGTATGAGTGCTGAAGGTGTGAGGGAGTTGTGCTTTATCAATGCTGTCATGAATTCACACACCACTGTGTGATGTAATACAAAAAACTGAAACTGCAGATGCTACCCTCCCCACATTCCCTGCATTATTGGGCATTTTTTCAGCATGACAATAAAGATATTCATTCTCCCAAGGTGATGGACATGTGGACATGGACATGTGGACATAGACATGTATTTCACTCAATCTTAACGCTTTTGAGCGGCTGTGGGGGATTCTGTAGAGACAAGCTGAGCAAAACTCTCCATTAAAGACCAAGGCATTTAAGGAGGTCGTCCTCCAGGAGTTAAACAGGACAGACAAAATTTGTCATAAACTTGTACACTCATTGCCAAGAAGGGTCAGAGCAGTATACTTGAAGTTCTGGAGGACATACTAAGTACTAGAATATTATACATTTGCTGCATTAAATCTAGGGTGTACTCATTTCTGCAATCCTTTATTTAAACAAAATTGGCTAATTTACTTAATTTACAGAAAATATTGGCATATAGTTTGTTGTTTTTATTAAGTATATGTTTAATACATTTAAATGTTGCCATCTTTCCATGAATTATATTAGTGATCATTAAGAAAATACATTTTTTATATTTATTCAGAGGGGGTGTACTCATTTATGCTGTGCACTGTATCAAACCACATATGTGATGGACATTGGTTATGATCATCTTTAGTGTCTACTTTGAAGGCATCTTGAGTAAAACAGCTTCTTGTTTAACGAGGCATATGCAAAACGCGGGAACCGGAAGCAACGAGACCTGTTTAGCAAAATACTTAAGTCTGTTGAGCATAACCCCTTTAAAACCCATTATATATGCTGTTTTGGGAGCATTAATAACGTTTCTGACAGATAATATTATGATGTTTTTTTTGCGTTTGCCTTACCTAATGTGGTATCCTGTCAGCAATAATCTGTCCGTGTGTTTCTTTGATTACTGGCAGTTCCCGATGCATTGTTGCCAAATATTGCTATGAAAACAAATAAAAACCGAAAACAAGTAAAAAGAAAAAAAACTAAATTAGTTCAAATCTTCTGCAGATAAAATACGGTAAGATAAAGATATCACTAACCCAAAAAAGCAAATTCCCACTTTATTAACTTTATAAACTCTCAAATTAAGTGGAAAAGACAAGACAAGACGTTTAAAATACGTGGATCTGGCACTCGGCTAGCATCACAGCGATCATTTCACGGACGCAACAGGAAACTCTTACAAACTTAGTTATACATGTAGACACTCATATGAGCAGTTTTAAACAGCAAATTAGTCATTCAAAAAACTAATTTTATTTTTTAACATTAAAAATGTACCGAGGTCCCAACCTTGGTGACCTCATAGCTGGCTATGGCCATGAGTGCCTGATTCAAAATACAAGAAAAAAAAAAAAACTGAAAAAAAATCAGTACAGAAAATTCCCTCATATTAACACAGTACATTGTGCCTTATTTTTATTTTAATAGACTTTTCTTATACAACAATTTTTCAAGGTGGAAGAACACTTCCCTGATCACTTGTCATTGATATCAAATTTGACATTATTTTGGCACAAACTGTTCTGTCACTTGGTAAAAGCAGCCAAATGATGCAGATGCCAACATAGACAGGTTGCACATAATATAATATTCAACATTCTGAGGATGTTTTTCATCTGACTTAGATCTTCTATGTACTGTATGTATGTATGTTTATAACAAAGAATATTTCCACAAACACAATTGTTTTCCAGTTGTTTTCTATTTTCCATTGACTTGATTATTTTTAAATTGAGCTGATACATCGTATTCCCTAAATTAAAGGAATAGTTCACCCCAAAATTAAAATTCTGTCATTAATTACTCACCCTCATGTCGTTCCAAAGCCGTAAAACCCTGTGTTCATCTTCAGAAAACAAATTAAGATTTTTTTTGACCCTGCATAAACAGAAACGCAAACAACACGTACAAGCCCCACAAAGGTAGTAAGAACATCAATAAAACAGTCCATGTCACATCAGTGGTTCAACCTTAATGTTATAAAGGTGCGAGAATACTTTTTGTGTGCAAAGAAAACAAAAATAACAACTTTATTCAACTATTTCTTTTCCTCCATTTTTGTCTTGAACAGTTTTTGTCTTCATGATTATTAAGACGTTATTTATTATTGTATAAAGCTGTTTACCCCATGCACACCCACCCATTATCTTTGCCTCAAATTGACTCATTTATCTTTGACTTTGACTTATCTCCTGAGATGTGGACATGTAATATAGGAATGATTTTGAATGACATCTATTTTATTATCAACAATGGGAAAAAAATGAAAAACAGACCCCAGCTGGCATGGGACTCTCATGAATGTTTGTGATGTAATATGTATTAGATGACACAGAACAGCACGTGTATTCTACCTGCATTAGGCAAGATTATGATTTATTTATGCATCCGTTTCATCTCCAACAACAGTTTTGCTTTGTCTATCACCACATTGTTTGTCTGAAAGGATTTTGGAGTTTTGCATTTGGCCATGCGGAGTGAATTTTGGACGGTTCTACCCAAAGTGACATGATTGTTGACCAGGACACTGCATTATGTATGAGCTACAGCCACTTATTTTTCCCTGAGCAACCTCTTCCTGTCTGTCTCTTGTTCTCCTTTCTCTCTTTCCTCTGTGTGTTGCTAAGTGCATTATACAATTGTCGAGAGTGAGGGGAACAGAAAGAAGACGGCAATGTGACTGTGAGTGAGTGGGAGAGAGCCAGAACTTTTAAAAGAGAGAGAGAGAGAGGCACACTGTGTCATCCCTTGTGACGAGCACACACACATGCACACAGACGCTGCTAGTGAGGACACTAGCTCAGTGTGAACCGAAATCTCTACCAAATAAATCCGGCCTGTGAAACTGCCAAGCACCTCAGAAAGTCAATGAAAGTCATTACTAGTCCACCTGGCCAGAACACCGTCTGTGTCCCTCTGAGTTATTATGTCTGCTTTTCCGTACTCTGTCTGGTCGCTTACATCATGTAGCTTATGCTATGTGCTAATGCAACACATTGATTCGGTGGCAACAGACGCAAGGCATTTCTGTTTCTATAAAATCTGTTTTTTTTTTCCCTCCCATGTGCTTTGAAATTAAGTCTTCTTCTAAAACCCCAGTAAAGTAGTCTGATGTAAAACAAGCAATTCTTTGATTACAGCATGCTGTCTGTGCTTGCCTTATTAGGCCTTTATTTTAGTACCCAGTAAACCCACATGCATATTGAAGACAGTGAATTGGAGAGCATCGTCACACTCTAATTAAAATGTACAAACACTTGATAAACATCTTAAAAAGAACAGATTCACACGCAGCAGTCCTAAGTATTTGCATTCTTTAGCCACACTTTAAACTGAATAAAACCATACATTTTCTAAAACAATTAATAAATCGGAACTTGTTCTTTTTCACTTCCAAAAAACAAATTTAATAGTATTTTACTGTACCAGTACATGATTTGGTTTATTAAATTTTCCACTGTATATACTAAGGGAACTTACTGTTTAATGTTAAAGGGATAGTTCACCCAAAAATGAAAATTCTGTCATTAATTACTCACCCTCATGTCATTCCACACCTGTAAACCTTTGTTCATCTTCAGAACACAAATTAAGATATTTTTGTATGTATATTGTAAATTGTTGAATAAAGTTTTTTTTTTTCCGCACACAAAAAGTATTCTCGTAGGTTCATAACATTAAGGTTGAATCACTGATGTTGCGTGGACTATTTTATCAATGTCCTTGCTACCTTTCTGGACCTTGAACGAGGTAGTTGTGTTGATGTCTATGGAGAGTCAGAAAGCTGTTGGATTTCATCAAACATATCTTCATTTGTGTTCCGAAGATGAGCGAAGGTCCTGTGGGTTTGGAATGACATGAGGGTGAGTAATTAATGACAGAACTTTCATTTTTGGTTGAACTATTCCTTTAACCAGTTTAACTAGGTTTTTACCTTAGCATTTTACAGTCATTTACTGTTACATTTTCACTATTTATTTTTTAACTGGGTGACCTCATAATACTCATAATTGCTATTTTCACAAACTTGTGTTTTTGTAGTTTACACATAGATGATATTACTTTTGTTTTCATAATCTTGCACTTCGAAGTTCACATTTTCAGGCCCTCTAAATGCTGTTGTCATTTAAACAAACAGATAAAATGCATACAAAGTTTTCCATTTTAAATCTCTAAATCTAATTAGCCTAGTCACAAAACCATATGGGCCACTTTTATGGAACTTTTTTCCCATTTCATGATTTCAAACTTACATATAACCAGATTGAGCAAATAGTACACTCTAAAAAATGCTGGGTTAAAAACAACCCAACTTGGGTTATTTGGCAACCCATCATTTTACTAGTCTTAAATTGCCACCTGTATTGTTGTCATGTTTAATCAGATTGTCCAAGATGTCCTGGAAAAACAGTTTGTTTTGATTAAAGGGTTAATTTACTGAAATCAAAGTAGTCATGTACTCACCCTCATGTCATTCCTAACACTTAAAACTTTTGTTCATCTTCAAAACACAAATGTAATTACTTGAATGAAATCAGATTTCTGTCCCTTCGTTGACAAATACCATTATGATGCTTCAGAAAGTTCATAAAGAGATCATAAAACTGATCCATATGAATTGAGTGGTTTATTCTATATTTTCTAAAGAGACTTGATTGCTTTGTATAATGAACAAATTGAATTTAGGCTTTTTATTCACATATGTGAACCACAAAACCAGTCATAAGGGTAAATTTGAGATTTATACATCACCTGAAAGCTGAATAAATAAGCTTTCCATTGATGTATGGTTTGCTATGATAGAACAATATTTGGCCAAGATACAACTATTTGACATCTGGATTCTGAAGGTGCAAAAAAGCAAAATATTGAGAAAATCGCTTTTAAATTTGTCCAAATGAAGTTCTTAACAATGCACGTTACTAATCAAAAATTAAGTTTTGATATATTTACAGTACAGTAGTATTTTACAAAATATCTTCAAGGAACATGATCTTTACTTAATTTTGACCCATACAAATGTATTTTTTGGCTATTGCTACAAATATACCCCAGCGACATAAGACTGGTTTTGTGATCCAGGGTCACAAACATTTATCAACTGAAACATCAGATATGGTAAACAAAAGCTCAAGCATGAGAACCAGTGAGATTCATTCTCGTGTTATGCAGTATCGTTTGAGCTTTCACAGGAACCGTGTTTGCTTATTGCTGTTTGTGAATAAAAGCCTAATTTCAATGTTTATTATATAAGTTGACTGTCTCATCAAAATTTTTTACTAAACTGCTCAATTCATGTAAATTACTTTATCTCTCTGAAAACTTTTTAAGCATTAAAGTGGTAGCTGTGTGGACTCAATGCATGGACAAAAATCTCAGTTTTCATTAAAGTATATTCACACCTGTGTTTCAAAGATTAAAAACAAGACTTCCGAGTGTGGAACAACATGAGTGTCAGTAAATATCAGAATTTTCATTTTGGGTGAACTAACCCTTTAAAGCAGATTTTATCATCAAAAGTTACTAGTGCTGGGTTTTATGCATTTATTAAAGCACCTCTTTTCTTTGTTTAATCTAATTTTTGTTTTTGCTGTTTACAGTCCTGTAACTAACTTGGGTTATTTGGCAACCAAGCGCTGGGTAAATA
This sequence comes from Labeo catla, assembly GCA_012976165.1. Lineage (NCBI taxonomy): Eukaryota > Metazoa > Chordata > Actinopteri > Cypriniformes > Cyprinidae > Labeo > Labeo catla. Next base: position 200,157 of record VONZ01000073.1, read on the forward strand.
TTGGACAGAACATTGGGTTATTTTGAACCAGCTGGTTGGGTTAAATGTTGTTTCATTTAGGTCAACTATTGTTTAAAAAATTATTATATTGGGCTGGAAATTAAATATCACAGAGAATTTTAGAAGCAACAACAAAAATCAAAAGATGAACATTTATTAAGCAAGAACACCCATATACAAAAATATAAGACAAATTGAATTTATTTTGGGTGAATACAGCATAGTTTACAATATATACATTTAAACTTGTTTAACAAGCATTTATGAATTTAAATGTGACATTTAAAAGTAGCATTTTAATTCAAGTGTATTCAACCGTTCTCTGTAATCACTTTTCACCGAAATAGTGCTAGTTCTCATGCTGGTGTGTCAGTGGTGATGGGCAGCTGTTTGTTGGAGGGACTGAGAACCTCATACCGCCACCTTGTAACACCACGCCAGCAGAGGGAGCCCTCACCCATTGACTGACTGCTACCGCTTCCTCTGCTGCTTCTATGGTTACTTCCTGTTTGGCAGCCATATAAGCAGGGCCATACCAAACAGAACCCCGCAGAGTATTGTTTTGCCTGTGTGGGCTCTACCAAGTGTTTTCCCTGATTTCATTGCCCTGTTTTGCTATTTCCACGGTTTTGTTTTATTGTCATAGTTTTGTCTTGCTTCATTGCCATAGTTTTTGCCTAGTTTCATAGCCTTGTTTATTTTGCTACTTTGGACTGCTCACTTGGACTTTGACCTTCTGCCTGTTTATTTGGATTACGCTTTTGTCTTGCCTTCGGTTTACTGTTGTTTGGAGATCGACCCTGTCTGTCTTGACTACGCTGTGTTTAATAAAGCTCGCATCTGGATCGAACATGCTTCACTGGAGTCCCGTTACACACCTCAAGTGTGACTCGTAGCTAAAATATGTCATGACTGACTCCATAACCTGCCCATAAACAAACAGTACTGAGATTAGAAAACACATTTTAACATCAAATTAAATTAAATTCTGTATTATAATGAATACAATCTGTTTATGTTATGCAAGGCAAAAGGAGTTTCCATTATTGGAAACGACCGCTGCTGACGCAGCTGACTGACATCTCATCCTTGTATACTGCGTTGTGAAAATAATAAAATTAACAGCACAGTAAATGAAATAAAATGTATGCAAACCTAAGAGGTGCACTAATTCGGCGGCACTAAGAACCATTCTCTTCTGTAGTGGAAGCAAAAACTGATTGTAACTCAGCAGCTGGGTTGTTTCGTCTGAGACAGCCTCAACCCAATGGTTAGAAAAAATAACCCATATTAAAAATAACCCAATAAAATGACCCAACAAGCTGAACCCAGCATTTGGGTTAATAAAAATAACTCAGCATTTTTTAGAGTGCAGAAAAACTATTCAACACCTGGGTAAAAATATTAGAAACAACCCAATAAAATGACCCAGAACATCATTTTTGGAGCTCGACAGCCCTTGGTCACCATGATCCTTAACTGTATGAAAAAGACTACTCTATCCACCTTTTTTTTGTAAGAATGTGTAATTTGTAAATTTTATGGGTCAAGCTTTCAGTCTCATTGCGTCCAGCTATTTTTAGCTACACAAAACAGCTCGTTTTGCTGCTTGATATTGCAAATTGGTGTGTCTTTAAATATTATTTTAATGTGTTATCATAATTATTAACACACTGGTTTGTAGTGCAAACAGTTTTACAGTTTACTGCGCGTTGTTATTCTTCTTGTTATTTACCTATAGCGGCTTTTTCCATTGAAAAATAACTGCATATGGGTTTGAAACAATATGAGTAAAAATAAAAGAGTTTATTCTTTTAAGTTAATTGTGCTCACTACAACACATTAAACATCAGCACTCAACCCTTCTTTTCTCCCCGCTCAGCGCTCTGCGTTTCATCCTTCTGTTTCCTCCTCCACCACTTCACCTCCACTGCGCGTCCCAAACCAGCCCACTGTTTTCACACCCTCTCAAGCTCGAAAAAAACAATTACATAACTCACTGTTGCCCAACAGAGCTTATGCCACTGCTGTGAAACGTAGAGCATCGGGCATGCAGCGGGTGTGATTAAACTTAGGCGTGTTGATCAGCGCGGATGCTGTGAGTGTGCCAGGCTGCGGCCGCTCCTGCAGCTGCCCGGGATCGTCGGGTGAGGAGTGATTGGCGTTGTGCTCAGAACAGGTGGGCTCGGTGTGCAGCTGGACCCCTCGTCATCAAACCCCGCTTGATGAGAGCAAACAATTCATAGCAGCGACTTCTGGAGGACAACGTGAACCCAGCAGGAAAAAAACAGATGGTAGCAGCTGAACTGTTAATGATGATGATGATAATGACAATGTTGAAAACACACGTGGCTACAGCTGGGATGTGGACAAAAATGCGTTGTTTAGTTGAACGCGTCAACTAAAATGAGTCAGAAATTAATTTAAGCTTTGAGCTTTAATGTGTTTTTGATTGCTGAAGGAATTTAGAAATGCAAGTGAGTTATCTCCTCCACTCTCTTCCTACAGCCCACTTGTGTGGTGATGAGCAACCTCTTTAGAAGTTGGAGGCTGTTTCTGAAACCTGCTTTCACAGGAAGTATACAGAGGTAGGGAGGCATTAAGGCACATCCAAATCCAAAGTTTAAAGTAAAGCACACTAATGTATCCTTTCCTGTCTATTACATCACACAATCCGGTGTACCAGATACAGTGGTTGGTCTAAAGAATAAAAATGGTGTCGGGTGGAACACTTTAAAGAATTAAACACCCATTTTTTTACATTTACAGAGTGTTTATTTACATTAAGTGCAAATAGCCATCTTGTTAGCAAAGGCTATTTACACTAACTCCACCCACAAATTTCTGGTTTAGCCAGACAAAATTACAAAATAAACCAAACTACAGTAGTGGAGAGTATAGACAGTGGTTCCAATCTACTTTTTTTAATCTCGTTCTTCTTTCTTTTCCCATGGCATTTCGTTTAAAAGAGAAGTTCACTTCCAGAATAAAAAATTCCTGATAATTACTCACTCCCATGTCATCCAAGATGTTCATGTCTTTCTTTCCTCAACCAAAAAGAAATTAAGGTTTTTGAGGAAAACATTCCAGGATTTTTCTCCATATAAATGGACTTCAGTGTTGGGCAGTTTGAAGGTCCAAACTGCAGTTTCAATACAGATTTAAAGGGATCCATTCCCAGCCGAGGAATAAGGGTCTTATCTAGCAAAACGATTAGCCATTTCTTTCAAAAATTATATTTATACACTTTTTAACCACGAATGCAAAGGCCTTTATTAGATGATGTTAGAAAGGTCACGTGTGATGATTTTAAAGTTGGAGGAGAAAATGAGATGGAGTTTTTAACTGAAGTACAGAGACAAAGAACTTACTGTGCGTGACCTTTCCAATAGGATTACGTAATGTGTGAAGACACGCATGCATATCGCAGTGTTTGAGAATGCTGAGCATTTGTGGTTAAAAAAAAAGTGTATAAATATTAATTTTTATAAAGAAAAGGACAGATCATTTTGTTAGATAAGACTGTTGTTCCTCAGCTGGGATCATGTTGAGCTCTTTGAATCTGCACTGAAAATGCAATTTGGACTTTCAAATCAATAGCCACCATTGAAGCCCTGGAATATTTTCCTCAAAAAACATAATTTCTTTGTGACTAAAGAAAGACATGAACATTTTGGATGATATGAGGGTGAGTAAGTTCTTAGCACATTTTTATTTTGGAAGTGAACTTACTCCTTTAAGTAAAAAAATAAAAAAGAAGAAGAAGAAGAAAATATTCAAATAATAACCCGAATACACCTTTACTGATATGTAGGTACAGTATGGTTAGGGTTGTGGGTATATGTAGGGGTGAGCTTTAGGGATATAAGGACAAGTAAGGTCCAAAAAGGAAGCATCCATTTTAATGAAAACAAAAAACACAATGGTGTCATAAAAATAAAACTGATTTGGTTCTCCAAAGAACCTTTGAGTCAAAGGTTCTTGAAATAATGTTTTTCATATGATTTTTTAATATAGTATAAAGAATGTCTTTCTGCTTCCATGAATGTTAAAGTGATAGCTCACCTAAAAATAACAATTTTGTCATTAATTACTTACTGTCATGTGGTTCCATACCCGTAAGACCTTTGTTCGTCTTCGAAACACAAATTAAGATATTTTTGATGAAATTTGAGAGCTTTCTGACCTTGCATAAAGAGCAACGCAATTGACACGTTCAAGGTCCAGAAAGGTAGTAAGGACATCATTAAAATAGTCCATGTGACATCAGTGATTCAACCGTAATGTTATGAAGCTATGAGAATACTTTTTGTGTGCAAAGAAAAGAAAAACGAGAGTACCACAACGCATGCATGTGGTGCTGCTGACGCAGGAGCCAGCGTTCTGATGTGGAATAAAGTCTTTTTGTGTTTCATAAAATTAAGGTTGAATCACTGATGTCACATGGACTATTTTCACAATGTTCTTGCTATCTTTCTGGGCCTTGAACGAGTTGTGTTGCTGTCTGTGGAGGGTCACAAAGCTCTCAGATTTCATCAAAAATATCTTAATTTGTGTTCAGAAGATGAAGGTCTTACAGGTTTGGAACGACATGAGGGTAATAATTAATGACAGAATTTAAATTTTTTGGTGAACCATCCCTTTAAAGGTTATTCATGGAACTGTAATACCAACGAGAAATGGCAATATACAAGCTTTACTGACTGACTGCCAAATAATATTGTTTAAACATTTGGAGGGCCACTTTTACACAAAACTTTGCCTGTTAAGTCATTGACCTCTGGTTTTGTATACAGCCCTCTAGCACAAATGACGCAACTGGATAGGATGAAACGTGTGAACCTGTTAAAGCACTCACACATCTGCCAGCGTTGACCATTAATGTAATGATTATGAAGTTGTAGAGCAGCTCATCACAATGATCAGCTTTATTATAGAGCGAGCCACAGATTATCAGCAGACTGGGAAATATGTAATAAATGGAAAGAATAAAGACCGTGTCTGATGACCCTGCTGTCATGAGAATAAAAGAGTGCATTAGAGAGGACTTGTTATTGGGGAATACATTTTTGTGGACCAATTCACATTCACAATTCACAAAGCCATTCAAAGCATAGAACATTTCTTTTTTGCTTGTTTGTTTTATACTATAAGTAATCTTTCAGAAATAACAGCCCCTGAGGAACATATGTCATATTTTTGAGGGCAGACAAATCAATCTAGCCTCAATTGACAAATGAACGGTCAAATTCATATGCATTTGTATGAGTTTGTACTTTGTACAATTTGTGTACACCCCACTGACCTTTTTATTTATGCAAATCACATCATACAAATTCATACTAAATCATCGCCTCATAAAATAGTTATGTTTTCTCGTGAAATCAGGTTGGTAGTAAATACCATCAGCTATTTGTGTGAGCATCTAAGAGAGAGAGAAAGTTATTTTAAAAACAGCGAAAGAGGAAAGAGCATAGGAAAGAGTCATTTCATATTAATACTTCACATTAAAAGTCTCTCTGATGAATAATTGATTCAGAGGAAAATGTAGCAATTTGACATCCCTGTGTACTAATGAAATGGTATATTAACTTTGTCTCGTTACACCCTTAAGTCAGGATACGTAAGTACAATTTGCAGACAAAACCATTCTACATTAGATGTGTTAGTGGAAATGTACATCAAATATCTGTTATTTGTCATAAATGTGTTTTTGTGACTAAATCCAAGAAGTCTCTGTGAAAAATGATATCTAGTTTTCTCATTTATCTCACCTTGGTTCCTATAAATCTGATAATATTTCACTAAGGTCCTGGGAACATCATCAAAATGAAGACAGTTTTGTTGGACATCTGAGGTGGTGCGTCTGGTTTATCCTGTCAGAATCTCCCTGGGTCTTCACAAGCTGTCATTTTTGCCACTTTGTTACATCCATTTACACATCGGCTCCTCCAGGGCTTGTAATAAAGAGTGATTTCTCACTCTTCAGGTTGTATCTTCACCCTTCATACAGCCTGGACAGTTTGTGTGAAAGCCTCTGTCCATGAGGAAGAATTGCCTCTCCAATGACAATCACATTGTCATGTCAGAATGTTCTCATATCCTGTTTCATTAAACTCTAATTTGGGTTATAAGAGATATTACACTGTCAGGTCCTATTGACCTTGCCATTCTGTGGACGGCACTGCTCATATTAGAAAAGGAGGCAGAGGAGAGGAGAAAAAATAACAAAAAGCACGTTTTCTCACTCTTACAGCTCATTAATACCAGCTTTTCATCTCTGAAGAGTTATTCCCTCACCAAAGCCCCTTTTGCACTGGATGTCATGTTTTATTCAAATACTCCGCATAAGACATGAGTAAAGTTAACACAATATAATCAAATATTCAATAATTCTTTTGTAGTTCATCTTTTCCTCTCTCCGACAGACTTCACGTCTTTCTTCTATAGTGTTTCTCAATTGGTCAGGAATTGGTACTTCCAGCCAGACCACATGTTTGTACTGCTCATAGTTGGTTGTCGTATAAGGCACATATTATATGAGAGAGTGAAAACGGCCCACAAAAATATTCAAAGATTTGATTCTCTCCCATCTGAAATAGCAAAATAATTACTGTCATCAGCAGCAGCAATAATAAAGCAACAGCATTTTGGATGACTTTGGGTGTTTATCAGCCCCAACTGTGAAAACAAGATTGTTTGAGATTTAATTATTGTCCCGAATTAGTTTTTGATGCAATCTGCTAAAAAGAGAGCATCCAACCAATGCAGCACATTACATCCTCTTGCACTTTAATTACTGATGATGATGATGGTTTACTGTTTCAGCTCAGCTCTCAACGCTACTCCCCAGTGTTATTTTGGGTATGCATCAGACACTTCATTACTGATGCTTTAAAATACAAGCTTTTCTATTTGCAAGAGAAGCCTCTGCTAAACATCAGCTCAGAGAAATGTTGAATTTGCACAATTTTCATTGAATATTTTAACAAATTGCTTAGTTTTTTAAGAAACTACACTGGTGGGTTCACAGACAGCAGAAAAAAACAACAATATTAAAATAGAAATTATAAAATTCAGCCATATATTAATAGTTAAATATAATATTAATCTAATATGTGACCCTGGACCACAAAACCGGGTATATTTGTAGCAATAGCCAGCAATAGTGTATTGGTCAAAATTATCGATTTTTCTTTTATGCCAAAAATCATTAGGATATTGAATTAACATCATGTTCCATGAAGATATTTTGTAAATGTCCTTCCGTAAATATATCAAAGCTTAATTTTTGATTAGTAATATGCATTGCTAAGAACTTCATTTGGACAATTTTAAAGGCGATTTTCTCATTATTTGGATTTTTTGCACTCTTAACATTCCAGATTTTCAAATAGTTGTATCTCAGCCAAATACTGAGCTATCATAACAAACCAATCATTGGAAATCTTATTTATTCAGTTTTTAGATGATGTATAAATCAATTTAAAAAATTGATGACCAGTTTTGTGGTCCAGGGTCACATATATGAATAAAATAATAAATAAGCATATAAATAAATATGCTAGCCAAATTAAGCATGTGCCATCATGACAGGCTGCATAACATACCCTTGTCCTTGAAAACCTAAAATGCATTAAATATATAAAAAGAACAAGGATCAGCATGGTTTATACTGAACATAATATATTTTGTGTAACACATTATTATCTGCTGAGAATCCTGGAAACATAGAAACCTGAAACAATCAAAATACAAACCAAACTCAGAAAATATAAATAATATATGTATATACTGTATATACAGTTCAAAAGTTTAGACACCCTCCCCTTTGAGAGTCATTAAAAATGTTAATTATTTTACCAAAATAAGAGGGATCATACAAAATGAATGTTATTGTTTATTTAGTACTGACCTGAATAAGATATTTCACATAAAAGATGTTTACATATAGTCCACAAGACAAGAGTAAATACTTGAATTTATAAGAATGACCTGGTTCAAAAATTTACATACACTTGATTCTTAATAGTGTGTTGTTACCTGAATGATCCACAGCTGTTTTTTTTGTTTAGTGATGGTTGTTCGTGAGTCCCTTGTTTGTCCTGAACAGATAAACTGCCCGCTGTTCTTCAGAATCCTTCAGATCCCACAAATTCTTTGGTTTCCAAGCATTTTTGTTTATTTTAACTTTTTCCAGCAATGACTGTATGATTTTGAGATCCATCTTTTCACACAGAGGACAACTGAGGGACTCATATGCAACGATTACAGAAGGTTTAAATGCTCACTGATGCTTCAGAAGGAAAAAAAACATGCATTAAGAGCTGAAAGGTGAAAACTTTTGAACAGAATGGAGATGTGATCATTCTGGTAACAACACAGTATTAAGAATCAAGCGTATTCATGTGAAATATCTTATTCAGGTCAGTACTAAATAAACAATAACATGAATTTTGTATGATCCCTGTTATTTTGGTAAAATAATTACCATTTTTAATGATTCTAAAACGGGGGTGTAAACTTTTGACCTCAACTGTATTGGGCTTATGCAGTTCAACTTCATAAAGATCTTTTTTACTTCAAAACTTTGCTTCCGGCTAAAATATAAGTGCTCTTATCCATAATATTGCTTTTTCCAGTTAAAAAGTTGTTGCATCTGATTTAGGAGAGAAATATCAAGCTCATTTCACAAGCAAAAACAGTCCAAAACAATTCTAAACAAATATATCAGTGGATCTTGTTGTGAGAGGACAACAGAGGATGGAGTTAAGTTAAAACGCCTTGATGGATTTGTTTATGACAAACACACTTTTCACTTCACAAGACGTTAAGTGATGGTCTGAGTCATTATTATGAAGTTTTTATGAGCTATTTGGACTTCTTGGATGGCGTGAGGGAGTAAATTTTCAGCTTTTTTGTGTTTTTTACTTTGGGGTGAACTGTTCCTTAATGCATTCCAAGGTTTGATTTACAGGACATTTTTGTAGTTGATGTCCAATGTAAAATTACATCAGTTAAGAAGTGGTTTTGCATGTTTTATAATTCTTGAACTTATTGTACCCGGTTGTAAGTGCCATGGCTATGGATAGTAAGCCATTTTGTATTCACATTGTTTGTGTGTGTGTGTTTTAACAGTTGTTAATGTGTATGCATGTTTTTCTTTGCACATGTCTGTGTGTTTGTATGCATATCATTGTACACACTGGAAGAGATGAAGGGGAAGAGAAAAAAACTGTTTTCACATTTTAACTCAGTATCCCTTATGAGCTCCCTAAAGAGCCCCAGAGACACGGCAAATGGAGGAAATGAATGATTTATTTACTTTTTGAATGCGCCGCAAAATATGCAAACGTCAGATGAAAAGCCTAAGCAAATCTATCTCCCTGAGGCAACAACACTGTGTTAAGTTGCTCCTTGAAGTCATCATAAAGCTTTAAAAACTGACCATGAAACCATTTTTCCTTTCCTCATTATGGGACTCGGAACTATTAAACAGATGCCTCACTTGTGCATTTACATTTGAGGTTTGGGATTGAATTTAAGTAGATGATTTGCTTTCATAAGGAAGGTAATATAAGGTATCTGAAGGTGCCTCAAGGAGCAATCTGTCATTGTAAAGATTGTGTAAGTTCCTGGTTTAATAAACCTAGCACTGCTGATGCTGTGCGCAACTGATACAGCTACAAGCAGAGTTGAACAAATATGTACACAGCTGTAAACATTCAGATAACTGCCAAAAAATAGCAGATACCTTTTAAAAGCACACTCAACAGAACCTTTATTTTAAGGAGTGTATAGTCACTCCACCTTGCATTTAAGTCCACTTCCAGATTTACAGATAATGTACTCATCCCGTTGTCATCCAAGATGTTCATGTCTTTTTTTCTTCAGTCGTAAAGAAATTATGTTTTTTGAGGAAAACATTTCAGTATTTCTCTCCATATAGTGGACTTCTATGGTGCCCCAAGTTTGAACTTCCAAAATACAGTTTAAATGCAGCTTCAAACGATCCCAAATGCGATTGTAAACAATCCCAGCCGAGGAAGAAGGGTCTTATCTAGTCAAACGATCGGTTAAAAATAATACAATTTAAATACTTTTTAACCTCAAACGCTCGCCTTTAAAAGCACCAATCACCTTTTCAGGGCATTGCAATGCTCCGTATTGCATTCATAGCAATTATAAAACTAAAGAGCGAAATAAGCACAATTTCTAATGACATTTTTATCAGTTTTTATTCCTAATTTGAAAATGTTAGATTTCAGTTTTTGTGCTGTACTGCCATACTGACCAACGCAGCATTAACAAAAATTACACACAAACATTTTTATGTATATTCAAAAGCTTCTGGACAAGCTGTTCATAATGAATCTGTCAGATAATTGTAATGAAACATTGGCAAGCTTATCATTTTTATCACTTACTCTATTATAAAACACTTAGCCAACTCTCTTTGTATAACAAATGACTGACAGCAATCTTATCTCTGACCTTTAAGTATGATTGGATTTGAATTGATTTTGCGAAGCCTCGTCTTTGCGGATGCAGACGTTAAGTGCCTTGCTTGGGGGCACGATGGTGGCGCCTGGAGCAAAAACTACTGAAATCCAGCGGGAACCACTTCACTCAGCTTTTTAACAGTGATGGAATTAAGATGTTCAAACTTCCTGATTATTTGTGCTTCTAAAGCAATGTTCTGTGCCTAAAAGTGGTAAAATAATAAAACTATTTGTAATAATGGAGAAAACATGTCTAAACAACATCATGAGCAAAGACATTATGCCCAGTTTTCACTAACAAAAACAACACAGAATAACAGAGCCGTTCATTACAGTGAACAATATGATGATGTTGTACATGGTTTGTGCCCTCATTAGATCTTTTTTCTTTAGATTGACTCAAATATGTTTTTTGTTCCATGCGCTGTGATGGTATAACAACTCCCAATTAAAAACAGGCGAGTATTGTACTGTATATCCAGCAATAACAATGGTGTGATTGTCCTCATGGGCCGGAACACACAATCCCTACACATCTAACCCTGACTGACTGATGATCAGATCTGAACCTTTATCGTGCATGGGATCAGTCTCTGACTGTTCTCTGACTTATAAATCAAGAAAGTACTTAAGTAATTTAACAGGAAAGACTGAGGTAAGTTGTAAAACCAGTCAGTTTAACCAATTATAAATGAGCAACAGGAGTGAAATGTCTATTATACATGAGCACCAACCTCCAGTATTACAAAATAGCACAATTACAGGTCAAAAAAACAAGGTAAGGAAAAAAAATGTATTTAATTTCATTTTGCATCTGGCTTATAATTTGATCTGTGACCATGTTATAAAACATCCTCACACAAATATTTACTTATTTACTTTTTAAATGTCTTATCAGATGAGTAGGGTTATAATTTTCCAATGTACATGCCTGAAGTTTTCAATTTTGCTTGCTGTTTTAAATTAAATTGTTTCAAATGGAATAGAGGTGGCTGAGGAAGTACAATAAATGTATACAGTCAGTCTGGTAGTAAGGTAGTAAGTAGTAAGTAAGTAGTAGTAGGTAGTAAGTACTAGTCAAAAGATTTTTAATGTTTTTTAAAGAAGTCTCTTTTGCTCATCAAGCCTGCATTTATTTGATCCAAAGTACGGCAAAAACAGTAAAATGTTGAAATATTTCTACTATTTAAAATAATTGTTTTCTACTTTAATATATTTTAAAATGTAACTTATTCCTGTGATTTCAAAGCTGAATTTTTAGCATCATTACTCCAGTCACATCATCCTTCAGAAATAATTCTAATATTCTGATTTGCTGCTCAGAAAACATTATGTTGAAAATATGAATTTGAAATAGAAAACTTTTGTAACATTATAAATGTCTTTATTATCATTGTTGATCAATTTAAATCATTCTTGCTAAATGAAAGTATTAATTTCTATAATTTCAATAAAGCTTTTGAATGGTAAAGTGTATAATGTTACAAATGCTGATCTTTGGATCTTTCTATTCATCAAGGAATCCTGAAAAAATTCTACTCAGCTGTTTTAAATATTGATAATAATAATAATAATCTGAACAGCAAATCAGCACATTAGAATGATTTCTGAAGGATCATGTGACACTTGAAACAATGAAGACTGGAGTAATGATACTAAACATGTAGCTTTGATCACAGGTATAAATTACATTTTAAAATTTGTTAAAATAGAAAATGGTTATTTTAAATAGTAAAAATATTTTAAAATGTAACCATTTTTGCTGTATTTTAGATCAAATATATGCATGGCCGGTGAGCAGAAGAGACTTCTTTAAAAAACATTAAAAATCTTACTGTTCAAAAACTTTTGACTGGTAGTTATTTAATTTTTTTGTGTAGTTATATCATTTTAACATAGATATTGATCAATTTAATAAAAGTATTTTGCATACTTTACATTAATTTACACAGTTTAGTGATAATAGGAGATTTATAAACAAATCTGTAGTAGATACACTACTGTTCAAAAGTTAGGGGTCAAAATATATATATTTTTAATGTTTTTGAAATAAGTATCTTTTTCTCAATAAGGTTGCATTTATTTAATTAAAATACAGTAAAGTATTATAGTAATAGTAAAAACAGTATGCTAATTTTGTGACATTATTGCAATGTAAAATAATTGTTTTCTATTTTAATATATTTTAAAATGAAATTTATTCCTGTGATGAAAAGCTGAATTTACATTATTACTCCAGTCTGTAGTGTCAAATGATCCTTCAGAAATCATTTTAATGTGCTGATTTGCTGATTTACAATTTTTTTTCTGGATTCTTTGATAAATAGAAAATTCAAAAGAACAGCATTTATTTGTAACAGAAATCTTTTAAAACATTATACAGAATGTGAACAAACATTAATTTCCTCATAATACTTGTTATCCCAACGGCCTACGGGTTTCTACAGGGACCGGTTTCAAAACTAGGGGGCAGCTGTTACCTGGTGAAAGGAGTGGTTTAGTATGGCATTACGCCAAAAGGGCGGGGTTATGTACCGGTAGGTGGGAGGAGTAATAGTTTCAAAAGTGCAAACGCAAAACAGCAGGGGAAAAAAAAAACCTCATAATTGGGAGTTTCACCTGGGGCGGCGTATGTAAACAATGTAATAACATCAACAACACGCTTCACAGGAACAGTTTACAAAACTCGCCGCTCTCGGACTTATAAACCAGTGGCGTTAAATGAAGCGTGTAATTTCATACAACACGCTACGTAACTCATGCGAAGCGTGCGCCCTTTAAAAGGTTATTCGAGGACAGATTGTAAAACTTCAACTTGAGTATCGTTAAAATGAAAACGCACACTTAAAAATACGATTCCCAATGATATGTTTCGGATGGTAAGTAAGCATTTGTGCTTCTAAAATAGCGGGTTAACTCGCCGTCGCTAGTGACAACTGAATCTAGGCAACGCTGATAACAAGCGTGATTTAGCCACCCAAAACTCAAGTAGGGATAACTGCAGGCTGGAGCAGATTTATTTGAGTGGGACACAACTATAGTGGTCTCTGGTAGGATTACCCCATCTGCTATCCTCAGGCACCAGCCCATGATTGAAAGTACGAGATGGGCTGGGCCGCCTAGTGTCTTTTGTGGTGGTGTATGACAATAGAGAAGAGCTGAAGGTGATCGTGGGAGCGGTAGCATCACCGTATTACTCTTCACGGAGAACGAACAAGGACACCACATCTGCTCATATCCGTCTGACAAAGCTACCATAAGTTTATCCACGACCACAGTAAGCCGGTTATTTGACGCGAACTGGGCGAACTGGTCTCACTCCTCCTCCTCCTCCACGCGTGGGCTGCTGGCGCTAGGAACTGGAGAGCGGCACGAGAGAGCTCACATCCCAGCGTTCAACTCACAATATCGGATTCATTCGTTAACGGCGGATGTAATTTATCGAAGGAAACCGTCCAAAGGCTTTAACCACACAAGCGTCTCTTAACAAACACGGCTGTTGTTCGGGGCTGGATATCCATGTTTTAACCGCGGGAAACGCATCTGACTCGGGAGAAATTGAATCGTTGTGGAGTCGGTATACGCACTTTCACGCGGTCCGAACAGGTGTACGCGTTCATAACTCCATCCGGACTGATTTATGAAGGTCTAAGTGACGATTAGGAATTTATAACCACATTTGCATTTTTCTGCAAGATCTGGACTTAATCGGCACTGCTGAGAACTATGGATATCAAATGGCTTATTATAGCCTTTGCGGTTTTGGGTAAGTTATGTTTCTACTACACATTTTATCATTTCGTGACCCCCCTGTTTAATTACCCTCAGAGCTGATTAATAAGATGCCCTTTTAATTCAATACATGAACTTGTTGCTGTTTTTGTGTCATTTTTGATTAATGGTCCTGGTATTTAAGAGGATACATTGACGCGTAGGATACACGTTAATAATCTCTGGTGATGCTCGATTTTTTTCCTCATCTGCGTCGAGACGTTTCCATGTGCATGTGGATTCATGTAGTCCAAGTTATAAAGCTTTTCTAGTATGTGTAGTACATACTGGAATATTGAATCTTTGGTGTGGTCCAGTGACTAAGTTGTCACCACTTAAACACTGACAGTGATAGTAAATTAATCAAGGATATTGGAAGTTATCTCAGTTCGTTTGTATGTTGTATGTTGGATTTTTTTTTTTAATCTTATATGCTAAAGATTCTGTGTTTTCATTAAAACATCTTAAAGCGGTTATTTTGTCTACATACCATCTATGAATATTATTCAAGATTATGTATGCTTGTATATACATGTGTGACAGGACCACGAAAGGGTCATAAGGCTAAATTTTTTGAAATTTAGATTTGAAAATCTGGAATCTGAGTGTGCAAAAAAATCAAAATACTGAGAAAATCATCTTTAAAGATGTCCAAATGAAGTTTTTAGCAATGCATATTACTAATCAAAAATTATTTTTTGATATATTTAAGGTAGGAAATATACAAACATGAACATGAGCTTTATTTAATATCCTAATGATTTTTGGCATAAAAGAAATTGATAATTTTGATGCTTACACTGTATTTTTGGCTATTGCTACAAATATACCCGTGCTACTTAAGACTGGACTTGGTCCAGGGTCACATATGTGGATAATGTGGTGTTTTTACACCATTGCAGTGAAAAGGTGCATACGAGCATGGATTTGAATGTGAAATGTCAAGTGCTTATAAGTCCATTTACTTGTTTAACATGGATGTAATGGTGGCTGAGTTGATTGTGACCTCAACAGTGTGCTCTGACTTGTTATCCTTGTTTTTTTTTTTTGTTTTTTTTTACCCCCCACTTTGACAAACATGAGGCAGCTGGGTCTCAACAGCTCTGGTCAGATGAGTGGGGTTTGGTGTGGGGTTAATGTTGATTTAGAAAGCCCAGCAGGAGATTAATGTTCCTTTATGGGAGACATTAAATCAAGTAAACACAGGAGCACATTGATTGATTTGAGGGCACTACACACAGTTTCACTCTTGAAGTGCACTTAGTATTTCTTTTTTGTCTAATTACAAATTGCAAAGAAATGAACAGCTCTTTTGAGAAATGGTATTAAAGTGATTTTTACTCGCATTGAAGACTTGAGACTTGTCTTGTAGAAAAATCTAATTTTGGAGCAGGTTGTCCTCTTATGGGCGACGTCATGTTGACATCACATAACTGGCTGTTATGAAATTTATGTAGATGTGGTTCATGTTGGAACGATGGTATTTATGAGATGAACAGTCATGAGTGGTCATGATGTAATTATAAATGTTAGATTTTCTTTGAGCCCTGAATTACCAAGGTGGAAGCGTTTCAGTGAGGAAAATATGGTGGGTTCAAGCATTTAGTTGAGAGTGAATTTGTTGAAGTTAATATTTTCATTTACAATAACACTAGCTAAGTGTATGATAGTAGTATTGTACAATTACAATAGAATATGTAATGTAGTTTTTAGCACCTACATAAATTGAATATAAACAAAAAAGCAAAAACACACTGGATGCACATTTATTTATCATTTTGTGGAAGTAGAGTTAAAAACCTTGCTCTATTTCTTTTGTAGAAAAGCTACATCACCATCTTTCTCCAACCAAGGTGATATGAACCCACATGACCTTGTAATTTTTATGATTTCCCAACTCATAAGAACTTCCCAGGAGAATTTGAATGTGCAATTACTGTGACTACTACTAATTATAACAGTGGCAATATATAACCATAAAAATGCTGATTGTGATAAATTACAGCTAAATGTAGGCCTACATAAAAACATACTGAGTACAGCTTTAAGCCTTCTAACAACCTTCTAACAACTGTTTTAAATCTTGACCTACTGCTTGAGGGCATAGACAAGTTTGTTTCTTAAGTTTATGACACAGAAACACGCCTTGTCCTTACAAGCTAGACATCACTCACACCTGGAGTCAGACTCACCTGTGTGACATCACAGGCTGTAGTGTGTCATTGGGTTAATGAGTCAAACAGACATGCTCAAAACAGATGTGAGTTCAGTTTATGATCTTGATGCATCTCTTTTCATGATGCTATAGTCTAGGTCAGGGATCATCAAATCTAACCCACAAGATCCACTTTTCTGTAGAGTTTAGCTCTAACCCTAATCAAACATACCTGCTAATCAATGGTCGTTTCTCAAAAGGAAGGCTGCATCCGCTGGAGGTCGGCTTCATAGGCTGCGTATGTCATCAAGTCTGGTTTATTTCAGTTAACTGAGCATTACATTCGCGAGTCATAAGCATATTACAGCAATTTACACTTCGCTAAAAATAATGGTCAAATTCATAACCGTTAATAGGGATGTCACAATTCTCAATATAATATCGAACCAATCAGTACGACATCCACGGT
The DNA here is from genome assembly GCA_012976165.1 of Labeo catla. Taxonomy (NCBI): domain Eukaryota; kingdom Metazoa; phylum Chordata; class Actinopteri; order Cypriniformes; family Cyprinidae; genus Labeo; species Labeo catla. The sequence continues at coordinate 217,054 of VONZ01000073.1, forward strand.
TCGATACACGCTTGTGAATTGCAGTTTTTCGGTTTTGCATTTAAAATAACTTCCTTGTTTTATTTCTCTCGGGAATTTGCTGTGTGTGTCTGCGATTTCATGTGCTGAAATGAGGAAACGCTTCCCTGCTTATATTTGAAAAAGCAACACACGCAGAGCATCTTCCATTCTAATGACATGCAATAAGCCTTTCTAAACTTGTTGTCCAAAAAAAAGATTTATAAAAACAAGTTATAAAAAACATCATAACTTGTTTTTAATTTACAACATCAGTAGAGTGTTTAAAATAACTTCCTTATGTGATCTGATGTGGATTCTTATCACAGAATGAGGCAGACAATAGATTCTATACGTATATTCAATGCGTGTCGATTAGCAATGGCTTATGAAAATACATGAGATGGCTTGAAGGACACAGATAAACCATATATTATTGCAGACGAGTGTTTATTGTCCTTACATTTCATCATTCAAAACGTTTAACGTTATATCTTGTTTTTATTTAGTTACGGCAATAGCGATGCCTTCATTCATATTAGAGAAGCTGGAACAGAACGTCATTAGTAATACTTCTTTGATGCATATTTGGATTGAAAATATGAAGCCCATTCTATTTTGCATAAAAATCAAAAAAATAATCCCTCTCTCAAAAGAAAATTAAGCAGACATACTAAACCATGCCTTTTCCAGCGTACAAAGGTTTACGGGAATATTTTGTTAATTTGTTGCAAAAAAAAAAAACCTGTGTTTAAAACCGTGTTAAAAAACTGAGGTACATATTGAACTGGGGAATAACTGTATTGTTGTATCCCTAGTTAATATTTAAAAAAAAGATGATCTTTAACATATGCAGCCTGCAAATGCGACCTCCGGAGGATGCAGCCTTCCGTTTGAGAAACGGCCAATGTCTTCAGGATCATTAGAAAATCACAGGTAGGTGAGTTTGATCAGGATTGGAGCTACTCTCTGCAGTACATTGGCCCTTCAGGAGAAGATTTCAGGAGCCCTGGTCTAGGTGATTGGCTAAAAAACTGCTGGACAGCTGAAGCTGTGTTTGTGTTGTGGGAAAGCACGTTTTGTTCATGAAGTAGATTAATATGACATTGAGCTTGGACTCCCATTGGATTAACCGGACTCCCATTGGATTAACCTAACCCCCCATAGACTGTATCCCTCATATCCGTGATAAGTGGAGTCAGGATAGAACAGGCTGCGATTTCATTAATTGACACTCCTTTCCTCATGCAAAATACTTTTAAAGCTGCAATCTTTCCCCTATAGTGCCAGTTGCAGACACAACCATCAATGTTTACGTTCACATATTCTACTCATACCTCCCTCCCCCATTCGTTTTTGTCCCCTTTCTCTTTCTCATCACACAAGCAAATACCGTCATACTCATTCACACAAACTCTCTACCTCCTAACAAACAACAGATGGCTGTACCATCCTGGACAAGAGGTGTGTTAGTTCTGCAGGGAGGGGCCTGGGTGAGAATGGAGCATTGGCTATTGCTTTCCTATAACTTTTGATCTTAAACAGAAATGGCGTCAGTGGTCAAACGAGCGTGAGAAGTATGGATAATTTGTACCGTTTTTGGCCTTTTTATAGTATTGCGTTACTGTAGCAAGCTCCCTAGATCTTTTGATAAATCCTTTAGCGCTGAGTTTCTGTTAAATTACATGCAAGTTATCGTATTTCAGTAGAGAAGATCTCAGTAGAGAAGAACGCAGGGGAACTCGAGGGTTTTTGAGGAAAAGCATGAACGGCTCATTTTCATATTCACATAGGCAGGTGAGCTGGATGTGTGTGAAGCACACTTTTCTCGAATAGAGCAGAAAATATTTAGCTTCTCATTCTGAGCGAACAGCTTCCTACCCCCGTTCCTGTGTTATTCTCTAAAACTGCTGGCAAAACAGCAGGAGAGGCCATAAAAACCTTCCTCGTTCACGCAAAGTTAATAGGCCCACAAACCGGTAAACACAACCGTAAAAAGCTTTTTGTAGTGCCACTGTTGTATTCATAATTAGCTTTCCTCACTCGTGGGAAATACTTTTTTTATAGGACCCTCGTGGCGTAGGGCAAGGCGACATGGCCAAAAATATTATTACGCTATTGATATTTATCTTGATATTCATTAATGAGGAGGGAAATGCTTTCCACATGTTTTTTAGACCTTGAGAATAAAGGTTAAACATAACTTATTTAGTCACAGTTAAACTACATAGAGTAGGCTAAATCTTAATTTAGGGCCTTAATGAAATCAATTTAGTTTTTTTCCTTTAATTCTGTGTTTTTCAGTTTATTTTTTTGAATTTTGTTTTATGATTTAATACAAACTTATCAAATTAACTCAAATGAAAATACTTAGCAGTTGTTTTGCTTATTTCTGCTGTGATAGGTTGTTTAATGCAGTTTAGATGAATCCATATCAAGTAAAAATGTCCATCGCTTGTCATCATTAGTCCAATTTTATCGCAGTCTCTATATGATATTGTTAATCGCCCAGCCTAATGTAATGTGCATGCTTACCATGCTTATCAAGATGTTACACTTGTGGTATTGTGGTCTGCAGATAGGGCTAGTGTGTGGGTGCTAGATAATGTTTTACTGTGTTTGTCTGCTCGCAGTGTTTGTTTATGCAAAAAGTGTCCCCATAAGCAATGTTATGCCTTTTGAGAAACACGCTAGCCTCATAGTATGCTAATTTTAACTACTTTTCATCCATTTTAATGCAGCTTTTTGAAGACTGTAGAGGAAGTTGTCACAGGGAGAGTGACAGAATGGAAAAAGTGAGTGCTAGAGAGAGAGAGATTATTCAAGGTGTTTGTCTGAAGCCTTTATTAGCCTCCCACTGACTCGGGCACATTAGCCGAGCTTAGCATCCCTGCATGGAGTTAGCAAAAAACAGTGCTCTCATTTCCTGACACTCAGGCTGGGCTTAATAAAGCCTCACTGAGTGGATTTTGGTTTTATTAGAAATACTGAGGAAATTAAAGGTGCTGTAAGCAATTTCAGACTTTTTTCTAACAATGTTTTTGCTAACTTCAACCACATGCCCTTGTCATGCAAAACCCCCCTGCAGCGTCCTATCTGCCTTTTGTTAGGTCTGTTAGCCCTTTATTGGGATATTTTGTTCTAGCTCATCAAAAAAGAGCTTTTCTTAACTAGTAAGCTACGCTAATAGGACAAACTGATATTTTGCTAACCAAAGGCAAAATGGTCACAAAATAGTCAAAATTTTAATTAGCTTTGCTTAAAATGTCATAGATAAACACATTATGCAATTAAGAAGAAATTCAGCCTAAACAGATTTTCTCTTATTTCTAATTAGGAATCACATAGTGGCTCTTAAGTTGATAATGTTATGATAACTTGAACTTTAGTAAGCGAGTGAGTTCATTCAGGCATGAATTCTTTAGTTCAGTGCTTGTCAATGTTAAACGCAGTATTCGAAGGCTGCCATTAGAGAGACTAAGAGAGAATATATTTTCAATATTTCTTCTATAATTATAACAAAGCTGCTTGCTTTTAAACTTTTATTTATTAATTTTTTGCTTTTTATTTTTTTTATTAATAGTTGGGGTCGACTGATTATCAGCACAGATATTAACTCTTTGCCCCCCAGCTTTTTTGAAAAAAAAAAAAAAGGCAGCATTTTTGCTAATTTTTGATAAAATTTCATGGCCCCCAGAATATTTTGTTGTATGAATATCTGAACATGCAATACATCAAAATAAAGAACAGAGCCTCTACTTTTAAACTAAAATTGGTTTTATTCTAGCTTAAAGCATTATTTTATCAACACCAGAATGTAGGCAAGTTTCATAGAAAAAGCAGCTCCCTTGCCTGTGTGTTTTTTTTATTTATTTATTTTTTTGTTTGGGAGATTCTGGACTCATCCAGGAGATGAATAATAGCGACCCTGAGTGTATAACGTGCATAAAATGAAGAAACCCATAAAATTCTGGTAAGGAAAGAGTTAAGCATTTTTGTGGTTAGCGGTATCTGTCATTTTCATAGCCGATTTGCAGATAAAACAATTTAAAAGCATTTAAAGAAAGTTTTTGTCAGAGACATTAATTTTCATCTTTACACCATACGTTCAAAATATCGGTTATCGGTCTACTTGATCCTAAATAATCTGTATCTGCATTGGCCCTGAAAAGCACATATTGGTCGACCCCTAATTAACAGAAACAAGAAGTATTTATTTATTACAATGACCACAATTCATTTTGTGATATTTATTTTTACCAGAAGTTTCAAGAACTATATGTTCTTAAATAAAAATAGTTGTTGGGGGAAGTATGATATCAGTGCACATTCTGAGTTAAATGAGTAGTTTGCTTCCAGTACGAAAATTCACCCCCTTGTCATCCAAAATGTTCCTGTCTTTCTTTCTTCAGTCGTAAAAAAATAGTTTTTTGAGGAAAACATTTCAGGATTTCTCTCCATATAATGGATGTCTATGGTGCCCCCGAGTTTGAACTTCCAAAATGCAGTTTAAATGCAGCTTCAAACAGCTCTAAATGATCCCAGCTTTTTTAATTAAAAAAAATTACAATTTATATACTTTTTTAACCGCAAACGCTCGTCTTAGGCTAGCTCTGCGTGAACTGCATGTATTCCTGTTTATGACAGTTAGGGTATGTTGACAAACTCCCATCTCATTTTCTCCTCCAACTTCAAAGTCATTCTACATCGCTGTTTTTTTTTCCTTTTTTTTGTAAACGGCGTTTGATCTTCTTTGCATGTTCACTTTGTAAACACTGGGTCGGTACTTCTGTAGGACAATTTTGAAGTTGGTGGAAAAAATGAGATGGGAGTTTTTCGAGATACCCTAACTGTCATGAACAGGAATACACCCAGTTTATGCAGAGCTAGACCAAGACGAGGGTTTGCGGTTAAAAAGTATATAAATTGCAGTTTTTTCAAAAATAAAATAACAGATCGTTTTGCTAGATAAGACCATTTTTCCTTGGCTGGTATTATTTAGAGAAATGTGAAGCTGCATTTAAACTGCATTTTCAAACTCGGGGGCACCATAGATATTCATTATATGGAGAGAAATCCTGAAATGTTTTCCTAAAAAACCATGATTTATTTATGACTGAAGAAAGAAAGACATGAACATCTTGGATGACAAGGGGGAAAGTACATTATCTGTAAATTTTTGTTTTGAAGTGAACTACCTTTAATGTATTTTAAGCATTTTAATGTTATTTTAATGTATTAATAATTTATTCATTTAAATACTGTTAAGTCATCCTGCAGCCCCTTTTGAATGTTTGCTTCCCCCAAGTTTGAGAACCGTTGCCTTAGATTCAAACCGTGAGTCCTATTGGGAAAAAAAAAAAAAACAGCTCATGTGTTGAATTGTACTACTCTGTTGTGCAAACATAATTACAACTCTGTTAAAAACTAATTTGATTAAAAAAATTGCTATAGTGCTGTAGATTTCAGCAGCAGTGGCATAGATTCAGCAGTAATGGTTGTGAAGGAAACGCTGGCTTTCTCCCAAACCCCCATTCTCCATGTCAGCCACATGATTTACAGACAGCATTTCTGATTGGCTACATAGCTTACGGCTGTCACAGAGACAGGTGTCATTTCTCAAGATGCGTTTCAGTGATGTCAAGTAGAAGAGACATTTAAGGTGTGGAGTTTCAGAAAATGTAGCCACCAAACCCATCACTGCTGTGATGAACTTGTGTTAGAAAGGGAAACAATGATGATTATATTTATATGTACTAACATATAACATTTAATGTGATAGATAAAATGGTAGGACTGACTGGTTGACTGCTGTAGTGGTCATTCTGTGTTAGTGCTCTACCAGCCATCAGTGCTATTTACACCCAGTATTCAACTTCAACACAATGGAGTTAAGAGTCCCAGTGACGTGTAAGATTCTTGTAGAACACACACAGACACACATCGCACAGATACACTCTGTGTTCGTAGGGACATGGTCATTGCACTTTTTTTGAGGAGCCTATTTACACCTCCCACACAACACTTTGGTATCTCGCTGTGGCTCTTCAGTCAGTCGTTTCGCTCTGTTGTAGAACATGCTTGTCCTTCAAAACCCTGAGAATGTCACTGTAGTTGGGGGACTCTCAGTCGCATGACTCCTGAGTGACCTGTTTCTCTAGAATGCTGATCCATGAATGTTTAGCCAGGAGCGTCTAGCTGGGGTCCCAGGGCCCTATTTGTCATCTGTCTGATACATCCTGTGTATGTTCAGGGCTGCCTTGAGATGAGGCCAGCGCTACACGTGTTTATACATTCAAGGCATACTGTTCATTTTCCACGCTGCAGGGGATTATTAACCGTGGTGAAGATCTGTATATACATTTAAAAAAGCAATTACTTTACAGAAAGTGTACATACGTTTTTAAGTTACAGATGATAGGGAATTTGAATTAGCCTACTCTGAATCAACATTAAAGTTTCCTTTTTCAGATGTTAAATTTAATTTGCACCTGCTATTTTCTGCTATTTAGGTGTGAATGCATGTAAAAAAAAATGTGAGTATGTGCTTTTTGGTGTTTGAAGTTGTTCTTGTTTTTCATACTTCCGTTCTACTAGTTTTCTATAAAAATATGTAGGAAAATGCCTCTGATGTATCCTAGTCTAAATTATCTCAGCTAACCCCTGTACCCTGCATAGAACTGTTCAAAATGTGTTTTCAAGCAAAGATTTATTTTGATGTTTTCTTGATTCTCTTAAAATCCCCCTAAAATTTTGACTTAAAAGGCAACATGTCCTGGACTCACCCTGTCAACATTTTAACATTCAAGTCAAAGTTCTGGATTAAAAATGTATCATGTAAGTTTCAGTATGCCTTATATTACCAAATAGTAAACTGTTCAAAAATAAGCCACAGCTTTATAGCACGTTTTCTCCTTTGAATTGTACACTAAGAGCTGATGGTGCTATCATGAGTAAAAGGTCAAGAAGGCATTTAGTGTGGGTGTGTCGCTTTCCAGTTGTTCGTTTTTATCAGGTCTACTGCTGGGAGACTTTATCAGCTTAAATTGTGTTGTACTTTGAATCACTAGTGTTTGTGTCCTCTCAGGTTCTTTGTAGTTTATTTTTGGTTCCTTCTCTGTGTGTTTGCTTGTGCAGGTAAGTGTGCACTTGCCTGAAGTGGCTCAGATTAGATCTAAACAAAATGGAAACATGCAGCAGGGGGTTGGGGTTAGTAAGCTCATTTCTGGCCCCTTGGCTATTATACAAGATCTCCGTAGTTGGCTCTGATCCGTGCCTGGTACCTGCCTCTGGCTCTTCCACAATTGCAGGAAAACAGACCCCCTCTCAAGATCTGACCAAGAAACTGAGGCTTTTTCCTGCATGTTGGACCACATTCAAGTAGCTTTAAGTGTTGCAGTGATTTCTTTGAATTTCTCTTGAAGAGATCTTCTCCTCCCCCGAATTCTAAACAGCTGAGCACACACACAATTGCATGACCCCCATACCCCCAGCAAACACCCACACCCCTGCAGAAACACTTCTACCCACCCACACAAGACATTTAGATAATTTACTATATTCAACAACATTTATATTCTCTGTAGTAACACTTCAGAGTGTGAACTTTTAAAGGAAAAGTTCACTTCCAGAATGAAAATTTTCTAAGTCACTAACCCCCATGTCATCCAAGATGTTCATGTCTTTTTTTTCTTCAATCAAAAAGAAATTAAGTTTTTTGAGGAAAACATTCCAAGACGGGTTGAAGTTCAAAATTGAATGTGCATTGAAACTGCAAAGGGCTCTACGCGATCCCAGACAAGGAATAAGTGTCTTATTTAGCAAAATGATTGGATTTTCTAAAAACAAAACAAAAATAAGAGTATATTTTTTTAACCACAAATGCTCATCTTGCACTAGCTTGACTTTATGCATTTTGTAGTCATGTTGGAAAGGTCACGTGTGATGTAGGTGGAAGTACCAACCCAGTGTTTACAAAGCAAATGTGCAAAGAAAGTCAGACTCCCTTTACAAAAAAAAGGTAAAACAACAATGTTGACGTTTTTGAAGTTTGAGGTGGAAATGAGATGTTTTTCGCTCTACCCTACTGGAGTACACAGACGAAGAACTAAACGTGTGTGACGATTCCAACATGGTTATGTAATGTGTAAAGTCATGGACGCAGAGTGCAAGATAAGCATTTGTGGTTAGAAGTATATAAAATTTTATTTTTGTTTAGAAAATGACAGTTTGTTTTATTCGATAAGAACTTTACTCCTCAGCTGGGATTGTGTAGAGCCCTTTGAAGCTGAGTTTGGACCTTCAACCCGTTGGGTCCCATTAAACTCCGCTATATGGAGAAAAATCCTGGAATGTTTTCTTTAAAAGCCTTAATCCATCTCAGTCATAACAGGCTGATGGACTGTGCAGAGTTTAGTGGACATAGCTTGAGATCTGTAGAAGGATTTAAAGTGAGTAGTTTTTAGTGGAAACTTTTGGGGTTCTGCTTCTGTTTGAGAGTTTGTAGCTTGTAATTCCTCTTGGATTTTCCTCTGGTTTTAGAATCCCTGGTAAGTCCAAGTAGTCAGAAAAGGTATCGCAATCCGAGTCAGAACGAGCTGAGTTTAGTGGATATAGCTTGGAAGCTCTAGGTGGAATTACTTTTAAAAGTTTTCAGTGGAAACCACTGGAAAGGGTTTTGCTCCTGTCCTGTTTGAGACTCCAAAACTGGAAGACATATGTACAGTAGGGTAGAAAAGATGTAGCAGTCTTGTGTCAGGACAGTTTGTATGACTCTGCCAAGTTTGGTGAATGTAGGTCGAAAGCTGTTACAGAGCCAAAGTTTAGTTTGGGTTAAGCCTTCTATACACTGCACGATTTTAGCAATCCTATAAGATCATTGCTGATCACACTGTGCAACAATGATCTAATAAACTTGTAGACGACATGCTTATAAACTGTACGATGATGACACGTTACTATAGAAGACTAAAACGTCATCAGTATGCGCTAGTGGTAAACAAAAAAAGCATAATGAATTACACTGTTTTAGTTTTAAAATGTCGCATTTTTATTGGCTGGTCAGTAAACGTGGGTCGTGGCACTGAACACACCGTGCGATAATCGGGTGAATATCTGATACTCAGAAAACTATCTTTGGTCGCAAGAGTGTAACAACAGCTGTCTTTGAATCTCTCTCACTGTATGACACGAGCACGGATTAGGATCCACGATCACAGAAATCGCGTGATTGTTTCACAATACAGATCTTTTGTCTGGGACAGCTGAAAATTGTGCTGTGTGTTTTGGGCTTTAGGGATTTTGAAAAACAAGTTTGTTGCCCAAGTTTGTTGACTTTTTGTGATAATTTACCTAGAGTTCCTGTACGCCCCTTATGCCAGGCACTACCAGTTGTCCTGACATCCCTCTGGGAAAGGTCCTGAACACCAGTCATCGAGCCAACCCTAATAATTAGCATCTGCCACGCCTGAAAACTGCTTTTGGAAGTAGACGAAAGCCTGACTCTATTGAGAGACACTGCCATCGCTGCTTTAGCAAACCCAAAGCATCTGAGTGATCGTACTTAAAACGACAACATAAAGCAGTCAGTCAGGAACAGTGTGTTGGCAGGGCTTCATTAACTCTGGTCAGATGCCTTCTGTCTGATTGTTTTTCTTTAGAACAAAGGAGCGCGTGGACGGGCAAAAATGGTGGAGTAGGAACGAGGGATAAGAGCATAAAGGCTTCTACTTTTCTTTTAGGACACACTGGCATTGAAATACAAAACGTGACTGACAATTGCTACGGAAGCCAGTCAGAAGAGACTAATTAATTGTTAATTAGCTTCCTTTCTAATGTTGAACTATGTGCACAAACATGGAGATGGAGATTTTAGGTTAAAAGCTAAAAGCTGTCATTCACTCAAGACACTCAAGTTTAGTGTAGCTTGGGATCCCATTGGGTTGTCTTTGACAAGTAGCAGTCATTAGTTGACTTGTAATGATTTAGTTATTTAAAGTGTGTCTACTCGCCTCATGCTGCCATACAAACAAAGGGAGCAATGGAACGGGGGTAGGGACTGAGGGGGAGAAGTGTTCCAGGGAAGTGAGACAGTCTGGGGGTCTGTGGGTGGCTAGACTAGACACTTAACAGGCACAAATGGATTGGTTATCCCGGTGGGATGTTGGAACGTAATCGAGTTGACTGGTCACAAACACTAAATTTTTTAGCATGTCCACAGGACTGATGGAAGAAATGGTGGAGTGGGGTGTCTGCAACCCACTCATGAATAATTCACAAGGGCACTCGAGGGACAGTGAGAAGGCGGGTCAGTCTGTGGATGGGGGTTGATCGAATAGATTTAGTGATAAAATGGGGTCCAGAGAAGACACAAAGATTGTACTGTTCTGAGCGATTGACCATAAGTAGGACAATTCTGGGCAAAATCCTTTTTGGTACTGGACAGCTTTCTTGTTCGGGCTAGGTGCATCAGCTAGACTGCTTTGCATTCTTATCTAGGGGGTCGATACATTTATATATAGTTTTCGGGCTATTATTGTTAAATAATAGGTTAACCCTCTATTATGGTTAATCGCCATGCGCAAGGACCCCAAACATGTCCTACTTGGATAAATCATATCCTACACTGAGTATACTTTTGGGGTTTATTTACATATGGTATTTAAGCTATTATGCAAAAATCACTTTTATTTATTTATTTTTTTTACTTTTTTCTATAATCTCAATGAATCATAAACTGTCCCTCTGAACATGCAATTCTAGATTTCTCCCTACGTACATGTCATTGTAGGGGAAAATCCCACCTATTTGTGATGATCTCTGCCCTATTAGCATAGACAGCCCTGACTGAGAAGCAGCAGTCCGCCATTAGTGTTTTCTCACTGTAGCTACTGGAGATATACAATGTCAGTGCCAAAGAGGCATTACGAGTGTTGTGTTCTGGGATGCACCAACGAATGTGGGAGTCTCCATAGACTCCCTCCATCTGAACCACTGAGGACACTGTGGTTAAATTTCATTTTCGAAAGAAATGTCCTGGAAAAAATTGGTCCCTTAAATGTTTAGGGATCAATACCAATGCTTCGTGCGCAAACGTCATCTCCAAACAAAGTAACAATGACGTGTTTGTTTTCCAAATTGCCTTTCTAAAAGAGCTTCTTAGCACTCTGCAAGGCTAATGTTGCTAAAGCTACCATTGTCTCTGCCTGTTTTCACTGATGCTGCATTTCACATGCTAGCAGAATGATCATAAATAGGAAAGTGGTTGTTAAAAATTGCATATGAAAGCAATGTGAAGTCAACTGCTTGAATTTGTCAAACTCATAATCACAAGTGGGACTTATAAAGTTTGTAATAGCATGCAAAGGCACCATGACACCAACTATGTTGTAGTTTTATCACGCCATGCTTCCCGTCAGTGTAATTCATAAATGCATTTATTGTGCACAGTACACAGATGACTGACTTTTAAACCGATTCCAGTTTGAACATATAAGGTTGAACACTGCATTTCTAACATTTTCAGTGTGTGAGATTGTCTTGTTTTGTTTTTGCTGACTCTTGAAGCTCCACCCTCTTCTGAAAAGAGAGTGGGAGCACCAGCTCATTTGCATTTAAAAGGACATATACAAAAACGGTGCATTTTGGCTCATACCCTAGAAGTGGCAATTTTAACAAGGTACAAAAATTATCTGTCGGGTATTTTGAGCTAAAATTTCAAATACACACTCTGGGGACTAGGGATGCTCATTTTAACCGGTCAACCGTTAACCGACGGAAAGAATTTTGACCGATTAATACAATCAGTTAAACGGTTTAAAAGGTCTTTTTTTTCCCAGTAATTGATCAAAATACTTTAAAACGTTTCTGGATGATTAAAATAAAATAAACTTGCATTTTTGAGAGATAAAAAAAAGATAGATCGTCTAGGCCTATAAATCGCATTTTAGTATTACATTCCGAAGCCGACGCGAAATGTTTACAAACACTATAAATATAGGCTAGGCTATTTTAGTTTCCCCTCACTCTATAAAAAATTCTTCAATTTAACAATATTCAGGAAAGAAGAAGGATGTAAAATATAAGAAGCTAGGCTATATAAACGACAAGCCAAAATAAATTAATTAAGGCTAAAGTGAAAGTGAAACTAATGTCGGGTCTCTCATTCGAAACAAATCCAAATGTTTACGTATTTGAGATGTATTTGAATGCCAAAATATTATTTATTACATAAACCTGGTTTTGTACTTCACTTGCATTCCAGTATCCACATAAAACAAATGGTTTGGCATAATATTACTTCAGTGTGTTGATAACGATTAAGCAGTGTGATATATATATATATATATATATATATATATATATATATATATATATATATATATATATATATATATATATATATATATATATATATATATATTTTTTTTTTTCCACATGTTTGGCTGATTGTATTTTATTATGATAATGGAAAGGTTTTTTCCTTCCAACAGTGGAAACGACTCCTCCTAGTCATACAGATAATCGAAACTGTTAACGGTTTGCGTTTGTTTGTGTACATTCACAATAAAAACAAAACTTTGTGCTTTTGCAAAATACAGAAAAAATAGGATGACGCTTTTTAGCCGTCTTCCTTTCGCGCAGCACAAAAATGAACCAAAAACTCCGCATACTACTACTTGTTGCACAGTTTTTTCTTTGGTTTTGTTTAGTAAAAATATTTATTGTATAGACCCATTCATTCATTATATATATAGCCTAGCTTTATGATGTTTTTCTCCGCTGGCAGAAGCGCTGCAAGTGCGTGATGTGATGCGTCCATGCGATTCCTCATGTTTTGTTGTTTGCTGCTTGAGTCACAGACACTTATCCTTTCTAAAATAATTAAATTCTATTTTAAAATAATCTTGTCAGTTAACGGTTAATAATCGGTTAACGAGCGTCGGCTGTCGGTTAGGAAAAATAACCGAAATGAACATCCCTACTGGGGACATCAGAGACATATTTTACATCTTGTAAAAAGGGGCGTAATAGGTCAAGATGCATTTTTAGTGATCCGATTACAAGTGGTCACTTGAGATGCTTTACTTTTTACCCCAAGTTTAACCCTATTAAAGGGTTACTTCACCCAAATATGAAAATTCTGTCATTAATTACTCACCCTCATGTCATTCCAAACCCATAAAACCTTTGTTCATCTTCAAAACACAAATTAAGAGATTTTTGATGAAACTCGAGCTTTCTGACCCTGCATAGACATCAAAGCAACTACCATGTTCAAGGCATAGAAAGGTAGTAAGGACATTGATAAAATAGCCCATGTGACATCAGTGGTTCAACTGTATTTTATAAAGGTACAAGAATATTTTTTTGTGCACAAACAAAACAAAAATAACGACTTTATTCAACAATTTATTTTCCAAGTCTCAGGTACTTATGAATTATCTTTGTTTTCTTTGCATAAAAAAGTATTCTTGTAACTTCCTAAAATCACTGATGTCACATGGACTATTTTATGGACTATTTGTTCTTACTACCTTTCTGGGCCTTGAATGTGTCAGTTGCGTTGCTGTCTATGCAGGGTCAGAAAGCTCTCAGGTTTCATCAAAAATATCTTAATTTGTGTTCTGAAGATGAACAAAGGTCTTACAGATTTGAAACGACATGAGGGTGAATAATTAATAAAAGAATTTTGATTTTTGGGAGAACTAACCCTTTAAAATGCATTTCAAAATGCATTTTCTGTGACCACTTGTGTTTGGATTTCATCAAGATACTCCTCTTGGTTTGTCACTCTGCCACTTTTTCTCAACATGTCTCATAATTATCACATGTGGGCAGTGAGTAGGCAGAGCTTCACTTCAGACAGGGATGCATTCAGGACTGTAGTATTTTCACTACAAATGTTATGTGATCAGTTGCATTTTTGACTGCATCCACATGTAATTTGAGTGATTTTTGTCACAACACTTTATACTCCGTTTCCACATGTATTTAGCACTGACCACTTGTGATCGGATCACCTAAAACATTTAAAAGCCAGGCAGAAATGGGGCCTAACATAGATCAGCTTGCACTCCCTACACACTCAAACACTTCTGTTTCATCCCATTTTTAGCTTGCTCTTTTTTTACTCAGTGAAAGACTCCAGGTGAGGTTATATCTGAAGTAGTGGAGCATCATAAATTTGGGGTCATTAACCTGTTTGTGGCACGCATGTAATTTAAGGCTCCTTCGGGGGAGACCCCTTTATGCTCTCCTGCTGGAAGCATGAAACATGATCTAACACGCTAATAGAAGACAACTTAGTAGACTATATGTTAAAGTATAGTTCCTGAAGGTCAACTTGGAAAGTATGATGCAAGCAGTTTCACGGTTTGCATACCCTGCAACATAGAGACTCACAAGATGGAGAGAAACTGAGCAGTTGTTCTGTTGTCTCTTCTCCCTTTCTGATGATACAGTAAAATTAGCGAGTGGAAACTAAGATTAAAATTGATCTAGATTGAAAATAACTACTTAATGAACTAGCCAGATCAATAAACGCTAAAGCTACATTGAAAGTATGCAGCATGAATCACTGCTGACAATTAGAATCTATTGGCCACTTCCTCTGCCTGTGCTTCTAATGACATTCACTGCTTTCTCTGCCTCAGGATTAAGCTGAAAGCTGAAGGAAGTATCCCTGTTGTATTGCAAAATATGGCTCTGCTGCAGTAGCCTCCTCCATTTATCTTTTGTACCCTGTTATACTATGATGCAAGAAATAGTTTTTGGAAAAATCTATGTGTTATGTTTCTTGTTTTGGTAATTAGAATGGCCTTCATAACAGAGTATACAAACAACATTGTGAGGTCCATGACTCAGAGGTGTCAAGCTCCTGGAGGGCCACAGTCCTGCACAGGATTTGTAATATTTTTGTTACCTCAAACCCCCAAATATGATGATCCCTTTAAGGGACTAAGATGAAGCAGCTAGAATTTATTAAAATGCCTGTTAGTGGTTGACAGTGTTTTAGTAAGTAACATCACTGATATAGTTGTGGATCTGGCATGTTGGTGTGTAATCACAGTGTTTGTATTCTGTTTGTGTCATCCTCTGTAAAGTCTTTGTAACATAAATGTGAACAATGAATATTTAAAAAGTATGTATGAGATGTGTAGACGTCAGCCTCTTGGTCTCACCTTTGTGTTGCACAGTAAAGAGCAAAGTGTTAGATGGATTCATAGATTATTGATGGAGAGAACAGTGCTCAGCAGAGCAGCAGATGGTTATGTGGCCTGTATGTTCTTGCCGGAGAGGAAAGAGGGAACACTGATTGCCTGTGTTTGCATGTATGTCATGTTTTAAAGTGAGCCTTGTCTTTCCAACCAGACTTTTGACTTTCGGCGTAAATTCTGGACTGTATTCGCATCTTAATCTGGCCAAGAACCACTTGTTTTGTTAGGAAGGAAAATGTGTAAATGGCCAACCACAGTTTGTTTATTTATTTATTTATTTATTTATTTATTTGTGACATTTAGGGTGGGTTTGTCTGAAATGGTAGATATGACAATAGTAACAGATATACAGGGAAAAAAAACAAAACAAAAAAAAAAACAAACAAAAAACTGTATACAGTAGGATTGCACAATTTGGGGAAATAATCTACTTTTTCTTAATAAATTGTGATTGCAATTTAAAATAAATTTTTAAAAAATCCTATATATGGCTATATAATAATAATAATAATAATAATAATAATAATACTAATAATAATAGTAATAATAATGATTTGTATTATTACTAGTACTAAATGTAAAGTTAGTAGATAAAAATACTATTGTGATATTTCACTGTAAAATTAAGAGAAATACAACAACAACAACATTAACAATATAAATAATAATATACAAATGTATAACAGTAATATTAATAATTTGTGTTCTTTTTACTAGTACTAAATGATATAAAATTACTCAATTCAAAAATACTATTGTAATATTTCAATGTGAGTTTAAGAAAAATGTATCATAAAATATAAATAAAATATATAAAATTTAAAATTTGTAAATGCATAAAATATAACCAATGCAGTAAAAAAAAATAATAAAAATAACTGATTTATACATCAATATGGCTATATAATATTATTAATAATAATAATAATAATAATAGTAGTAGTAGTAGTAGTAGTAGTAGTAGTAGTATATATATATATATATATATATATATATATATATATATATACACACACACTAAATATAATAAAAATACAATAAGAATAATAAAAATACAATACAATTACTGTGTGATTGTAATATTTCACTGTAAAATTAAGAAATACAATATCATAAAAATATAATAAAACAATCTGAAATATATGTAAATAAAAATAATCAATACAATAAAAATACAATAATATAAGTTTTTTTGTTTTAATATATCAATATGACAATAATAATAATAATAATAATAATAATAATAATAATAATTTGTATTATTATTATTACTGGTACTAAATAATATATAATTACTAAATTAAAAATACTTTTGTTGTAATTCACTGTAAAATTAAAAAAATACAATATCATAAATATAATGGATAAAAAAATGTATACAATATAATAAAAATACGATAGAAAATGTAAATACAATGGCAAAAGTTGAAAAAATACAAAATCATAAAAAATATCGACTGTTAACATTTCACCAAAACCATCACACTTTTATTTTGACAAAAAGAAAAAAAATAATAAAATGCACACAGCCCTTAAGTTTTTTTTTGTTTTGCTAAATGCAGGTTAGAGCAACCTAAAGATTTTGGATTAATCATGCAGCCCTAGTAAACAGTTGGTTCACTTAAGACCGTGTACCATAAATCAGGATTCGACTGGGTCCCTATATGCTGGACCTTTGCCCCGACTCCAGCTTCTTATGTTTTAAGTATCCATGAAATGTAACCGTTTGCGTCTGTGTGAAAGGAACTGCATGTGCAGTCTCACACGCGTTTTGTATCAGACTCTGACCTTTTAATTACATTGAGGGTCGTTGTAATTTTGAGTCATGTTGAGCGTCAGGTGTCCTGTCCTTGTACATATGCATTGTGTAGTGGACCGTAGTATCCAACCCCACCTGTTCCCGTGTCCCGAGGATATTGTTCAGCTCATGTAGTTTGTGTGTGCATGAAAACAGCCTAACGTAAGCACTCCGATCCATCTAAAACCCTGACCCAAAGTCCAGAGGACAACCGCCCCGGCCCAACAAAAGAAAAAGAGCTTCATAGAGCTATTATAAACAGCCAACTGCAAAATCCATGAACTGTCTTATCTTCAGGGTCGATGCTTTTGCTTCAGAGCTGCAAATACTCTGAATGGGTAACTATAGGTTCACAGCATGCTCGTCTCTTGAAAGAAATGAATCCGTGTTAAACAGAGGCCAGCTCTCTCACCTATTGTGTGTACCAGCAGGCTTCCTTTTGAAGTGAAAGATGGAGTGGCTGTGGAGGGCTAAATTGTTGCCAATTACAGGGACGGGCCACAGAATAGCCTTTACTCTTCTGTTTGTGTGATACATCCATTAAGGAGGAAGGGGCAGAATGCTCAATCCTAATGACTGGCTTGTCTGTGTTGGCCTTATAAG
Source organism: Labeo catla (assembly GCA_012976165.1). NCBI lineage: Eukaryota > Metazoa > Chordata > Actinopteri > Cypriniformes > Cyprinidae > Labeo > Labeo catla. The sequence goes on from VONZ01000073.1 coordinate 234,670, forward strand.
TGCTTTTTTGCCTCACATTGGCTAATGCATCAGCATTTTAAAATGCACATGCTAATGTAGACTTCAGTGCCTAATGCAGGATGCTTTCTTCACAAGTGCCGTGCACTTACATATGCACAAAGTAGGGGTGAGCTAAACAACATTTTTCTGAATAGATTAGTCAAATCAACTAGTCTGGAGCCCTGTGAAGTTAACCAGGCCCAGTGCGCTTAATTTAAAAATCAAAAGGCAAACCAGACAACATTAATGTTTGTTAACTAGTTGACCATTGTTTTTATGTTTGTTTAAGGTTCTGTAGGTCTATAAATGCCTCTTCTTGTTTTAAGGGTTATGGTGGTACATTGGTCCATCTTCTAATTGATGATCAATCCAGAAGACGTATGAAAAACACCTGAAGATTTCCAGCCTCTTGGTTTTTCTATTCATTTGGGTTCCCTGCAGTTAAGGCCTGGAGGAAATTGCCTTTTAGGAAATTGAGTGGAAACAAACTCATTTTGGAGGTGCGTGAGCCTCTATTTAACAGGAGGTCAGTAGCTGAGAGAGCCTAGCACAGCAGTGCTGACCAGAGACCCCTTCGCCTCATTCGTTCAATACTTCACTGACTGGCTCCATTACCAGCACTCCCACGGCTGGTTTGTTCCCCTTCATTCACATAAACAGGGAATCGGCAGGAGCGCTCACTCATGATGTGTTTCATTTGAGAGCTGTGTTCAGTGTCATATACCCATCAATCTGAATGCAGTAGTCAAACAATTTGCAAGCACTTACCCTGTTTGCTGCTGGCCTTTTGATGTGCAACCAATGATTACCAGACAATCTGCGTGACGTATCATTACATGAGCGCTGTCGCTGCATATTATGTGGGATGTATATCATACTTCCTGCTTTTTTTCTATGTTAAATTCTCATGTTGATCCAAATAAATGTGACCAGGACCACAAAACCAGTCATAAGGTACAATTTTTCAAGAACAATATTTGGTCGAGATACAACTACGGCTCCTTTGGACTACAGCTTTTGTTTTCCGCATGCAATGATGTCACAACGCAGTCCATTAGAATATCCTTAAATTAAATCCCGCCCACGGGAATTCGAATTGTTGGAGGGAGGGTAGGGACGAGGTGGGGGGATTAGTCTAACTTTAGCAATGCAGCGCAGAGACCTCCGGTTGCCACATTGGAGCCGATAGCTTCACTTATAACGCGAGTGTTGTTTAAAAAATAAACTTGCACTAGAATAGGCTAGGCTGATCAGTGATGATGTTCTTTTATAGTGTTAGGCTGCTTTTAGCCTTATGCTGGAGCTGGTTTCCGCCTATGAAACCAAGTATGTAAATTAAATACATTTAACGCGATAATATCATGTATCAGTGATCTCGCAGGCTGACGATAGGACCCAACACTACTGTAGCATATTATTTACTCACCCTCCATGCATCCTAAGTGTATATGACTTCCTTCTTTCAGACGAATGCAATCAGAGTTGTATTAAAATTTATCCTGGCACTCCCAAGCTTTAGAATGGCATAGACGGGTGTTTCTCCTCATCAGTCCATATTTCCATGCAGTGGTTTTTAATTAATCTGTAAAAATAATATTCCCTTTTTTAAATTGAGCCATTCTCAGATGCCTGTTGTTGTGACGTCACACCGACAGAGGCCGCTCCCACGATAGTTGATTGACATGAGCGACTTACCTCAGATCAGCTGTAACAGTCCGCCCTCTTTGTTTCGATGTCGGAGCAGGGATGTAAGTTGGACAAGAATATCTCTGAGCGATTGTGGGCGATAGTGGTCGTCATTTACTCCCGACATCTGGGCCGCTGAAGATGCAGTAGATTATGTTTGTTTGTGAAGGGAATGCGCCTCCCAATCTACATATCCGTCTATGTTCGCGCAAATCATTCGTGATCCAGCTTCACATACAGCAGAAGTGAGTATAAGGATTTTTTTTTAATGAATCTTTGCGTTTGCCTTTCCTAATAATGTGCTAGTTAGCAAGTTTAGCAGCTAAATGCGGCTAAAGTAAACAGGCTCGTCTCTCCACAGAGAGAAGAGAGGGGCAGGGCGAGCAGAGCTCATTTGCATTTAAAGCAGCTTCGACCAGAATGAGATTTTTGCAGAGCTGATTTTGGCAAGGTAAAAAGGGTGTTGTTTTCCACATCCACTGAGAATTTTTAACCAAAGTATATTATAGACTTTTCATTAAGACCCTAAAGAATCATATCGACTTGTGGAAAATGGGCATCCGATGACCCCTTTAAGTAAAGCAAAAAAACTTTCATGGGTTTTCTACTACATTTTACAATAAGAGACATCATTTATGTTATATTAAGCCATTCAAGTTTTAATACCTGGGGTTTCTTTTGAGTGTATATAAGGAAAATATCTATTAGCCTACATTTTATTGCTGAAAGAGTACAAGAAAACAACAGTAGTTATCAATATAACACAGACGCTAACTGCAGGAGATATAAAGTCTACAAATTTCAAGACATTTTATGGTCTGAAGACTGTGAATTCCGAAGCACTCCGGTGGCTTTAACTGCATTGATTTATATTGATATGAACTCAGAGATGCCTCTACTCAGAGAGCCCTTCAGCATGCTAACGCACTGGTTAAAACATCATAAATTTATCCCATTTGTAGCACAGCAAAGGCAAAAAATCTTTATAAATTAGTCAACTTCACTAGTCACCACCCTGGCCTGTTTTTTTTACTAGCAACCTTGTAAAATATCCTTTCCATGACACTATTTGCAATGCTTGTCATGTGGAGGTCAAAGCCACTGGTGTTGAGAGGTGCGTTCGGGCCTCAACAAGAATCCTATGAAGGGGCCTCTGCTGTCTGATTAAGTTTATCACCTCCTATGACATTTACAGTGTCTATGCCTGCTGGGTTGAAAGATAAAGCTCTCATGTATTATTATGACTATATTGTAGAGCGAGAGTGATTTTTATGGTAATTGCACTTCCCTGTCCTTTCCTGGAGGGTGTCTGTGTGTGTCTGTCCTCGCCTCTGTTTGATTTAAGTGGAGCACGTCCAGTGGATTTTCTGCCCCGTGCTTGTTATCCTTCTCGGCCAGCCGTATCTGGCGGCACAGGTGTTTATTGAAGCACGACGCACCACTTTGTGCGAGTGCGTTTGCTCTTTTTTTTTTTCCACGTACGTGGATAAAATGCTGTTGAAACATGGCAAACGAGGTTAACTCTGCAGATCTCCAAGTTTTGGAGCTGGTATCACGAGAGCGTTTGAAGTGACTTTTTTGAATGTTTGACACAGAAACAGGGCTTTCTTGTTAACTCACGTGAGTTGCGGTGAGTCCCAGACACGCCGAGGTGGGATTATCCGTAGCTGGTTTAAGAACATGGTGTCACATTGTAATGAAGCAGTGAGATTGTGCCTCTGTGGAGGAAATGTAGCGTGCTTCTTGCGGATTAGTCCTTTATTCTCCTTATCTTTGTCGTGTGCATAATCCACACGCAGCCATCCCGTGTGAACGTTTGTCCTGGTTCCCACTCTCTATGGGACACTGGAGCGCCGAGTCCAGCAGTCACAAGCTAGATAGAAGGGAACAGTTTGACGGCCCGGTGGGTTGAATAGCTTTATATTGGCAGCAGAAGCGGAGCAGGTGAAACTAGATATTAGATGTGGGTTAATGCCGTGTTAGGATGGGCAGCTGTGGTCAGAACGTAGGTAGAACGCCTCTGATGAGGGATTTAGGACCTCATTTTCAGCCTACGTGAGCCGTCGTTTCACTTTGAAGTCTCTCTGAGCCTGTTAAACCTCGCTGAAAGGGTTCAAAGATCTCTGAGACAGACACAAGCAGTGGGGATTCTCACATGTGGTCACGGGCAGAACGAACGATGAGGAGGGAGGAAAAAAGAGGGCTTGTGAAAAGGAAAAAAAACAAGGGAACCTGCTTGTGGGAGAAAAAAATAGAAACTGAGAGAGTGTTGCTCTGTCTGAAAGGATAAAATATGGTGTTTGACTTCGTTTTAGGTTGCATCAGTTCCCCTGAACACATGTTTAGCACTTCAAGTGATGACATTTTTATGAGCAGTCGTGTGCGGACCTCAATTTGCTGCAATCTTCTTACTGAGTGAAGTCGGTCTTCTTACTGACTCTTCAAGCACAAACAGAACAAAGGAGTATATGGGCATTATGTACTTTAAAGGGATAATTCATCACAAAATGAGAAGTCTGTACTCGACCTCTTGTCTTTGAAATCCATATGAGTTTCTTTTTCTTCCATTTGCACAGTAAAGGAGTTATTTTTGGGTCAGTGATTAATGATCTGACAAGTTCTGATAAATGTACTCTTTGTATCTAAAGAGACTTATTGACCATGGAGCACATAAGCTGGGTTTTCATCCAAAGTTGCAATTTATGTGCAAAATTGGAATATTGCGTAAAACATTTGCGAATAAGCACTGTTTCCATTAGTGTTGCGACGATAAATTCCTGAATCTGATTCGTGGATCTATTCTGAGATTTTCAGAATGTATTGCAGTTCTCTTTGGAATGGACTACTTGCACAACTACTTCCGCGTTTTACTTGTTACGGCTCCGGAGTTTCTGGTTAGCATTCAGCGCACCTACATACAGACGGTTTCTCATGAGAACTCAGATTATTACTACATTTTAGGGCTGGCATTTCTTTAAAAAAACAATTAATCATATTCTCTGTGTTAACATGAGTCATCTTCAACCTGCTGAAATGTTACTATAAATATATTTCCCTTCTGTATGTGCATTCTGAATAATAAATAAATATATTTCCCCACTAACCTGCCGCATTCTCAAAAAAGTATTTTTCTTATACTGACCATATTTCATACCTGATGAATGTACAGTTTTAAATGAGTTTGACTGATAAACACCCTTATGAAAATTAACCATGGTTTTACTATAGTAAATGGGCAATTTTTTTTTTTTTTTTTACCATTTGTAAACAACACTTTTACTACAAATAGCCTACCATCGTTTAACTGTGGACAGTGTAGTAAAACAAGTGATTGTTCATTTGTTATTTGTTATTTGTTCATTTGTTCAAATCATTGTTGTTATATGGTTTAACTTCAACTGCAATTTTTGGTTTTATTTGTAGTAAAAGCATGGCTAATTTGTTTGTGTGCATTGGTGCTCTTATTCCGAGTCCATACTGCTTATTCCGTTGTTTGAAATGGTCGAATGAATGTGCGGTAACTGCCTTATTTAATGAAGTTAACATTTAAATAATTTTAACCGTAGCATGCTGACAGTGCAACTATTGAATATTCATGTTTTGACATTAGTGAAATGATGACAGAATATGGCACATAATAGAGACTAACATATTTAATGCAGATAAATAAAGGTTTGTTATGATCTTATTCATCAGATCTCACAAAGTGCAGCATTGCGATTAGGCCACTACGGAGCACTGACACCCTGTGTTGAACAATCACGTATGATTACCAGTGACCGCTCAGATCGGTTTATGTTGGATTAAAACTTCACGTTCTGTTGAGTTTGGAAAATCAATCATCAGAATATGTCTTCTGAAAATTTCAGAATTTGAAATCATCCTGCGAACTCTTTTTATTAGGCGTTTAAGTCGACTAGTTGATTACAGCGCATTGAAATTGTACATAATCTGAAATAACTGAGACGAAGCTCAGTGCAAATAGTCCATTGATTCTGAGCTTAGTTTTTAAGAGCAGATGGAACTCCAATCAAGTTTTTAACTGCACACTCAAATGCTCATGAAGAAAAGCACTGAAGAGCACATGTGAGTCATGTAACTGTACCTTGGCTCAGGATTCTTTAATGTTGTGAGATAATTGTAAACAGTGCACTGTGAACACCCTTGTAATTTGCTTCAGCCTTTTCAAACTTTATGAATAATTATTTTAGGTTTAAGTGTATGTAAGGGATGGGAAGCGAGCAGAGTACGGCTGTTTCTAAATCATGCAGTGCAATTTGCTGTTAAAAACTACGCTCTGAATCAACTCAAAAGAGAATCACGGTGCATTCTGAAAATTTCAGAATGCAGAATGAAAAAATACAATTTAAATACTTTTTAATCTTAGATGCTCATCTTGTCTTGTTCTCCCTGAACTCTGTGTATTCTGGCTCAAGACAGTTAGGGCATGTTGAAAAACTCTGATCGTATTTTCTTCCTCAACTTCAAAAATCATTTCAAAATCATCCTACATCACTGCAGAAATTCCGTCTCAGTCTTTGCAAAGTGAACATGCAAAGAAGATCAAACACTCTTAACAAAAAAGGTAAAACAGCGATATAGGATGATTTTGAAGTTGAGGGAGAACATGAGATGGGAGTTTTTCGACATACCCTAACTGTCATGAACCGCAAAAAAACAGAGGTCAGGAAGAGACAAGACAAGCCTTTGACATTAGAAAGTATATCAATTGTATTATTTTTATGAAAATAACCGATCTTTTCGCTAGATAAGACACTTCTTTCTCAGCTGGGATCGTTTACAGCCACATTTGGGATCGTTTGAAGATGCATTTAAACTGCATTTTGGAAGTTCAAACTTGGGGCACCATATCAGTCCATTATATGGAAAAAAATCCTAAAATGTTTTCCTCATAAAACATAATTTCTTTATGGCTGAAGAAAGAAAGACATGAACATCTTGGATGACAAGGGGGTGAGTACATTTATCTGTAAATTGTTGTTCTGGAAGTGGACTTCTCCTTTAAGCTTCTATTTGTATATGACAATAGTTTTTCTCAAAAGAAACGGTCATATGCTCATGAAGTGACTGTCAGAGCAGTTCTAAAGATTGTTAGTGTTTGGGTACCAATATATTGAGGCCCCAGAGGCTCAAAACACCGCTAGCATCACAAGCGTTTCAGTATGTGTGTAGTAGCAAACAAAACCACATGTCTGCGTCATTCATTCACACAGAAACATGCAGAACATGCAGGATTCATATTTAAACATCTTTTTGCAACTTAATATTCACAGACCCTAGTCAATATCGTATTTTAATTTAAATGTACTTGATCTACTTTTGATTCATTCATTGAAATTTCTATGGCATTACGCATTATAGTGTAAATTTTATTTTTATGGCTACACTGCGCATGGAGGAATTTATTCTGCAAATGCGTTTCCATCTCCCATTATTCCCTTTTTTTTTAACCCTTTTTTGCACAACTCAAGAACCACCTCAAGTGATCGTAAAAACTTTTTTGAAATTTGACGTTTCCATCGTTAGTTTCTGATGCAGTGCTTTAAAATGCGCACAAAAACAAAGTGATGAAACTATAGCTACACTCATGAAAATCTGGAAAATAAGTCTAAATTTTCCATGGTAGTGTACAATGAAAAGTCATGGGAAATAGGATTTTTGTAAACAATGTCTGAAATTTCTTTGTTTCTTACACAAAGCTGTTGCATTTAGATGACTTACTGCGTTTTGGAGCTTGACACATCTAGTCCCTGTCTGCTTTCAATGAATGGAATATAACAGCTTGTATATTATGCTGAAGACAGTATGTTTAGAATGACATTAAGATGAGTAAATGCCAATTTTACTGTACTGTTTGAGGAACTGTCCTTACAAATGTGTATATAGCGCTCATTGTCCTGGAATATGTAATCCCATCATGCTTCTCATAGCCTCACCCTGTCATTTGTTTTCTCTTATTCGTGATAGTTCAGTTTGTGACGTAGAACTGGATTATCCACAGTGCCCACAGTGCTTTGTTGCTGTGGTTTTTCCTTTTAGCATTGGTCAGACAGTAAGACGCTGTGTTTTCTGTCCTACGGTGATTCTTGTTTGCCCATCTAAAGAAAGAGACTCTCTTACTTGCCTTGGCAGACAGAACTCCAGAAATGTATCAAATTGTGCAAACCATCCCACAATGCACCAGGATGCGATTAGAATAAGGTCTAAAAACCGCTTGCATTCCTTAGGGCCTCCTTTTCAAATTCGTGCTTATTGCATTTAATTCATTTAAATAATATCAACAGGGCTGTTGGAGTTTATGGGGAGATTTTGTCTCATCTTAAGAGCCTTGAGCAGTGATGTTTCTGAAATGATGTCACACTCAGAATGCAAATCCCATTAAACTCTGCTTTTGAAAAAAACAGTAAAAAAAAAACGAAAGAAATTCAAGATATCAAATGGATTTATGAGCTCAAGGAAAAAAAAAAAGTATCCCGAGACTGAGGGCCTGACAAAACAGCACAATGAAAGCGCTGGAGGGGTGGGGAATAAAGATGGAGTAGCTTTGCATATATTGTAAATATGGCTCCACACACCCAGAAATGAATGTCTTCTATTTCATATCGCTTTTTCGACCGGCTGGCTGCAGCTCGGTGTATGAGGCTGTTCATTTTTCATTTAAATAGCCTTTCCGGGCATGTATGGTACTGCTCGGAGGCGCAAGTCCATTGACTGCCAGTGTGATGGAAGTGAATGGGAGACTGGAAGAAAGAGGCCAGCATGTATTAACTTAAAAAATGCTACTATGGTTTTTTTATTGATGAAGTGAATTGTGCCTAAAGACACTCCGTTTGTCCTAATGTCTCACTTGCACTTTATTTTCCTGCTAGGATGCATTTTTGCCCACAACCCACTGCCCGCAACCAGCAGTTGCACAAATTGCTTCCATGGTCTACAGGCAACGTGTTTCCTGACTGCTGTGTGGTCCTACAGTCTTCTAACACACAGACATTTTACCTCCTTTGGTTCATTATGAAGCTCTGTGTACCTTCCTGTGCTTCCTGCTGGCCTGTTCTGTTCTCTACCCTAGAAACCAGGCAGCCTGTCTCCCCCTCAGGATGTTATCTTACATCTTTTTCTCCAGACTCTATATCTGCATATGACCCTCTCGCACCCACCATGCTGTCCCTAAATTACTTTTCTGATTACAGACCATTTCACAACTGAATGCAGAGTATTTCAGACTTGAAAGATGTTTTCTGTTCTGCTTTTATTTGGTCCAAAAAAAAAAACAAAACAAAAAAACAGTAAAACAGTAATAGTAAAAATGTGTGGATTTAAAATAACTAAATTTTTAAATATATCTTAAAAGAATACTTCACCCAAAAATAAAAATTCTCTCATTAATTACTCACCCTCATGTTGTTCCAAACCTGTAAAACCTTTGTTTATTTTCAGAACAAAAATTGAGATATTTTTTGATAAAATCCAAGAGCTTTCTAACCCAGGAATTGAAGACTGACACCAAAACTAAGAAATTATGAAATGGTTATGTTATTAGGGGTTCAAGCGTGTAGCGTTAAAACCCTATTGTAATTGTTAGAATGGTCACGGATCAGCAAAACTGATTGTTCAGACTAAACTGTAAGAGACTTGAAACATGGAGGGATGGTAGTACCCACACTGCCTACAACACGACAAAAGCTTACCCCAATCGGGCTGACAGTGATCAAAAGTACGAAATCGCTTGTAACTTCGATTGGGTTCGATCATGAGCCTGGTGAAATTTTCTGGTATTTTGCATTTTTTGAAAAAACTATTTTCGCGTACGCTGTAAAAAATAAAAAACACAATTTGAGTCAGCTTAAAATAGTTTGTTACCCTACTGCCTTAATTTTAAGTTCAGTCAACTAAAATAAGTTTAGTCAACTTGAAATGTTAAGTTGTACTAAGTAACAACTTAGATGTTTGTGTTTGCTAATCTTAACAGATGGGTAAGTAACCCAGCTGCCTTAAAATTTTAAGTTGATTCAACTCAAATATCTAAGTTGTCACTTAGTATAATTTAACATTTCAAGTTGAAAAGACTTTTTTTTGAGGTGACTGAACTTAAAATTTTAAGGCAGCCAGGTTACAAATTATTTTAAGTTGACTCAACAGATTGTTTTTTACAGTGTACTAGTCCTAGGTTTTTCGCCCGATCAGAACCAAACAGTGCGGAAAGATTCTCTGAAGAGTGAATATCGATAATTATCAAAAAAAAAAAAAAAAACCTCACCTTCGCAAAGGGGCACCAAAACGTTGAAAGATGCAAGGCCATTTTTAGTAAAAATGCCTATAACTCCTGAACGGAATGCGAGATCTCCGCCAAACTCAGAACATATGTAAGAGCTCAATCTGAGATCACAGAGCTGGTTACTTGGTGACACAATAAGAGGGAAATACATAAAAATGACAATAACTGCACAACCATTTGTCCTACCAACATGAAAATTGGTGTGCACAGTCTTGGTCTGAAGTGCCACAAGTGTCTACAAGGACATTTATGTATTGCAAAAGAATGGCTGCAATTGGCCGATGAAATTTGAGCACCTGTTAGACAAGGTTTACAGAGGCCGATTGGAACAAAACTCTGTGGGCCTGTTCGACTCATGGCCCCAAAGAAATTTGAAAGAAATCGAGCACTGGGGGGGTGGTATTGTATTGTTCAAGGTGAAACAATTGTACGTTGCGCGTTTTTTTGTGGCACATATGCATAATATTCGTATCATAAGATAGAACTCCTCATTCTAGACAACTTTGCCTCTAGAACCACTGCTGTCAATCAAATAATTTCTTAAATGATTGAGAAAATGTAAAAAAAAAACATTTTGCGAACTAGTCCTAGGTTTTTCGCTCAATCTAAAAAAAAAAACAAGACAAAACAAAAAAAAACTCTGCAGTACAATTCTCTAGTCTCTCTAGGCCAATAATTATCCAAAAAATTTGAAATGTACATTATGGGAAGCTATAACGGGGTTGTTTAGAAAAGGGGCCTGTCCAAATTTACACCAAATCCTATAAAGCCTAAAGAAAAACACAGAACTTCATGAAACCTGCTAAGCACATGTGACAAGTGATTTTAAACAAGCATGCCATAAACTTAAAAAACAAAAAAAAACATCATATTTCTATTGTAAATTACCTGGATTTGCTGAAAATGCTTTTTTAAATCATTGATTTAGGTAGGTACAGTATTGCTAAATAATGTCTTTTTCTCTATATACTTAAATAGGGAAATATATAATATAATAACTATATAAATTAAGCGCTTAAACCCCTCCAAAAATATTGCCATAGCTTTATAAAATTAAAAATCAAACCACTGATGTCACATGTACTATTTTAATGATGTCCTTATTACCTTTCTTGGCTGTGAACGTGTCAGTTGCGTTGCCAACAGAAAACTCTCGGATTTCATCAAAACGATCTTAAATTTTTTTTCCGAAGATGAACGAAGGTCTCGCAGGTTTGGAACAACATAAGGAGGAGTAATTAATGACAGAATTTTCATTTTTGGGTGAACTATCCCTTTAAAATGATGTTGGAACAGAGTCTTGAAGTCCACATGTACCAATTATGGTAACTATAACGATAATAATAAAAAAAAAAATAGTATAAAAAAAAAACACTTTTAACTTTAAAAAAAAAATTGTGTAGAATCCATGCCACAACTAAAACGACACCAGCACAGAAGAGCAATATCATAGGACTCACTTTCACTGATTTTTTTTTTTTTTTTTTTTTTTTTAACAGATGAACATTGACAGCCAATTAAAATCTTTCCTGCTGTAAGCATTTAAAGTGGCAGATGACTAATTGCTTATAATAAACAGAACGTTATTGTGCTTGGTGTGGATGCTAATTCACATATCACATATCACTATAGTTATCTTCTTAGTGTGAACAAGCCTTTAGTCTTACCGGAACCTACTCAACAGAGCAGCAGTCCCAGGATTCACTACTTCTGACATCCCCACAGAGCAGACATCAGGACTGCTGTGGTTATGGCTTGCTCACTGAATGGTTTTGTATTGATCTAACCGGACCCAGAGCATGCTGTCTTACTGCTCATTTCCTGTCATCCCATTGGGGCTGTAGCCCATAAATTCGCATTTCCTCCTTTCTTCCTGCCATTGAACAGTTAACTTCCAATTCTTAAATATAGTTAATATTTTTTAAAAATTGTTCATCGCCACACACACCAGTACAGCTGTGCCTCCAGCTGCTCACCCGCACACACAGGAAGCAGTGTGCCACCCCCCCCTCTGCCTGTACTAAAAGACCGGTGTTGTTATTTTTTTAAGCGGCACAGCTGAGGTGCTGACTGGAGTCCCTGTCCTGGCCTGGAAGAGGCAGCGCATATGCTTTTCTCTTTCACACTCTACACACACACGTTTGCTTATCTAAATGGTGACATTCGTTATACTTTTTTTAACAATAATCCATCCTCGTTTTATATTTTATATCACTTTGTTTATTTTAATGCTTAATTTTATGCTTGAGTCTTTCATTTATGTGTTCTGTCTGATATTTTGTTCATTTGTTCTTTTTAACTTACTTGCATGCTGTGCTTTGTCTTCCCATGCATATAATGAAATGTTTTGTTAGTTGTCCAATGATTTGAACATAAGGAGGCCTCAGCTGTGTCAAGAAAGGCGTGACATCTGGATAATGTAGCTTATTTTATTGCTTTAATGTTGGTCTAACTGCAATCTCAGAGATGCACTCTGTAGTCAGTAGGTCTGCTGGCTTGCATTTCTCTCCGTTTATGCATTTTGGCACAGTAACTAGATGCATGGGCTCTGGCTTACTTGTTTCTTTTGACTCTAATCTTGCACCTCTCCTGTGAAACCTCATTAGTCCCCAGTTCCTTCTTATCTCCAGTCGGGACATGCTGCTTAAATCTGAGGCTTTTTACTCAGCTGAGCTCTGTAAAACCTTAAACATATTAAAAAGCTCCTGTCGCTTCTGGTTCAGCTCAGCTCTTAGATAACAGACAGAAAGCCAGCACCTTGAAGCATTACTGTATTTAGAAGTGAAGTGACTACAATCACAAAACAGGAAATGGAAAATGTCAAAAGAGTTTAAAATTACATGAGAGTGAGTAAATAATGAAACTTCAATCCTATTTAGTTTTTTTTTATTGCTCAAATCTATTTTGCTTATGTTGTTCACTTCACATTTATGACACGTTTACAAAATTTCTCACATGCACAAAAAATTGCTGTTAAAGAAGCCGTTTAATTCCGTGAAAGCATGGTTCACGCTCGGGTCACATGGCCATGAATTGGACACATAATCGGATCAAGGACCACATATCAAAGCTGCTCAAATCGGATTGAAAAGATTGGATTTTTTGTGTTCACACTGCTCAGAAAAATGAGATCTATGTCACACATAGACAAAAGAAATTGGATTTTGGGTTACCAAATGCTGCAAACTTGTATTCCTTCTCAATATGATCCTTTCCTCTGGTCATTTGCCTCGCTATATCCTCCTCTAATTGGCTGTGGTTTCCCGCCAAGCCTTGTTTTTTTTTCTCTCCTTGTGAGGAAGTGCTTACACTCCGGCCTGCATCAAATGAACAGAAAAGATTTTGGTAATTGCACCGCCGGGTTTGGAGTTTGCGAGGTGTGGTGATGGTGGTAATAGTCTAGGGCAATTTGCTCCATGTGTGCGTCCTGTTAAACACCAGAGCTGTTTGTGAGTGTGTATATGAGTATGTCTTTTGAGGGGTATTGAGTTACTCTCTTGGGCCGTGAGACACGGCACCATGGCTTGCGTCTGTATACACAGCGGCTCCATTAAAGTGCTTTTGGACTGGATGTGTGCGAGGCAATTAAAGCAAGACAAACAGCAGGCTTGGGAAAGTGGTTGTCTCTCATGTACCAGTATTTATCAGAGACTTTTGTGCTGACCAAAGACTAGACTGTAGTCTCCTCCTGTATTGTCTTCCTCGCTCGTTTTTGTATCCTAGCTTTTAGACAGGTTTTCTTTTGATCTTTGCAGCTTTGACCGCATTTGATCCAGCGTGATCTAGTTTGCTCACATTGTCTTCTGTTTTTAATTGTTGTTGTAGTTTTAAAGTGGTTTTGTTCCGTTCATTTGTTCCCATGGGACTCTCTTTACTGCGATTTGTATAGTATTAAATTGTGGTTTGGAACTGAGAACTAATTCCTATTCAGTGGCTCAGAATGACTTGTTCTTTATGTAAACAGTGTAAAATTTACATTTTTATTTATTGAATATCTTAACAACCACCCTATTGTGTATAACGTTTTCAATGAGTTAGTTGGTTCAGTTCACCATGTGTTTTGGAGTTTTTATTGTGTGTATCTGGGAATCTATGAGACTCTGAAACTGCCTTTGAGTCATGAAGGTTTCACACAACATGAGCATGAATATTGACAATGTTTTGAGTTTCAGTCTAATAACTGACTGACTGAATTGTTGAAGAGATTTTGAAATGCATGTAAATATGTTGTTGTCATTATATTGACGTATACAATATTTACAGAGTTTTATGTTAGTTTAAAGGGAGAGTTAAGTAATAATTTTATCACTGTGAAGTTGTTCCAAATCTGTATGAATTTCTTCCTTATGCTGAACACCAAAAGAAGATTCACTGAAGAATGTTGGTAACCAAACAGTTACGTACAGTTTACATAGTATGGAAGGAAAAACTTTAATATATAGTTTAAAGGCATAGTTAGCTTAAAAATGAAAATTCTGTTGTCATTTACTCACCTTCATGTCATTTCAAACCTGTAAGACCTTTGTTTATCTTCAGAACACAAATTAAGATATTTTTGATGAAATCCAAGTTGCATAGACAGCAATGCAACTGACATTTTTAAGGCCCAGAGAGGTAGTAAAGACCAGTGTTGGGCAAGTTACTTTAAAAAAAAAACAAAAAAAAACTTATAATTAATTATAATTACTATAGCATAGTACTTATAGTTACTAGTTACTTCTCACAAACAGTAACTGAGTTACATCATTATAAAAGTACTGATTACCAGGGAAAGTAACTATAGTTTTACTTTTAAAATAAATGTTAAAATGTCAACTAACCTGGATGCCCCAATATTAAATATGTTAGCCTAAATGAATAAAACATTGTACACTAACCTACACTGTTTTATTGTTGCTGTGGGACAATGTGAGGGACACCTTCCAGGGGCTAAATATCACATTACTGGGGTCGCTTCAACCCGTGAACATGGAAAAAAACCCTGCGGCAATGCTGTTAACCCCTCAGTGTGGTCTGTCTCGTTTTTTCTGGATGCCTGCAAAAAGAAATAAAAATGCTCAATTTTTGATCGTATAGATAAGAATAAGGTATCGTTTGAAACTGCAAAGAGTCTAGTTTTATGTTTATGTAGTCATTATAACAAAAAAACAATGAGATTTTGTAAAATAAATAAAATAAACAGGGTGTTCTCAGCGTTTCGGTCTCCGTCACCTCTCTTCACAGACAAGTAAATTTTAAAAAAAAAGGATCTCCGTGATATATATGTATAGCAGCGGTTCTTAATTCTGGTCCTCGTGCCCCACTGCTCTGGATATTTTGCATGTCTCTCTGTGACTGTGTTCCGATTGACATGATCCCTACACAGTATTAATTGTTCCCTACTTCCTGAGCACGGCAAATACGTTAAAGTTTACTTCATTTCAGAACATTCATTCAAATATTTGTGCTACATCGATGCCTACAGCGTCTTCACACACAGGTGAAATTTACTAGTGTGACATCAATGCATCTGTAAATAAA
This sequence comes from Labeo catla, assembly GCA_012976165.1. Lineage (NCBI taxonomy): Eukaryota > Metazoa > Chordata > Actinopteri > Cypriniformes > Cyprinidae > Labeo > Labeo catla. The sequence goes on from VONZ01000073.1 coordinate 250,172, forward strand.
TACAATTTAAATTCATGTCTCGTGCACTTTAATGATCTTTAAATGGAACATATACGCTCGCTTCGAACTGGAATCATGGCGGGATATCACAGAATAGAACAAACTGTACATGATAAGAGATACATTCTAAATATGCAGAGCGCTGGGGCGTTATTGATTACTCGTTATTGAAAAAACAGTAATAGTAACGCCGTTTATTTATAATGCCGTTATTCTCATCACTGGTAAGGACATCGTTAAAATAGTCCATGTGACATGAGTGGTTCAACCGTAATGTTACGAAGCTACAAAAATACTTTTTGGGTTAGTTGCACCTTGCACATACGTGTGCTACTCCTGTGCGTCAAAGACTGACACTGAAGACAAGAAATTGTTGAATAAAGTCATCATTTGTGCTTTTTTTGCACACAAAAAGTATTCCTATAGCTTTGTGACATTACGGTTGAACCACTCATGTCACATTACTCATGGGCTATTTTAACAATGTCTTTACTAGCTTTCTGGGCCTTGAACGTGTCAGTTGCCCTGCTGTCTATGCAGGGTCAGAAAGCTCTTGGATTTCATCAAAAATATCTTAATTTGTGTTCTGAAGATAAATTAAGGTCTTACAGATTTGGAACGGCATGAGGAGAAGCAATTAATGACAGAATTTTAATTAAATTCAGTCAGAATTTTGAACTGTCTCTTTAAATATGTAGTTAGGGCTGTTATACTGAAAGAAGTACTAAAGAAGTAGGCTACTAAAAGAATGGATAAGAAACAAATCCCTTCACTAGAAATAATATGATAATAATTGGCTGTATGTGATTTAGTTTACACTGGCTGATTAGCAGGACTTCAGATTAGTAATGCTGGATAAAAGTTTAAAGAGTTTAGTGAAGTCAGTGCATTGTTGTCAGAAGTATGAGGTTGCTGAGGATCATGATTTAAAGGCTAGGTGGAATAAAACTTTCATGAAATACCTTACTCTCTTGTGCTTCGCACCCAGAGGATGAACAGCCCCTGTGGTGTACTTTAATAAACTACTGTAAACTGCGTTAAAATGTATAATAAGACAAAACTCTTATGCTGTCCTCCTCTTCCACAAGAGAGATAGAGCGAGCACGTGTTGTTAGAAACGCATGGTGTTTTATACAGTATGTGATCCATATTTAATGCTGCAGAGCTGATGGCAGGCCAGAGCTGGTTATTCTGGGGAAGTCTTCTGTGACCCACATGGAAACTGTACTTTCATCAGCCGAGCTCAAAAAGAGGAATGAGCCTGACATGAATGTTCCAGTTAAACATCTCCGAAATGTCTCTGGATTTAATATGTCACATGAAATCTTCATCCTGCTGAAATCAGACTGATGGTTCATGGTCTAGCAGGCTGTCGCTTTCATCCGTTGAATGACACGGCTTAAACGTTGGCCTGTCACTCCAGGCGTGCTGGAATTGCAAAACGAACTCTGGCGCTCTTACCAATCTCAACCCTGTTTGATCTCATTTTATAACCGCATACTGTATAGACTTTTTCTTTGAAATGATGAGGCTGCATTGTTTACTAGTGGAGAAAATCTTTTTTAGAACACTCCTGCAAATTAAATCAGTCTAACAGATGTATGAACAAACTCGAACTTGGAGTGCATGGTGAACTGTGTAACAGTCTTGCAGTGGTCTGTGCTGACAGGTAAAGTCTGGTTTTCAGGGGAAATATCTCTCAGCCGCTCTTTGAGTCTCAGACTCTGAACAGTGGCTCTGAGGACTTTGGCACAGTGAAGTGAAACTTCAGCAGGCAGACCAGGGGTCACATCTTCAATAAGGAAGGTGGTTGAAATGAGAATACCAAAAGTGAGGGTGACACAAAGATGAAGTGCAAAGAAGGGTGAATTTTTAAGGGTCAGTGGGAATGTAAGTCAAACAAAGACTTGAAAGAGAATTAGTTTGGTGCTAGCAATAGACCTAAAGTTGCAGAATGCCTACAGACAGTTCACTGACTATCTGATGCTGCTTATTACACATGAAGAAAGCATAATCTGGTCAGCGATTGGTCTGTGTGTCTTATGATGGCTGGATTGCATACATTTTTATACTGTAAGTCCACCAGGAAACAGTAGAAACAAAGGTGCCAGGATAATATCAAACTCTGAATCCTGTAAGATTTAAAATATTTTTGAAGTCTCTTACGCTCACCAAGGCTGTATTTATTTCACTAAAAACTAAAGGAAAACATTAATATTGTGAAATATAATTACAATTTAAAACATTAGGTTTTTTTTGTAATGTATTTTAAATATAATGTGTCCCTGTGATAGCAGAGCTGAATTTTTAGCATCATTACTCCAGCCTTCAGTGTTACATGATCCCTCAGAAATCATTGTAATATACGAATTTTGTTCTCAGGAAGCATTTATTATTATTATGAATGTTAAAAAACAGTTCTGCTGCTTAATGTTTCGTGAAAATCATGATTTTATGATAAATAGAACGTTTAAAAGAACGGCATTTATTTCTAAGGTTAAAAAACAAAGTTGGTTTTCTGAGAAATAATGTTGGAATTGCAAGATATAAACTTATTCTGACTTTATTTCTCACAATTGTGAGTTTATATTTCACCATTTTGACTTTATAATTCAAAATTGTTTATGTCGCAATTCTAAATTCTAACTCGCAATTGCAAGTTTATATCATACAATTCTGAGAAAAAATTAGAATTGCAGAAAAAAAGATCAATAAAAAAAATCCCAAAAAAACAAAACAAAAAAAAAGTTTTATTTGATGCAATTAATTAATATGAGCTAGATATTTTGAAGCACATTTATTTTGCTTTTTGAAGAGTTATTTCTGTGAAACAATTATTGTATTTTATAATATAATTTAATGTGTTATAGTAAGTTTTAGAAGTAATATTGGTAGTACTGTAGATAATAATAATAATAATAATAATAATAATAATAATAATAAAAACTTTATAAGTAGTTGAGGGGAAACAGGGTATTCCTGACTAAAATATGCCGAAATGTGCTCCAGACCTCATGCCTGGCACTGTGTTTGGCTGTATTGTTGAGCTATAATTCTGACTGAATAGAGAACAATTTACTGCACATGAAAGTGTTTAAGGGAAGCCAGGTTGGCAGAGTGTAAACACTGGGCTCCTACTGAGCTGGATGTCATGAAGGGAGAGAGAAACGCAGGGTATGACAAACATCAGATCACCTTGGAAAGTGTAAATTTGTGCACGGTTGTGCCATATAGTGTAGCACAGTTACGATAACCCTCCTGTCTACTGCTGTTCTATAGAGCTGTTTTCAGACACAGCACTAGGATGCTGTTTTAGTGGTATATTGTTGGAGTGCCTGTGTCTGTAGGCAGCTGGCATGAGGAAAGCACAGGCGTGTGTGGGCGTACGGGGGTTACAGGAGGGAAAGAAACAGATAAATTAAGTGAAAAAAGCCACTTTCACTTCACTATGGGATGGCCCAGAGATGCAGATGCATGTGCATATTTAGAAGTAATTAAATCACTGCCGTCTCTTCTGAGGCGTAGGGAGCGCTCACCCACACACGCTCGCTCATTGTCACAGATCCGTACCAGACGGGACGTGCTAGCAGATGGGCTGCGTCTTTTTGTCCGTTACAGATTGGACAATGACATCCGAGGAACGACTTTCTCCCTGTTCTCTCAACTCCAACTGTTCACACTTGTCTTCCTTTATCCTACGTTTTTGTCAAACACGGACAGGCTAGGACGACGTTAGTGTATCGGTTAACATCTTTTATGCTGTACACAAATCTCATTATTCTCACAGAGGAGTTGTTACTGTCTGAGAGATGCAGGTGTGGCAAAACTTTTGAAAAAAAAAGAAGGAAATAATGCAGTTTTCTGTGTCCTGTGGAGGCTTAAATACTGAGAGAGTATCAGGTATTCAGTATCTTACACAGTAATCAAAATCGTGTTAAATTTACAGTAAAAAAAAAGAAAAACAGAAAAGAAAACATGGCAGCCGTGCTTGCCAGAATATCACAAAAAAAGGTGATAATGTTTCAAGTATTATGGGATGGCATATTGATGCCTGTATATTTTACAACTCATAAACATAATTTATTACATCATATAATGTTAATATATCAATCTACTTAAACTACCAGAAACAGCTTTTTATGTGCCTTTGCTAATCAATAAGAATTATTATTATTTTTTATAATTTTTATACTATTCGAATATTTATATGTGAAATACATATTTATAGGTAGATAAGGCATATGGAAATAAATAATAAATAAAATGAATAAATTGTGAATCAATAAGGAAAATGAGTAAATTAATAAAAAATGTGTAAATTCAAAACAACATTTAAAAAAACCTTTGTAACATAAACATCTTTACTGTCACTTTTGATTAATTTAATGTGTCCTACTTGCATAAAAGTATTCATTTTTGAAACTCAAACTTTTGAATGCTAGTGTATCATGGTTTACCACAAAAATATTAAGCAACACTGATAATAATTATGGCTGTCAAAGGATTAATTGTGATGAATCGCATCCGAAATAAGTTTGTTTACATAATACGTGTGTGTACTGTGTATATTTATAATGTATAATACACACACATTTTTAAAATATTTATATGTATTTATATTTATACATAATTTGGAGTATAAATATGAATATTTTATATATTATAAGATAATATTTTTCTTAATATATACATGCTTTGGTGTGCATTTATATGTACGTAATAATATACACAGGACAAACATATATTATGTGAACAAACTTTTATTTTGGCTGCGATTAATCACGATTAATCATGTTACAGCCCTATTAATAACATTACAAGATAAAATGTGCAAGGCAACAGATCTGACTATTTTAAATTCAGTGCAAAATATTTAATAACTACAGTATTTTGATGTACTGTATTTCCACGACTTTTCCATTTTGTAAAATAATTTAATAGACATGTCAACATCTCTAAATGTTCATAACAATGAAACATTATAAAACTAAAAATAACTATAAACAAAAGTTTATTTAACAGTCATTGACTTACAGTACTCAAAATCGTCATTGAGCAAAAATGCTTTTCTTAGATTATATTCTCTGACCTTAGTATACCATAATTTAGCCGGAAAATAAGAACTTTAGACGCACCAAAGATGAATAATTGGCACTTTCACACATGAAACCCATAAAATTGCCCGATTACCTTTTCTAGTGAATGTTCTGCATCTGCTATTCACATTTTGCTACCATTCACTCATCTGCACCAAAATGCTGTTAAAATATTATAATGTGATTTGTCTTTGGTCCTGTCTATTGCTTGTTTTTCCTAAGGAGGCTAGTTATTTTTTTCATAAATGAGGCAATCTTTAATTTCAGTAATCGGTCGACTAACTACTTCATCTGCTCGCGTGGAGGGAAGATCTTCCGATTCGATTTTTGTCCAATTTGACATTATTTTCCACATTGTTTTCCAGTCTAATGAATACTTAATGTAGGTCTTAGATCTGTTTAGACACATCCTTTGCTAAGTGGGTTTATTTTTATATATTAGACCTGAGTGTGTTACATAAACAGTGTGATCTGCTTGCACTTTGACCTTCATTTGTGTTAATTGTAGCGTTTACAGTGTGAGTTTTTTAATCGCAGCAGACACATTCTGTGTTTCTTTAAAAAAAAGGCCATACAGTTCAGTGTGATTCTTTTGAGTGGCTGTGTTTAGTGCGTAATGGGTCTCTTGGCTGAAGGCCACTTGATTTCTTGAAAAGCCGATGGTTCTTCACACACTGCAAACTCCACGCACACATAAATTACAAGCACTCAAAAGCTCGAAGGTTTCCTTATCAGACAGGAGTGGACTTCCTATTAAGGTGATAACTAGATTTTGAAACACATTTTGACTGGTTTAGTTCTTACTTTCAACATTTTGAATGTATTTGCATCAACAGCTGTTTGATTAAAAATGAAAATGAAATATTAAGATTAGCGCTGTCATATCGATTAATTGCATCCAAGAAGTTTGTGTTTACACAATACATGTGTATAGTGTACATTTATTTGTATATATAGATATGCACATACATGTATATTTAAGAAATGTATGTAAACACAAACTTTTGTTTTGGATGCGATTAATCGCGATTGATTGACTTGACAGCACTAATTAAGATATTGAATATTGTCACATATTTGACCACTACTGACCCCTCGTTCTGTCTTTCTTACAGTGGGCACTTGCTCAGCCCAGCGGCAGGTCACAGTTCAGCCGGGGCCCATGATTCGAACGGAAGGCTCTCACATCACCATCTGGTGTAACGTGACCGGCTACAAGGAAGGAGTCGAGCAAGACTTTGAATGGTCCATGTATCTTTACACTGCTCCCGATCGAGAGATCCGTATCGTGAGCACGTCTCAGCACAACTACGCCTACGCCTTGTACGCCCAGCGCGTCAACAGCAAGGAGATCTACATCGAGAGGCTGAGCGGAGACTCTGTCTTACTGCACATCACCAAGCTGCAGGCCACCGACCAGGGCATGTACGAGTGCTACACTCCCAACACGGACAGCCGCTACCTGGGCTCCTACAGCGCCCGTACCAACCTCACCGGTGAGCCCCCTCCGAAGTTTCACTTAACCCTAATTTATAATGTAGTATGCTTTCAACAGCACTGTGTTTTTGCATTCATGAGCCTTATTCAGACCGGACAGGTTCTCCCGCAGGAGGCCGGGTGAATGCGTGTTTCACAGATGTACTTTGTGATTTCGTTCTCGTCTGAGTCAAACACATCTGTGATTTTCTTTCACAACCTCGGTGCAAATTACAGAGAAAATTACCTACTGTTTTTCAGATAACTCGGGGGTCCTCTGAGAAATCAAATTCCATCCGGATAGCAATGTCTGTGATTTGTGGGATATTATTATTATTTTTTTTCCCCTTACAACTTCTCATTTATTTTGACCTTTCATTAAAAACCATAACTAAAGCTGTCAGTCAGCACAAGGAGAAAGTTACAGTTACGGTATTGTCCTTGGATTTAGACTATTTTCACCAGCTCTCTGTGTAAAATGGTTGGTGGTTCAAAGACTGGTTGCAGCCCATCCAATTTAAAAAGAGAATTAAATCAATAAAAGATTAAAAAGAGAATTTTAAAAGGGAATTACATCAATCAGAGATACCCAAGATTTCAGTCCCACCTGAATTTATACATGAAATGACAGACACTGTATGTTAATAATAAGGATGCAAAATATTTTGGAATATATTAACATTTATTTGTTATATACTGCTGTTCAAAAGTCTGGGATCAGTAAGATCTTATGCTCACCAAGCATTTACTTGATCAAAAATACAGAAAAAAAAAACAGTACTATTGTTAAATATTATTACAGTTTCAAATAATGGTTTAATGTAATTTATTCCTGTGATGCAAAGCTGAATTTTCATCAGCCATTACTTCAGTGTCACATTGTTCCTTCAGAAATCATTCAGATATCCTGATTTATTACTTTCATTATAAATGTTGGAAATAGTTGTGCTGATTATTTGATAAATAAAAAGTTAAAAAGAACAGCATTTATTCAAGATTTTTTTTTCTTACAATATAAGTCTTTGCTATCACCTTTTATCAATTTACACATCCTTGCTGAATAAAAGTATTACTTTCTTTAAAAAAAAGAAACAATAAAATATACTGACCCCAAAGTTTTAAATGAGTTCCAACAAAATATTTAGCAGGACGACTGTTTCCAACGCTGATAATAAATCAGCATATTAGAATGTGACACTGAAGAGCAGAGTAATGATGCTGAAAATTCAGCTTTGCATCACAGGAATAAATTACATTTTAAAATGTATTCACATAGAAAACAGTTATTTTACATTGAATTAATATTTCACAATATTACTTTTTTCTGTATTTTTGATTAAATAAATGCAGTCTTGATGAGCGTAAGAAGCTTCTTTAAAAAAACATTAAAAATCCTACTGATCGCAAACTTTTGAAATGCGGTGTATATCGGTTGAATTATTCCCCATGACATTTACCATCATCTTACGTGATGTTAATTTTTAAAAACAGCTGTTAAATCTTTAGCAAACCTCAAAATGAATATTTATTATTTGTACTATACATTGTGATGTTGTGATGCCTAATTTTACGTATGTTTTCAAATTTATTTAGATTGAATTGTCTAATATTTTAATTTAAAAAATGAAAACTGTTATCAGCTGTAACATGAAAATGATTATCAGCTTATCCGTATTGTTTCAGAAATATTAATATTGGAGCATCCCCATTAATAACTGTTTAGAAAACACTGAATAGTGCTACCGATTTTATTTTTGGGTTTTTGAAACTAATTTAAGAGTTTCTCAGCCAATTCTAGAAATGCAGTTTTGGATAAGCTTGGAAGGTCACTTTTTTTAAAGATGACATTTTGAAAGGCAGCTTTTTTGGAACCATCAGCCTGAATCCTCTCCAATTCGTCATTGCTCATGTTAATGGATCTCCGCTAATTGGTGGACTTTTAATGCCTGAGTGGATTTATCCTGCACAAATCAGTCACTGTTCTGGTGGAGTAATAGAGAAGCTACCTGACAGAATGCCAGTCCATCTGTGTGCCAGCCCACCCTATTATTAAATAGGGCACAGGCTTGTAATGCTGCCTTGCCACCTGCCACCATGATATCAGTATCAATAGTCTTCTTAATTATAATTGTAATTAAACTTTATCCTTCCAGCTCTGCTCATGCACACATACCGCTGATGTCTTATCCATTTGTTAGCGCAGTCACATGGGCTTATCAGTGACCGTAACTTATTACAAAATGCTCATTGTTAACAGTTCGGCTGTTGATTGTGACTAACAGTGTGGGCTGACTTGTCAACGCCAGGCGTTGCTGCATAAGCTCACATGCACCGCATGTCTTGAGAGGCTGCACAAATGGACATGTGGACCAGCAGGAACAGTTTTAATATGGGATCGGTGAGTCATGAGTCGTGTTTGGTGTGGGCTGGGGAGCATCACACTGAGCGCCACCTGTTTAAGGACAGGCATGTTGCTCAACGCCCCATTCTGAGATCCCTGTCCTTCCTTAAACTCACCATCATCCTTTCTGCTGTTTCTACATGCTAACCTTATGAAAGTGCTTATTTTTAACTAGTGTTCTATTGCCGTCAGTACAATAGACAATATTGTGGGTGGAGTTAGTCATTGTCACCAGTTACAAACCTGTGGAAAAAAGGGTAGAGGTACAGTATAATAGGGTGGGCGATACCAGTACACACGATTTACCTGTAGAAATCTGTCAACTGGTAGAGATTATCGCGGTTAACTGCTCACGTGACGTTGCTATGCTATGTAGTCGCGAAAACGGTATATGTGACCCTGCACAAAACCAGTCGTAAGTAGCACGGGTATATTAGTAATAGCCAACAATACATTATTTTATGCCAAAAATCATTAGGATAATAAGTAAAGATCATGTTCAATGAAGATATTTTGTAAATTTTCTACTGTAAATATATCAACTTCCTTTCTCAATTTGTTTTTAATCATGCAACAAAAGAGAGAAAATCTCTCACTGCTCTTGACTAAATCACTTTTGTAACTTTAATAATAAGGAAAAAAATATATATTTAATTTACACAGTGAAAAATATGCAGTGTTTTTATATATTTGATTACTTTATTACTTTAGTTTTGTGTCCTATTGTTTACAGTTAGTTTCTTATTCTTATTTAATCTCTGTTTACTGGAGTTTTTTTTTTTTTTTTTAATTAAGACAAGTAGATTTTTTTGTAATGATGCTGGTGACAAGAATTATGAAATTTTTATGGTATCAAAAGTCTTGATATCATAAAGACCTTTATGTCGATATTGTTACCGTGAAATATGATATGTAATACGTGTCGTGATATTAATGGTTCAGGGCTTGGATTCATGAAAACATCTTTAGAAAGGGCTTAAGAAATTTCTTATGATTTCAAATGAATGTAATTTAAGTAGGGATGCGCAATATTGTTTTGGTTGTTTTTTTTTTTGCCGATATCCAATATTCAGATATTTTTCAACTCATTTTGTCCAATAGTCGATGCCGATACCAATACCAATATATTTCCTTTTGTTTGGAAATATATTAATAGAAATTATAAGCATATTTGTTTAAAGTCTGGTTAGTTTTTAACAAGAACTTATTTGTTAGAATTAAATAAACAATACTGAAGTTCTTTTATAATGACAGTACATTGAAGCTTTGAAAATAACTATAAATAAACTGTATATCAGTCGCTGCATTTTTTGCAGTGATACTGTGGTAACCCTACCATTTTGGTGGTGTTCAGATGGTCTAAAGTTGTAAAGAGTTTAAAAAATTCTGAAAATCTTTTAGAGCTCATAATTTGTCTAAAAAATCTAACATATTACACATTAATGAATAAATCAGTCTAAAAGTATTTAAATGACCAGTGTCATTTTTGTGAACTTTTTTTAATTCATGTCATTCAGTCATTCTGTAATTCAGCTATATCTTCTGAGCTTTAAATTAAAACATTTGCATGATTTTGTCGGCACCAACAGCCTTGTGGTTAGTGCACTGACATATAGCACAACTGTGTTTGCGGCGACCCGAGTTCGAATCCCGTCTCGAGGTCCTTTGCCGACCCCGCTCCCCTCTCTCTGTCCAGTGCTCTCCTGTCATTTCTCTACTGTCCTGTCCATTTAAGGCACAAAAAAGCCCAAAAATGTAACTTAAAAAAACAAACAAAACATTCCCATGATTTTATGACATCAGTATCTGATTTATTTAATCATAAACAGGCTGCTGCTGCTGCCACTGCACGTGCTATTATGGTTTACTCTATCACACACCAAACGCGTCATTCTGTACTTGCATTGTCAGGTTAAATGCAGTGATCCAAAACAGTGAATCTAATCATTATTCAGGCAAAACTTTGCTTCAACATTGAGCCACACTGCTGACGTGTTCTAATCGTTAGCACACCCTGAGCACATGCGAGTTATTCCTCTTACCGGCCAGACATACTGGCATAATTTTTCATATCAGGCCTATACCGATATTTACATTTAAATCCATTATTGGGGATTCCAATATCGGTCTGATAATATCATGCATCCCTAAATTTAAGTTCATTTCTTGAGCAGTAGTTTTCATATTTTCTTAAAAACGTTAGGATATTTTGGGGAACGCAAAGTATTAATACTTATTCTTACGTTAGAAAATAAGAAAATAGCAGTTAAGAAAGTTTTCAGTCTTAAGAATATTTAATGAATCCGGTCCCTGATGATTGGTTTAAAAAAATACCCTGTGTGCCGAATTGAGTTCAGTTACTGTCTTTGAGATGCTAATGCTAGTAATAAAACACATTTCTACTGTTCCATGTGAGTTACTCTTGCTAATACTGCAGGATTTCATATTCCTAATGAAATGTGGTGTTGATCTAAATTTAATCCCTTCTCTTAGAACAGGGTGAAACAGAACTGTTAGCGTATTTTAGACACACAAACAGTGCTTGTGTGTGTCAGGGTGTGGTGACCTTTGCATCTGATCTTTTCTCACATCCTGAAATTCCCACAGTGCATCAGGATCTGCTCTAAAACCTCCTTCAACCCTTTATGTCTCTATCAGGCAAGCTTATGCATGAAAGACAAGCGAAGGTCAGAAGTAAAATGTGGCTAAATTCACTAGCTCTGGCAAGTACAGATAACGACTCTGTTCCAAAATATAGTCAGCTGCTGTCCATAAATGAAGCTACCTGCCTGAAAAGAGAGACCTGATTTTCACAAATGAGGTTTGCATTAGCGCATGTTGCTAAGCTAACAAAGTAGTATATTATGAAGTGTAAACATAGTTCATAGCACACAAATATTGGGTGCTTGCCTAACTAGTTTGGGGGGAAAAAGTTAAATTTAAACATTTTAAAGATGAACTGCGTAGTTCGCCAGTGTTTGAAACAGTTTAAAAACAGTTGTTTTCTTGTTTTGGTGCTATTAGTTCTGAAAAATGACTTACTTCCACTGTAATATTGGAGAATTTCACCAAATATTTGTGTGCTTTTTATTTTTTATAGTGCGGCTGGGATTCCAAAATTGGCCACAACGAGACATCTAACAGAGCATAATTTTGCTACCCACTGCCTTAGCTTAGGAGTGCCTAAAAATACTGTTAGCAGCTCACTAGCATTTGGAACAAAGCCACTGAAAAAACACAGCATATGTTTGACCTTCAGGAATTTTCTGGTCATTGACGGAAATAACTCGACTAATCAAAACTGTCAGGCAAACTCAAGTGTTAGCATCTTTATAATTCCACAGACTGTACTGGAGATGTGTGTGTGCATGTTTAAGCTAAGTTAACAGCTGAAGAATGTGATGACTGAAGTTGTGGAAGCTGGTCAGGGCAAATGTAATGCTAAATATACACATCCTTGCCCAGTGTAATAATTAGTATGTATGTTTTCACAGATTAATGAGCGATCAGTATGCTTCATAAGTGGGTTAGGAATGTGCGGGCTGAATGTAGGCCATGACTGGGCTGCTCTCAGCTGCTGACAGGAGTAATGGGTGTGCTCATTGTGGGCTGTATTTTTAGGCAGTGTACATGAGGTGAGGGGAGGAAGCACATATCTCACTGGAGCCTCTGTGTGTCTCTAACCTCTTAACCCATTTCCCCGTGGCCTCACTCACATTACAGGACTACCCTCGCATGCTTTTCAATTCCTCGCCGCCTGGCAGCTGCGTGCGTGCTGTCGTCGAAAATCACTTAGCCCTCTCTTTCTACCTCTCTTTTTCAGTTGTGTTTCATGTTTCCTTAATTCATTCAGTAATCACAGTTAAACTCAGTTTATATACATAGCCGCTGGCAATTCAGGGTAAATATCAGTATTCCTGTCAAGAGCATGCAGATGATATTTCAACTCAAAATCAAAATAACAAAATTAATATACAGAACGCGTGTGTGTGTATGTATGTGTGTGTTTGTTATATATAACAAAATACAAATACATATTTTATTGTTAATAGAGCTTACCCACCTGATTGTTGTTACTGTAATGTAAAAATCATCTTATTTTCATTATTAAAAATGCAAAATGATGTAATGTATTTATTAAAATATATATAATTACATTTCTTGTACTGTTAAAAAAATATTTTTATGATAGTATTTTGGTTTATTCATTTACTTAATGACAATCATTCCCAAATCCATAAGATAAATTCAAATATTGGTAAATAATTCATGCTTCCTTTTGTAATTTTTTTTTTTTATGAAATGAAATAAAATGAAATAAAGTCACTGAAAGTAATAGACATTTTCCCCCAAAATAATTTAATTTAATTTCAGACTGCCAGTGTTGTAAAAATTGTATTTTATGAAATGAAATGGAAAAAAATCACTGAGAGTAATAGTTTTTCCCAAAAAATATTACTGTTATTTTATTTTATTTTGTCAAATCAAATGAAGCAAAAATCACTGAGCGTAATAGAGGTTTCACTCAAAAAAAATTTACAATTTAATCTAATTAAATGTAATTTAATCTAATGTAATTTAATTTAATTTAATTTGAAGTGGAATGAAAAGAAAAATCAACAGTAATAGAGATTTTTCCCAACAATTGTTAATTGCTAATTCAAAAATTGGTAATAATTCAGGCTTCCAGTGTTGTAAAAAGAAATATTTTATAAAAAGAAGTCACTAAGAGTAATTGATTTTCCCCCTATAAAACTCAAAGGCTAAGCCAATGAGAAATTGGTGAGTAAATGTGTGTGCATATAAAAAATACATATTTTAATGTTAAGCAAAATAATTAGTGTCTTTATACAAACTACAATTTTTTTTTTTTCTTTGCTACAATTTTTTTTTAGTGTTGTCAGTGGTATCTTTTTTTGTAATGCAGTCTTTTTACCTCATCCCCATTTGTGCTCTGTCCTTTAAAAGCTGCATCCCTGTAGTCTCTAATGTTATTGTGCTTGGCTATATCTGGTGTTTTGCATGATGGAATGATGAAATAAGACGATAGAGTTCAGTTCTCGCGAATAAACGGCCATTTCTACGCGTTCCCTTAGCGGCTTGCTGTTTCTGACGTCGGTGGGCAAAAAGGAAGCTCTGCTCACTCCTGCCAAAGAAAAATGGTTCAAGCAAACGAGCGAAACATCCTCTTTTAATCTGCTTCACTCAGCTGCAATGATTTATTTAACAGTTTGCTTCTGAAGAAGATTTAGAGTTTTGTAGTTGTACATTTCAAATGGTTTCTTCTCTTCTCTAGCTCGGTGCTTTTTTTCTGCCTTGTCCCCAGTGATGCAACTCTGTTCAAACATGAGCGATACAATCACTACTGGGTGTTTGGCACTGTGTTGTTTTTGTTTTGGGGATAATTTATTTATGTATTTGTTAGTTGAAACAATTTACAGCTTTGAGCTTTCGGGCTGAAATCCTCTTCCTCCAACACTTTACTCGACTAGGCTGCATTTACTCTGTCAAGCAGTTTAGTGTATTTTTCCCAACGGTTGTCTGGCACAGACCAGATTTGGTTACAAAAATCCTTTGTTTCGTGGACCACTTTCATATGTGATTCTCAGTGCACATCAAATGTCTAAACACTTTTATCTAATAGTCAGTTTTCGGTATTTAATATCCACTCTAATAGATTTTGGGGTCTGTGCATGTCCAAACATAGTAGTTTTAATCCTTTAAGATGTCAAAGCTATTGTGAAATGTCAAGCACGTATTTTGCAGCAAAGAATGTTTTTTTAAGATGAAAAGAAATTAGTATAAACCAATTAAAAGTGTGAAAGCACTGGAAGTCACTCTTATTAAGTTTTACAGTACACTCAAGGTTGGTTGTGTGCATATATTTTAACATAATTTGAAGGACATGAATGAGAATTCATCATTTCATTAAATTACTGTGCAAAATTGGCAAGAACAGAGTAATGAATGGTATGGGTAAGCATCACCAGCGTTTCCAAAGAACAAAAGTGGGCAAAGAAAGGGCGTTTCTTAGTCAGGGATACTCTGAATAGATGTGCGCTCAATAGTCACATTATTCTTCTTCTTTTCAGACTTAATTGCATTTTTGTGATGTTTTGTTGACCCCCCCCTTAAGATATTTGAAAGAATACGCAGGTTAAGGTTGTATTTGATGGTGTGAAGTAAAACATTTAAGGACAGCTAGTATGTCTTGGTGTGTCATTAATGTAAACACGGCTTTGGCTGAACACCAAAGGTGTGCGTGCTTGTTTTAACCTTTAATTTTTGTCTCTTGTGATTTGATCTTAGGCTCCTATAGATCTCTTCTATTGAGTGTGTGTGTTTGTGTGTTAAAACAGCTAGTCTTTGTGTGGGCAGGGTTAGGTTTCATTGTCATTCAGTGACATTGAGCTGTCACATACACATACACGTTTACGTAACTTAACTAGAAGTTCCCATTGAAATCTGTTGTTTTCACTTAAACCAATTATAACTAAATTGAAATGCTGCTTGTTTTTTTTTTGGTCCCTAAAGGGAAATTCGTCTTGGACTCAATGGAGCTGTGCACATGCATATTATGTTATCATCACAAATCTTTGTACAAATTAGAGAAATACACTGTGGTACAATGTAAACATTTGTGTTGGCATTTTTAAGATATGAGTAAAGATATTATTCTCTTGTCAAATTTCTTTTATTTACAGTTTTATGCGAAAGTTTGGAACCTCTTCCAGAATACTTTTAACAAAATAAGAGAGATCATACAAAAAGCATGTTATTATTTATTTAGTACTGTCCTGAGTAAGATATTTTACATTACAATGTTTACATACAGTCCACAAGACAAAAAATAGCTGAAATGACTAAAATAACCCCCTTCAAAAGTTTGGGACCCTTGGTTCTTAATACTGTGTGGTTACCTGGATGATCTACGACTGCTTTTTTTGTTTTGTGATGGTTGTTCATGAATCTCTTGTTTTGTTCTGAAGTTAAACTGAGCACTGTTCTTGAGAAAAATCCTCCAGGTCCTGCAGATTCTTTAGTTTTCCAGCATCTTTTGGATATTTGAACCCTTTTCAGCAGTCACTGTATGATTTTGAGATCCATCTTTTCACATCGAGGACAACTGAGGGACTCAAACACAACTGTTAAAAAAAAGGTTCAAACATTCACTGATGCTCCAGAAGGAAACACGATGCTTTAAGAGCCAGGGGGTGAAAACTTTTGAACGTGGATGAAATGTCCAAATTTTTCTTATTTTGTTGAAATGTCATTTTTTTTTCCATTTAGTACTGCCCTTCGGAAGCCACAGAAGATACTTGCATGTTTCCTGGAAGACAAATTAAGTACAATTTACCTTGATCTTCAAATTCAAAAAGTTTTCACCCCCGGCTCTTAATGCATCGTGTTTCCTTCTGAAGATTATTTTCTTATTAAAATGATATGTTTAGACACACCAGTTTGCAATATCAAGCAGCAAAAGCTGTTTTGTAGAGCTGAAAATAGCTAAGGTGGATATAATTATACAATGTTTTGAAGCAGCTTCATAGTGGTAAACAGGAAAAAAACGAATCGATGCAAACTTCATCAAATATGAGGCAAATCCAAATTTTGCTGTGCAGCAGTGTCATTATTCAGCTGGAGTCAGTTAGTGTTGGTTCAGTTTAATAACAATGCAAGTTCATCAATTATGAAACAAGTTCAATTCAGCAGCTCTACAGAAGATAGAGTTGTTGTTCAGCTGAAGTCAGTTCATTGTTGATGCATTTCAATGACAGCATCTGTTGCAAAACTTCTCAAAAGTGTGTTTTTATTCTTTATTCTAGAATGCCCCCTAAAGATCTTTGCTAACTACTTTTGAGATTTTCAGCTGTTTAACCCCCAGTAGGTTTAAAACACGCAGACTCTTGCTGAAGACAGCTGAACTGTATCTGAGACTTGTTTGCTGAGCGTATATGCATGTAGGGTGTTATACATCTGCTCTCCTCTAAAGCCCAGATCAGCTGTCCTTAAAGACAGGCCTGGAGTCTGGATTTATACTGGCGTCTAAAGTTTAATTGGAAAACATTTCAAACACTTCAAATTTATGAGAAGTTGTAGAGAAAATAAAGATGTGGAGTGGACCCTTCACCAGCAGTTTGACTGACAGGTGTTCTGACCAATTATAACCTACCTAGACTCATTGGAAATACGTGCCTCTATATACATTTCTGAAAAACTGAAAAAAGTACCTACATGTACAAATCACTGCAGTTTCCAGTTGAAATGAAAGCTAGAGGCAATAAAACAACAACTTTTTATTCCTTTTCTCACAAAGTATGATTTACAAGTACAGAGTTTTGATTAATAAAGCCTAATTTTCACAGTTACTTGCAGAATATTATGTTATGACTTCAAAACAATTTTAACATCCCGTATGATTTGAAAACTGACACTTTTTAACATTGTCGTCACATATATAGCTTCATATGCATGCATTTTCTGATTCACTAGGCTTGTTCGGTAGCTCACGCGATACGGCATTGCACTCGAGAAGTGCTCCGATACGAACCCCGTGAAACTGCGGTTTAACAAAACTCAAATCCGGAAGGAAGTTAATATAGCATGGCTGCATCAACAAATGCGTTTTTATATCACATTTGCATTTGTTAACACTATCTGCGAGGTTTAGGGTTGGGTTTGGTGTAGGGGATATTTCCAATACGATAAAGAATTAACCTTTAGCGACACTCCTTGGATATTTGAATTCTGAACAGCCGCAACACATCTTGCAAGCAGCGTAATAAAGACGCAGCAATATGTGCCTGTAATAACGCAATAAAAATGTGCCACGGTCATGTATTGAACGTTTGTTTTAGCGCCACCTTCTAGACATTTCACTTAGAAAGTGCCGTGAAACGTGCAGTAAGGTATGTAATTATGGTGTTGCGTATATTTTTATAGAATCTGCCATTTTATGCAGCAGACAAACCAGACAGGAGAGTAGATCAATGTCAGTGGTCTTGAACTTGAAAAATGGTGTGTTCACGTCTTTCCGCAAATAAACCAAGATACCTTCTGATGGTAATTCATGTTTGTTTTGTGCTATAACTAGTAACGAAGAAAAGATGAACGCTTCAGGTGCCGCTTGAACTGAGGTGCCACAGCGATCTGTCACGACATATTAAAAAGCCACAAAACTGTATTTATTGTTTGAATTTTTTACAAAATGACAAACTTTAAAAGCTGAGACTTGGTTTCATACCAAAAGTAACCCGCTCTGTTTTGTATGCTGGCGCGCTATCAGTTACCGTTTTGCTCTGCAATGTGTTTTTCACTGTGTGAGAACATGATGTTTGGCGTGAGAACGCCAAGGCTTTAGGGTGGGACTTTGTGAAGGGTCGATTGACTGTCCTGAATCTTTTGGTTACACATTTGACAGATTTATCAGGCATGAATGGCAGAATTCCATATATTTCTTATTTTTTAATTCAAATTGTATTCAAATTATTAACTGTATTTTACCTTGGAGCAGTTTTTCTCAATTTTTTTCTTACTGTTCATTTGGGAATGAGGGATCATACATAGTTCTACAGCACAGAATACTAAAAGATTATTTAAAATTGTATAAAGCTATTCAGTCTCTCAGATCCTCCATAGACGTGCATAAAAAAAAGAGCAAAACCTTGTGTGATTGTATAGGAGAGTTTCTAAGGTAGAATAGCTCAGTAACATTTTAAGGTCATTGTAGCTTAGTGAAGGGTCAGTTGTAGTACTCTTTCACATGCTGTTGTCATGTAAAACTGCTACGTAAGCAGTTTCAGGGACAAACAAGGTCTTATCCTCTATAACCTGACGTGATTCAGGCCTCTGGCACCAGACCACCTCAAACAAGCTGAAATATGAGTAAGCGGAGCAAAAAGAGAAAGCCAGTGAGAGTAGAGTCAGTGATGATTCAGGCTGAAACCAGGATTTGAGCTGGAATCAGTAGCGTATCGTCTGAGGTGTGTCAGCTACATGAAAAGAGTGATTGCAGCGGTGAAGAAACAGTATACTTCAGCTATAAACAAGAATCATGGTCTCGGCACACCTGGACAGGCAGCAACATGATACATCTATAAAACACACTCACTTTACCCCTCAGGTTTCTGCCTGTAGTGATGAAATGAACCAGAGATGAATCTGTGAACATTGTCATCAGTGACTGTGCCTGGGAAGATCTTTCTTCCCTTATCTGTCGTTATCTGTTTGTCCATATATGGCAATGTTTTGAGCCCTCATTGCCAATGCTGTAAACACTGGCGCTTTCACGGTAATCAGTGTTTTGGTGACCTTCAGAATGCTGTGTGGAGCTTTTCTCAACAAGTTACTGCTGCTGTGTCCTTAGTCTGTTTGCATATTTTAGACATTAGACATTCTAAATACTTTTTGGAAGCTACAAGTAATGTTACTCTTTAAATTTTGAGTTTTTTTTTTTTTTTCAAAAACTACCATTAAAAAGTTTGAAGAAATGAATGCTTTTTTCGTCAAGGTTGCATTCAATTTATCAAAAGTGACAGTAAAGAATTTGACATACTGCAGTTACAAAGCATTCTGTTTCAAATATATGCATTCTTTTGAAGTTCATCAAAAAGCCTGAAAAAAGGAGCACTATTTCCACAAAAAATGTTAAGCAGCACAACTGTTTTAAAGGGGTAATTCACTCAAAAATGAAAATTCTGTCATTAATTACTCACTCATATTGTTCCAGACCTTCGTTCATCTTTTACCACAAATTGATATTTTTGATGAAATCCGAGAGCTTTCTGACGCTGCATAGACAGCAACGCAACTGACACGTTCAAAGCCCAGAAAGGTAATAAGGACATTGATAAAATAGTCCATGTGCCATCCGTGGTTCAATGTTATGTTATGAAGCTAGAATATTTTTTATGCACAAAAATAACAACTTTATTCAGTTTCTTTTCTTCCCATTCAGTCTTCGACATGTGTTCATGAGAGGCCGTTTCTTTCTTTACATTTGTCTCACAACTAATTACACTAATTCTTTTTTCTTTACTCCAGAGAAGAAAACAGGCTAAAATAAACTATGGCACAGTGTTTCCAAACTGAATTACATAATTGTCTTCAAACAGGTACCACCACCTGATTGACTGAACAAACAGATGTATTGGATTTGCTTCCCTCAAAAAGTAGTGATGTAACAACATTTGTTTTATTGGGAATAATAATATTAGGGCTGCCCTCAGTTAGATTTTTCTGGTCGACTAGTAGTCATTTATATTAAGCATTAGTCAACTATTAGTCACGCACTTATTAATAAATCATATGAATCATAATAATGAACCTTTAATTGATTACACAAGCGCTCGAGCGCATGCAAAAACAGCTTGATACAGTGCACCGGCAGATATAATAATTATGAATGTGTCAGGGAAAAACAGAAAGGAGACTGCATTGACATTTTAATAGTTTATTGATAAACTAGTGCTAAACTAGTTTCTTTGTTTTTGACTTAAGAGATGAATTCAGTGACTCTGACTCATCTCCACAGTAGTGATGCGCCTGTATGCATGTTTCATACGGATTATGCAATCTGAAAATATTATATTATGTTATTGTGAGTGCACACAAATAAACCTAGAGTCTTTACAGATTCGAAAGATGTATTACGCTTATCTGTATGACCAAAAATGGAGTGTTTCAAGAGGAAGTGACTGCACCGACGCCTCCATCTATCATGCAGCACACATTTTTCTAGGTTAACATTAGAGCTGCCATGTAAAGTTTCTACTGCTTACATATTTTAGATGATAAGCCATATTTGAGTTTGATGAATGATAGGCGAGCATTTGGATGTCCTGCCCAATGTACTGTATTACAGTACCACATAGACCAGCCGTTAACAATCTGTGTGCATGACTTCACCACTTCCTGTGACTTTTTAAGTGACTAATAAAATTTTAGTTTACCAAGCCTCTTCTCGTTGACTATAAGCCCTAAATAATATGATGTTGCATGTAACATTCCCCAATATGTGTCATCAGCATGTGCAATTCTAGCATATAAGAGGAAGTTTTGAGACATTACTTTCCCAGCCTCTCCCAGCATTGATCCAGCAGAGCGGGAGTAGATCTGGAGCTGAGCTTTCCAACCTACGCACCAGCCCTCGCAAGAAACACAGAAAACCCACAGCCTGCACTTGATAGCATGTGTAGCAGGGAGTCCTCCACCCCCAATAATCACATGCTCACTACTCCATATTACACAGAGAGTGATATTAAACCCTGACTATCAGCGCCTCTGAATGCCAGGCTGTGCTGCGAGCGCTCATTTGAGCCGGCGATGAGAGACCTCCCCTCTCTTAATCATGGCAAAACACATGAACAAGTTGGGCAGCAGTGCCTGAGTCATAAAGAGCTACAGCGCTAGCCCTCTTCAAAGCTGTCAGCCAGCGTATTTTGACAGAGAGGGGAGTCCAGAGGGGCGTTAGTAATTTAGGAGCCGAGCTCCTGCTTTAAGAAGTGTGCTAGCGTGAGTCAGAGGTTGCAGGCTGGTGTTTGGCTCGATACCTCATTAGAGTGTGAGGAGCAGTGCGGTCTGGCCTGACTTTCAGAGAACGCTGGACTGCAGCTTAAACCTCTGAGTGAAGCCATCACATAGATTTGAGAAGTTCTTTAGTTTAATAAAGTTTAGATGTCTCAACCTGCTGTGGTGTAAGGCTGAAGTGTTTCATTTCAGAGCCATTAATATGCCAGTATCGTCACACAGTCTTAATAGCGGTGAATGGTTTTAAACGTTCTAATTCCACGGATTGCCAAATATAAAAGGGAGCAAGGAAAATACATTTGTAAATGTTTAAAAGATGCTTCCAGCTTCCTGAGATGTACTGTATTCTCAGCAAAGATGAGATTAATATTTTAAAAAATGTTGAGGATCGAGTTATGGACCTTACGGGCGAGGAAATTGGTTTTTATGAGAATTTGGTACATTGTGTGAATAATGTTCGATACAGTGAGATACATGTTTACTCCAGCAATATTATGCATGGTTCTCACAATGAATAATATTGTCTAGAGGCATAGTTGTTACTTCGAGCTCAATTCTAATTTGAATAATAAAGGGAAGTTGCCTCAAATAAGCATTTTACAAGTACAGTGTGTTTTCCTGACTACAAGATAGAAGACTAGTACAGTATGTGTTTTTTTATTATTTATTTATTTATTTTTTGGAATAGATCATTGCGTTTTTTCTAAGTATATTTGATTGACATATTTGTGGGCTACTTTTGGCAAGAGTGTCCATGTGAATGCATCTCTGATAGGTTTTTGTGGGAAAAAAAAAAAAAAATTATTACTGTATTTATGGCCAGATGTTTGACCAATTCAGATTTCCCAGATGCTATAATTGCTGTGCTTTCCTTGTTAATCTAAAGTGTTTCCTGGTTCAGAATATTTTGTTGCTATGGCAGATTGTAGGAATCTGTGAATCTTTGGAACAGGTTTTTTTTTTTTTTAATAATGAAAAAAAGATGGAACTACTGTACTACTGTACTGCAACTAAAACCTGGAGCTAGAGTGTAAAAGTTTCAGGGTCAGCAAGATTTTTTTTTTGCTTTTGAAAGAAGTGTCTACTATGGCTACGTTTACACTACCTTTACGCCTGTTGTTTACACTACTCTGCTGTTTTCGACACTCGAAAACGGAGACTTTTGAAAACGCTGCAGACCCTGTTTTAGTTTGAAAATTCTGGAGTTGAGTTTAAGTGTAAATGGACCAAAACATTTGAAAACTGCGTATCCTTGATGACTGTGTAAACGATAACGTCATGCTCATAGGTAGATGCCCCATTCGACACGTAGACGCATCCGCCATCTAAATAATAGGGAATCTACCCATACATAGCTATGGTTGTATCTGCATGAATGGTCATGTGACATGTGTTTTTTGGTTGTGTAGTGTGGAAGGAGTTTGTTTCTGAAACGCAGTGAAAACAGCTGAGGAAGAAGAGTCTTATCTAGCAAAACAATCTGTCATTTTCAAAACAATTTGACAATTTATATACTTTTTAACCTCAAATGCTCATCTTGTCTCATCTCTGTGATGCGCATGCATAGTAATCTGGGCCAATATATTTAGGGCATGTCGAAAAACCCGTTTCGTTTTTGTCTTCAACGTCAAAATCGTCCTACATCGCTGTTTTCCCTTTTTTTTTTTATTGATTTATTTTTTTTATTATTATTGTAAAGGCCATTTCTTCTTTGCATGTTCACTTTGTAAACACTGGGTTGGTACTTCTGCAGTGATTGTAGGATGATTTTGAAGTTGGGGAAGAAAACGAGATGGTTTTTCGATATACCCTAACTGTATTGACCGTACTGACCTGGAAAAAGTTCACGCAGACTTAGACAAGATGAGCGTTTGAGGCTAAAAAGTATTTGATCCAAAAATAGAGTTTTCATTGCTGTGCAGTTTCTGAAAATCAAGGCCTTGGAATGTTGGTTAACTGTTCGGAATGAAGCATTCAACATTCTGTGGTTTAAGTACAAAATCATAATACTGAGTCAGCTGTATTTGTCCTCATGAAGAGGACATAGTGCTGGAATGATTGTACTAAGGGAAAGGGGTGAAGAGTTCACTTGGAGTCCTGTAGCGGGGGTAATGTAGCGTAATGGAAGCATGTTTTAACCGCAGTTCTGCTGAGATCAGCGGGAGAGCTAAAACAGGAGATAGCTGTTCGTCTCATCTCTTTTAGAGAATCGACGTAAAAGGCAATCTGTTTCTCCTTTTATATTTTATCTTTTAAACTCTTTTCAACCAACTAAAATGTCCTTTCCTATTATTCTGTGACTTCAGTACATTCACCTCTATGAGGGAAATCGAATTGAGTGGTTGTGAAGTGCTAAATCGTCTTGCCTGCCATAGTTAGGTAGACGTTTGGTCTTTTCTTGTGTGAGGAGAGGGGTGAGGAATGTCACAGTGAGAACATTTTTCTTACGCTGTCTCTATTCCTTTATTTTTCACTGTGTGTGTGTGCCACTTCTGGTTTGCACTGATATTTCTATGCCTGTACTGTGAGTTTAGTTTATATGGCCAGACTGAAGTCAGAGAACTAGAGCTGCACCTCCTGTCTTAGAAAAGACACAGTCTTCATATTAAAGGCGCTCTGGGAGTCAGGAAAAGCTGCTTAAACTAGCCTGACAAGAGAAAGTATGAAAATGAGGAAAAAGAGAGTGGAAGTTGTGGAGACCAAAGGAAAGGGGGCAAGAAAGAGACTGTCCAGATGACAACAGAGGAGAAGTGAAGTGGGAGGCTGCTGAGAGGAGATGAGACAGACAAGCCGGGAGTCAGTGGAGGAGTGTTGGAGGTTATTTTCCGGCTGTTATCAGACTGTCAGAGTGCTGGTCAGTGTCTGACATATCTACACGTCTCTCCTCTGGAGTCTGCAGATTTCATGTCCACATTTAATGATTTTTTTTTAATGGTTTGTTTTGCTGACTGTGTTTATTTGGTTGAATTTCGTCAAAAGCATCTGGGACGTGGTTTAGTGTCAGGAAATACACTACCAGTCAAAAGTTTTTGAACAGTAAGATTTTAATTTTTTTTTTTTTTTTTTTTTTTTTTTGTTGTTTGTTCTTTTCTGATCACCAAGGCCATTTATTTGATCCAAAATACAGCAAAAGCATTAATAATGTGAAATATTTTTTTTTTATATTTAAAATAACAGCTTTCTATTTTAATATTTTTTTTAAAATGTAATTTATTTTAACATCATTGCTCCAGTCTTTAGTGTCACATGATCCTTCAGAAATCAATCTAATATATCTAATATTTCTAGTAGTCAAAGAAACCTGAACAATTCTACTTGGCTGTTTTCAACAAAATAATAATAATAAATGTTTTTTGAGCAGGAAATCAGAATATTAAGAATCGTGTGACTGGAGTAATGATGCTAAAAATTCAGCTTTGGAATCACAGGAATAAATTACATTTTAAAATGTATTCAAATAGAAACGTTATTTTAAAATATTTCAAAATTGTATTGTTTTTGCCTTTTTTTAGCAAATAAATGCAGGCTTGGCGTGCAGAAGAGACTTAAAAAAAAAAAAAAAAACATGAAAAATCTTACTGTTCAAAAACGTTTTACTGGTAGTGTAGTTCACCAAAAAAATACAAAATCTGCTATTATTTACTAACGCGTTCACACCTGTATGCTGTCAAAAACACACATTTTGTGTGCATGGACGGACATAATATTTAATTTCAAGTTCAAAGTGACTTCTGAAATCTTGGTCATTTGGTTCTCCAAGTTGTAACCAATGTCATGATTTGATGGAAGAAAGTATTTGTATAATAATAAAATGTAATTTGAGTGCTGGAGTGGATGTTCTATCCTTGAATAATGGACTAATCATTCCTCACACAAAGCTTTTGTATCAACTTCAAAGGACTCGACAATAGCACGCATGCTCTATGGATTACTTTAATGGCTTTTTATAATGATTTTTTTCTTATTTTTTAAAACTTGACAACCAGTGGCCACTACGAACTGTCACTGTATGAAAATAAATAAGCATTTTTGGTAGAAAACCAATGGCATAATGGCATATGGGTTTGGAATGGCATGCAGGTGAGTGCTTTTAAAGTGAACCCCGGGTATTAAGACTTGTCTTTAATATATTGTAAATGATGTCTCTTACTGAAATATGTAGTAGAAATCCCATGAAAGTTTTGCGTTATTTAAAAAAAAATAATCCACGTTTTTATACATATTTTGGATTATGGGGGGTGCCATTATTTCCATGACATGAAATGGTTGCACTCAGTGAGCTACTGCTGCTACCTGTTGCTATTTTTACCACAACACTCTGAAAATAAAATACTAACACAATGACCACAGCTACTGAAAGAGCTTAAAATTGGGGAAGGATATAAGCGTAGGCTGCCAGGATGGCATCTGGCGTTTCTTGTCTCTGTCGTTTGTGAGCTCTTTCAGTAGCTGTGCTCTACTAAAAGCCTCAAAGGCATCAGAGCTGAAGTGAAGAGAACAAAGACGTGGGTCTTTAGGAAGTCTTATTCATCCACAGACATTTTCCCATTCTTTTCTCCTCTTCTTAGCGCTAGGAAAGCAGTGAAGACTTGCATCGCTTCTCTTATTGCCTTTCGACTGAAAATTACAACCAAAAGCCACACAATGTGGCGTCGCATCAGTATTTTATTTTCCGAGTTGTGTTGCGGTGTTGCGGTGCACTGATTGACAGGCAAAGAGCATTTCTGATATATGAATGTATAGCTCCCTCAAATATTTCCTCTTTCTTCCAAAGGCTTAGGCTGTCATAGAAAAAGCTCAGGACACCTATTAAAAAGTAATATCTGTCAGACAGTACAGCCGTTTTATGTGATGATCCAGAGATCAATTGTTTTGATTTAAAACCTGAAAATGCTGAAAGTACAGCCACGTGTACATAGCTGTGAGCAATCTTTAACACACTTCAATTGCGTCCCCGCTGGTTTTCAGATACTTTCAATGAGCACATATGATTTGCACTGTTTGCACTGTAGGAGAGATTTCTTTCTTTCCATTTGCCTGACAGTCCAACAGGCCATCGGAGGGGCTCCTGGAGTAATGACATAATGGTATAAAGTGTACTGAGATGCCTCCTCCGGCACGGCCAGATTGGCTTTAGCAGTAATTGAAAGATATTAGAGCTGTAATTTGCTCTGAACAATCTCCACCGTTACCAGCCAGGAGCTGCCAGAAGGCTATCAGTAGATTGAAGTGGACTGAACGGTAAGTGGCTGAGAGACCTATTAGGAAAAAAATGCATAAGTAGAGAAGAAAGTTTAACAGCTTGATGGAGGAATCCAGTGCTATCTTGCTACCACTGGGTTTAGATGATCAATCTGGCACTGTGGAACGGTTCTTCAAATAATGGGAGCACCAGGGAGAAAGTCTTGTGTTGTAGCTATTTGCCATCATGTGATGGAATTAATAAGACTTGGAACCAACGTGGGCCTGAGAACGAGCAATAACAAGATCTCGGCTAATGAGTGGCTTAATGGTTTTATATATTTCAAGGGTGTCAACTGGGTTCTTCTTTACATTGGGAAATTGGGCCAAAGCATTCCTCTGCTGCGTTGCTTTAGATTTGATTTGCTTAAACCACTAAACCCCAGGCATTCTCTCCTCAGCAGAGTCTAATGAATGCAACAAATCCTCTGGAATAAAAAAAAAAAATAGTAGTATGAATATGGTTTGCAAATGAATTCAGTGGCTGCTTCTTCACCGTACACCGCGTCCTATTGACAGCGTCTTGCGCGCAGTCTGCGTTCCCGCAGAGTTTACTTCCAAGTCTAATCAAACAAAACTCAACTAGCTAATCAAGGGTTTAAATTTAACTCTGCAGGAACGTAGATCTCCATGTGAAGGATTGCACGCCCTCTGGTTGAACGCAAATGAAGAGATTTCTGTTTTCTTCCTGTATGTGCACGTAAGCGAGACGTTCAAGGTGCCCTTCTCTTCTCGCTGTGAACTTATTTGCATACAGCCCATCAGTACATCTTTTCCCTATCTGCTCATCACCGCACATGCTTTTATGATGCTCACCAAGGCTTATAATTATTCCCAGACGGTTCACCTTTCTGACTGCTGCTCTTTCAGGTCAGCTCAGAGTTATGAAGCAATAAATGAAGCTGAAGAACGGATGAATAAGATACCTATAAATCAGATAAATCATTTCGGGCATTTCTGACTCCCAGAGTCTGCAGCAGCCCATTAAAGCCCGTCATGCCATGATCATGTCCCGTGCGAAGTCTTTCATTGGGATGACCTTGCCGTCACAGACGTTTTGTTCACCCAAGTTATTTGCGACATTGAAAATGTTAATGCCTCTATAAATTCACATCCCATTGTTGCGAGCGATCCCCCGCCTGTTGTCTTGTACACAATTGCACGCTCACCTTTGCTTTGTGTGTGCGCGCATATGCACACCCATGCAAATACACACTTGCGTAAGCCATAAAAGGGAGGCTGTCGAGGAGCACTGGTGCGTGGATAACGGCACTGTAGTCCTGAATCAATAATCAACTTTCCCTTGAGTTAGTAAAAGATATTACCATTTCACCCAGCTCATTAAAATGTTAATCACTTTTCTCATTATTTGGAATTGAAAATTCTGATTTACTTAAAATGTCTGACATAATTAGTTTAAATTTGAATTAAAGGGCCACAGTGGTTTCTGTGTCTGAGTTGCTTCAATAAAAAAAACCTGAATGACAATGAAATATACTTTGAGATGTTTATCATCAGTACACATTCAGGAAAAAACTTTCTCTTCTGTTAGATCAACAAACACTCAATTATTTATGTTTGACCAAATTCCGAACTGTGTAATTGCATTGATTCCCAAATCAGATGAGATTGCCGTTTTGAATGTCTGTGCGCTAAATGTTAAAATATTCCATAGTGCTATATTGTGACCCAGATGTTGATATAATATGGTATTACTGATTCCCAGTCTTAGCAGTCAGCCTGTAGCTCATTTAACTGTATAACCGGGACAACACACTCTTAAACCCCTCTTTATTTGCAGCCCAGCCAGCCAGTTCTTCAAAGCCCTGAAGATAAGTGCATCATTTACTCAGCGCAGATGCGTCCTCTCTGCTTGAATCACACCAAGCATTTACGCGCACTTACTGAAAATCTCCAGCCTGTCTTATTTTCTTGAGGTAAAGAGCTGGGCGAGTGTGCATTTGAAATCCAAATCAACCGTGTCCACATCCAAACCCGCTATATTCATATTCTTAAAACCTTTCTTGAGATTTTCATCGTATTTCAGTTCTATCTGATGCACATTTTAACCTGCTCAACCCGAGACCAGAATTTGTAAAAGGCACAATTTACATTCAGCTGCAAAGAATCTAATTAAAATGAGAGAGGGAATTAAAAGAATTAATTAACTGAATGTCTACCCATAAAGCTTTTTCAGCCACTCAGGATTAAGTATTTAATTTTTTTTTTATACTTTTGTGTATTACAGGTCGTGCTGCAGTGCCAGCACAGGGCAAAGTTGACAATTTGTTGTCTTCAAAATCCAACTCATTAAAGCAATGTCACGCTCACGACTTATCCTAAACTCCTGCCAGCACTGCTTTCCAATTTCAGCTTTTCAACTTGAACCTTAGTGGCCAGATAGCAGACAGGGACAAATATCAAGTCATATCCTTCTTTTTAGAGCCCTTCGGTTAGGCACTAGACAGTAGAGCTGGGTTTTGACACAAATTTCACGATTTGATTAGATTCTGATTCACAAGCTTGCCATTCAATTCAATATCAGTTATTTTGGAGATATATCAGGTACAGTACATGACAATTTTTTTTTAAATGAACAGATTTGTATATGAACGCTTAAATTACACTGTTATTATAAAGTTTTTATAGTAATAAACTTAGTTACATAATTAAATTTCTACTCCAATTAGTTTTTGTTTTTTTTAGTATAAACATTTAAATGTTGGCTGTCATAAAAATGAATGTTATATGGTGTATAGAGCTGAAGTCAAAAGTTTTGCTGAATCTGCAAATTATTAATTATTTTACCAAATAAAAGATGTTTACATATAGTCCACGAGTAAAAATAATACTTGCATTTCTAAAAAAAAAAAAAATGACCCACTTCAAAAGTATTCAAAAGACATTATCTTTTGTAGCTTCTGAAAGGCAGTACTAAAAAAAGGGCAGTACTGAAAAAATATGATATTTAGGCATAATAAACAAAAAATGTACATCTTCATTCTGTTCAAAAGTTTATACCCCCTTTTTTTAATGCATTGTTTTTCTTCTGGAGCATCAGTGAGCGTTTGAAACTTCTGTAATAGTTGCATATGAGTCCCTCAGTTGTCCTCAGTGTGAAAAGATGGATCTCAAAATCATAGTCATTGTCGGAAAGAGTTCAAATACACAAAAAATGCTAAAAAAAAAAAAAAAACATTTATGGGACCTGAAAGATTTTTCTAAAAAAACAGCCAAAAAAAACAAAAAAAACAGCTGTGGTTCATTCAGGTAACAACACAGTATTAAGAATCAAGCGTATATGAACTTTTGAACAGGGTAATTTTTATAAATTCAACCATTATTTTCTCTTGTGGACTATATGTAAAAGCTTTTTATGTTAAATACCTTATTCAGGTCAGTACTATATAAAAAATAGCATGCATTTTGTATGATCCCTCTTTTGGTAAAATAATTAACATTTTGCAGATTCTGCAAGGTGTATGTAAACTTTTGACCTCAACTGTATATTAGACAAATGCTCCTCTAGAGTTAAGTTTTCTAGCTGATTAAAGAGTTTATGGTCATCGAATATGTTTTTCTGAGGTAAATATGACGTAATGTGACATTGTTTACAAACTGTATTGACATTTTTTGCATGGTTAAAACACTGACTGAGCGATTACATTAGACATGATATGGATTTAGGTAAGTTGTACTCTTTCTTTTAGCATACCTTCGGATGTTCATGTTTATTTCGTACTGAAACTGGGATTAAAGCAAAGGAGATTGTCAGTTCACGTGTGCTTCGTGCTACCACTTCTCTTGAACTGAGGAGCTACAGTGATCTGTTACTCCACATTAAACAGCACCAAAACTGCATTTATTGTTTGAATACTATAAAAAAAAATAAAAAAAAATGGACAGAATTTGAAATCTGAGACTCTTTTATATCATAAGCAACAAAGCACAAAGCTTATTGCAATTTATTAGATGGGAGGCGCTACAATGTTCCATTCATTAACTAAAAACAGGCTAGACTAATCGATTCTTAGGATGTCTTGTAAAAATGAGAATTGATTAAAATTGAGAAATGAATATCTTCTACCCCGCCCTACTCTGTAAATCATAATGAAAAATATGGCATTTATATATAGCTTGAATGATTTTTGAAATTCTAAACTCATTGCTTTTAATGTGACGTCTATTTTTCTGTACTTTAAACCGGTAATGACGTTAAGGTCATTACAGGACAGTTTTTTTTTTTTTTAAGTCTAGTCAATGTCAACGGGCTTTAAATAAAGTACATTATGCATCTCTCTCCTGCTCCTCTCTGCTATAGTGATATAATAGAGTTTGTATATGCTAATCTCCTCAAGCTTATGTCTGCCATATTCAATAGACCAGGACAGGGCACATATGCTGCCACCTGTGCCCGTTCACAAACGCCTCCACCCAGCCTGCTATTCTGTAGGGAAAACTCATTCACCCCACCCGTACATCCCGCCTTCTCTTGGTTGAGATGGAACGGGTGCTCTTTGGTTGCATCTGCTGCCCACCTGGATGCGTGCCTCTACTCCCCCTTCTCGTTTGTTGCGTCTCGTCCAGACCCCTGGGCATCCTCACACTCGCAGACCCTGCCATTCAGATCCTCTGCTGCTGCCCTGAGCACCACCCGTGATCCTGCAGTCTGGCTGGGTATTAAAGGAATAGGTCACCTAAAAATGAACGTTCTGTCAGTGTTTACTTACGCTTATGTCTTTTGAAGTCACTTTCTTTCTTCTGTGGAACACGAAACACGGTTGAACCACTGATGTCACATTGACTGTTTTAATGATGTCCTTACTACCTTTCTGGGCCTTGAACGCGTCAGTTGCGTTGCTGTCTATTGCTGTCTATGTGTACCTAGATAAACGAAGGTCTTAGGGGTTTGGAACAACATGAGGGTGAGTAATTAATGACAGAATTAAAATTTTTGGGTGAACTATCCCTTTAACAAAGCAGCATCCTGCTTATTTTGCCCCCACGGTCCAGCTGAAGGCTTGCCCTGTTTGGATGGCTTCCTTCTGTTTCTGTTCACCCTTCGTAGCCAGTTATGATATTAGCTTGGCTCCTCGTACGGCTGATTTCTCACTGCGAGTCCATGGTGGTTGCTCAGTCTAGCAAATAAATGGATTTGACCTCTCCTGATGACTCTTTTGTACTTCTAATGTCCAGACTGGCTCAGTCTCTATGGTATTTGTGGTTGTTTAATCAGAGGGATTTTTTTATTGGCTCGCCATGAAGGATATCACACCATTCCATTGTGGTTTACAACCAGCCGCCGAATTAGCGCTCTGCAGCCTTTGTAGCCTTTGTCGCCTTAATCCTTCGGCGAAGCCTTGGTTCTCCCCACGCCTGGTTTACGACAGCAATTCCTCACCCACACGTAATGCACACTGGCACGATGAACTGTTAGTCACACACCATGGCACATGTAATGAATCATAAACTCGTTTATTCTCACACTTGCTCACTATGTAATGTTTGGTACACTCATGTACGGGCACATTAAACACACCTCAACAGACTGATCAGATGGTAAAGCCTGTAACTGTGGCCATCCTGAGGAGTTGTTTAATTGGTCACCGGGGTTGCCCATCTGTGGTAGGCGGCGCTTTTGAACAGACAAATGGAAAGTTAGGAGAGACGTGAGCAGGGGCGGGAGCTGCTGAGGGTGCAACTGACAGATAGGATGGAAAAAGAGGATGGAGAGCGAGTGACAGAAGGACTGAGAGGGGGGCACGCTGATAGGGGAGGAAGCGGGTGCCAAAACCCCTGGAGCACATAGGGAAAATCTTTGTCCTCATACCTTTTTTTTTTTTTTTTTTTTTTTCTTTTTTTCTTCTTCTTTTTTAAATTCATGTCACCATGCCTTCAATAAGCTAATTAAGAATTCATTCGTTTTATTCAGGAATAGTTTTTTTCCCCTCAGTATTTGACTTCAGAAGGTTTGCGGAAACTGGAACAATAGCCTGCATTTACATGGAATTTATTTACATAAAAATAACTCATTCCACTAGGCTATGCAATTGTTTACAAAGATGATCTGATTTGGTTTTAAAGGTGAAGTTTGTAGTCTTTTTTTCTGTTCTCTTATCCCACCTTAAAATGCAGAGACAGCTACCGGTAATCCATGTGTAGGTTCATTTCCCAGAAGTGTAATCGCTCTTTGGTGCTATCAAACCATTGTTTGTTTAAGCACCCAACAAAGAAACTATGGTTTCCTTCAGTCTGTTTTTAAAGCAAATTAAAACACCTCTTAAACACAGGGAATTGAAAAACCAGATCACAGACCACATCTTGCGCGAAAGTTCCCACAGGTATGTTTTTGTCATGAGCTCAGGTAGGAATTGAAACACGGTGTTTGTTTTATAAAATAATTTTTGCAATATTCCAGTCTTTGGCGTTAATTAATGTGCCCTTATTACACCATTTCCAATATTGCCTTTCATGCATTGTGCAGCGTAGCTGTTTGTGAATATAAATGATCTACAAAGTTGTAAAGCCAAAAGTGCACGATAAATAAAGTTGTTTCTTAAAATAAATAACTGAATCTGTACAGCTTAAATTAGTTGTTGGTCATTTGAATCTAACTTAAACATTTGTATAATACCCGCCTATGTTCTATGTTGCTTGACCACAAGCAATTTGACCCTGCCTCAAATGTGATTTTACTGACAACTGCTTCTCTAATCTCAGGGAGTTAATTTGTGGGATTTACAAAACACTTACTCTTGAAAGATTGAAGCATTAAGCAGCATGTGGGTTGATTAGTGTTTACATGCAAATAAAACCTTAAATCTGTTAATTCAGAAGTCTTTGATTAAAGGGGTCATCGGATGCAAACTTCAGTTTTACATGTTGTTTGAACATTAATGTGTGTTGGCAGTGTATGTACACATCTACCCTATAATGATAAATATCCATGCAGTGTTT
The DNA here is from genome assembly GCA_012976165.1 of Labeo catla. Taxonomy (NCBI): domain Eukaryota; kingdom Metazoa; phylum Chordata; class Actinopteri; order Cypriniformes; family Cyprinidae; genus Labeo; species Labeo catla. The sequence continues at coordinate 283,871 of VONZ01000073.1, forward strand.
TTTAATTAATCTGTAAAAATAATATCGCCTTTTTCAAATTCAGCCATTCTCAGATGCCTGTCAGTGTGGCGTCACACCCAACAGAGGCCGCTCCCACGATAGTTGATTGACATGAGCGTCTTACCTCAGACCTGCCCTAAATCAGCTGTAACAGTCCGACCTCCATTGTTTCGATGTCGGAGCAGGGATGTAAGTTAGACAAGAATATCTCAGATTGAGCGATGGAGGTGTTGTGTTGCTGGATGTAATAATGAACATAGTGGTCGTCATTTGCTCCCGACATCCGACGCTAAAGATGCAGTGGATTACATTTGTTTGTGAAGGGAATGCGCCTCCCGATCTACATATATCAGTCTATGTTCACGTGAATCATTCATGATCCAGCTGCACTTATAGCAGAAGTGAGTATAAGGGTTTGTTTATAACTAAACGCAGCTAAATGTGGCTAAAGTAAACAGGCTCATCACTCCACAGAGAGAAGAGAGGGGCGGGGCGAGCAGAGCTCATTAACATTTAAAGCAACCTCAACCAGAACAGGATGATTTTTGCAGAGCTGATTTTGGCAAGGTAAAAAGGGTAGTGTTTTACACTACCATTGAGAATTTTTACTACTATATTAAACTACATTATAGACTTTTCATTAAGACCCTAAAGAATCATATTAGCTTGTGGAAAATGGGCATCCGATGACCCCTTTAAACAGCTGGATTCATTTTTTTTTAAGCAATTAATCACATTCAAAATAAAAGTTTGTTTATATACTGTATTGTGTGTGAACTGTGTATATTTATTACGTATATATAAAAACACACGTGTATTTATATTTTTAAGGAAAATAGGTTAGATTTATATATAAAATATTTAAATTGATATATAAATTATATACACACACACACACAAATATTTGTTTAAAAATATACATGTTTATTATATACATAATAAATATACAGTACACACACATAGCATGTAAAAATAAACTTTTGTTTTAAATGCGATTAATCGTAATTAATCATTTTGCAACCCTAAACTTTTTGTTTTTCAATTTTTGGCTGGATGATCTTTCAGTGAATGAACAAACATGATGAAAGAGTAAAATGTCTTTGTTTGTGATCCAAAAATGAATTGAAGTCTTATGGGTTTGGAGTGACATGAGGTTGAGTAAATGATGACAGAATTTTCATTTTTGGTTGATTATGTCTTTAAGCAGACCAGATAAAAGCATGACATTACATGAATAGTGCATCAAAGAATAACTCGCCATCTCTTTTCTCATGCTAATGCAGAAGCAGACATTCGCTCACTGTAAAGGCAGTGCTGGAGCCCGTTTATTAGCTGCAGCGCTGCAATCTGATTGGCTCTTTGGATGTGTGGATAAAGTGTGTTTTGTAGGGAATAGTGGTAATCACTTTCCTGTGTGTCTCTATACCTTGTACATTTCTGCTGATCCAAGCAGTCGTATGGCAGGGTGGTCAGCCAGACTCACTGATAAACTCTAGCAGCACAGCAGAGTTAGAGCTCAAGAAGAAAGACGGATTCCCAGAGGGGGTTGGAAGTTATTGAGAAGTATAGAGAGAGAGATGTTCTCGCTTCTGTCCTCTGCTGTTTATTTCTCTTTCTGTTTAATTCTCTTTTTTTCTTCCTCTTGGATCCATTGTCCCATTGTTCTACATCAATCCTCTGCACCCTCTCATCCTTCCGCCTCTCCATCTCGCTTCCTGCTGTTGTCGTGTCGTTGGTGTGCGCGCCATCCTCCTTCCTCCCCGTTCTCGCCGGTTCTTTATCTGCATCTTTCTTTGGTGTGTCAGGGCCTTTCTTCAAGTAGAAACATCAATTGGCTGATTCATTTCTGAAAGGGCCTTGGATGCCACGACAACACACAGTATGGTAATGAGACGGTGACTAGATGTCACAGATGTATTATCAGTAATTATTTTCGTGCTATTTTTCTCCAGCGCGTTCAATTACAGCACTAAAAATTCTTGATTCGTTTGATGAGATTTGCAGATTACCACTTGCCTATTGATTTGTTGCGGTCCCTCTTATTGTTTCCTCCTTCTGGAAATCAAATTGCAGAACTTTGCTTGATGTTTTGGGGAATAGAGGTATGGCTAATGAGCTCATCGCTGTAATCCGATTACAGGGCTCTTGTACCCCTAACATCCCATTAGATTTCCCCCTTAATGATGGGCTGATTATCCCAATGATAAAGAGCTAGTAATGCAGCACTAATCCCAGCTCTGAGAACAAACGGGGTCCAGACATGCAGTCAGACTCTCTTGACAGACCTCTCCATGTTTTATTCACATTTTGATGATGTTTGGAATGGATATTTGTGATGAAATTATCATAAATAGTGCTTCTGTCAGGTAGAGAACCTCTTGTGACGATTTGTTCCTCAAGCTGGAAAATGTTTTAAACTCCGTGTGATATTTTTTTTTTTTTATTTTATTTTTTTTTTTTTGATATGTGAAAGACGTTTATTTGCCGTCTTAGTTTAACCTTGACATATTTTAGCGGAGTGTATTATTCTAGACATCATTAAATGACAACAAAACAAATTTTCTAGCCATCGCCTTGAAATGTCATTCAATGTATCATTCTTAATCTTTGTCTTTCTAGGGAAGTAAATCTTCTACTTTGAGTCTTGGATTAGATTCAAAGGTGACGTGTTATGTCTGAAAATACAGTTGTTTTCAAACATGTCTTGAGCATTCTGTCTGTCTGCCATTTGTTAACAAACAGATAGTCCTGCCCTAAAGTCATGCAGTTGGTTGAGCACTTGCTGTGTCAATCTGGATTGGATTTTCCAAAAGCATCATTAACTAACTATGGTCGTTAGTTCCATTGAACTCTATTGGTAACGACGGAACTTGCGACCATAGGTGTGTTTGGGAAACGCACCCCTGATCATGATTCTCAAACAGAGCAATGTTTTGAGCAATGTCTCTGCATATAAACAATTACAGTTTATTAGTGATTTGGTTTATTATATTAGATATTTATATGAATGTTCACTTCCATTCATGACTATCCAACAGTATGTTAGTACAAGGTTTTTGTAGTTCAGTGAATTTATGCTCAGATGTCTCTCTTTCCCCACGTTTTTTTTTTTTCTTTTTCTTTTTCTTTTTTCTGTCTTAATATCGTGTGAAAAACAACACCTTCACTTGTTTGAGATATCGTATTTCTTTATTCTCTTTTTAGTTTTGCTTTTATCTCTTTTCTCCTTTGCGTTCAGGATACTTTAAAGGGATAGTTCACCCAAAAGTTAAAATTACCCCATGTTTTACTCACCCTCAAGCGATCCTAGGTGTATATGACTTTCTTCCTTCAGATGAAAACAAATCAGAGTTGTATTAAAAAATGTTTTGGCTCTGCCAAGCTTTATAATGGAAAGGAATGGGTGTTGAGATTTTGAAGTCCAAAAAAGTGCATCCATCCATTATAAAAAGTTCTCCACACGGCTCTGGGGGGTGAATAAAGGCCTTCTGAGCAGAATCAATGCGTTTGTGTAATAATTATCAATATTTAAAACTTTCTAAGTGAAATCTAGCTTCCGCTAACTGTTGTACGCACATTCATAAGAGAGTGGCGTTCACCAGTGGATGATGTAGAACATAGGTGTAGCATAAGATCCGGTGAGAAGTGATGAATGTGGAAGCACAAAGAAGGGAGCAAAACAAAACACCAGTCACAAATTGTACAAAACAAGAATTTGTAAAGAAAAATGGCTCAGGATTTCAATATAAGCCTAGAGGAGACTGGTTTTCCTTTGCTGTGAACAAAACTTGGTTCTTGCGTGACTATCTTGTTCTCACCGGAGCTCATGCTGAGTGCTACATCATCCGCTGGAACACCACTCTCTCGTGAACACGCATAGGACAATTAGAAGCTAGAGATTACGGTTTATAATGTTTTAAAGGGATCATATGGTGTTGTTAAAAATAACATTATTTTGTGTATTTGGTGTAATGCAATGTGTTTACGCGTTGAGTGCGTTGTGATTTAGCCGAATACCTCAAGTGTGTGGCGGAAATGTTATGCACTTACCATGTTGTGATGCTGTGTCCCAGTGCGACGAGACAAAAACAATCAAACGCAGGACATAATTAGGACATAATTATTGATTATAATGACTCATACTGTCTTTTTTATGCATTGTGTTGCACCGCGCCATTAAAACATAGTAGCATGTCTACATTTGTGATCGTAGAAACGACAAACAACAAGCACTACTCTACACTGCTCAAAACTTGTGTTTGAATAGCCATTTGCAAAGTTTTTAAATATAAAAAACGTACTTACAGGCTGTGAGTCAGAAGCGCAGCAATACTACAATGAGCAGTGAGAGGAAAAGTTACGCTGCCTTTCTTTGCGTATACATTTGGGCAGTGTTATGCAAATCTTCCCAAACCATGATGTAGACATGTGGGGGCATCTTTGAATGAGCAGTTTTAGGAAGGCGTGGCTGAGTCTTAACTTTTATGAAGAATATCTCTTTGGGTTTGAGACTTTAATCTTTGCAACTTTACAAATCTAATATATGCATGAACAGCTTGTAACACTCCAAAGGAAAACATGAAATCGTATCGTACACAAACACATCGGTTTGCCTCAAAAGGCTTTTAACCACTGGAGCCATGTGGAGTACTTTTTATGATGAATGGATGCACTTTATTGGACTTCAAAATCTCAACAGCCATTCACTGCCATTATAAAGCTTGGAAATGCCAGGATATTTTTAAATACAACTGTAATTGTATTCATCTGAAAGAAGAAAGTCATTCACCTTGGATGGCTTGAGGGGGAGTAAATCATGGGTTCATTTTCATTTTTGGGTGAACTATCCCTTTAAGTAAAAAGCAGCACAGTTTACCCCTCATATTTTAATTTCAGTCTGCTTGGTCCAGGTCAGTGCTTCATCATATGCCACCCCCAACAACATAGTGTAACCTACTTTCTCTGTCATCCCTCTTTCTCTCCTTATTTATTTTCCTTCCACCCTCTCTCCTGTTTTGACTCGAGAGCTTACATAGAAATATGACTCTTCATATACAGTATGTCATAGATTTTTTTTATTTTTTTATGCTGTTTGGTTTGAGGTGGTGGACAAGCACTAATGAAGTCTAAACATCTGCCAACACACTGTGTCGGGAGCTACCTGCCTGTTATTCGAAAACCCCAGACTTCCCTCACTGACTCAGCACTCTGGTTAACCGTGTAACAGCTCCAGTTGTCTCTCAGGCATCAGCATTTTTCCATTGAAGCGGACCAGTTGTTCTGTCTGAGGTCTACAAGCATCATTTTCCATGAAAGTATTTGCGGTAACAGAAGACACACAGTTGTTCATAAGCTGAGGCTGGGGGAAAGCCCCCGTACGCTCCCTCAGATCTTTTCCCTCTTTGTGTGACGGCAACAAAGACAGCAGACCGAGCTGACCGCACTACTGTGTCAGGTTGCTCTCTGCTCTCGTATAGATGCACAAATGTGTATGTTCGCAAATACAGGCTGTGTGCCCAAGGCTAGGATTGATGGTGTTTCTAATTGGGGATTTTCTCTTCTTTCTTTTGTTGTAGTCCATTGTAGTATTGAAAACAGAGCGGTTGTGCCCCCTGGGGTCAAGGACGGGCATATCAGGGTGTGGTTGTCAGTTGATGGGTGTGATGGGTCTTTTGTCACTACTAGCCTGCCGTTAACATCGGTTTCGGGTGATCTGATCACAAGCGGTCAGGTGAGACAGATTTACACTTGGTATCAATGTCTCAATTAAGTCTCCTGTGACCGCTTGTGATCTGATATTGAGTTGATGTCCGTTATTTTGTGACTACATTTGTCACTTAACATGGTGTGGCAGTTCAGAAAATAAAAAAATTCCACACACGTTTTGTTTTCAAAACTCATTTTAATCAATGGACATTCCTTGTTTCGGTCAATTAAAAAGGAAGTAAAACTTAATTATAAACTCAAATAAAATAATAAAATTAGAAACTGAAAGGTATTAAGGGATTCTACAATTTTAACCCATGAATTTACATTCCCAGTAAATGAATTGACTTTCACAGCCATTGTGATTGATTTTTAGATTTGGCATAACAAGAAAAATGTATATACTTTATATTCATTATATGCACATGGGTTTTTAAGATTTTGTTCATTTGCATGAGATTTTTGATGTTTACAAATCACATTTTTAAGATTAGGCTACCTCATTTATTCACATTTTCCTGGATATGTGTTTACAAGGAGACGTGAAAATGTTTCACTGTGCAGGTACAGAAAAATTTCAGAATTTGTGTTAACTTGTTAAAAAATGTAGGCATAAAAGCATGGACATCCACTTTCAGAAAGCAGCAGATATGAATATGAAAACATTAAAATCTGGAGAGTTGCTATGGACACCCGTTCCCAGCAGTGTTTGTGTCAAGGATGATATGTGCAGAAGATTACAGTATAATTAGCATGACATCAGCAGGGAAAAGAATGCTGGGTAACAACATGTTGTGGAGGATTCAGCTAACTCACTTTCCAGACGTCTTTTATCTCCCAACACACAGGTTAGCTCAGCCTGCTGTTAATTCCATGAGACACATGTTACTTTAGTGGGCTCATAGCCAACTGTAAATTAATCTTAGGAGCTGGTTCTTTTTTAATGAGTCAAGAACCTAAAACATTATGAGTGTATTCCAACTCCCCAAACAAATCAGTTCTTTTAGTGAATCAAAACCATACAGCTTTAGCAATGTGGTCCAGTTTTCAAACGAATGAGTACAATATCATGACCATGTTCTTCTTCTTTTTGGTGAATGAAATTCATAAAGCTTTACCAGTGTAGTCCAATTCCCAAGCAAATGAATCTTATGAGTTGGTTCTTTTTAGTGAATCAAAACCATACAGCTTTACCAGTGTAGTTCAGTTCACAAACAAATGATTCTTATCAGCTGATTCTTTTTGGAGAATCAAACCATAAAGCATTATCAGTGTTGTCTGATTCCCAAACAAATTAATCTTATGAGTTTGTTGGATTTATTGAATCAAAACCGTACCGTAAGCGTGGTTCAATTCTCAAACATACATCTTTACCAATGTAGTCCAGTCCTCAAACATCATTCTTATCAGCTGATTCTTTTTGGTGAATCAATACCGTAAAGTATTACCAGCCTTGTCTGATTCCCACACAAATGAATCTCAAATCGGTTCTTTTTAGTGAATCAAAACCGTACAGCTTTGGCTTGGTTCAATCCTCAAACAGTGAATTTTTTAGTGAATCAAAACCATAAAGCATTACCAGTGTTGTCTGATTTCCAAACAAATTAATCTTATGAGTTGGTTCTTTTTAGTGAATCGAAACCATAAAGCATTACCAGTGTAGTCCATTTGTCGAACGAATGATTCTTACCCTCTGATTCTTTTTGGTGAACCAAAACCGTAAAGCATTACCAGTCTTGTCTGATTCCCAAACAAATGAATCTTATGAGTCGGTTCTTTTTAAAGAATAAAAACTATACAGCTTTGGCCTGGTTCAATCCTCAAAGAAATTAATATTATTACTAGATTCTTTTTAGTGAATCAAAACCATAAAACATTACCAGTGTTGTCTGATTCTCAAACAAATGAATCTTATGAGTCGGTTCTTTTTAGTGAATTGAGGCCAAACAGCTTTAGTGTGGTTCAGTTCTCAAACAGATTAATATTATGACCAGATTCTTTTTAGTGAATCAAAATCGTAAGGCTTTACTAGTGTAGTTTAGTTCTCAAACGAATGATTCTTATCAGCCAATACTTTGTGGTGAATCAAAACCATAAAGCATTACCAGTGTTGCCTGATTCCCAAATAAATGAATCTAATGAGTCTGTTCTTTTTAGCGAATCAAAGTTAAACATTTTTAGTGTGGTTCAGTTCTCCAAAAAAATTTATATTATGATCAGATTCTTTTTAGTGAATCAAAGCCATAAAGCTTTACAATGTAGTCCAGTTCTTAAACAAATGATTCTTATCAGCTGATTCTTTTTGGTGAACCAAAACTATAAAGCATTACCAGTCTTGTCTGATTCTGAAACAGATGAATATTATGAGTCTGTTCTTTTTAGTTAATCAAAACTGTACAGCTTTATCCTAGTTCAATTCTCAAACAAATGAATATTATTACCATATTCTTAGTGAATTAAAACCATAAAGCATTAGTGTAGTGCAATTCCCAAATGACATTGAGGCAGTTCTTTTTAAGTGAATTGAAATTATACAGCACGACCATTTTAGTCTAATTAGTAAACATCCAAATATATTATCTAAATGATTACAGTATTTTACAATGAAATTGCATTTCTTCTTCAATTTTTCCCCCTAAGAAAAATAATTGTTAATAGAACCATTAAGGAACCAGAATTGCAGCTGAAAAAATACCTTATAGTATTTTTTAGTTTATATTCTAGTCTCTTTATGCCATCGCTCAGCTTTGTAGTAGTCACTACCCTCGTGCTGCATGCTGATAGTTTAAGGCGAGTATATTAATCGTTCGTCTCTCTTCAAAGGGTGCTTTTTGCATAAAAGATGGTATCGGAGTTGCTCTGAGGTCATGTTTTCTCCGTCAGCTTCACTGCAGATTTCATCAGCTGATTAGTCTGAGTGGGGAAATCAAAGTGATTTTATGTCTTCCGTTGTCTTTGATTCGGCCCACAGATGCATCTCATCTGCGAAAATGTGTGGGTTTTTGTTTGCAGCATGTGTGACTGACTCATCGCGTCACTCTAAGTATCATTTTTGTGACTAGGGTGGTAATAGATGTCATATGCTTGACAAATGTATATCATGTACGTTTATTCCGCGATGGTTCAATTGACTGTCAAGTTGATGCTTAAATCATAATGTGGAGAAGCTTGATGTGTAGGCGGTGTAATGTGTTTTATTGTTTTACCTTTAGGTTTAGTTATAAATCCATGATAAATTTGAATTCAGTGCCATGTGCGTGTACAATGACAATGTTTGATTTTGTTGACGTTTAGTCAAAATGGCTTGACATCTACTGTGAATTTGTCACTTATAACATGCATTTGGGAATACAACATATATCACACCAACTATTTTTCTAAACTTGTAATGAGAACCACTTATAAACCATCTGTTGTCAACAAAATAGAAGTTTTGAGTCCCTGCAGTTTTCCATCTCAATAAAAGCACAATGTTGTCGTTTTTTTTTTTTTTTTTTTAAATTTCAACAGTTTCTGCTTCATTTATCTGTCCTCTCATTTGATGCAAGTGAGTTCAACATGTTCAGATGGTTATGGTTTAACACAAAGTATTTCTTGAGCATCAGTAGTGCATCCATCTTGTGTGGCATACTATGTAGTGCATTTGTCTTTCTTCCTGTAACGCCTCAATACACAGATTAGCATTAAAACGCATGGCGTCTTCAAGACGGGACACGGTCGTTTGCAGTTGTGCAGTGGCTGGAGACAGATGGCTACATGCTGCAGCTTTTGATGCGCGGGCTGTCTGGACCCCTGCAGGGCAGCCCCGTCTCTTGGGACACGCATGCCCGTCTCAGCCTGGTGGCTGCTGCCTGTCTCCATCTGCACACAGGTATAATGAGCATGTATGTCCACGGGGGCACATGCATTTAGATGTAGCAGTACCATGCCGAATTGTAGATACGTGTATGTACATACACATAAAACCAAAACAATGACAAACTGGGAAGTTGCACACTTCCTGAAGCAGCAGCCTGTGTATGGATTGGATGGATGGAAAAGAGAGAGAAGCATTTAAATCTTCAGGTTGATCTGATGGATGTGTAGATAAATGGTAATGGAAATGAGAGTGCCGTGACTTTGCAGACGCTGTTCTTTTTCAATGCAAAATGGCCATCACTCTTGCTCCGACAGCTTAGCCTTGCCCCATCCCTGCTGAGATGTGCACAGATGGAAACGCAAGAGCAAGGGTTGTGTTTTACGAGAGGGTCTACAGATTGTGTGTGTGCGTGCATAGGTGCAGGTGTTTTAAAATGCATCTTCTGTGTTTATTTGCAGTCATGCTCTGTCATACTATCAGTAAATCCTGCCATTGGCAGCTCTGGGGCCATTAGTGATGGACTTTTCCTTTTACAGATAGTCTAACACTGTTTTGAACCCTACTGCCTACACAAGCAGCTACCTTCTGAAGCATCGTAACTAAAATTGGACCTCAAAAGGTTTGGAAAGACAGCAATTTATTTATGTGTTTTATTTTTTGTAGTTTGGACTGGCAAACAGCATATGAAATCTGATCTGATTTGAAAATTGATTAATTAATGCATCCCAGTCTAAATTTTCTTATTTCTTGTGTGTTTTTCATCATTTTTTGTGTAATGAGAATGAAAATATTGCACGCATTATGCAACAGTTTCCTTTTTACGCTGATTAATGTGATTTGATTGGGATACTGCCATCTTGATGAGAAACACAATCAGTTGTAAAACATTCATCATAATTTAACTCATGGTGAACCTATGCAAACGTGTAGTGGTTATGATAGCCAATGTGGACCAGCTAGGAAAAAAAGCAACTGTGGTTTAAACAGAAAAAGTCTGATATGGTCACATGAAACTAGCATTTTTAAACCATCTATATTGCAGAAAATAGTGACTTGGAATGGTCTACGCCAGCTCCCCCAACACTCCACATTGTGCTTGTTTCCTTTGTCTGACGCACCCATTTCAGGTCTTGTGCCTTGACTACACTATTATGTTTTTGTTTGAAAAACAAAATCTTTTTTTCTTCGTTTTGGCCTTCCATCCACACTCTTGTCAAGGAGCTTTTTGAGAACCCTCTCCAAAGTGGATACAATTGAAAACGCTATTTTCACGTTGTAGTGTGGACTGTGAAAACACAGGCTTTAGAAAATGATGCATGGTTAGTCCTATGACGCATATTGTACCAATAGATATCTATGTTTACACTATTGTGCCTGTTATGTGCTACTTTCACACAGTTGCTAAAGGTATGTTACTTTGTACATCCTTCATATTACAGTCCTGCAAAGATGACAGAAAATTTACTCACAATTGCTGTCCTGCGACAAAACATGAGGACAGTTGTGTTTCAGTTTTAGGTCAAACATATAGTGAGTAAGTGTGACCTGGATGCCAATAAATGGTGGGATATTTTCGTGAAAACTTTTATGAGTTTTTACACATGCAGTAAGGCGAATTTAACGTTTTGCAATGTTTCAGTGTAGATGAGAAACTTTTAGAAAACGCTTGAAAATGCAAGACAGTGTTTTGGGTGGGGGGGAAGAGACCCACAGTTTAGTTTATGGTACACCAAGACAAAAAAGGTACAAAAGCTGTCAGTGGGGTGGTACCATTTAAAAAAGTACTAATAAATACATACCATTTGGGTACTAATTTGTACACTTTAGGTAATAATATGTACTTTTAAGTAGGGGTTGACCAATATGTGTTTTTCAAGGATGATGCCGATACCGGTTGTTACAGATCAAGTAGACTGTTAACCAATATTTTGAACCGATATGTATGTCTGGTGTAAAAATGAATGTCAAAATTAAGAATAACAAGGGCTCTGACAAAAACTTCCTTTAAATGCTTTTAAATTATTTTATCTGCAAATTAGTTTTGAAAATGACGGATACTGATAACCATAAAAATGCTTAATACTGGCACCGATAATCAGACTGGTTGATCATCTGTTGACCCCTACTTTGTGGTACTAATGAGAATTCTGTCATCATTTACATTCATTTTGTTCCAAACATGACTGCATAACACAAAAGAAGATATTCTGAAGAACAGTGGTAACCGAACAACACTGGTGCCCAATCCACTAATACATTACACATCATCTTTTGTGTTTCACAGGCAAAAGTCAGTCATGCAGATTTGAAATTATATGAAGTGACTAAATGATGACTTAAGTTTAATTTTTGGGTGAACTATCCCTTTAAAGGAGAACTCCGCTTCCAGAACAAAAATTTTCAGATAATGTATTCACCCCTTGTCATCCAAGATGTTCATGTCTTTCTTTCTTCAGCTGTAAAGACCCAATATTTACCCAATATTTGTGGGATGTATTTTTATGCTTAAAGGAGAAGTCCACTTCCAGAACAAAAATTGACAGATTATGTATTATGTATTCAAGTCTTTCTTTCTTCAGTTGTAAAGAAATTATGTTTTCTGAGGAAAACATTTCAGGATTTTTCTCCATATAATGGACTGGTATGGTGCCCTGATTTTGAACTTCCAAAATGCTGTTTAAATGCGGCTTCAAACGATACCAAATGCGGTTGTAAACAATCCCAGCCAAGGAGCGCTCTTAAAAATAAAAGCGCATCACAGCGCTGCCTTAGAAGAACCATTTTTGGTTCCACAAAGAACCATTCAGTCAAAGATTCTTCAAAGAACCATCTCTTTCTTACCTTTTTATAATCTAAAGAACCTTCTTTCGCCACAAAGAACCTTTTGTGAAATAGAAAGGTTCTTCAGATGTTAAAGGTTCTTTATGGAACCATTTAAACAAAAAACGTTTTTCAATGGCATCATAAAGGACCATTATTTTTAAAGGGGTCATCGGATGCTAAGTTCACTTTTTCATGTTGTTTGAACATTAATGTGTGTTGGCAGTGTATGTACAAATCTACCCTATAATGATAAAAATCCATGCAGTGGTTTTTAATTCATCTGTAAAAATAATATCCCCTTTTTCAAATCAAGCCGTTCTCAGATGTCTGTCGGTGTGGTGTGGTGTCACACCCACAGAGGCTGCTCCCACGATAGTTGATTGACATGAGCTCTTACCTTAGACCAGCTGTCACAGTCCAGCAACTTTCCATGTTGTGATGCCAGAGCAGGGATGTAAGTTAGACAAGAATATCTCCGATTGAGTGATTGAAGTGTTGTGTTGCTGGATGTAATAATGAACATAGTGGGCGTCATTTACTCCCGACATCTGAGCCACTGAAGATGCAGTAGATTATGTTTGTTTGTGAAGGGAATGCGCCTCCCGATCTACATAAATGTGTCTATGTTCGCGTGAATCATTCATGATCCAGCTTCACTTACAGCAGAAGTGAGTATAAGTGTTTTTTTTATGAATCTTTGCGATCGCCTTTCCTTATAACATGGTAGTTAGGAAGTTTAGCGGCTAAATGCAGCTAATGTAAATAAGACCGTCTTTCCACAGAAAGTAGAGAGGGGCGGGGTGAGCAGAGCTCATTTGCATTTAAAGGAACAACCCCTTAGAATGAGATGATTTTTGCAGAGCTGATTTGAGTTTTACAAAACCATTGAGAATTTTTAATCAAAGTATATTATAGACTTTTCATTAAGACCCTAAAGAATCATATCAACTTGTGGAAAATGGGCATCCGATGACCCCTTTAAGAGTGAAGAAGGGTCTTATCTAGCGAAACGATCAGTTATATTAATTAAAAAATACAATTTAAAATACTTCTTAATCTCAAACGCTCGTCTTGTCTTGCTCTCCTTGAACTCTGTGTATTATGGTTTAAGACAGTTAGGGTATGTCGAAAAACTCCAAATGTATTTTCTCCCTTAACTTCAAAAATCATTTCAAAATCATCCTACATCACTGCAGAAGTACCGACCCAGTCTTTGCAAAAAAACAGTTCAGGCAGAGTAGGACAAGACGAGCGCTTGACATTAAAAAGTATATAAATTGTATTATTTTTATGAAAATAACCGATCGTTTTGCTAGATAAGACCCTTCTTCCTCAGCTGGGATTGTTTACAACCACATTTGGGATTGTTTGAAGCCGCATTTAAACTGCATTTTGGAAGTTCAAAATCGGGGCACCATATCAGTCCATTATATGGAGAAAAATCCTGAAATGTTTTCCTCAGACATAATTTCTTTACAACTGAAGAAAGAAAGACTTGAATACATAATACATAATCTGTCAATTTTTGTTCTAGAAGTGGACTTCTCCTTTAAGCATAAAAATACATCCCACAAATATTGGGTAAAATGGTCTTTTAATTAGACTGAACTTTATTGATACTTTCTATCTAGTTTATCCTTCAATGCGGAAGAAAGCCTGTGGGCGAGACTTCAGGTTCATTAGCCGCTTTAGGGAATTTTATAGAATAACAATGTGCAGTATATGGTAAAACTGCACTACAAACCAGTGTGTTCATAATGAGGATAATACATTAAAATATGGTAAGACACACCAATTTGAGGTATCAAGCAGCACAACAAGCTGTTTTGCACAGCTAAAAATAGCTGGATGCGGATGAGACAGGAAGCAAGACCCATAAAATATACAAAAGGACACGCCCGCTCTTATGGGAAAAATAAAGTGGATAGGCAGATTTTGTATATGCATCGTTCTTTAGGTTTATAATCCATAACCGTTTCTCATAGGTCTTCCATTTTTTGTGCCAGGAGGGAGATGTACAGTATGTCATTTCTGATGAATGACCACAGTGAAAAGAAGACATAACCGAAATATAGCTATAAATCGCTGTAACACACATTTGGAGCCTCTGAGTGACTGCTTGATGAATTTGTGCAAAAGGAGGTTATCCCACTCTCAGTGTCAATTTATAAAATATTGTATTTGAGTTAGTGATGCGAGTGTTGCTCTTGTTGAAAAAACTCTGTGCACGTCTCATCACTGATTCAGGGTGTCAGCACAGCTTCATGATGGAGAGATCCTGGCCTGATGTGTTTAGCTTCCCAACCACTGCTTTATAGCTGCTCAAGAAGCATTTTCTTAGCCTTCGTGCCCCACTATAGCCATAACTCTACTCTGACCAAGGTTTCTTTCTTAGAATGGAAGGCTAGATCCTTTACAGTGGTGTAGCCTGCAACCGACTGGCACACATTTATACAGAACTGGAGAGTCAGAGTTTGTTGTGGCTATTGATTAGTTAGACTGATTTAGGGGGAAGTGCTGACATGACCAGATAGAATGTCGGTAAGAGTGCATCCAGTTACTTGCAATGACTTTTCACTACTGGAAAGAGTTTGCTTTTGTGCGCTTCACAACTGAGAGAGACAGAGGAAGAATAGTGAAGAAATGGGATAATTGGATGGTAAGGAACAAAGATGGAAAAAGGAATGAAGACTGAAGAATGGAAGGGAATTCAGGTTGAAGACTGATGTTATGACAGGAGGAGAGAAGAATGAGGTAGACACGCAGTGAAAGGGTAACGGTGCCCAAGAGAATGAGGGAGATAGACTTCTTGCCAATATTGCAATTTCAGGTTGATGAGCCCATAAAGAATAATAAACTGTAAACAAGCTTCACAAAAGTCAATGTGACTGTCATTTCTAAGGATGCACCAGTGTTAAAAATTCTGTCTGATAGTCATTGGCTTATTCAGTAATTTGTCATGTTAAGGCCTTAAAAAAAATCGTAAAATTCTGTTTTTTTTCTTACCTAAAACTAAAATTAGCCATTTTTAATACAACAAGTGAATTAAGGCATCGTAACATAATGTACAGTATTAAAATGTTTTACATTTACCTAAGACTACACTACACTGATATTAATTTAATGTTTTTAAAATTAACATTACGCTAGCAATAGATGATGGCAAAGATAATCTGAATGTAAAATTAGAAGAAATGAGCATGAAATGTTAAATATATATTCATATACACTACCAGTCAAAATTTTGTAACAGTAAGATTTTTAATGTTTTGAAATATTTTTTTTACTACTTAAAATAACTACTTTCTGTTTGAATGTTATTTCTGTCATTTATTCCTGTGATTTCAAAGCTTCATTTTAAGCATAATTACTCACATAATATTCTGATTTTCTGAATATTCTGATCTTTGTTCACAGGAATAAATTATTTTTAAAATATGTTCAAATAGAAAGCAGTTATTTCAAATAGTAAAAATATTTCACAATATTACTCCTTTTGCTGTATTTTGGATCAAATAAATGTAGGCTTGGTGAGCAGAAGAGACTTCTTGAAAAAACAATAAAAATCTTACTGTTTAAAAACTTTTGATGGGTAGTGTATTATGTTGGCTTATGCATTCATTAAGGCTGCACAATTAACTGAAATAAAACTTAAAGGATTAGTTCACTCCTGAAATAAAATTTCCTGATAATTTACTTACCCCCATGTCATCCAAGATGTTCATGTCTCTCTCTCTTCAGTTGAAAAGAAAATGCAATGTGATTACAAAATGCGTAGAGCCATAGACCCGCATTGCAGAGTTGTTTCACTAAACAATACCTTTATTTCTCAGCTGGGATCATGTAGAGCCCTTTGAAGCTGAATTGAAACTGCAGTTTGGACCTTTAAACCATTGATTCCCATTGAAGTCCACTATATGGATAAAAACCTGTAATGTTTTCCTCAGAAACCTTAATTTCTTTCCAACTGAAGAAAGAAAGACAATATATAATTCTGAAACAAAAAACATTCTCTGGCCTGACGTTGAGATGTGGCCCATTGTGGCGAGTGAATTCCCAGGTGTTCCTTCTCATGATTGTGGACTTCAGTGAATAGACGGCTGAAAGAGTCGCAAGCTGAGGGCCGATTACTCTCTGGGAGCTATTATGTCTTATGGGGGTTACAGGTGGAGGCAGTCGCTGCTTGAAGAACCGTCTCCACGTCTCGGCCCCACAGAGCGCTGCACTCTAAGTGCCTCACAATTGGGCCTACTGGCGACAGCAGGGCACAGTGTTGTTGCAGTCTCTGTCATTATGAGTCTCTTGGCAGTGGAAAGCCTTTTAACCTGTGTCATGTCTCTGTTTGTCAGGTTGAAGGTATATGACAAATGTTGTTTTTTCTTTTCCCCAGCTGAGACTCTACATGTTTGTTGCAGGCTGAAGGAATATAGTCTGTCGGCATCTGTGTATTACAGTGTTGTATGAGAGATACTTGCTAGAATGAGTAACTCTGTTATTATTACTCTTTTTAACAATTAGAACAAACTCTTAACTTTAATGACTTCCGTGATTATATTTTTTTTCTCCAATAAATGGACTATTATTATGATTTTTTTTTTTTTGTTTTATCTCTGCCTGTTTTTGCATTTAGATTACCTTTGCCACCATCTAACACTTTACCTTTAAAAACTGATTAATTAAATATAACTGTTAAATGTAATCTTTAGTAAATCTTAATGGATTTCTGAATTGAGATGAATTTTTCAGCATTTAAAACAATTAATTTTAGTTTGAAGTGTTTTTAATGTTATTTATTTATTTACATTGAATTAGCAGCACACTGAACAAAACTCATAACATTCTGCAATCATGGTTGCGACTGTTTAGGCAAATGCTGCTCACTTTTTTCTTCAGAAAATATAAACATGTCACATGTTGAGCAGAGCTTTACAAGTCTGTGTGGGCTAACAGGCTGTTTTTGTCCACACTATGTCTGTAATATTCACAACTTCCTCTATCACAGAGGTATTAGCAAGGATGTTTTTGCTATCTCTTTTTCTCCCTCAGAAAGCCAGGCGGACCCCATGCTGTTGAGATTAGTGGCGATCGGACACGGTGTAATTTTAGAGAGAGTGTTTCTGGGTCTTTGCATGTAGATGTATGCGTACGACGGAGAATTGCTACGGTGTTAACGGCGCAGATGCTACAGAACCACGGTGACCTTTTTACAGGACTGGATCTAATGAAGTGTGAATGGCAAAGTGAGATTTAAGGAGCTGTTGGTTTTCGCTGTGGAAATGCACATGCACACCCACACGCACGTTGTGAAGATGCTACAGTGTTGCTTCTTACACTCCAGATTTCATTTTGCTCTCTGTAGACTGCATGCATTGTTTAAGAGGGCTCCTTGTAGTACTTCTTGTTTAAAGGGAAATATTAAAGTAGAGGGGCCAATAGGCCTGTAGATGTGAATGAGGATTGACAGCAGCTCTGACAGCACCGGGGATGCTCTCTTTAGAGAGATGGCTAATAGTCTCTCATTATAAAGGCTGCTATGAATTATAGATGCAGCCGGAGAAGGCTGCCTGCCCTTAACTACACGACTATCGATCCCCAATGCAGCGTCAAGTGGCAGTACAATTAAGACCTTGCCGAATTGATGCGTTATGGAACCTGTGTCAAATGTTCCATTTTTTTTAATCTGGATGTGCTTTATCTGATGTAGGGAATTACCTCAGGCCTTTTTAAAACTGTGACTGATTCTTTCAGAAACTGGTCCATCTGATTAGTAAAGCCCACTAGGACTGTGCATAAAAGATGTGTGACCCTGGACCACAAAACCAGTTGTAAGTAGCACAGGAATATTTGTAGCAATAGCCAACAATACACTGTATGGGTCAGAATGATCAATTATTCTTCTTATGCCAAAAGAACTTCATTTGGACAACTTTAAAGGCAAGTTTCTCAGTATTTTGATTTTTTTTTTTGCACCCTCAGATTCTAGATTTTCAAATAGTTGTATCTCGGTGAAATATTGTCATATCCTAGCTTATTTATTCAGCTAGCTTATTTATCCTAGCTTATTCATTTCCAAAAACTGACCCTTACAACTGGCTTTGTTGTCCAGGGTCACGTATACGGTTATACAAGTATATAGATATAAAGGGCACTCAGACGCAGATCATCATGCAGTAAATATATACATTTACAGCATGTTGATTTTTTTCAACTACTGTGTTTGTAAGTACCTCCACGACATAGGTTTGTGTACATGCAGCACATCTAAAATTAAATTGTTTATCACACCAAATTTTTGAGCATTCGTCTAGGTTTGAACAGGCCTTCAGTCACTGCTTTTCGAAACAGTGCTGTGTTTGTTTGAGCTATCCAACATGGCAATTAGCACAGTCAGTGCTGCAAGTTTGGGGCGGGGTATGCTACACTAGGTGCTATTGTGGAAGACTGGGGAATTGTATGGGAGTCCTATCCAGTATTCATCTTATTTTGCATCGGTAAAGTGTGTAAAACGTCCATTTAATTTGCTGCTATATGCTGCCGGAGTGTTTATGAATATGATAATATTTTAAAAATGAGATGGATTTTATGTAATATTTAATAGTTTTATTTGGTTCTGCTAGTGTTGCAAAAATTGCCTTTTTGAATTTACATGCAAGAGATGAGAAGCATGTAGAACTTAATGACAGCCTTCGGATTGTGCTGTATTCTGCAAGTTTTTGCATGGTTCTGTCTGTGCAGATTGTGTGGAAGCCCATCCTACTCATAAGTCCAGCTGCGGAGTGTTATATTATGGATGGATCCCCCGCTGTGTCGACTTCTCTCATCCTAACTCCGTGGGCTAAAAGCCAAGCCAGCTCACCACTCTAAACGACACGAGAGGATTCTGTCTCTCTCGTTAACTCTTTACTTCTCTCACTTCTTCACTAATTTTTTTGTTATCTAGCTCCTTTTCTCATCCTTTCTTTATATAACGCTCTATTTAGTACCTTTCTGTGTTTTGTTTGTGCGTCTCAGATGATGTCACAGTAGAAACTTGACATCACAGTATGAATTGACGCAAACAAACATCACAGTAACATTTTTGGATTTGTTCTCACTTACGCCGTGAAGCCGCAAGGGATGGTTAAAAATACATTTCTTAGATATCCTATGGAAACCGACAGCACAGGACGACAGCACGGAATAAAAAAAAACAAGAGTGCCTGAGAAAGGAAGTTAAAAACATCTGGTATCTGTCCACCGAGAGACACTTCCTCCTTATCTATCATTTTTGATAAACCCCTGACTAAAGGTGCAGAAATGTGGAACTTCTCAAGAGTTTTTACCTGCTTGTGAAAGTATTCCCACACTCCCTGCTGTAGAAAGCAGATTAAAATGCAACAAGTCTCTTCGAAACTTTTGCACAAACACTCACACTCAGGCGCAGCTCTCGGCGAGTCATTAAGTGACACGATAAAAGCGATGGATTCCCTGTTTGCATTTTATTCTGTGTAGTCTTGAGAGATTAACTGAGATTGCTACTGTGAGTTTGCGTACGTTTATGCTTTTGTCGAGACTGGGTGGAGTCCTGAAAGAAGACATGAATTAGTGTGGACATACAAAAAGAAGAGTTCAGTATTTGCTTTTAGTGTTTGATTTGTGACTGAATCAGCTTTCAGTTTGCCTATGAAAAAGCTGTGTGAACTTTTAAAATTGAGTAAACAGTGGCGTCCTATTGAGCAGTAGACTGACTGAACCTGAACTCCAGCTGGCGTGTCGATAGTCTTGCATAGCCAGATGGCAGAGGTCTGGTCCACACTGCCGCTAATTCTGGTCAAGAAATGTCCATTTAGACAGGAGGTCACCGTATATCTGAAATGTTAGGCAACCAATCAGTGCATTTTTTTTGTTGCGAAATTGTGTAAATTGTGTTTGGTGGTTGTTGTACCTGGTAAAAGACAACTTTGTTTCCAGGTGGACTAATAAAAACCCTGTGTGCCTTAATGCTTAAAAGCTGTGTAATGCCAGCCAATCAGATGAAGAAACAGTAGATTTTTCTGTGCATCAGACAGTCATTGAGCGGACTGTGGGTGTGCCGCCTAAGGCTCAGACTAGGTAGTCGAGTGCTGTTTTTAGTTTGTTTTTAGACCTCTTGATCACATTTCAGAGCTGCTGGATTTGCCTGCTGCAACATAGTACTGGTGCTTATGTAAGAAAACAAAGATTTTATTTTAGTTTGCAAAAGTATACTACAGTTTAAATAGGGGTCTAGAGGGTTTTTTTTTTCTCTCTTGTAGGGCCCTATGGTTTCCGCAATGCGAAAAAAAGTGAATGGAATCATGGAATCCAGTAATAAAAACAGAATTTGCTGTATAACGCGGAATTTAATGGAATTTGCCAAATTTTGGGTGCAAGGACCCTCCTGGAATTTCTCCGTTTCTTCTTCTTCTTCTTCTTCTTCTTCTTCTTCTTCTTCAAAATGAATTGCATTTTGAGGGCCTAAACATGCTCAAAATCATGAAACAAAAGTGGTCTGATATGGGTTTCAGAAGTGGGTATGGCAAAATGGCTTGATAGCGCCACCTATAAAATTTCAACAAAGTGCCCCTCGAGCTGCGTTTCACATACATGTACGAAATTTGGTAGACACGTGTAAC
Source organism: Labeo catla (assembly GCA_012976165.1). Classification (NCBI taxonomy): domain Eukaryota; kingdom Metazoa; phylum Chordata; class Actinopteri; order Cypriniformes; family Cyprinidae; genus Labeo; species Labeo catla. Next base: position 304,892 of record VONZ01000073.1, read on the forward strand.
ACACCAATACCTACAAAAAAGTCCCCTGGTACAAGTCTGAAATCCAAAAGGAAGTCTGTTATTTTTATTTTACTCAAGTTTAGTGCTGTTTTTGCCATTTTCAGTTGTTGTATTTTAACAAACTCCTCCTAGAGATTTAAACATACCAACACCACATTTGGTCAGTGTAATCTAATCTCTTTGTGACGTTAAATTGCGTAAATCTTGAGTTTCCGTTAAAGGGCGTGTCTGTGGCGGCCTGACAAATTTTGATGTTATAATTCAGGCATACAATGTCTGCTCTGCCCCAAACTTCACATGTTCGATAAGAGTCCAGTCCTGAACGCATCTAAAGGCCAATATTCCGTTATAATCATAGCGTCACCTGCTGGCAACAGGAAATACCTTGATTTACACTAACTTAAACATACAATGTCCAATCTGCACCAAACTTCACAGTAACAGTCCTGGCCTGTAAGCCAATATTCAGTTATACCCATAGCACCACCTGTTGAAAACAGGACGTGTCATGTTTTACACCAACTCAAACATACCATGTTCAATCTGCTCCAGACTTCATATGTTTGATAAAAATGCTGGCCTGAAAACATCTATATGCCAGTATTTAGTTATAGTCATAGCGCCACCAGCTGGCAGCAGGAAGTTTGGCACATATAAATGACTTTAACACATATGCATGTTGCTTACCGCTCACTGTTTTCCTAAAGCCACCGGGCGGTGGTGAGCCCAGGTGTGAGGGCCCTTTCAATGCTGCTTGCACTTTTTATTAAAACATTATTTTTTAAGGAATATTTGCTAGGAAGTTTTCTTACCAGAATTTATTTAACAAAAAAATGTAAATACACAACACAGTATTTCTGTAAGGAAAAAAAAACAATTATTTTTTTTAATAAAATCAATTCATTAGAGATGTAAAAAAGCATTCAAATGGAATCCAGAAAATGAATGGAAAACAGAATTTTGTTAAAATGACACTAAATTTGAGGGAAAAAAATGTCATAGGGCCTTAAAATGTAATTTTTGTAAACGTTTTAATGATTTACTGTTAAATTTGTATAAGTTTCATGATTCCAGTTAATTATACATGCTTTTGATTAATAACTTTTAATCTAGTTATTAAAACACAGTTTAGAAAAATTTAAATGGAAAAAACAGAATTCAGAAAAAACAACAGAATTTAGGAAAAAATAAAATGGATTTCATAAGGCCCTGCTTTTGCTCACACATTTGTTTGACCAAAAATATAGTAAAACTACATAACTGTTTTGAAATATAATTTATTCCTGTGATGGCAAAGCTGAATTATGCAACAGTCATTACTTAAATCTTCAGTGTCACATGATCCTTCAGAAATCATTCTAATATGCTGATTTGCTGCTAAAGAAACTTTTATTATTATCAATGTTGAAAACAGTTGTGCTGCTTAGTGTTTTGTGGAAACATTTTATTCAGGATTCTATGATGTTGTTTGTTTTTTTTTTTTTGTTTTTTTTTTTGGACTAATTAGTATCTTAGTGAACAAAAACTTTTGAACGGTACTGTGTTTACATGCATGCATTCCATTCCATTTGGACTAAAACAATTTATACTTTTTTTTTTATAAGACTTTAGACCAACTGGAATTGCATACATACATTTTAAATGAACGCATGCTGGTGTATTTTGGTGTATTATGTCTGTCTTAGTTTATTTTTTTCACTGTTATTTTTTCAATTTATTCTAATCAGTTCAGTTTTTGAGTTTGAAAAGTTTGGGTTGAAGGGAGAAATGTCTTTGTGTTCTGTGTGTTATTTTTGAATTCAGTAAAAACAGTGGTTGAGAGGCAGATTTTAGACGTTCACCACTGAACAGCTCATGACTGTGACACTGTATACAGAAATGCATTTCCTTTATGATTTGCACTTCCTTTTCCATGCCTCCCGTGACCTCCACCCCTTCCACACACATGCACACACCATGCATCATCTATTCTTTCCCTTCTCCGCCTCCATCGTTCTTCTGTCTTTGGCCTTTCTCTTTCCTCCCGTTTCCACCCGCCATCTCTGATTCACCATCCTTTCAATGGCTATAGCCTTTCTATTCCTGTCATTTGAGATGTGTGTGCAGAAGCATTAGTGGGGATGTGAGGCCAGTGGTTTGTGAATATTCCTTTGGCCGTGTATGGTGATTTCTTAATGCTTCATGGTGATTAGAACAGACCAGATAACAGTAATTACTGTACTAGATTTTGACTCATTCTAGCCAAGGAATTGGCCCATGCAATTTGCTGGGGTATTGTGGGTTATTGCTGTTTAACAGGTTGCTATGTGGTTACTATGGCATTTCTAATCTTATTGGCTGGAAAAAAAAAAAAACATAAGAATACCAGAGGCAACAGCATATTTGATAATAATGTTAGATTTAGGTAATAAGGTGCTGGGAAAGTTGATGCAATATTTCATTATTGCTCATGGCATTTACTGTGCGTGTGTGTGTGTGTGTTTTTTTTTTGTTTTTTTTTGCAAGCTGTCTGGTGTCTTTACACATTTACACATACACTAATGTTCAAAGCAATATTGTGAAATAATATAGCAATTTAAAATATGTATTTTCTGTTTTAATAACTTTTAAGATTTTATTTATTCTTGTGTTGGCAAAGCTAATCAAAGCTATTTTTTTTCAGCAGCCATTACTCCAGTTTTCAGTGTCACATGATTTTTCAGAAATCATTCTGCTCTGATGCTCAGGAATATCTTCTTGTTAATATTAAAAACAGTTGTGCTGCTTAATATTTTGTGGAAACTGTGAAAATTTCAGGATTTTTGATGAATATAGCTTCAAAAGAACAGCATTTATTTGAAATAGATTTTTTGATGAAAATGTAAATGTCTTTACTGTCGTCATTATTATTATTATTATTATTATTATTACTTTTTTTAAATGTTATTACTGTCACTTTCACACACCAAAAAACTTTTGAAGAGCAGTGCATATTTTATGTACTGTATTTAATTCAGGCAAAGTGCACAGTCCAGTTCTTTTGAATTATTATATATTTTTTTGCTTTCTTTTAAAAGCAAATTCATTTTAAGTACAATAAATAAATAAAATTAAGATTTTTAAAATGAATAAATAGTGGGGGTTTTTTTTAGGGGGGGTGGGGGTTAAATGTCTGTACTGTCACTTTTACAAACCAAAAAATTTACAGACCAAAAAAATTTGTAGTAATCTATATTTTATGGATTTAATTCAGGCAAAGTGTACAGTCCAGTTCTTTTTAATTGTTTTTTTTTTTTAAATTAGCTTTATTTTAAAAACAAATGCATTTACAAAAAATAAATAAATAAATAAAAGTAACGAAATAAATAAATAAAAATCACAAAATATAAAAAATGAATAAATAGTGTTCCTTTTTTTTGGTAAAAATGTAAATGACTTTACCGTCACTTTTACAGACCAAAAAACTTACAGACCAAACAACTTTGAACAGCAATGTATATTTTCTGTACTATATTTAACAGTCCAGTTCTTACTTTTATTTATTTGCTTTCTTTTAAAAACAAATTCATTTTAATTACAAAAAAAAAAAATCTGAATTTTTTGATAAATATTTTTTTTTTTTTTTTTGTTTTTCTTTTTTGATTTGTTGTTTTTTTAGTAAAAATGTAATTGTCTTTACTGTCACTTTTTTGTGAATTTCTTTGGGGGAAAAACTTGCAGGCCAAAACATTTTGAACAGCAAATTTATATTTTATGCATTTAATTGAGGCAAAGTCCAGTTCATACACATTTTTTTATTTGCTTTCCTTTAAAAGCAAATTCATGTTAATTAAAAAATAATAATAATAGAAACTTAAAAAACACAAGATTTTTATTTATTTAAAAAATATCATGAAATAGCAGTTATATAATAATTTGTAACGTGTAAGGCATGTTGTTTTTACCATGTAAACACAAATCTGCAATGCACAGGTTTTAAATTCAGTCCAGTGTTTTTGTACCAGACACCTGCTGCATTTGTCACACTAAGTGAATATGTTAATGTTAGATTGCTTTTCACTCTTTTAAATTTCATGCACAGTGCAATCTGAGAATTCAGTCCGGCAGCGGTAATAACACATTTCAATTAACCTCAGTAATATTTACCTAGAATGGCCCTCGATCCATCTCTACCAGCCATCAAAAATATTACTTTTCTTCTTTCATGAAGTGTGTGTGAGTGTGTGAGTGTGTGAGTGTGTGAGTGTGTGAGTGTGTGTGTGTGTGTGTGTGTTATGATTGCCTTTTTGGCATGTCTTGTACACATGTGTACTTGGTTCGCCCCAACACACATTTATGAAAAAGCAGTTTTGTTTCTTGGGGGCAGGTGCAAAAAAGAGCCAGTTACTGAGGTGCTTTAGCCTTATTTACTCTGTGTTTCCACTCAGCAAACCAATTACTGCACTCTCATGGAGTTCATATTGTTTGACCTTTATCAGAGAAAGAAAATGAGAGCGAAGCGGAGACGGGGAGAGACACTGTGTGTTCCTGGAGGAGAAACGAGCAGCGTTCATTCTCATATCCCTATATTCAATATTTCAGAACGCAATTAGAGGAGCTAATTATCTTAGCAGCCTTTACAATGGCTGCGGCTCTGATGGTCTCTAATTAGATTTGGAGTGGAGAGAAACCTCCATAGAGTTCCCACGTATACTCCAAAACAGCGGAGAAACTCTTAATTCTTCTATTTCAGACGTGGGTGAAATATGTTCGCTGAGGCATATCGTAACATTGTTCCTTCTTTGGTGTTTGTTCTTTTCATGTCAGTCCCCTGTTGTTATGTCGGTCCGTGTGTCACTTGCTCTCTCGTCCTCTTCATCAGTATCCACAAGCGCAGTGTGCTGGTGGTTACTGTTGTCATCTCTGAGTGCAAGGAGTCAGGATCAAAGACACCGGCTGTAAACAAACCTAACATAAAAGCCCTGCCCGTGCAAACAGTGAGCTCAGATTTTGACTCTTCTTTTTTGTGTTGTCTCCATCCATCTGTTTCCCCACTGTTTATCACTTTAGGCCCTTTGATGCTCCGGTGTCCCCATCTTTCGTTTTAATCACTTTTTTTCACACTTTTGTTTAGTCTGTCACATAAAATACAAAAACTGATTTGGAAAGGTTCATTATGAGGATATGGCTGGCAGTCCAGTTTTAGAAAGCTAAATGTGGATACTGAATAGTCACACAGGTGAGGTGTGAAGATTTTTGGCACAGGATGGTTTATTAATTTGTTTATTACAGACCAAAAAATATATATATATATAATTTATATTATTTATTGATTAATTTATTGTGAATAAATAATTACAAGTATTATTAATTATTATTATTAATTCACAAAAATAAAATGTCTGTATGTATATAATAATAATAATAATAATAATAATAATTCACAAAGGAAAATGTCTGTATATTATTATTATTATTATTATTATTATATTCTTTCCACTTCAGCAATTTTGTCTCCCCTAATTAAGTGATAAACATTTTATATTTTTTTGTAAAAAAACAACAACAACAACAAAATAATGATAGTAATGCTAATTTAAAATCTAAATAATTATCTTATTTTAGAATAAAAAATAGCATTATTATTATTATTATTATTATTATTATTATTATTATTATTATTATTGTTGTTGTTGTTGTTATTATATACACAGATTTTTTTTTTTTTGTGAACTATTAATTATTTTAATTATTATTATTATTATTATTGTTGTTGTTGTTGTTGTTGTTGTTGTTATTTGTCTAATTGTATCCATTCCATTTCAGCGAATTTATGTCTCCTCTTATTAAGTGATAAACATGTTATTTTTGGAAAAAAAAAAAACAACACCAATAATAATAATTCACAAAAAATACTATATAATAATAATAATAATAATAATAATATAATTATTATTATTATCATTATTATTATTATCATTATTATGTTTTTGCCTACTTTTATTTTTCCACTTCAGCAAAATTATCTCCCCTTATTAAGTGATAAACATTTTATATTTGTGTAAAACAGCAACAAAATATAATAATAATAATAATAATAATAATATTTCACAAAAAGTCAGTTTGTTGTTTGTTGTTGTTGTTGTTGTTGTTGTTGTTATTTTGTCTAATTTCATTCATTCCGCTTCAGCAAATTTGTGTGCTTTAAAAAGTCATAAATTTATACTTTTTAAAACAACAGCAAAAACAACAGCAATAATAATTTACAAAAAAAGAAAATGTCTATATATTATATACTTCTGCTGCTACTACTACTAATTAAGTTCACAAAAAAGAATGGCTGTGTATATGATGATGATAATAATAATAATAATAATAATAATAATAATAATAAATATGAAGTATGAAGATGCTTTTATGAAGTTTTTATTATTTATAGATAAGCCTTATTTTGGCCTTCAGCCAGCCTCTCTAGATACAGTATGGTTTTGAATCAATAAAACCCCCTTTCAGTGGACCACTATCACAAACCAGCTCCCACATGTACCTCTTCTTGCTGGACTTCTGCAGGTCGAATCATATTGCTCTTGTGTGCGCATTGATAATTCATCTTTAGAGACAGTGGGACTTAATTTAGGCAGTGCAAACAGTAAGACTGAAGAGGGCAACTCACCCTGCAGTCGCTCAGGCTCTACCTAGAGCTTTATTTCTTTAGCAAGCCAATGGAATTGACATTTACCTCTTTACTGTCTAAACAGAGTGGAGTGTATTTATATCTCTGGGAGAAAGACTGCAATTCAAGCTTGATAGAATCTAAAAATGTAAAGCGAGTTATTCTTCCCTCCTCACAACTCTGGAGATCCATTAGGTATTCTTGAAATGTTCATGATTGAGTGTTTGAACTCCTGAATAAGCAGTAAGTGTCGGCTCGAGTGGGTTTGCGTTTCTGCCGCGGTACTTGAGCTGCTGCGTATCAATCTTTGTGTCTGTGTTTCCACAGAGGGTCTGCTGTCACTCTGCTCTCCGCAAAACCCCCAACAGAACGCTGCCTTAATGTCCGAGTTGAAGACAGGAATCGCTGCTTTCCTCTCTAGGGGGAGCAGCTGAATGTTTAGTTCTTTAAGACGGTGTTTTCAACCTTTCCAAAGGAAAATGAGAAAAAAAAAACAATGGCTGGTTTTGAGAGCACATCTCATTTGAGTCTGGCATACTGATGTCTTCCCCTGGGCAGGGTGGGTTTAATGACAGCATGGAAGCACTTCTAAATGCTCCCAGCACTCTATACTCAGAGCAGGCTTCCGGAAAGCCTCGTGTGATTGCGCACCGATCACTAGATAGTGACTAATGACTCCAGTGGTTTGGAGTTTTTCTTTTTTTTTTTCCTCAATGGCTGTTATGAATCAAGAGCCCTTGAACCCGATTCATGTGGGTCTCTGTACTCTCTCAAGACTGATTCTCCACGGCTTTAATTTGAAGACTGTGTGATGCTATGTGATCTCGATCTCAGTCGTGTGTGTGTGTGTGTTCTCCATTGATTGTGTGCTGGTTTGATCATTATCTGGTTCCTTGAAGCTGTTCTCTGTTGTGGAGACCAAGGGGTCAAGGTTTTGCTGTTTAGCATGGTCCAGTTAGCCTCTGCTGGTTGAATCCATAACTACATTATGGTGCCATTAAAGCATCCTTTTCTATTTACCGCCATTCAAAAGTAGACTTGACAAAAGACTTGATTAAAAAAAAAAAAAAAAACTTTTAAGGTAATTATATTATAGTGACCCTGCGTAGGACAAGTTTGAAAAATGGATGGATTGTATTATATGGATGGATGGATGGATGGATGAATAAATAAATAAAATACTTTTTGAACAGAACAGTTCATATTTTGCTTATTTCAATCTTATTTTGACCTAAATTATTATTTTAGTTTTATATGATTTTTAAATCTATTTTATATTATTTTTATTTTATATTACATATATTTACAAGACCACAAAATTATTTACATTTGGACAATGGATGGATGTATTATATTATATGGGAATATAAAATAAATCAATAAGTAAATAAATAAATGGGAAAAAAAAAGTACAAATATAGGTAAAAATCTGAAAACTAAACAAGTTATTTTATATATATATATAATATATATATTAGGGCTGTCAAACGATTAATCGTGATTAATCGGATACAAAATAAAGTTTGAGTTTGCCTATTATATGTGTCTTTACTATGTGTAATTATTATGTATATATAAATATAAACACAGAAATTTTTACAAGTATATGTATTTATTATAATTTCTATATAATTTATATTATATATAAATACAATTATTTTGTACATAAATGACAAATATCCCTTAAATATATACATTAATTTCTGTGTATTTATATATACATAATAATTTCACACAGTACACACACATATATTAGGCAAACTCAAACTTTTATTTTGTATGTGATTAATCGCGATTAATCGTTTGACATAATATATATATATATATATATATATATATATATATATATATATATATATATATAATTTTTCCTAGGTCTAGTACATTATTTTTACATGTATTATTTTGTTTTTATATATGTATGTGTGTGTGTGTGTGTGTGTGTGTGTGTGTGTGTGTGTGTGTGTGTGTATATGTATATGTGTGTGTGTGTGTGTATATATATATATATATATATATATATATATATATATATATAATGTAATGGATGTAGTATATTAGATTAAAATAAAAAAAATAAAATAAACATTATTTAAAATAATACATGTAAAAATAAGACAAATAAAAAACTGTTTTGAACAAAACAATTCAATTCAAAACAGTTATTTTAATACATTTTATATGATTGATTATATTATTCTGTTACTGGTTTTATTAATGTGTTTTATGTTATTGTACCAGACCACAAAAATGATTTATGGAAAAAAATTAAGTTAAAGCAAAATATTACAAAATGTACGTAAAAAAAAATGAGATTAAAGCAAAACATTTGAAAATTGTTCATTCACAGTATCAAAAAGCATTTTTTAATCTTATTTTTACCTTAGGCTTTCCATTCTTCATGAAATATAATGAAATGACTCATGATGTAATGATATTATGAAATATTTTACCATTGACCAATTATTTTTCACTGTCGTCTTGTCTGACTATTCGTGACACCCGGTATTGTCATGACATCACATTCGTGCAGCTAGTCATTAGTCACATGATCCATACAGCTCAGATGATTGGCTGTAAAACAACCTGTATCTGTAACTAAGCACCCATGAACAAAGATGGCCTTGGTGGAAACCAATTACATCTCTCTCCCTCTCATATTCAAGAGGTCCTTTAATCAGTGCTTTCTATGGCTTAAACAAAAATAATGAACCACTGTCAGTGTAGAAGAAAGAAAAGAAGCGACAATGACCCTTTGCATTATATTACATCGTAACTCCTTGACCTTTATCTCCTCCATCCACCAATCCAGTCCTCCTTTCGTTTAGCTGCGTGCATGTGTTACTGGTATAATTGGAAGCACGTTTCAATGTGTACTAAAAAATAACTTTTTTTTTTATTTTTTTTTTTATTTGTGCTTCCATGATGTTTCTCTGCTCTCCTTCACATCTCGGTATTCGATGACATCCAGAAACATTTTGAATTGAACTGTGCACTGTGTTCGAATAGCGTGAGAGAGGATTGTGGGGCCGAGAGGAAGGGACGAGAAGACAAGGTTGAATTGAAAGAGACTATATAAATAAAAGTCTGGTGGTGCACTGGGCTGACAGACAGTCTGATTTGGTGTCTTTGCGTCTGTCATGAGGAACGAGAGACTGAGAGAGAATAGATGTACCGTTTTCTTCCTCTCTCTCCCTCTCTCTCTTTCCACTGCGCTTTTGATGTGACAGTGAATTGCAGCTCTCCCACCGAGTGTGGGGTGTAAAGTTGTTGTTGTTCTGACGACCTCTTTAAATCTCTTCTGTCCCTGTCTATCTACTCACCTCTCTGTGTCTTTCTCTCCTTCAGTCACGCTTTGCCAATTATTTTGCTCTCAGCAGCTGTGTGATTGCACTTAAAATGCTGGCCAGAGGGAGGACTGCTCACCCTTTGAAAGAGGGCAGAATGAAGAAAAAAAAAAATTGAAGAAATTTCGTAGATAATGGGATTGAATGAGTCAGGGCAGGTGAAAATCTGGAGGGCGGAGAGACGCTTTGTTGACAAAAGCTGCAAAACCTAGTGTGCTGCCTACATACACAGCGTCTGAGACATCGTAACCCTGCTGAACAGAACAAAACAAACAAACAAGCAAAAACATCAAAACCAGACTAACACTGTGTCCTAACCAGACACGACATGACAAGATTACAGTGACAAGAAATATGCCTGTCTCAAATGTCACAGATATTCAAAAGCGAGAAGCGCAGTGCACTCCAACAAAATGGACAAGTTCTAATTCATAGATTTTAAACATTATTAAAAATACAGACTGAGTGACTGATATCTTCTTTATGGAATACGCTTGTTTGTTCGCACTTTCACAGTTTTAAGGTACATGTTTGCTTTAATTAATACAGTTGAGGTCAAAAGTTTACATACACCTTGCAGAATCTGCAAAATGTTAATTATTTTACAAAACAAAAGGGATCGTGATGCATGTTAATTTTTATTTAGTACTACTACTGACCTGAATAAGATATTCCACATAAAAACATTTATATAGTCCACAAGAGGAAAATAATAGTTGAATTTATAAAAATGACCCTGTTCAAACGTTTACATACACTTGATTCTTAATACCGTGTTGTTACCTGAATGAGCTGTTTTTTTTTGTTTAGTGATAGTTGTTCATGAGCCCCTTGTTTGTCCTGAACTGTTAAACTGGCAGCTGTTCTTTAGAAAAAATCCTTCAGGTCCCACAAATTCTTTGGTTTTTCAGCATTTTTGTGTATTTGAACCCTTTCCAACAATGTCTGTATGATTTTGAGATCCATCTTTGATTGATCCACCTTTGATTTGAGGACAACTGAGGGACTCGTATGCAGCTATTACAGAAGTAACTTGCTCACAGATGCTTTAGAAGGAAAAAATATGCATTAAAAGCCGGGGGTGAAAACTTTTGGAATTTGAAGATGAGGGTAAATTTTACTTATGTTGTCTTCCGGGAAACATATAAATATCTTCTGTAGCTTCTAAAGGGCAGTACTAAATAAAAACTATGATATTTAGGCAAAATAAAAACAATGTACACCTTCATTCTGTTCAAAAGTTTAAAACCATGGTTCTACTAAATTAAAAATAACGTGCATTTTATATAATCCCTCATATTTTGGTAAAATAATTAACATTTTGCAAATTCTGCAAGGTGTATTTAAACATGACTTCAACTGTATCTATTATTGCCTGTAGGGCTGTCATGATTCCTCGATAAAATTAGAATACTTGATTTAAAAATATCCTAGACTACAATTTGCCCAGCATACCGGAAGTGGCGCATTCCAAGGACAAGAATCCATGAAACACATTTTTAGACCATAATTAGACGATAATTGTGAATTCACACATACTATGATTCAGTTGAGTGTCTTAAACTCTATCTCTGCATACGTGAGTCTGGGTTTATTATAAAGGTCATCTGGGAATGCAATGCACGCCATTTCATCAGATTTGTAAGGTAAATTATTTATAAACCTACACAAACACAGGAGAATACATCAATATTCTCCTCAATATGCTAAATGTATATCGCAATTTCAAAATAAAAGCTCGAACCCTCGAGTTTACACGTTTTGATGTAAACATATTCTAGAAATTACAGTGGCAGTAGCATTTCCGTAATAAAGAAATGGCCAAAAATTAAAGATTAAGTGTATATTTGAATTAAATGTTGTTTAGCCAATATTAAAATATATTAGATCACACAGTAAAGTGTAAAAACGATCTTCAGGCTGTTGGCCCCCTCTGGAGTAATTTGTTGTAATGCATAATGTGCATTAGCTCTACTGTTTGTAATACGTTATTTTAACAGTTTAACAAAACTTTTAACAGTTTTGTTTAATAAAACCATATGATCACTTGCTTTGGATACTTTATTTGAACTAATTATATGTATTTAAATAATTTTAAAGTCTGTTGTTCACTTATGTCTATTTTTATTACCACAGAAAAAGATTATTATAATTATCCAAATACTCGATTAATCGCCAGAATAATCGACCGATTACATTGCAGAAAAGAGAAACCGCTTTGCGTGTTGCTGCCGTGGCTGATTAGGACAAAAACTCAGATTAATATGGAAAAGACCTTTTGTTGCTGCGTCGTGGTTAGGACGCGGTGTAAGATGGTTTTCTGTTTTTAAAAAAAATAATCTGACGCTTATGTGCCCAAAACAAAGCAGCAAATCAGACTAGGCTGGTTTAAGTATGTGGTGTTTTTTTTTTTTTCTTTTATTAGCATCAATCTGGTTACCTTGGAAGAAAAAAAAAACAGTAAAAGGACAATATAAACAGTAGGGGTTTTGCATTACCTTTTGGATCATTTAAAAAAATAAGCTCTGTTTTGCACTTTTCATTCATCAGTATAAATGAGCATAACTGCTATGATTTTTAGTGCCCAAATACAATCTCTAGAAGTGCAGAATTAGACTATAAACAAACTAAAAGGTTGAATGACTTTAATGTCACCACCACTAAGATTCTGATAACTCTTTTAGTCTTTATTGTACTAATCGTCAAGTTGGAAAGTCTGAGTTAAGAATAGTTCGTAGGAGCACAAGACAACAATAAACAAGGCTGTAAAAGTGGGATAGCGAGTAGATGAGTTTTCCATCGACATGATGTTTAATTGGTACTTGGTGGTTCCATAGCCACTTGTTTGCAGCAACCTTTGTCAAGACACATAAAAGCTTTTAATAAAAGAGCCTGAGTTAATTACTTGTGTATTTTATGTTGTAGAATAAAACACAAAAATATCTTGAGCTTGTGTTAACAACAGACCTAATTTCAGGCGTTAACCAAAAAAACATTTTAAAAAACACTGACTTTGGAACAATTAAACTGAAAGTGAAAAGGGGATTTTAGGACTCATTCCTGCAAAAATGCACTTTTGGTCCAATTTTAGTGATTATGCTATGTATTTTGTTTATTAATAATGCTGTTCAAGTCGAGTCAGATCTCCCATTTGCTTTATTTGTTTGGAGTTCCTGACTCCTGAATTGTTCCAACTCAGTCATTTTTGGAGATTTCATATATGATTTAGGATGCTACTGTATGTAGGCAGTATACAGCACAGTAGCTCTCTAGGATTTGGAACAGAGCTGTAGCTTGTTTGTCATGGATATTACAGTAAGCAACACGCCAGCATAGTGAAATGCCCCCTACAGGACCTTCCGTATGTCCATTATAGACTGCATTTGAGCAGCTTCTCTTTGCTATTATGTGTTGTTCTCTTTCATCTCATGTTTTGAGGATGTTGCTGCGTTATTGAGAGGAACAAGGTGTTCCCCACTTAACCTTCCTCCACTCGTCTAATTGTTAAATGAATCCTTAACTTGTTTGCATTTGCATTAACTGCTGGATTATGTTAATTGTCAGGCTTCAGTTGGCAGACCGGGTGTTTGATATTGTAATGGAGACGAGGTTAGCAGAGAGCGGTTCATTTGCTGGAGCACCAGGAGGGATCAGCACTCTCTCTTTAGCGTTTGTCTTTGCTCATCTGCACGGCAAATTGAATTGCCGTTTCCGATAAGAGAATCCGTTTTAACCTCTGATACTTAAACAGGTTGCTTACTTAAGCGCTGGATGGGTTTTGAGGGTTAGCACCTCAACGAAGAGCACTGTTATCGCTGCCAGCTCATTCACACCTAGGAAAGCCAGGTGTCTAAGGGAATTATGGGCTCCCTGGGCTTTACGAACAGACATTTTTCCTAGGTAAAAAGAAACTGAGAACTAACGACCCACTAACCGACTTTTCCCACTCATAACACACTCATAATCTTATATACTTATATACTGTATACATTCGCATGGTGGTCTGCTCTTATTTTGGTGAGATTTAATTTGATTTGCTGACAAAATGAGTCAGGGAATGTCAAAAGCAGTTAATTAATTACCCCTGTTGTGATTCTGTGTGAGGAGGGCAACAGACTCAAAAGTGAGGGTTGAGCACTTCTTGAGCTGTTATTTTAAGTTGTTAAGTAGGCGGCTGGCTTAAGGAAGAGTCTTTGGGGCACCTGAGTTATGCCTTCTGCTCAGGTCAGGGAATTCACATAAAATTTAACAAGGTTCAGCTGCACACTTTAGTGAATCTAGCTTTTAAGTGAATAGATGGCACAGACCAGTGTGATAAGAATGGTCTGAACAGTGATCTCAAACTAAGTGCAAGCCAGATCTAGAATCATCATCTTGCCCTGCAGGCTGCATCTCAACTCTAAGTTTGTGCCCCTGGCATCACACCTGCACGTCGGCCCTAAACCAGTCCAGATAGAGGTTATAGAATCTGAAACTAGAGTCTAAGATGCTTGACATCAGGGCTTATTGCTATGATAACATATGATGTAACAATAGAAATGTGTCAGCCTTTAGAGATTTTGTTATTGCACTCATAATGCAATATTTCCAAAGTGGGATTTGAAAATCTAATACTGAACAGTTTCCCAACCTTTTCTGACTCTGGTACAACCACAAACTCGTTATCTGGTACATACACGTATTTCTAGAAGAAATGAATTTATCAACTACCAAAATATCTGAGATTTATTAAAGGGATAGTTCAGCCAAAAATGACATTCTGTCGTTAGTTACTCACCCTCATGTTGTTCCACACCTGTAAGACCTTCGTTCTTCTTTGGAATGCAAATTAAGATATTTTTGATGAAATCCGAGAGCTTTCTGATCCTGCATAGACAGCAACACAACTACAACATTCATAGCCCAGAAACGAAGGAAGATATTGATAAAATAGTCCACATGGCATCATTCATATGTTATGAAGCTATGAGAATACTTTTTTTTTTTTGTGAGCAAAGAAAACAAAAATGATGACTTTATTCAACAATTTCTCAGCTTCTTTAGCATTCTTACTACCTTTCTGGGGCTTGAACATGGTAGTTGTGTTGCTGTCTATGCAGGGTCAGAAAGATCAAAAATATCTTAATTTGTGTTCCGAAAATGATCTTATTGGTTTGGAACGACATGATGGTGTGTAATTAATGACAGAATTTTCATTTTTGGGTGAACTATCCCTTTAAATGTCATCAATATTTAAAAGTTTGGTGTTGGTAAGGTTTTTAATTTATTAGGTTTTTTTTTTTTTTTTAATAATCTCTCATGCTCACCTAGTAGTATTTATAATGTATAAGTGTTTTGAGTCTTTTATTTTTAACTTAAATGTTATGTAATATGAGGCAGCACTGATGCCTGATTTATTATGAATAATTTTGTCATTTGGCTTTCTGTCTTCAAGCTGGTCCAGAGTACATTTATAAAATATATTCTTCTTATTCTTTAGCGTGGAGAAATTTAGGGTGAAAAATTTAAATACAATGAATTGCCTGATATTTTCAAAATGTTTCACTTGATTTCAAACATTTTAGTCAGGAATTATAGTTTGGAAAAAGCTTGTAAATGGGTTCAAGTTTACGTCAGAATAACAAGTTAACTAATGCAAAAAAGGAAACATGACTTACTCATCAGAATGATCTCTGCTGGATCAGCCACATGTCGCATTGTGTTAGTTTTCTGAGGTAAATTCTGTGTATTATTCCTCTCAGCGTGTCGTCTTTTTTCGGAGGTAAATTCGGTCTTATTCCTCTCAGCGCATCGTCTTCTTCTGAGGTAAATTCTGTCTTATTCCTCTCAGCTTGTCTTCTTTTGAGGTAAATTATCTCTCATTCCTCTCAGCGTGTCGTCGTCTTCTTCTGAAGTAAATTTTGTCTTATTCCTCTGTGCGTCTTCTTATTTTGAGTTGAATTATGTCTTATTCCTCTCAGTGTCTTCTTCTGAGGTAAATTCTGTCTTATTTTCTCTAGCATTATCTTCTGAGGTAAATTCGGTCTTATTCCTCTCAGCATCTTCTTCTGAGGTAAATTCTGTCTTATTCTTCTCAAGCATCTTCTTCTGAGTAAATTGGTCTTATTCCTCTCAAGCATCTTCTTCTGAGGTAAATTAGGTCTTATTCCTCTCAAGCATCTTCTTCTGGTAAATTCGGTCTTATTCTTCACAGCATCTTCTTCTGCTTATTCCTCTCAAGCATCTTCTTCTGAGGTAAATTCTGTCTTATTCCTCTCAGCGCATCTTCTTCTGAGGTAAATTCTGTCTTATTCTTCTCAGCGCATCTTCTTCTGAGGTAAATTCGGTCTTATTCCTCCCAGCGCATCTTGGTCTGAGGTAACTTCGGTCTTATTCCTCTCAGTGCTTTTTCTTCCAGAAACGACAGCTGAGATGAACTTGATGAATCGTCAGGCTTTGTTTATGGAACTGATGTGGGCATTTACATGCCGCACAACTCATGTGGATATTTATAACATCAAAAGCGAAAGTAGTTTGTGGGCGTGATCACATTAAAAATAATTAGACTGCGAAACTGAACATCCTGTTGGTTTCATATGAATTACTTTATCACAGAATATTTGTTTTCGATAATACTTTACTTACTATATATCTTCTGTCTGTGTCGAGTATTTGCTGAGTTTTAGTTCATTTTAGTGACGCATTGCTAAAAGCAGTTTGTGGAGACAGTGAAAACAGAGAGAGCACCCTGTTTGTTTTCTTTATTTTACAAAAGCACAAAGTTCTGTCGTTGTTGTGAGTGTACACAAATAAGAATATACACTTAATGGTTTTGAATGATGTATAACACTTATTTGTGTGACCAAAATCCAGAGTGTATTTTTAGTGTCTTTCGCTCTGATCTTAAAAAAAAGTGAGCTGGTCGTGCTGGCGTGACCCAGGGAGTTCATAATCTCCTATAGGAAAATAACAAGAAGAATAACAACGTGCAGTAAACAGTAAAACTGTGTGTTCATAATTAAGATGATACATTAAAGTAATATAGTAAGACACACAGATTTACAATATCAAGTAGCAAAACAAGCTATTTTGTACAGCTAAAAATAGCTGGATACAGATAAGAACGGAAGCCAGACCCATAAAATTTATAAATGGCTGCGCCTGTACCTGAGTCTTAATCCAGAAGGACATGCAAGGATATGACTTTTGTCTCAAGTTTGAGCTCAGACTAATTCCAGTAATTATTTTAGACAATTATCAATAACTGCGATCCCTCTATTTATCCCACTGGAGAATTGAGTGCTAATAGCATGAGATTAGCACTAGCTTTGCGCTTTAGGCCTGATTTGGTGACTTAACTTGGAGAGCCAGTGATGCCATCAATATCTTTATTCCTTTACAAGTTGAGGATTTAATGTTGGCATGGAAACAGCTAGCTGTTTCCATGGGACCTTGTTGAATAGTTGTTATGGTAACGAGCTTGTTTCTGTAGAATATGATATCTGATATTTATCGATCGTGTTTTCTCTGGAGGCTCTGGCTTTAACGTTTGTTTAGCATGCGTTTATACTAAGACGAAGGACGCTTATCGAGTTTGCCCATTACTTGCATCATAATGCGTGATGGTTACGGAGTCAGCGATGAGTGTGGGGGTGTACGTGGTTCTACAGTAGTGAAGATTGTCCCTCAGGTCCTCGCCTACATACGAACACACACTCGCACTCCTCCACAAAGGAATCCGTGTTAGCGGTTGCTCTCTTTAACACTCCTACACCATCATCTACGCTTCTAGACACACACAACATAAGAATGAAAGAATAATCAGATGCCCAAATGGAAAAGTCCCTCTATTTTTATCCTCGTGTTTCCCCACCTCTGCTGTGATCCGTGAAGTAGTTGTTCGTCAGGGTGTGAGAGAGACACCGTGGGCTTTCTTATTAAAAAACCCAGCGGAGGGCCACCACCTCAGTCTCTCAGCCTTCATTTCACTATTTTGCTTTTTTTATTCTCACTTTCTGTCTTTGTGTCTAACATCTGTGCTGCTTCAAAGCAGCGCCGAAGTAACCTGCTGTTAAACAGTGCCGTCTTTCCTCTGGTTCTTTCATTTCTTTCCCCTCGTTTCATTTGCATCGCCGCCGTCTGCCGTTCCTCCTCCGTCACTCATCTCTTCCCTCACGCAGCTTTTCTCCCATTTCATTAGTTTTATATAAGCTGTGTCCCCACCCCACCCCGCTCGCTGTTGTTTCATTAGCGTCGCGTACCTTTTGTGTGGCTTGTGCGCTCTAGCTCAGCGGTGATAATGTGTGAGCAAACATGAAGTTGAATAATTGAGCTCTCGTCCGCAGATGCCCCCCAACGCCAGTGCAGGTAAACCGAGAGGATTCATTTTCACAGTGCAGTAATGTCGGAGGAGTACGCGTGAGTCCGTTCGCTCAGTTCAATAGGTTTTCATTTATTCAGGGCCTTTCGCACAGAAAGCGAGACAGGCTGATTGATTCATAAAGGCTTTTATGTAGCTCTCTGTTAAGGCTCATTTTTAGAGAGAGTTTGAAGGCATCTGTTTAAGATTAGAATGTCATCAAGTGGCCCAGCTGAATCGAGTTTCTGCAGTTGAAAGTTTAGTTTTATTTCGCACTTTCTTCGCTGATTTTGAAGAAGAGTCTGTGATATAATTTGTTAAATGGAGCTGAGTGTACTACTCTCCTATTGCTATTGTTGCTGAATGTACTGTATAATTGCATTAGTGGTCATATTAGGGTTTACATTTATGCTTTTGGCAGGGACTTTTTGTCTAGGCATACACTTAATATTAGTACTGCATTGGCTATTGGTCAATATTATATTGGATATGTTTATATTTATTATGAAATATTTATATTTATGTTGTAATTTGTGTTTAAAGGGATAGTTCACCCAAAAATGAAAATTCTGTCCAGACTGTTTTAAAGATACACGTTTTTGAGCCTGAGAACATTTGAGTTGCGTTGTGTCTATGCAGGGTGGTTTGGAAGGACATTAGGGTGAGTAATTAATGACAGAATTTTCATTTTTGGGTGAACTATCCCTTCAAATATACACATTTTTAATTCGTTATATTTATTTATTTATTTTTTTTTTTAATTGTGCATGCTCACGTCCTCTATTTAGATTGGCTGTTACTGTCATATAAAAGTCACTTGAAGTTCATTTTTTTATTGGAATTTATTTATACTTTGGATTTTAAGTGCACAGATAACAAACTCTGATAACTACGCCACAAGTTATAATTCCACAGTATTATTACCCCAATTAATGACACCCCAACCAATTACAGTACATTCAGTAAAATGAAATACCCAGCAAAAAAAAATAAAAATAAAATGAATAATATAAATTTTACAGTGCCCTACACAAATATTGGCACCCTTGGTAAATATGAACAAAGGCAGTAAAATAAATCTGCATAATTTATCCTTTTG
This sequence comes from Labeo catla, assembly GCA_012976165.1. NCBI lineage: Eukaryota > Metazoa > Chordata > Actinopteri > Cypriniformes > Cyprinidae > Labeo > Labeo catla. Next base: position 324,307 of record VONZ01000073.1, read on the forward strand.
ATCTTTCATTCAAAAAATTCACAAAATTCTAACCTTTCATTGAAGTAAAACAATTGAAAGTGTGGGGAAAATCGCATTATGAAATAAATGTTTTTCACGTCGGCCACAATTATTGGCACCCAATTATTGCAACGTCCTTTTTCCAAGATAACAGTTCTGAGTCTCTCCTATAATGCCTGATGAGTTTGGAAAACACCTGGCAAGAGATCAGAGACCATTATTCCATGCAGAATGACTCCTTATCCTTCAGATTCCCAGCTCCATGTTGGTGCTTCCCCTCTTCAGTTCACTCCATTCATTTTCTACAGGGTTCAGTTCAGGGAACTGACGGCCATGGCAGAAGCTTCATTTTGTCCTCAGTGACGCATTTTTGTGTTTGTTTTGGATCATTGTCCTGATGGAAGATCCAACTACGACCCATTATAAGACTTCTAACAGAGGCAATCAGGTTTAGATTTTTTTTATCTGTTGGTATTTCATAGAAACCATGATGCCATGTATCTGAACAAGGACCTCCGGCAGAAAAATAGGCCCACAACAGTAAAGATCCAGCAGTATATTTAATTGTGGGCATGGTATACTTTTTTATCCCTGTTTGCACCAAACCCATCTTGAGTGTTTGCTGTCAAAAAGCCCTTTTGTTTGTTTCAACTGACCATAGTAGCCAGTCCCATTTGAAGTTCCAGTCATATCTGCCAACTGAATATGCTAGAGTTTGTTTTTGGATGAGCGAGCAGGATTTTTCTTGAAACCTTCCTAAACAACATGTGGTGATGTAGGGACTATTTGACCTTTTTTTTATTTTATTTATTTATTTATTTTTTGGCTTTCTGCCTCTAAGACTCAACTAATCTCTGCAGTTCTCCAGCTGTGATCCTTGAAGAGACTTTGGCCACTCAAACTCTCCTCCTCACTGTATTAGGACGATTTATAGACACATCCTCTTCCAGGCAGATTTGTAACATTTTCTGTTGGTTGGAACTTCTTAATTATTGCCCTGATAGTGGAAATGGGAATTTTCAATGCTTTATTGCTCTTTTACTTACAGGTACGTTCTATTTTGTCAAGGTCATTCTGATGTGCAGAATCTGGTTCTGCACATCAGAATTATAGTCTTTGGTTTTATTCGTTGTGATGGATGATTAAGGGAATTTGGCCTTTGTGTTCCTCATATTTATAATCCTGTGCGACAGGAAGTCATGGCTGGATAATTTCATGCTCCTAGTCACCCTGGTGTGCTAAAAAAAAAGTAAATATAAATGGGAATATACTTCAGAGATATTTTACTCAAGAATTTCTAAGGGTGCCAATAATTGTGGCCAACGTGAGCTAGAGAAAAACAATTACTTTATAATGAGATTTTCGCCCAATTTCATTTGTTTTACTTCAAATGACAGGTTAGAATTTTGAAAAACAAGGGTGCCAATATTTGTGGAGGGCACTGTATATAAAGAGCCGATGAGTGAGAATCAGATTTTTTAAACAGTTAATTGTAAAAATGTGCATTCCTAATTTTATTGAACGACATACATATTAAATGTTTAAGCAATTAAAGGGATAGTTCACCCAAAAATTCATAATGTCATTAATTACTCGCCCTCATGTCGTTCCCAACCCAAAAGACCTTCATTCATCTTCGAAACACAAATTAAGATATTTTTGAAATCCGAGAGCTTTCTGACCCTGCATAGACAGCAACGCAACTGACACGTTCAATTAATTTGTGTTCCAAAGATAAACAGAGGTCTTATGGTTTTGGAAGTACATGAGGGTGAGTAATTAATGACAGAATTTTTATTTTTCCTTTAATACATTCCCTGCAAGTTAAACCGATTTGTGTGTCATTGCTAACGCCATGTGTTAGTGTGTTAAGCTACAGGAGTGCATCATAGACATTATTCAACTGGACTGTTGTCAAGCAATCAAAAGTCAGGTACATGTACTTTTGTTTACATCAGGCACTTGGAAAACCATTTTACCAAGGTGACAAGGTGCACAACGCACCAAGAACATTTTATTATGTGTTGGCTGGATGGATTGACATTGGACCTGCTACATGCAATGCTGGACTCATGGAAGGGGTGAGAAGGTGCAGAAAGCACCAGATGCACCTCATCACGCACTGCCAGCAGGATTACATTTCCATGCCACTCCTATGATCAGCCTGGAGCTGAGCCAGCGATGTAAGAGCCATCCATAAGCGCATAATTTTTACCATTTATGGCGTTTTTTTTTTGGAAAGTCATTTAAATGAATTTTCATCTCAGCTACAGATCGAAATCTACAAATAGTCATGCTTAAATAACTATGAAGTTCCTTTTATTTTGCTGAAGGCTTTCTATATTTAAGATTCGTAATGATTTTTTTTAAGTGTCCTGGAAACTTGAGGCATTGGAGAAACTGTCAGCTGTCAGCGCCTCATTCAGATAAATATTGTGGCTGCAGTTTTCAAGATGTCACACAGGTTTATTTCCAGGATTTTGGTTTGTCACAAAAATCCATTTCTCGCACCGTGATGTCAGAGCTGTTTTTTTTCACAGTCTGTGAGACGCCGTTCCCAGGCTGAAGATCTGACTGGTGCTAATCAATGCTAGCACCACACGAAGACATCTAGCGGTAATGGGATGCAGAATATCATGTTGTGGTGGCTCGGCGCTAAAGGATGGTAGCGTGGTGTCAGAGATGTGCTGGAATGCCCTGCTGCTGAGCTGGGGTGTGCGAGCGTGTGAGGGTGGGTTCGGGCAGCACGTTCGCATAGCAAGCTGTCCATGAAAAAAGAAATCTGTGTTTGTATGTTTGGTTTATCTGCGGTCACGGGTCTGCTCTCCTTTCATGCTTCCCTAGCTTCATGCAAACATGTGTCCATGTGCATCTGCAGCACGTTGTTTACATGAACCTATGGCACTGTACACAAGAGAGAGAACAACTGTGTAGACTAAACCTATAGGGGCCTGAAACAAACTTAAGGCAAGCAAACAAATTCATACTTAATGTGTTCTCTTACAAACCCAAGTGCTCTAGCCAGTGTTACATTTATATTTAAGTAGATGTGCCTTAAATCAGATGTTGATATAAAAATATTGATATCTAAATATCTGTTATGCCTGTAGCTTCTACAGTGCACTCATATACTGCAGTCAAGAACACATTTTGTTATAAAGTCACAATTGTGAGACATAAACTTGAAATTCTGAGAAATAAACTCAGAATTGCAAGATATAAACACACTTTTGTGTTTATATCTCACAATTCTGACATAACACGCAATTGTGAGAACATATCAGTCTGTTTTCCTCTTAAAACTGGACCTATACCTCACAATTGCGAGTTTATATCTCACAATTCTGAGGAAAAAAAAGAGATATAAACACAATTCTGACTCGCATTTGTGAGAAAAGTCAGAATTTTTTTCTGGCAATCCTGACTTTATTTCTTGCAGTTGTGAGTTTGTATCATGCAATTTTGAGAAAAAAAAGATGCAATAACCTTTTTTTATTATTATTTTTTTATTCAGTGGAGGAAACAGGCTTCCATACTAAACATACTAAAGCTAAAACTGAAATAAAAATAATTATTTAAATAAAAAAAAAATAAATAAATAAATACTGTAAAAGCCCAGACTACTAAAAATGACAGTAGCACATAACAAAATTAATTAAAGTCAAGTTAACAAAAATTAAGTCAAATAAAATTAAATTAAAATAATTAAAACACTAAAAATATAAGCATAAAAGCTATTTAATTTAATACTAATAAAAGCTATAATATAAATTTTACTAAAATAACACTAACAGAGATGCATAAGTATAATATTGCTTATTTATACATTTAGATTAGTTCATTTAGTTAATCTTTAAAAATAACAATTATTTAGTAATTTATTAACTGGTAAATGTAATCTTGAATATGAATTTTCATACTATACATTATAATATTTAATGCCTAAACTAATTTAAAATAATTTAATTTCATGTACAATTAAAAAAAAAAAAAACATTTATTTTTAACCATTTTTCCACCAGCGTTTTTGAAAAAAGTTGCCAGCCATCACCACCATTTTTTTATCATTTTCACTACAACTTAATGGTATCCAGAATATTTTGTTGTATGAATATCTGATCATGCAATACATCAAAATAAAGAACTTAAAAAATCTGTTTTATTCTGGCTTCAAGCTATCTTTTATATTAACACCTAAATGTAAGTAAGTTTCATTTAAACAAAAAAAAACAATATTTTGAGCAAAAGCTAAGAAAATCGCATTTTTATCAAATACTACATCTGGATCATATTCAGTATGATAATCAAAGCATAGATGCAGTAGATCATTTTCATCAGCACCCCCAAAGCTTCACAGTCCTTTACCACTTCCTGGATCAACATTTCACTCTGTAATATTAGGCAGTTTTCATTTATAAGCTGTTTTTATGTTGATGATCGCATTATTTTTCATATGACATCTGTCTTCCTCGCCTGTATTTTTGATTGGTAGATACTGGATTTATTCAGGAGATGCATAATAGCATCCCAGAGTGTGTAACGGTGAAACGTGGAAACACCGAAAATTCAGTGTTTGGCATGGAAGCATCGTCACATAAATAACAGAAAATTCTGTGATTGGCGGGGAAAGAGTTAATTTATTTAAACTAAATATTATACATGTTTAATATTAGCCATTAATTTGTTATCTGTCATAACATGAGTTATCAGTTTCAGCCAGAATTTTAATACTGATACTGATACTTGTGCGGAGTATGTTTCAGCCCCAAGAAAGCATGTGCATCTTTCAGTTTGCTCTGTAGCCATACCCTGTTTTTTGAAAAAAAAAAATTCTGCCATATTTTATTGGATAGAAGGACCCAGAGGCTGACAGAAGGAGAAGAAGAGTGAGGGGTTGTTGAGGACAAAAAGAGGCTTGTTATTTCTTGAGGCTATAAGTTAATAAAAGGGTTGAGATTGAGCCTCCCTGCAGGAGAAAATCCTGTTTAAATGTTAATAGGACATGGACTGAATGCCTTTGAGGGTGTGTTTTGTTGTTCATGAACTCTACTCTCAAACTAACCTCTTGCCCCGCTTTTCTCCACAGTGATCCCGGACACTCTGACGGTGACAGCTGCTGCTCAGACTTTCTCGAAAGTGGAGGGGGACACTCTACAGCTGAGTTGTGAGGTCTCACGCCAGACATCCCAGCATACTCACGTTTCCGTGGGCTGGTACCTGCGTCCCGCTGATGACCCCAATTCTGGACCACGTGACCTGGTCACCCTGTCAAGGGACTTTGTTCTGCGGCCAGGGGGACAGTACCGTCAGCGTCTGTCTTCAGGAGACCTACGGTTGGACAAGACGAGCGCCACGTCCTACCGTCTCACCATCTACAAGCTTCAGCCCACAGACCAGGGAGAGTTCTACTGCGAGGCCTCGGAATGGATTCAGGACCCAGATCGCTCCTGGTACTCCATGACCCGGAAAGAGTCGGAGAAGACGTCTGTCAAAGTTCAGCCCACAGGTGAGCACGAGTTGTTTGGAGGTTAATCACAACATCTTTCAAAGACTAATTGCTAATTATAGACTGAGATTTAATTTAACACAGTGAATAGAAGAGGTGTTGATGAAGAAAACCATTGTTTTCTTCTCAGGAGTGGAAAAACACATTTTTTAGCCACATTCAGTTGCAGTGTAAATGCAGACAAAAGAAAGCATTTGAAGACTATGAAAATCAGTCTAAGTATACGTCATATTTATTGTGACGAACAAAAACAGGCTGTGAAGGATAGAAGTACTGTACAATGCTGTCAATATGCCTCATTCTTGAAACATGAAGAAATTAGCATATACTGTTGCATAAATTCAATCTTATGTAAATTAACATAACAACATTAACATAAGAATGGTTTTATGAACCAGTCGTGATTCTTGAAGGAGACATACTGTTGTGTACCTGAGAGTTATTCATGTAGCTGACAAAAACCAAAACATTTCCATTGGACAAGAAGAAATCCATACATGGTCTAAGACTGCTTGGGATAGTTCACCCAAAAATTAAAATTCTGTCACCCTCATGTTGCTCCTATCCTAAGATAATGAAAGTCAATGGTCACTAAAACAGTTTGGTTCAACATTACTCAAAATATGTGACCTTGGACCACAAAACCAGTCATAAGTAGCACAGGTATATTTGTAGCAATAGCCAGGTACATTGTTTGAGTCTAAATTTTCTTTTATGCCAAAAAATCAAGGATATTATGTAAAGATCATGTTCCATGAAGATATTTTGTAAATTTCCTACCATAAACATATAAAAACTTAATTTTTGATTAGTAATATGCATTGCTAAGAACTTCATTTGGACAACTTGAATGGTGATTTCCTCAATATTTTGAGTTTTTTTTTTTGCACTCTCAGATTCTAGGTATTTAAATAGTTATATCTCTGCCAAATATTGTCCTATCTGAACAAGTAAATCTTTATAAATCTCAATTTTGAAAATTGTATGTTTATGACTGGTTTTGTGGTCCAGGATCACATGTGTTTAAAAAAAAAAAACAGTGATAAAGTATCATTTTTGGGTAAACTATCTCTTTTAGACGGTTCAGCATATTAAATAAACTGTACTTCTATCCCTTACAGTCCTAAATTAAATATACAGTCTGTTCAGTCTAAGATGATAATTTCTTCAAACACTTTCCTCTACAGAAGTACTTATTCGTTTTCAACCCTTTTAGACAAATGACTCAACCGTGTCATGCACATGGTCGCCTTTCTGTGTAAAACAGGGCATGCATGACTCTGCTTCCCTGCAGAAATGCTAAAATATGCCCTGTGAGCTGATCACTATCTAAAATTAAGCACATTACCAAAGTCCCAGAGCGGTGGCTGCTGATCCTCTTAACATCAAACTCCCTGTCATGGAGTACAGAGCAAGTATTGGCTCTCACGAGACCACTCATTGTTATCGTCAGTGACATGAAGTCACAGTGGTCTCTCAGCATCAGGTGACAAGCCGGTCGCATCAACTCATCTAACTCCAACGCATCAGTTGAGTAATCACCAATGGCTGACATCTGCTTGATGACCAATGCTTTTATAAGGGAAAAAGTCAATTCTGTCATCATTTACTCACCTCATGTGATTCCAAACTCATGTCTTTTCTTCTGTGGAACACAAAAGTAGATATTCTGAAGAATATTTCAACCATTTCTGTCTGTACAATGAAGTTCAGTATAGTCCAGAACTTATCAAAATCCAAAAATAACAAAAGAAAAAAATTAATTCCACTTGACGGAATCTGCTTGTATTGCCTTGGTCGTTGAACAAGTGTCCGAATGCAGTCTCGGGTGAAAGTCTTGATGGTTTGGAGCAGTGGTGGTTTTGGAATCACGATCACGTTCTTCCGGGTCCGAAGAGTGATGAACTCCAAAGATATTCTGACTCGATGGTGACTGGGAGTTTCTTCCCATGCGAAAAGTGAAGAACCACCAAGAGCTGAGAGGGACCCAGCTGAAGTCCTGTGATCTTTGGGGAATGGAAAGACAAGGCCGCAAGGCCAGGCGCAACTTAGAGAAGTCCTGAAGAGTTCTAGCTCATCCTCCTCATCCTCTTGGGTTCTAAAAGAACCACTAACTGACTGAGGCGAGTCACTCATGTGAGACGAGTGAAGAAACTAAATAGAAAACACACAAAACTTTGTGGACAAGAGCCAAAGCTCTATATATTGGGGCCTGCCGGGCACGCCCTGTGCCGGCTCAGGCTCCCCGTGAGTCCTTCCACACAAGCAGCAATTGGAAGATTTTTGCAGAAGAGAGTGGGGGAAGAAGAGGGAGAGAAGAAGCCTGTGGGATGCATTTAAGGTTTCTGGAGGCTACACCTTCAGGAGGTCCAAGAGCCAATAGCGATTTTCACTTTTGGAGGGAAAGTTTACTACTCTTTGTCTGTGCACTTGGTATTTTGCATATGTAATTCGATTGGGTGTTGATGCAAAACTACTAAGGTTTCTTAAAACACTAATATGTTGCAATGGTATCAACATGTAATATACACCATCATTTAGATAATCAAAATACGAATTCAAAGAGACCAAACATGGCATAGGTGAGTTATACTACTAGTTATGCATCATAACAAATGCATATAACAGTATACAATGAAAAACATTAAAAATACAGTAATACTAAACACACTGACCTGGGGCTATGTGCGATAAGAAGGTCAAAGAAAGGTTTGTCTGTGAATGAATAGGAAAGAGTCCATTTCTATAGGCATTGTGTCTTTCCTATGGGCAAATGTAGTGTACTCTGCTTGCATTCTTTTGAGCAATAAAACCCATGTTATCAGATGGTCGCCCTGGCAACTGAGCCCTTTTGGGGTGTTAGTTGCTTTGGGGGATTGTCTCCAGAACTCCAGCATATAGCTGGCTTGTTGGGTTTAAAAATTATTTGTTAAATATAACAAATAACTGTGTCTGATTGCTCCAGATGCTACATGGTTTATCTGGAAACCTAAAGCTGCGCTAGGTATACATCACATATTAGCACATAACGTATCAAAAGTACATACAGGTTGTGGTTCGGAGACTTGTTAGTCCAAATAAAGAAGATTAGAAGCCAAGATGACGGACTCTTTCTTTCAAGAAATAATATCTTTATGTATAATGCACTTTTTGATTAACAGCTTTGCAGATCGTTCACATTGAAGGTTAGCTATGTTACAAACTGCAAAAAAAACTGTGCCAGACTTTTAGTCATGAGAACCAAGAATGTTTGATATCACTGTCAAACCTGATGTCTAAGATCTAACATTAAAGGCAAGATTTTCAGTGAATGATGACGTAAATTTTGCTCTGCGGTCGTGTTGGTTGAACATGATGCATTGGGTGTCATAGATCTGAACTTTTCCCCTCTCTCCCGTTCTTCAGAATAGCCATATTTCACGGGACAGAGGCTGGGGCAGAAAAATGCCTCCCTCATCTATGGCTTTAGTCCATTACTTTCCAATTTATTACAGAGCCGTCGCTCTATCCTGAGCATAAGACAGCATGTACGGCAGACGTGTCTCTCTCTGACTGACTGAACACAGGCTGTAACTCAATCTCAAAGCACACTGGCCCAGCGGTTTGATGGGAATGGGAGGTGACACTGCACCTCCTCATCAAACACACGGCGGGACGGGAGCTGCGAGTGGCATGTTAATTCAGCCTGTTATTGGTCAAGAGTCCCAGGGGGTAGGTGGATTGGACAAGGAGAGGACAGGTTGTGATTTTAGGGTGTGGGTGTTGGATGGCTGTCTCTCAAGGGCACCTCCATAGAGTCTGGCTGCAGATGGGGACAGAGCCTAATGCGTGTGATTTGTGGTATTCAGCAGTGTAGGATCAGGGTGAGATGAACGGAGACCAGACAAGCTCCTCATAGAGACAGATTAAAGACACTTCCTCGTCTCTTCAGCTCATTTGACCAATGATTCTTGATACATGGCTTTATAACACTAAATGGCTGCCATTTTGGTGCAGAAAACCGTGACTGTTAGTGGAAAAGTAAAATGACACAAAAGTGTAGACATTAAAAAGAAACAGTTCCGTGATTCACTTTTACGCCTTGCCAGTATCAGGCAGGCTACTTTTATTGCTTTATTTATTACTATTTAAAATGTAATAAGTAATATAACTATTACATTTAAATTTCAGTATTTTTTTTTTTTCTAAACTGTTCATCATTTTGAAACATTTAAAGCAGGCGGGGTTAACCTCACAGTAGTACTCAACACTGATTACTGTCAGAATCACATGAATTAAGATTAGAATAATTTAATTTTAAAGCACAGCCACCACAAAATCAGAATTTATAAAAAATGAACCCATTCAGAAGTTTACATCCCCTTGATTCTTAATACTGTTTTTTTTTTGGTGATAGTTGTTCATGAGTCCCTTCTTTGTCTTGAACAGTTAAACTACCCACTGTTCTTCAGAAAAATCCTTTAGGACCCACAGATTTTTTTTTTCAGCATTTTTTGTATATTTGAACCCTTTCCAAAAATTGTGTGATTTTGAGATCCATCTTTACACACGGAGTACAACTGAGGGACTCATATGCAACTATTACAGAAAGTTCAAATGCTCACTGATGCTCCAGAAGGAAAGAAAAAGCGATGCATTTAGAGCCAGGGGTGTAAACTTTTGATCAGAATGAAAATGAGCAAATCTTTCTTATTTTGCCTAAATATCATATTTATTTAATTTAGTACTGCCCTTCAGAAGCTACAGAAGATAATTACATGTTTCCCTGAAGACCAAATAAGTTAAATTTACCCTGAATTTCAAAAAGTTTTCATCCCTCGGCTCTTAATGCATTGTATTTCCTTCTGGAGTATCAGTGAGCATTTCAACCTGCTGCAATAGTTGCATATGAGTATGGAACGTGTACAGTGTGTGGTAAGACATTTATTCATCATACAGTGTAGATAGCTTCACTTATAACGCAAATGTTTTTTTTTTTTTTAAAATGCATAAACTTGCACTAGAATAAACTAGGCTAATCAGTGATGTTGTACATGGAACTTGCTTCTTTGACAAGGGGCGTGGCAGTACTGAAATACTGTCTAAGCTGTTCGCCAATCGCAACGCACTGGGACAGCTAACCAATCACAACACATTTAGTTTTTCGGAAGGTGGGCCTTCATTAAACCCGGAACTAATCGAGCCATTTGTGCCAGGCAGGCAAATTATGTTAAAAATAATTCGTTTTTTGAACCACCAAGCATGAAAGCATGTTCTAGTACACCCCCAAAACAAAATCAAGACTTTGTAAAAGAGCATAAGAGAGCCCCTTTAATTGTGACTCTACTTTTAAAATTGTGAACTACATTAGTAGTCTAACTAATCATTGAATTTTTAAGGTACAGTAGCAAAGGTCCTGTAGAGGTTATGTAACACTAAATATGATTTTATATGATTTATATTTAAAATATATAATTTAACACTAAATATGCCTTTGTTTTTGTAAAACAATCATTGTAAAAAAAAGACCATGATTTTAACGGTAAAAGACTAAAAATGCTGCAGTACAAACCTATTAATTGGTTAACGGTAAGTTCTCCTACTATATACGGTGAAAAACTATATTGGACAACATATAATTTACAGTAAACTGAGATTCCCAGAATTCCCTGCATTACATTTCACATTTGATGTTTTTTTTCATGTATGTTACATCTAATGTTGTTAAATGAATGTTTATTGCATTATTTCAGTTTCATGTGTACTACAGTAATGGTGTTTAGTGTTTGTGTGAATGACACAAGCTGCTTGTGATGGGCTTTGGTTCATCATGTGACTTTCTCATCACCACCTGTTTTTGGTGCTTATCAGTGTATGACAAAGGTACAAAAAGGTTTCAGTACTTCCATACAGTAGGTTGGTATGGTAACATTATATCATTTAATGAAATTACGGTATTTAAATGTAAATTTAAGTTAAATCTGTAAAACCTAAAATGTTGCTACCATATTGTTTACGGTAAAATTCTGGCAACCACAAATTTTACAGATTTATAAGTGGACATCAGAAAAAGTCCACTAGATGTTAAAAGGAGCTCAGAGTGGATTTGAAACATTTCAGTGATTTAGTTGCTTACAATAATCTCATTTATAATGTTTATTGCTAAGTGCCTTTTTGAAAATCTCAGTATGTGGGGCTATTTACAGTAAATGGCCTTTGAAAGCCTTTAGAGATAGTCATCTGTTTTATTGTGTGCATCTTACAGTCAAGTGTCCCAGTTTTCTTACAAACTACACATGACGTTCGGTTTGCTACAGCTAAATGTTTTTTACTTCCCTGTACTATTAAGCAGTATTCAAATTCAAAATGTTAATGAATATCATAATAGTATATAAACAGTTCTAAAATAACAATGCTACCAAGGCCAAGTGAACAAATTGCATTTAAATGATCTTTTAAGTAGTTATTCTTCAGAGATATTCTTCAGAGATTCAGTTTTAGTTATAGATCTCTTTGGTGCTGTCCTTAGGTCAGGGACCTTTTTTCCTCTCCTTTTCATTAAAAAAAAAGTTGCATGTAGGAAGGGTTTATAAACAACTGGAAAGTTTATTAGAAGGTAGTTCTTAAACATAAATGTTTAATGGATTTTAAAGCAAGTCAAGGTGAAGTCACTACGGCCTGATCCTTAAGTATGCAAGCCAGGCTTCACCTGACTGAGATTCCTATTAGAAATTCCAGAGAGCATTTCAAGAGCAACACTGAGACGAGGGAAGACAGATTTGTCTGTAATCCCCTTTTCTAGCTGGCTGTGTCCAAGTTCCCTTCCAGCTAGACAACACGCGCACAATGTTCTCTGTGTACTAGCCAGTGGCCTGTTAGGCTCAATTGAAAGTGCACGTCTGTGCAAGGGTGATTGGGTGTCTTTTTTGTGGGATTTGAGCCAGGTTACGTGTTTTTATTTGTAGCTGATTGAATCGACTGCATTGAATTGGCTGGTTTAAGCTAGTAACTGTACACCATCATGCACCAACAAACCAGTTACACAGCTGGTCATACCAGTTTATGGTGCTCAAGCTGGTCTTTAGAACATGCTGACTGGTCAAGCAGACAATTACCCACTTAATCCAACTAGAAACCAGTAACCTTATTCCCATAAAAAAGCATGTTAAAATGGATATTCAAGCAGAAGAGCTCAAAGCTGCTGAGGGAGCCACACGATTACACACTCGGTCGTGTGCGATTATTCTGTTTTGCATATTTATGTTGACATTAGCTCAATGCGCACCATATGTCATGCTCATAACACGTGTAAACGTTTGTGTGTTTTCTCTCATCTGTCTGCTAATGTGTTTATTGCTCTGGTGAACTGTGGGGAAAAAAACAGAAGTTGTGCGGTAAGCATTAATAGGACATCAAATGGCTCATTGAAGCACATACTACAGCAGATCGATGGACTCATTTTGTGACGAAGCTTTTGGCAGCGAATCCCACACAGCAGCTTGTTCACGCAGCTACCACAGTTATTACCGCTCCCACTCAACACAATTGTCTCTTTCTCTCTTTCTTTCTCTGGTTAGCTGTTATACAAATCTATTGTGCATGCTAAATTCGAATCTAATGGCGTCATTCATGCTGTGAACCCTCAGTCCTGACATTTCCTTCCCGTTCTAAAATCTTTATTCATGTGGCTTTGAAAGTATCCTTCTCCTTATAAATGCCAGATTTGTCCACAGTTATCGTATTGTACTGTGCTTGACTATAACAGAGCTGTAAAACGAAGGAGAACATCTTCATAATTAGATTCTAATAAGATGTCAGCCCCTGAGGTCTCGGGTTCAGTGAACATAGTGACTTTGTGCGTCTTTTGTACAAAGCACTTTTGTACTCCTGTCTGTCAATCATCTCTTCCAGGACACATGAAGGAGAAGTGATGAAGTATAGGCAGCATATTCTCGCTGTCGTCTTCTCTGAGCTGTTGAACACACTGGAACATCACCGCAAACTGTGGGATTACTGTAGAAGTACTTGCTGAATAATTTACGCTTCATTTTTAAAGTGGAAGCATTCGTCTTTTTTGTTTTTGATCTCCTTTGTTTTTGCACTACCATCTGCCTTAAAATTTTTGGCTTTGATTACATAGTACAGGGAGTCCTTGATCAGTGAATGCCCTTGATGATGGCTGCATGTTTCTCATGTGTGTGTGAAATGTGTGCAGGTCTTTTCAGTGCTCGTATTTATGTTCTTTGTATATTTATATTATAAATAAAATATATTTATAGTGTTATAATATATACATTTATTTATTTATTTATAAAATAATTTGCAGATTACCATCCAAAAGTATGGGGTCGGTAACAAGACTCTTATGGTAATCCAGGCTGCATTTAATTGATCATAAATAGACTTTAAACAAAAAAGTGAATATTTTTACAGTTTAATTTTTTCATTTAAATATATTTTAAAATGTAATTTATCCCAGTGATGCCAAGGCTGAATTTTTATGAGCCATTACTCTAGTCTTCTGTCGCTCTAATATGCTGATTTTCCGCTCAAGAAACATTTCTTCTTATTGTCATTATCCCCTTTCACACAGTAGTACCAGTAAATTGTAAGATTACAAAACTGCACTATTCACACAGGCAGATGACGCTCAGTCTTTTTACCAGTAAAGCGCTATTCACATATCAGTTTCAAAATACTGGTAAATTTGGTAACATCTTTAACCAGAAATGACCTCTAAACGGCTTCGCCTCTTCGTGTTGTGATTATAAACATGGAGGGATATATGTGGTCAGGGTTTTTGTTGATGTTTTATTTTTGTGTCAAGCGTTTACATTTATTTAGCTGCTTTTGGCTCAGAGACATTGTATTAGACAACTTTTGACGTTCCTTTGATTTCCATAAACAGCGTGGAGTAAATGCGTCATCTGGGTCAGAATGTTCCCTGCTGAAAAAAACAATAGACACCATCACAAAATTTGTAATGATTTTACTGTTTATAATGGGACTTGGTATTGGTTTTAATGGAAACGTTAATGAACCCTATGGGTTTCTACTGGTAATTGGTTGGTGGCTTGGTAAAACCACTAAATCCTAATGGAATATGTCCCAAAACACACTGGAGAAAAACATTTTTTTGTTTTAATGGTTGTAATGTTAAAGTTGATGGTTTGTAATGTTTGTAATGATTCTTGTAGTGGAAACCATTAGAATTTTTGTGATGGATTTGTTTGTTTTTTCAGCAGATATTCAGTAGACATCATACGTCAGCGTGTTCTGAACTCGTACATTCTCATACTGGTCATCTCGTTCTACATTCATACAGAGCACATTACCGGTAATTTACTAGTAATGTTACAACTAGGGGTGTGCGATAATATTGTAATTGTTGTTTTAACAATGTGCGATTTGACATTATCAAGTATATTGTGAAAAGCAAACAAAACACACCTACAGAGTGCAGGCATACATCACATGATGAAGTCTAGTAGGTTAGGTTAAACTAGTCTGTGTATGCATTTAGTGTGCCTTCTTTCACTGCATGATTCAGTCTATTAAAACGCATTTCGAATGATTGCATAATTCAAAATATGGAGGCAGAAAATGTATATATTAATATAATTTCTTATAGTTGATCAATGTCACACAAAGTGCCTTTTTTTTTCAAAAAGTTTGCATGATTACAAATCTATTGATTTTGTACAACAGTTCAATAAAGTTAATATTAAGAGACTTACGTTTTAGTCACCATGTTGGCTGTTTTTGCTCTATTTCGCCAACAAAAATCATTCCAAACATAGCCACAGCACTGTTTTGCATCTCTGAGCAACATGATGGTGTTTTGCAGGGCTGCCAGGTTTTCACAACAAAGCCTGCCTAATTGCTACTCAAAACTAGACCAAAAGTAGCCCAAACACGTTTCAAGGGGGGTCCCCTGGTAAAAAATTGCGTTCCGGGGGGTAAAATACACATTTTTTTGGTGGGGTTCCCCTGGTAAAATTAGCATTCCAGAGACTGAATATTACTTTCTTTGGGTTGCTTTACCCCACGGCAACAGTGTTAAAATAGGCCAGTTGCGTGGGAAAACCGCAGACTTGGCAACACTGGTGTTTCGTTCCTGAATGAATCAACTATTTAAATGATTCGGTTCAGTCGCAATGACTCACTTATTAACAGTGACTTACTGTCACTTACTGGTGTTTTTAATTTCACATTTAAAGTATCTTTTTTAATTTTTTTAATTATTTGAAACATCAGTTTTTAATGTTTTATGTTTAAAACATCAAAACATTATTTATGTATTTTTAACTGCAAGTTAAAGCATTCCATGTCCCTCAGAGCTGCATTAAACAGTGTGTAAATACATCTAAATGCCACTTCAAATGCAACTGTGTTTCCTTTGCATTGCAAAGATAAAATTTGTTAATACTGATTTCATTTGCTTGGTAAGAAGTTGACTCAAAAGATGATGCACACTTTTAGAAAAAATGGCTTTTTAAGGTAAAAATGCCCATAAAAATTTATTGGAAAAGATTAATTTCTGTCACTGTTGTGAACTTACCCCACAAAATATGACGAAAGTCAAAAAACTTCTCAACTTCCCATAGCGGTAAATTGCCAGAATGAATTCACCTCTATTTTTAAAAAAAGGTGCTGTTCACACGTTCTCTTAACAGTAATTTAGTAAAGATTGTATGTGTGAAAGGGGCTAAAATGGATGTACTGTTTTTGTGGAAAGCAGTCCACTTTTTTCAGGATTCATTGATGAATAGAAAGTTTAAATAAATCCTTTTATCTGAAATAGAAATATTTTAATGTTTTTCCATTGCCTTTGATAATTTTACTGGCCCAAATCTTTTAAATAGTTAAAAATAGTATTTTTGAGTCATGACACACAATTTTTTGAATCAGAGAGACAGGCCATGGAATGATGGATGTTTCATGATAATTAATTGAACTTTGCATTAGAATCCTTGCGAATGTTGCTTTATTTACAACATGAACATGTGTTTGCCATCCTTTTAATCTAAAATGTACTAGGGCTGGGATGTTTATTGATACGTAATGTGTTGATTACCCATTGATGCTCTTTATGAAACACAGATCCGGGAACCGAAAATTAGTCCGACAGCAATCATCCAGCAAACACAGACAGATTTCTGACTTTAGATTCAGAACAGTAGGGTGTATGTATTCATCTAATGTATCCGTCGGTTTTCTCTCCATTTTTTCCCCATTCATTTTCACGTGCAGCCCTTCATCTCCACTGCTAATTAATCTGTCTGAAGCGTGCAGATTTAGTCCTAATACGCAGACCGGCTCCATTCAGGCGGGCAGTAATGTCCTAATGGAGCCTCATGCTGCTCGAGTACCACAGGAGGAAAGGAAAAACAGCCACTGGCCTTTGTTTCCCTGTGATCTGTGAATTCCTCTTTTAGCACAGGCCTGTTTACTGTGCTGTTATTTTGGAGAGCAGCACACAGCGTGAGACACAAATAATGGCTGCATGTAAAAACACACATCATCATCATCCCTCTGTACATTTCCCTTTCTCTGTGTCAGTGCCATGTACTTACGCAGTTAAAGTGTTTCTCAGGAAGTGTGCTGTAGTAATTAGAGCCCAGGGGCAATCACCTCTGAAGAAGCCAAATGAAGTGAAGAAAGTGCTTTTCTGATGAGGCGCACAAACCGCGTATCATATGGAAATTAGTTCTATAAATGAAAATTCGTTTGCTTTTGATGTGAGTGTCTGGTTTGAACTTAGTCCAATGTGGAGCGTTTTGTCATGGCTAAATCGTCTTCTCTCTCTCTTTCTCTCGCAGATCGGGACTTTAGCATCCAGGTGACCACCGAGCGCCGGGCCTACACGGCTGGTGAGCCGCTGGAGCTCCGCTGCACCATTGACGCTCAGAACGTTCCCGAGCGCTTCTTCTCGGTGTCGTGGGTCTTCAGCAGCTCACCCGTAGCCGTGATTGGGCCCAGCGCCGTGCCCGTGCTGGGACCCAACTACGTGGAGCGGGAAGCCACCGGCCTTCTAACTGTGCGCAAGGAAAGCCCGTCCGTCCACCTGCTCAAGCTGCAGCGGCTACTGCCGGAGGACTCTGGGAAATACATCTGCAGAGTGACAGAACGGGAGAAGACCCTCACTGGAGATTTCATCGACCGCAGCAAGCGCTCCCGTAATGTTCAGATCACTGTAACCCCTCTCAGTGAGTATCACGGTTCTTTATCGGCCCTCTGTTTCTGACTGGCCTCTAGAGTAGTCAGCTAATACCTCTCAACAGCGCTCTTATTAAATGAAAAGATGAACCTTCAGCCTCAATTCAGATGTTCATCACCTTAAGGGGATTATTCTGATGTAGTTTAGCTTATAAGTGAGCAGTTTAAAAAAAGTAGAGAGTTCAGAAATTGATTTGGTAATATTGTGGAGGCAAACGGCTATTAAAGTTCTTATTTCTGCTGAAGGTTTCTAAAGCACAGAGTATGCTCTCAGTATCGCCCCTTATTTTCTCAGATGCTTTTCAGTTCTTGTGCCAGGTGCTCTCTCTCATAGTGCAGACTCCCACTGTTAGAAGTAATGAGTAAACAGGAGAAAAAATAACAATAGTGTGAAAGCAGTTCAGCTGTTTTCTAGATAGAAGAAGTTTACCATTAACGAGTAGCAGTGTAGTGTGACAGAACACTACGTCAGTTTTTGTCACATTGAGTGTGTTTACATGAACAACAAAATCCTGACAAGTATCAAAAATGAGCTTATTATAAAAGCCTGACAAGACAAGAAAAGATGTGTTGGCATAGGATTGGTGGTTTTTTTCCCCCCCAAGTTTTGACGAAACAGACATGAGTGAGTTGAATAAAGCTGGCAGAACGTTGGTATAGATATTTGAATGTCTAGAAAAATTGGAGTATTGAGTAAAAATCTAGGTTGCTTAAACTATTTTTGACCTTACCCAGACATTGTTTAAAGGCATATATAAACTATTTTGGTGTCATTCCCAGTTTGTTTAAAGGGAACCCTAGGTATTAACATAAATGTCTCTTACTGAAATATGAAGTAGAAAAGTAGATTTACGCT
The DNA here is from genome assembly GCA_012976165.1 of Labeo catla. Taxonomy (NCBI): domain Eukaryota; kingdom Metazoa; phylum Chordata; class Actinopteri; order Cypriniformes; family Cyprinidae; genus Labeo; species Labeo catla. The sequence goes on from VONZ01000073.1 coordinate 342,867, forward strand.
ATTTTTTTATACATATTTTGGACTATGAAGCAGACAATAATTTCAATGACGTCAAACAGGTGAGCTACCAGCGCTACTTGTTGCTATTTTTACTGCAACACAACTCAGATTACACAACTCTGAAAATAAATTACTGATGCGATACCACATTGTTCGGCTTTTGGTGTAATTTTCAGTCGAAGGGGAAATCGTGTAAGTCTTCACTGCTTTACTAGTGATAATAAGTGGAGAAAAGAATGGGAAAATGCCTGTCGTCGCATAAAACTTCCTAAAGACCTGTGTTTTTGTTCTTTTCACTTTAGCCCTGATGCCTTTGAGGCTTTTAGTCGACCACAGCTACTGAAAGAACTTACAAATAGCAGAGACAAGAAACGCTAGATGCCATCCTGGCAGGATGTACACATGTGACACTTGTCATGACGCCACAGCCATTGAAGTAGTTTCTCAGCGTAGATTTCACTCAATATCCAGGGGCATTTAGACTCCTTGTGGGGAAATATCGATGGTACAGCATTTGGTTTAAGACTACAATTATATATATCGCCACCTGCAAGCTCTTTCAATAGCTGTGGTCATTAGGGATGCACGATATTATCGGACCGATATCGGAATCGGCAAGAGAAAATATATCGGCTATCAGCCAAAATGAGTTTAAAAATATCAGCATATTGGATGTCGGCAAATTGTGCATCTCTAGTGGTCATCGTATCAGTATTTTATTTTCTGAGATGTGTTGCGGTAAAAATAGCAACGGGTAGTGCCAGTAACTCACAGAGTGCAACCATTTCAACCTCATAGTCAAAAATATGTATAAAACGATGTGGATTTTTTTAAATAGCGTAAATCTTTAATGAGTTTTCTACTACATATATTTAAGTAAGAAACATCTTTTACATTATATTAAGCCATACAAGTCATAATACCCAGGGTTCCCTTTAAAAGAAATTGATACTTTTATTCAGCAAGGGTGCATTAAGTTGATCAAAAGTGACAGTGCAAACAAAAAAATATATTTCAAGCAAATTTTTTTTTTTTTTTTTTAAACTTTCTGTTTATAAAGGAATACTGAAAGCATAAGTTTCCAAAAAAAAAAAATACTATGTAGCACAACTTTTTTCAACAATAATAAAGTGAGCACCAAATTTTTATATTAAAATGATTTCTGAGTGATCATGTGACACCAGTAACTGGAGAAATGGCTGCTGAAAATTCAGTTTTGTCATCACAGGAATTAATTACATTTTAAAATAAATGTAAAAAGAAAGCTATTATTTTAAATTGTAATAATATTTCTCAATATTACTGTTTTTGCTATATTTTTACTGTATGTAGCATTGGTGTGCATTAAATACTTTTAAAAATATATTAAAAAAAAAAAATCTTTCTGACCCCAACAGTGCTGTCCCATTAAAAACATTTTGAAAAGTTGTCTGTTTTGTCAGCAGCTTGTGTTGTAGTTTAAATACTAAGCTAGAGTTTCAGAGTAGCTGCCCTGACATTGGTTGTGTGCTTGTGAGTGGGCAATACAGTCCTGTGTAAAATCGTTTAATGCACAGCATTTTTTCACAACTTGCTTTTGTGGAGGCTTGAAAAGCCCTTGAAATAGCATTGCATTTCAAGTGAGAGCTACTCGAAAAGCCAAGTCTAACAGGCATGAAATGAAAGTGGGAACGCCAGCGCCTTCAGCGTCGCCTTGGTAGATCCCCAAGGTGGATGTGATTGTGCCCAGGCTAAGAAGCCAAAATTGAGCTCAAGGAGCTGATGAAAGTTAGATGGGGAGAGGAGGTTAATCAAAGGTTAGTGAGAATACACCTGTTCTGCTTAGGCTTTGGCCACCTGAATCCAGCCTCTTCCAACAACGGTCCTAGAAGTTGATGGAGATCAGTCTTTCTCCTCAGGGTAATCTGCTTTTAGAGAGTTTGGAAGGACGGACAGCAAGTAAAGATGTATTACGTCGACAAGCTATATTTGTGGTCTTACAGTTTTTTTAGGTGGCCATGTTATGCATTTCCATAATGCCCCAGCTACTAGCTGCTCGAGTTTCATTTTATAGGCCAGAATACTCTGCGAAATATCTTCTTTTGTGTCACACAGAGAAAAGAAAGTCATACAGGTTTGGAACAATATGAAAGTGAGTTTGTTTTTGTGAACTATCCTTTTAAGATGGCTAAAGGACTCTTGGAAAGGTTTGTGAATGAGGCACTTTATTACACCATGCTTTTTTGTCTTTGCCCCCATAGGAGACCCTGTGCAATATTCGCAGGGTTATTAGAGCAGTAGATTGATAGTTGCAGTATGGTTTCAAGACAGTGCAGAGTTTCCTCTTTTTCACCCACACGCTCACTCTCTCTCTTCTGCTCAAGGCCTCACTGACTAAGTAGGTTTTTCAAGCAAAATACAGTATACAACTGAAGCATCTACATGTAGAGACACTAAGAGATAGGGATGGGAAGATTCCCCGATTCGCTCGGTGCATCGGCTTAAAAAGTTAACGATGCGATGCATCGGTTTAAAATGTGTGCATCGGATACAAATTGGCATTTGTATCGCGATGCATCGTTTCTATCGTATCTGCATCGGTAAAACCCGATTTATTTCTTTATAATTATTAGTAGACATACTATACTTTCATTATTCAGAAATTGGAAAATATTTTTCCACTTTCCAGGTCGTTTTCTCCCCTCTAAACTGTTTCTCAAGCACGCCTCTCTTCACTGCTGCGTGAATATGACGTAGCTTATCACAACACTACAGAGACCGGGGCGTGTCCAGAAAGTCACATAGAGCATAAATTAACATGGTAGAGGTAGAGCAGCTGCATCCTCCACCAAGTAATTACAAATCCTACGGTGACCGGGAGGGGACACCTTCGGTTCACTTAAGTTTGTCGTGGCCACGACATATCAACTCGTGGGAACGTGATATTATGTCGTGGCCACGAGATCATTTTGTGGAGGTAACGGCATCCTTATGTCGTGGCCACGAGATGCTATGATGAGGGAACGACATCCATTTCTCATGGCCACGTCTTATTATGTTGAGGAAACAACATGCGCTTCTCGTGGCCACGAGTTTAATGCGTAAACAAACCTGCGTGACCATAGTAACCCGGGATTATAGATTTATTAATATTTTATTTTGAGTTAAGGAATTATTATATTAATTATTATAGAAATTAATACAATATTAAATTATAATATTAACAACAGGGGATGCTGTCTATGTGAATGCTGTCTGTGCGCGATGCATTCGAAAGAAGTTTATCATTAATAAATATTACCCAAAGTACAGCAAATAAAATAGGCCTACAAGATAACAGTTATGAAATAACTGTTTGTGAAAGTTTTTTTTTTTTTTTACTTATTATTATTGGTTATGTCAAAATAGCACCTGTTTTCTGTTCACTGAGTAAGCCTGTCTGCTGAAAGCACATTCATCTGCTAGCAAGTTATGAAACATTTCTTCAGTTTATCTCTGAGCAGCATCCTTAAATTGTTTCACTGTTAAATGTTTGAGCTGTTAAAAGTTTAAGTGGAGGCAGAACAGGAAAAAAAAGCATTTTGTTTTATTTAATCTTTTTTTTGCTCTACCAAAGCCTATTTATGTAAGTGTCATGCACTACAAATCAGAAGGCACTTAAGTTAATTTATGATTTGTTGTCTGAAACAAAGAAATAAAAGTATCTGTAACATACTGAAGTGCATAGCATCATATTTGTTTCATTGCATCATACTGCATCGAATCGTGTTGAATCGAATCGAAATCGGATTGCACTGCATCGTAACAGGGGTGTATCGTATCGCATCGCATCGCTAGCTGCTTCATGTCTCTTTAATGTATCGTATCGTTGGCTATGCATCGAGATGCGTATCGCATCGGCCTCAGTTATGGAGATGCACATCCCTACTAAGAGATTAGACTGGGTTGAGGTACAGCCATACCCCAACTGATCATTGTGTAAACTTCTTATTTCATCTCCTCAGAGAATAGGAGCACATTAGAAATTGAAGAGGTTTCACCCCTAGATGTTTTGCTTTTGTTATGTATGAAATCAAAGCCTCTTGTGTTCGTTGTTTGGTTGGTCATGGTGGTTTTCTTCTCAAGAAGTTCTGCTAGAGCCTCTTTCTAAAGAGAGCCTCGGATGACCCATGGGAAGGGCGCAAACTTTGTCTCTTTAAAGTCCCATTTTTGTTTTATCACATGCTGCTTTTATAGGGATGTGGTAGTGTGAAATCCCTGTCGAGAACTCTGGAGATGTCTGCGAAGGCTTTGATCTACAGTACACTCGTGCTTACAAGATCTCTCAAGCTCTAGACCTCTTGATGAGAAAAATATTCCTGCTAGTCTGACGCCTAGTCTACTGTAGAGTGCACTGAAATATATGGAAAAAAGAGTGTTAGCATATTGATTTTAGTGATAATGTACAAACCTTTCAGACTTACCATGGGCTCAAATGTTGTCAAATAAAAACTTCAATTAAAAAAAAAAAAATTCTGAAGATGAAAAACTGAAACGACTCATCCCTGTTTGATTTTCTGCTTTTTTACCACTTCAAAGTGAGTGGGATTCTAGACTAATCTTTGTAGTTGTGCCACCACCTCGTCTACTGACCACGATACAACCATTTCTTTTTTCAAGTTGCATGTGACGGTCGTTTAATGCAAGTAGTTTAAAAATGATACTGTGGTGACTGTTGCTAACTATTTCTTCCAGAACAAAAATTTACAGATAATTTACTCACCCTCATTGTCATCAAGATGTTTGTCTTTCTTTATTCGGTCGTAAAAAAAAATTATGTTTCTTGAGGAAAACATATTTTTCTCCATATAGTGGACTTCTATGGTGCTCGTGAGTTTAAACTTCCAAAATGCAGTTTCAGTGCAGCTTCAAAGGGCTCTAAACAATCCCAGCTGAGAAAAAAGGGGATTACTAGCAAAACGATTGGTTATTTTCCCCAAAAAAATTACAATTTATTTACTTTTTAACCTGAAACGCTCATCTTGTCTATTCTCTGCGACGCGCATGCAAACTCTTTGTAATCCGGGTCAATACAGTTAGGGTAGGTCAAAAAACTCCCATTTTATTTACCCCTTCAACTTAAAAAAAAATCATCCTACATCGCTGTTTTTGTAACAGGTATTGGATCTTCACTTTGTAAACACTGGGTCGGTACTTTTGCAGTGAGGTAGAACAGTTTTGAAGTTGGAGGAGAAAATGAGATGGGAGTTTTTCGACATATCCGAACTGTATTGAACCAGATTACACAGAGTTCGCATGTGCATTGCAGAGAAAAGACAAGACAAGCATTTGAGGTTAAAAAGTAAATCGTTTTGCTAGATAAGACCCTTCTTCCTCGTCTGGGATTATTTTAGAGCCCTTTGAAGCTGCATGTTTGAAGTTCAAACTCGTGGGCACCATAGAAGTCCACTATATGGAAAAAATATTCTAAAATATTTTCCTCAAGAAACATTCTGGAAGTGAACTTCTTCTTTATAAATAAAGGTTTTTTGTTGGCATTGATGGTTCCATGAAGAACCTTGCACATCCATGGAAACTTTCGAATGCAGAAAGGTTCTTTATAGTCAAAAAAGGTTCTTTAGATTTTTAAAATGTTCTTCAAAATGGTTCTTTTAAGAACTGTTCACTGAAAGGTTTTTTGGGGAACCAAAAATGGTTCTAATGTGGCATCACTGCAAAAACACCCTTTTGGAACCTTTATTTTTGACGCTAGTGACAATTCTCTCTGACCAATCTTTGATCTGCAGTCTTCAACCCTGCTCCTGAAGAACCACTGTCCTGCAGAGTTTAGCCAGAGATTGTCTTACTATAGGGAGATGAGAGGGCCTTGACCTCATTGAATTTCAGTCAGAGTTGTGCAACACTTAGTCGGCGTTTATGAATACCATAGGAATGGAATTTTTCGTGGTAAACTCTAAAAATAGTTAAATCCAAAAGTGTTGTTTACTGTAAAACATGTTGTAAAACACTAGTGTAAAAAACGGCCACTGGTCTCCTTTCCCACGTACTGCCAGACTGGAAGTGTTAGCTATAGCCATTACGCTTTTTCAGCTAATGGTTGCAGGCTTGCCATCTAGTGGCTTTGGTTTAGCTCCAACCCTATTCAAACACACCTAAAGCAGAGCTAATCAAGCTCTTCAGGATTGCTTGAGAATACACATACAGGTGTATTGAAGCAGGTTGGAAATAAACTTTGCAGGGCAGTGGGTCCCCAGGAGCAGGGTTGAAAAGCCCTAAGCTACAATATTTACACATCACATTTTAGTACAGCTCACCTGGAACCTCAAACGAGGTGGTACAAAAAAAGCACTAGCACTAGGTATTGTACACTGTGGAAAACCCCCGTAACAAGCCGTACAATGCAGTGAAAAAGCGCCATAAGGTCCACCAGGCACTGTCCTGTAAAGGCGGTTCCTACAATACTCCAGGAGCCTGGTGAAGACCTGGAACTGTGTGTTCTTGCCTAAGGCATCAGCATCCATCTCCAGTGGCTTTTGCAACTGACTCACAACCAGAGACAATATAGTAGAAGAAAATCGACCATTCATAGAGAAATGAATGGGAGAGATTGAAATGCTAAAAATGGTACAGAAGTCTGACCGTAAAAAAAAAAAACAAAAAAAATGTTTCTCTATTGGTAAAGGCAGCACCTGAATGTATTGTTCTAGAGTGTGCATTAGCTTGGCCAGCCAGCTAAAGAAACTAAGTTGATGATGCAATTGCACTACTAATTTGATGTATGCTACTAAAATAAAATAAGCTGTTTTCTTCATTCAAGTAGGTACGAGTTGTTCTTATGCATCTAATGCATACATAGAAAATAGTGTTCTTGTGTACTTGCCTTTAAGGGACTGTATTGCAAAGCCAGATTGCTCCCAATGAAAATTTGTGTGGAGTTGTTTCTTTGTACAGCTTGTCATGAGTGATTTACTCGTACATAATGTAAAAGAACTCTAATTAATATGAATGTAATAAACTAGCACTAGTGTCATGTTTCAAAAGATTGATGTCTCATTTCTTCTTGTTTGTCTGTCTCTCTTAGGAAGTAACATCACTGTGTCATTATCCAGTAACACTTCAGAGATTATGGAGGGGGAGACTATCCAGTTGACCTGCGTTGTTAGCAACACCGTGGGTCCCCTGTCAGTGATGTGGCAGTGGACGGATAAGGAGGGGGCGGGTCCTGCTGTGAACGTCGCTACAGTGGATCGTGAGGGCACGGTCACTCCTGGACCCACCTTTAAGGAGCGCAGCAGCTTTGGAGAGGTCCGGATGGAGCGGGTTCGACCTGACACGTTCACCCTGTTCCTGTATAATGCCTTCCCCACAGATGAGGGCCAGTACAGATGTAGCGCCACTGAGTGGTCCCAGAGCGGTACTGCACCTGACTGGACCTGGCAGCAGATTGGAGACGAATCCGCCAGCAAGACCGTCACTGTAAAATCAGTTGGTAAGAGCACATACATTATTTGAAACCAAATAATGTATGTTTGAGAATATATTTGAGAAGTTTTTGCTCACTAAGACTACATTTATTTAATCCAAGTACAGCAAAAACAGTAAAATTCTGAACTATTTTTACTATTTAAAATAACTTTAAAATGTATTTTATTCCTGTGATTTCAAAGCTGAATTTTAAGCATCATTACTCCAGTCACATGATCCTTCAGAAATCATTTTGCTGCTCAAAAATATATGTATTATTATTATTATTATTATAATGTTGAAAACAGCTGAGTAGATTTTTTTTCAGGTTTATTTGATGAATAGAAAGTTCAGAAGAACAGCATTTATTTTAAATAGAATATTTTGTAATATTATAAATGTCTTTATCATCAATTTAAAGCATCCTTGCTAAATAAAAGTATTAATATCTATAATTTCTTTCCAAAAAAAAAAAAGATACTGACTCCAAGCTTTTGAATGGTATAGTGTATAATGCTGATTATATTAAAATATTGATAATAAAAATAATAATAAAAAACATGTTACTTGAAGAGCAAATCGGCATATTAGAATGGTTTCTGAATGATCGTGTGATGCTGAAGACTGGAGTAATGATGCTGAAAATTTACAGGAATTAATTACTTTTTAAAATATATTCAAATGGAAAGCAGTTATTTTAAATAGTAAAAATATTTCACAATATTACTGCTTTTGCTGTATTTTGGATCAAATAAATGCAGGCTTTAAAAAAACTTTTGACTGGTAGTGTATATACATATTTATATACATTTTTATTCTAATCATATAAATATAACTTGCTTATATTTGTTATATTCTAGGCCTGTTTCTTTACACATGCTTTTGTATTTGATGTATACTTCTGTTTTTTTTTTTTTTAAATAAGTTACTAAATTAATTTATTTTGTTATATATTTATATAGATTTAAAGTTTGGGTCAGTAAGATCTTTTTCAGCAAAATTTAATTCAGTTGATCAAATGACATTAAAGACATTTACAGTGTTGCAGAATATTTCTATTTCAAGTAAATGTTATTCTTTGAAATTTCTATTGATTAAAGAATCCTGAACATTGGTAATAAAAATGTAATTAACAAATGTTTCTTGAGCACCATTAGAATGATTTCTGAGGAGTCATGTGACACTGAGGACTGGAATAATAACTGATTAAAAAAAAAAAAATCAGCTTTGCCATCACAGGAATTACATATTGGAATCTTTTAAAATATAAAGCAGTTGTTTTCATTTATGCTGATATTTCACAGTATTGCTATTCGTACTGTATTTTACTGTAATTTTTCAAACATATTAAAAAAATATCTTACCGACCCCAAGCTTTGAACAGTATGTATATGTGCATGTTTGTATTTATGAAATATTCCCCATAAAAGTAAAAAATGTGCTTGAAGTTCAACGCCAGGGGACAAATATTTCCCTTCATAAAAAGTTCATTTCTGACACTGTATTTGCATATATAGTGTATTTGTACTCATGCAGTGTAGTTTACTGTCAGCATCAGATCATATTTATGACATCATAAATTTTCTGCTTCATACACACACGCACCCATACAAACTCACACTTGAGCTCACACAGTGGCAGAAATATGTACCTACTCACTCAAGTGGAGTAGAGTGTTGAATTGGCGTGTGCACTGTAAAGCTGGTTCCCCTCCATATGAAGTCGATATAGCCCACTCATGCTCATGCTTACATAGCATCATGTACATGTAGAGCAGTGGAACACTGCCGCTGTCAGCTTTCCATCATGATCAATACCCGTGACTTCCCAGTCTGCTCTTTAACTGTAAATGTAAAGAGAACACACACATACACACTTGCACACAGCAGAAAGGATGTGGATAGCAACTGGCAGATGCTGTAAATAAACACACTGGGTGACACAGCATGTGTTGCGTGACAATGAGTGGTTTTTAGACAAGATACCAGATAAGTTCTTGATAACACACAATATGTCTCCTGTTTTGATGGTGTAACTTTTTTTGATACTTTCTACTACTCCAACTTAGTTTGTAGAGACAACTCTAAGTCAGTCATTCGTAGATTTTCTTTCAGAGGAGTTGTTCTCAAACATATGCTCTTGTTTGCACAGCGTTGCATAGTGATTTACACTGCCATTCAAAAATTTGGGATCAGTAAGATTTGTAATGTTTTTAAAGAAGCTTCTTATGCTCATCAAGGCTGTGTTTATTTGGTCAAAAATACAGAAAATGTATGTAATATTGTGAAATGTTATTACGATGTAAAATAACATTTTTCTATTTTAATATACCTTGAAATCTAATTTATTCCTGTGATCAAAGCTGAATTTTAAGCATCATTACTCCAGTATTCTGTGTCACATGATGCTTCAGAAATCATTTTAATATGCTGATTTATTATCAGTGTTAGAACCTGTGATACTCTTTTTCAGCATTCTTTGATGAATAAAAAGTACAAAATAACAGCTTTTATTTACAATAAAAATCTAAAGTTCAACGGTTTGGGGTCAGTAAATTTTTATTCTTTCTTTTTTTTTTTTTGAAAGAAATTAATATTTTTTATTCAGCAAGGATGTGTTGAATTGGTTAAAAAAAGTGATGGCAAAGACTGTTAGAAAAGATTTATATTTTGAATAAATGCTGTTCTTTTTAACTTTTTATTCCTCAAAGAACCCTGTATCACAGATTCCAAAAAAATATTTGGCAGCACAACTGTTTCCAACATTGATAATAAATCAGCATATTAGAATGATTTCTGAAGGATCATGTGACACTTAAGACTGGAGTAATGGCTGATTAAAAAAAAAAAAAATAAAAAAATCAACTTTGCATTACAGGAATAAATTAAAAATTTTAAAGTATATTAAAATAGAAACCATTATTTTATATTGTAATGACATTTCGCAATATTACTGTTTTTTTTTTTTCTGTATTTGTGGTTCAATAAATGCAGCCTTGATGAGCGGTAGATTGTCCGGCACATTCCCTTCACAAACAAAAGTAATGTTAATCCTCTGCGTCATCAGCGGCTCAGATGTCGGGAGTAAATGATGACTGCTATGTTCAATATTACATCCAAGAGCAAAACACCTCAATCGCTCAGTCTGAGACATTCTTGTCTACTCCTGACAGCTCACTCAGGGCGGGTCTAAAGTAAGACGGCCGTGTCAATCTAGTTGGAGCGGCCTTGGTCTGTGTGATGTCACACAGCCAAGAATCTGAGAATGGCTTAATTTGAAAAAGGGGATATTACTTATAAAGATTAAAATAATACCACTGGGTGGGTTTTTATCATTATAGGGTGGTTGTGTACACACACTGCCAACACACATTTATGTTCAAACAACCTGTAAAAGTGAGTTTTGCATCCGATTTAAGGTTGGGAATCTCATCCAAAATCAGAACTTCATGCATCTTGCATATAGAAGCTTTGATTAGATGACAAAGACAGGGCTTTTTTTATTTATCCCTCTTAATTATTTATATCCATGCTTTTTCTCTGCAATAACATTGATCATTTACTTCTACTGCTGTCAGGATCCGCTTCATTGAAGCGTTTCATCAGCTGTGCTTTTGATTTGAAGCTCAAAGAGTGACAGCATGACACTCTTGATATCTTCTGTTTTAGCTTTTACTGTAAGTACAGACTTCTCCGGGTGTGTTGCAGGAGTCACTTTGTTCAAGTAGGATGCGCACGTGATCGTGTGATAGTCACTCTTACGCTTTCTTGTGGGCATCGACGCTGTTTGTGTCCGTTGCTCTTGCCCTATGACAGGTGTGTTGGTGGTGCTGAGTAAAAATAGCTAGTGTTGTGTTTTCCAGCATTGACTCTTGGTGACTATGGATGAAGGATCAGGACCGGGTGTGAAGCAGGGCCCAGTTTGTGGTGTTATTCTGCTGAGAGAGTCTTAACATGCTCATTAGTGTCTGGCAGTGGTGTGGGTGCTGACTGGCTGCAGGCCACCCTGTAGCGGTGGAATCGCTTGGCTGGGTTACACATGACACCCAGAGGTGAGGCCAGACACACATTCTGCCACAATTTACTTTTTTTTGATTGCTAAGAAAGCAGTTAGAGCTCCCAGCATGTTAATTGGATGGCAGATAAATATATATTTTTTGGTTTAATGGTTCGTCTGCTAGTGAGCATGCTATAGGAGATGATTAGGTGAGAAATTTGTCTATAACTTTTCTTTAGTTCACAAACTTTTGAAAATAGAGAGGGCTAAATGGGAGGGAGATAACTCATCTTTGAGTTCTGTATAGCTGTATTTAATATTTTGGACTGCACGTATTGCCTTCATAAAAATTTCAGTATGTAAAAGCATCTGAATATTTTCATTGCCACTTCCATTCAAAATTCTTTTTTGATACAAATTTGTATCACGTGAAGGTATGTGACCAATAGAAGATTAAAGGTGAAGTTCACTTCCAGATCAAAAATTTACAGATAATTTACTCATCCCCTTGTCATCTAAGATCTCGTGTCTTTCTTTATTCCAGAATTTTTCTCCATATAGTGGGCTTCCAAGTTTGAACTTCCAAAATGCAGTTTCAAAGGGCTTACTCTGTGTAATCCGGGTCAATACAGTTAGGGTATGTCGAACTCCCATCTCATTTTCTCCTCCAACTTCAAAATTGCCCTACATCGCTGCAGAAATACCGACCCAGTATTTACAAAGTGAATGTGCAAAGGAAGGTCAAACACCCTTTACAAAAAAGTTAAAACAGCGATGCAGGACAATTTTGAAGTTAGAGAAGAAAATGAGATGAGAGTTTTTGTACATACTGTAACTGTATTGACCCGGATAACACAGACTGCACATCACAGAGCTAGACAAGACGAACATTTGAGGTTAAAAAGTATGTAAATTGTACTTTTAAGAAAAAAAAAATATTTTTTTAAGAAAATAACCGATCGTTTTGCTAGATAAGACCCTTCTTCCTTGGCTGGGATCGTTTAGAGCCCTTTGAAAGCTGCATTTTGGAAGTTCAAACTAGCAGGCACCATAGAAGTCCACTATATGGAGAAAATTCCTGAAATGTTTTCCTACAGAAACATAATTTCTTTGCGACTGAAGAAAAAAAGGACATGAACATCTCGGATGACAAGGGGGTGATGAAATTATCTGTAAATTATCTGTAAATTTTTGTTCTGGAAGTGAACTTCTCTTCTAAATCTGTAGGATTGCAGTGTTGAGGTAAAGTGAAGTAGATTAAATATTTTTACATTTTTGGATGCAAATTATTTTCAATTATGTTTTTAAAAATGGCACCACAGATTGTGACAACAAATTACAACCGTTGCAGTGAAATTTTGCATACTCAGAATATAGTGTAATCTAATTTTTTTAGTATGATCATTTAAACAAGAAATAAAAACATATCCACAATTTTTTCCAAAACTGTTCTAAACATGGTGTTCTGAAATAAGGCAAGTAAGTAATAAGGCAGTAAGTCAGAATTTTTTTTTTTTTTTTTAATCAAATGTAAAATTATGTCCCAGTCACACTTTCTTGGTTAAATGAACATTACTTTCACTATCATAAAAAGAAAGAAAGAAAAAATCTATGTAATCAATATTATATTTATTAAAGCCAAGTTTGAATCTCAAGTTAGTGTTTTTAAGCGTTTTACAAGTAAAACTTTTAAAAGTAATTAACTTATGTTCAGCTATTCTTTTTAATAGTTAACTTTTAACTATTTTTTAATTTTTTTGGGTCATCAGTCAGCAAAGCTCAGTAAATATTGGCCACAGACTCTCAGATTTACTTTAAATTTCACCAAGCTGATTACTCACTAAAATCTTCCACAGATCATGTTTTCAGGCTATTTCAAGTCTTATTTTGATGTAACAAAGTGGTTACATCTAAGTGTGTGAGTTGTTTACTTACTTCAATTAGTCTTTCCTTTAACCGCATTATATTGTTAATTCAGACTGATTTGCAAATGCGGAACACCCACAAACACGAGGCGGGATTTATCGTTTGAACCAATCACAGTCGAACATAACCAGTCATATCCAATCATATTGCGATGGAGGCATTGCCTCCTCTTACATGACTTTGCCCCCTTCATTCTCAGTTACCCTCCACCGAACCCACCGCACACTTTAGGGGGTCTGTTAGAACTCAAAGGGCTCAGGGGTCATGAACTTTACCTGCTGGTGTCGCTGTTGGACAATGTTTCTTTAGAAAAACGAGTGATTTATACACTTTTTAATGTTCTGTTTTTTAATATTGGTGGTGTTTTATTTTCGCACTACAAGGAAACGCCTCTATATATATTACACGTCCATTGTGATGACTTGTGGAATGGGCCCTGAATGGCTTTATGGGGCCGCATAGATTTTCATCTCATTGCTTTTAGGTTTATTTTTTTATTTTGAACCATGAAATTTATCATAAATAGTAATGTTTATATGTAGAGGAACATTAAAATATAGATTAGATATATGCTCAAAAAAAACACCAAAGGGAATAAACTGCAGCGACCGAAGTAACAGCCAGTTGTATAGGGCCGATTCTTGACATGAAAAAGCATCTAGAGGCCGACTGAAGCTCTCCCCTTGTGTCAGTCTGTGAGATTTGAAATCTCTATTCCCACTGTGCGTGAGGGTGGGTGTACGCCACATGTTTTTCTGAGCATGTCTGTGTGTCTGGAATAATCAAACACACTACAGCTGTGGCTGTCTGGCTCTGCCTGGACTCGCTCCTCGCAGACGTCAGCTCACGCTGCGCTCCCACCCACTTCCTCAGGTGTCCTGATAGTTCCTCTGATCATTGATTACGTATCGAAAACCATGCAGTGGGTCACACAAGGCAACAATGGGTAAATTGTGAGAATGTGAGATAGATTGTATACGTGAAAGCCCTGGTGATAGTGTGTCCGTAAAGAGAGTCCCTCTCAGCGTGTATCCTGCAGTACTGCGCTCTGTGGAAGATGGCATTGATCATGGCTCCCTGCTGTCTGCAGTCAAACACAGGATAGATAGAAAGCCATTTCTGGTCATGTGTTTACAAGACAGCAAAGCACTGGAATCTATCAAAACATGAAAGATATGCGAATCGTCTCTCTCTGCCTTCCACTCGTTATTTCTCTCTTATCACTCTTTGTAAACGTACTATCATTCTTTGGAGATCTATGAGTCACACATGCTCAGGCCTGTCCTGTATTTTCCAGCATCTCCTCTTGTCAGTTTTTCTCTTGATCTGTCTTACTTTCCACACCTGATCATCCTTTTAACTTTCCATTACGTTTGTACTATTTTAGTACTGCATTTTTTAAGGGATATCTGTCATCTCTGACGTATATTCATGTTGTTCCATTTGACTTACTTTATTCTGTGGAACATTAAAGAAGATATTCTGACACAAAACAGCTCTGGTTACAATTGACTTCCATTGTATGGAAAAAAAACCTCAGACATTTCTCAAAATATCCTTTAGATTTTTCAGAAGAAAGTAAAAGACGTCATAGAGGTTTAGTAGGGCTCTGTGAAATCTGTTTTAATTTTTCCCAAATTCGGTTTTATTTTTTCACAAATTCAGTTTTTTTTCTGTTTTAATTTTTCTGGATTCCATTTTTTATTTTTTTGTTTTAGTTTTTGGTTTTAATGGTTAAATAAAAAAAATATATTAATCAAGTAGTATGTCCAAGGAATTGAAATTGTGAAACTTCCACAATTTAACAGCAATTTATTAAGTTTAAAGGGGTCATCGGATGCAAAACTCACTTTTACATGTTTGAAAATAAATGTGTGTTGGCAGTGTGTGTACACAACCACCCTATAATGATAAAAATCAACCCAGTGGTATTTTTTTAACCTTTATAAGTAATATCCCCTTTTTCAAATCAAGCCATTCTCAGCTACTTGACTGTGTGACGTCCCATGATAGTTGATTAACACGGCCATCTTACCTGCCCTGTTTCAGTCCGCCATTGTGTCGACTCCGGTGCAGGGGAAGACAAGAATGTCTCCGATTGAGGGATTGAGGTATTTTGTTGCTGAATGTAATAATGAACTTAGCAGTCGTCATTTACTCCCACCATCTGAGCCGCTGAAGACGCAGAAGATTAACGTTACTTTAGTTTTTGAAGGAAATGTGCCCGGCGATCTACATAAATGTGTCTATGTTCACATGAATCATCTTTGCAAATCGTCTTTTCTAATAATGTGGTAGTTAGCAAGTTTCGCGGATAAAGTTTGAAGTCTGCTCGTCATCCCACGGCAGAGAAGGGCGGGGTGAGCAAAGCTCATCAGCATTTAAAGAGAATTGCAACAAAACGGCTCGCTGTGAAAGTGGCTGATTTTAGAAAGTAAAAAGGGTGTTGTTTTACACTACCACTGAGAAATTTTAACCAAAGTATGTTATAGACTTTTCATTAAGACCCTAACAAATCATATCAACTTGTGAAAAAATGGGCATCCGTGACCCCTTTAACAAAAATTACATTTTTAAGTCCCTATGAAATAAGTTTAATTTATTTCTCCAATTTAGTTTTATTTTTTACCAAATTCTTTTATCAAATTTTAATGGTTTCATTAAATTTTAATAATCAAAAACATCTCTAATTAATTTATTTTATTGATTGACTGTGTTACTGTAAACTTTAAAGTGAAAGTAGTATGGTTGCAAATGTTTGTTTTGAATAAGAACTATTTCTCCTTTCACTCATCAAAGAAAGTTTTACTTTCCTGAGGTGATGACAGAGAAAAGAAGCTTCAACCTGAGTTATTATAGTCCATTAAATGACAACCAAGCTAAGTGTGACATTTATTTTAGGCTAATAAGTTTTTGTAATGTTTGAATGGCAAAATACCCATAATTATTACCCATTTTATAGCTAGAAATCACAAAATCATTCCATTTAATAGAAGTAAGTATCATTGTTTGGACATTTGGTATCAGATCAGAAAGAAAAGAAGTGTTGTCACCCATCCCGGGTAACTGAAAGTGAAGACTTACTGTTAGATGACTAGTGATTTATTGTTTGATTCAAGGTCAAAGTTTTTTCAGAATGATTGAAATGTTAACTCTTGAGTTTGTGAGTTTCCTGAATTAAATCACACTATAGACCAATTTGGAGTAGATGTCACAGTTACATCACTTGCAACTGTGCATGCATTGTGGTGGCAGAAAAACACTAGTAGCAAGTGAAGGGAAATGGGTAAAATCCATGGAATAAGAGCAAAAATGTAGGCCTGTTGTTTAGCTCACAATTCTGACTTTTTTACTCGCAAATGCAAATGTATATCTTGTATTTCAGCCATTTTCTGCCACCAGATACTAGGCTCCGCCCACCAAAAAAAAAAAAGCATCACTGTTTGCAAACATTGGTCTGTAGTCGAGCCTAAGGTTTTTTGCAGCTAAGACAAGATGAGAAAGATGTGTTTCTTGCTATTTCGTGATACACCGTCTTTTTTGTGATCACATTCAGTTCTGACTTCACCTCACAACTCTGGGAAAATACGATTTTTTTTTTTGTAGAGCTGTAGTTTTTGCAGCTGAATAGCTTTGTAGGAAACACTGCTATAGATCTACCGATAATCCATTTTTTAAGGCATTTGTGTTTTTCAATATCTGAGCAAAAGTGAGCTCATTAAATGTTAAAAAAGGATGCAGCAGAGTGTATTTCCCTTCTTTTTTTTTTGCTTGCAGGATTAGTTTGCATGTGCTCAATAAACACAGGATGTGTGTGTAATCTGCTTTGGCTGCTTTCCGACGTTGCTGCCCGCAGGATTGAGTTGGCATGCTACAGGTCACCTTGTCCAAATTTTATCAAAATAACGCAGAGTAGATTAACTCTGCCATTCTCACGCTTTCCTCCTAAACGGAACAAACTCCTGCTAGCCTTTCTCAGCCCACTGAACGCCTGAACTCTGGGAATTCTCCCGGGAACTCTTTGAGGCTCATTAGCATGCAGACGGAGTAGTTTGATAATGTAGACATCTAACTTTACTGCCCCCGTTCCTTTAATAGATAGTTTGCATAATTGAAGGACACAGAGGCTCTCCAAATGAAATTCACTTTCTCAACTTTGCCAGGCCTTGTGGTACCGCTGAGATCTGGGCAAAGTTTGTGCCCGGCAGGTGTTGCGTTAACCTGCCCTCTGTTACAGCCCAGCGGCGTGGCATCATTAGGGCACTGGCAGGTAGGCTGGGAATGGATCTCGTTGTCTCCGGCTCCGTATGGCCTCCAGCTGCTGTCATCCGTATCAAGCACAAACACTCAAAAGTAGCCAAATGGTGCTTTACCCTTCCACTGGGAAAATTATTAGAGTTCCAGAAATCTTGTGCCCGAAATTTGCTTCCTTTTCAAATGGAAAGACAAAACAGCCGGGGCATTCCCTTGTAATCAGTTTATTTTTCCCATGATCTTGTGTAGCATGAGCAATGCAGATCTAAATTGCTACTGAAGGGTGCCAGTAGCAACTCGCCAGGGAATAGGCTTGTTGTCTATATGCCCATTAGCAGATTCACATACTCGTCCGTATCAGCTGTGAATTCACAATTAAGTCACTCGCAGTCCTCTCATCATGTTTACTTGCGCGTCAGGCTTGGGCTGAGGGGGCAGCGCTACCAGCTAAACAGATCTTTGTTTTACTGTCAAGCAAATATAGGAAATAGTTCCACAGGAGAGAATAAGTACTTGAACAGTATTGCAATCATGTTGCAGTGGCCTACAAGTACAAGCATTTTTTTTTCTGCTGTGCACACACTTTTATCTCTAAGTTTTTTTTGTGTAAAAATACATTTTACACATTTTTTGTCAATTAAGTGAAAAATGGTCTAAATAAATGTATGCTGCTGCTGATTATTATTAGGGGTTGAAGCGTGTAGTGCTGAAACCCCATTGTAATTGTTAGAATGGTCACGGATCAGTGATCTCCACGTAAAATTGATCATGCAGATTAAACTGTAAGTCGTAGATCTTCAAAATTTCGATAGATGGTAGTACTCACACCACCTGCCACATGACCAAGGCTCACACCAATCGGCCTGATGGGGGCGCTACAGCGATCAAAAGTACAAAATCACTCATAACTCCTAAACCGTCAGTCGCAGGCTTAAGTGTCTTATGTCATTGGAGTCCTTGGCTCACATCGGACAATATGCATTCAGATTCGATCGTGAGTCTTGGGAAAATTTTTGGGTATTTCGCATTTTTTGAAAAACATACTTTTTTGCTAACTAGTCCTAGGTTTTTCACCCGATCGGAACCAAACCAGTGCAGAAAGATTCTCTAGAGTGTAAATATCAACAATTATCAAAAAAAAAAGTTCAACTTTTGACTCACCGTTGCAAAGCGGGGTCAAAACGTTTGAAAGGGGCAGGGCCACTTTTAGTAAAATGTCTATAACTCCTGAATGGAATGTGATATCTCACTCAACCTCAGAACACTTATGTAAGAGCTCAATCTGAGATCACAGGAAAAAAATCACGGAGCTTGTCCACTTGGTAATAATTAGACTAATAAATTATGTCTGTAAGACATAAAAAGCAAAAATGGCTAAGGAAATTAACCCTTGGTTGGAAATGAACATTTATTAATATGTTCAATAAATGAACATTTAATTTTGAAACAATAGTTGAGTTAAATAAAACTACCCAAAAGTCTGGGTTAAAATTTTGACTCAACCGCTGGATCAAAACAACCCAGTCACTGGGTTTGTCCATATTTCACCCAGCACTGGGTTGTATTTAACCCAGCATTTTTTTTAAAGTGTATATGTGCAATGTAATTGTTTTCAACTGAACTGTTAATGATTTTCAACTATATATTTTGTTTTGTTTTATTTTATTTTATTTCATTTATTGTATTTTTGGCTGTTTTCTTTCGTCTTTTGCCTACTAACATCATACAAATGAAACTTATCAGTATAACTACGTTGTCATTTTTAAATTGTTAAAAAAAAAAAAAAGTCTGACATGAGTGCAAAACCAGTTTCAAATTGTATTATGCTTATTTTGAAAGACCTAATAAATAATATAAAACCTCAAAAAACACTAACTCTAATTCATAGTTCTGATTAGTTGATGTAAATGCCTGTCAGCACAAGATCTGAATTCCATATTAATGCATTGTGACGTTACAAGTATTTTTAATTACTATCTGTATTCTCGTTTTTTTTTTTTGTTGCTTCAGAATCTTTCTTCTTCGTGTCGGCTTCCTCCCGTACGCCCAGCGTGACGTTTGGCGACTCGTTTGACCTGCAGTGCATTGTGAAGCCACGGCACAATCCCAACGTTCCCGCTGCAGTCACGTGGCGCTTCCAACCAGCAGAGGGCGACGGAGAATTCCGAAATTTGGTGACGTTCACACGGGACGGCACTCTACAGTGGGGCGACCAGCTGCTGGGCCTGGGCACGCGTACCACGGTGGATCGTACGCCCAGTAACACCAACTTCCGCCTCAGCATCACCCGAGCCGGACGCAAAGAGGCCGGGACGTACCAGTGCGCTGCCCTGCTTTATCGGAGGAATTATGATGGCACCTGGAGCACGGTGGCCAACCGCACCTCCAACCCACTGGGCATCAGTGTACTGCAGCCTGGTGAGTTTAAAAACGGCTTCCGTCGCAGGAAAGGTACATGTAGGCTACCTCACTGCTTGACAGAGGGCACGAAACAACTATGACTGTGGCACTAAATTGCAGATAAGTTTCACTGACACCCGTTAAAAGTTTGTAATGTTTGCTCACTGCAGAATGCTGGAGTCACTCCCCAGCCTCGAAAATTAGCATAAGCGCTATTAGGAAATACAGATGACAACTCACACTTTACTGTCACTACAGAAATAAAGATTTCACTGATCATGCACCGTGTTGTAGTGTGGCCTAGTTTCACAACTTTCACCCTCACTAGATCTTTCTCTCTCCCATTCTTCTGTCATGTGTGCATGTGTGTGTTTCACCAGATATTAGTCTCTGTGTGCTCATAAGGGTAATTGAGATGATTGGCGCGTGTGTGCAGCTGAGGCAGGCACACCTAATGGCCTGGAGTGCATGAGGAAGAGGTTGTTAATATCCTCCACACCAGAGAAAGTGATTAGAAGAGAAGAATATGAAGAGGGAAATGATGGGGGGGTGAGGTAGAGAGAGGGTCATTAGAGCAAAAATTGGAGCTCATTAAATCTAGTCCCTCTGGACTTCAGTCCCTGGACTGAACAATGTCACTCCCAAAAGGAAGATCTCCTCACTGACCTCACACACACATTTGTTTTTCTATCATGGTGAGACTTTCCATTCACTTCTGTTGTTTTAGAATGATAGTTTCTCTCTTGCCTGTAAACCTAACCCTCACACAAACCTTTTTAGATTTGCACTTCCAGAATAAAAAATTCATGATAATTTACTCACCCCCATGTCATCTAAGATGTTCATGTCTGTCTTTCTTCAGCTAAAAAGAAATTAAGGTTTTTGAGGAAAACATTCTAGGATTTTTTTCTCTAAACAGTGGACTTTAATGGTGACCAACAGTTTTAATGCAGCTTCAAAGGGAATAAGGGTCTAACCTAGTGAAACGATCTGTCATTTCCTTAAAAAATGAATATTTATACACTTTTTAACCACAAATGCTCGGCTAGCATTACTTCTGCGATGAACATGTTTGTCTTCATTACGTAGTCGTGTTGGAAAGGTCACGCTTAACATAGGCGGAAGTACCGACCCAGTGTTTACGAGCTAGTGTAAGCAGAGCATTTGTGGTTAAAAAGTGTATAAATATTTATTTTTTTAAATGATGGATCTTTTCGCTAAATAAGACCCTTATTCCTCGGCTGGGATTGTGTAGAGCCCTTTGAAGCTGCATTGAAACTGCTGTTTGAACCTTCCAACCGTTGCCCATCATTTACGTCTACTATATGGAGAAAAACCTGTAATGTTTTCCTCAAAAACTTTAATTTCTTTGCGACTGAAGAAAGAAAGATTTGAACATCTTGGATGACAAGAAGGTATTTAAATTATCAGGACATTTTTATTCTGAAAGTGAACTTCTCTTTTAAGACATTATTTAGTATGTTTATCTTTTCTTCTCTTGGGGATCACTGGCTGGGACCTGCAATGTGGTGATTTCAGATTTTACTGTCCTTGTGGAGATATTTGGTCTTTACAATGTACAGTAAGCTAAACCTGACTTACACACAGAAGAGTGTTTAACTGGCATATGCTGGTGCCCATAATCAACCAACATTCATAATATACACTAAGATGAGCTGGTTTTTCCTGTGTTTTTCAGTCAAGTCACATATCTATAACTACCCCCCCCAATCTTTGTAACCACAAATCAATTTGATATTTCTAATACTGTCAAACTGTTTTTTTTTTGTTTGTTTTTTCCATTGTATTCAGTGTATTTTTAAGTTTTCTTTTCTTATTTACCTTTCAGTGTTTTGGGGTGGATAGTATTTTTTAATGTTTTTGACAGAAGCCTTTTATGCTCACCAAGGCTGCATTTATTTGATCAGAAAAACAGTATTATTGTAAAATTTATATTACAATTTCAAATAACTGAAATGTATTTTTCAATTTCTGTAATGCCAAAGCTGAAATTAGTGTCACGTGATATGTCAGAAATCATTCAACTATGCCGATTTCCTGCTCAAGAAACATTTCTTATTATCATTTCTTATATGTAAAAACAATTTCTATTGAATTTTTTATATACATTTTTTTCGGGGTTCTTTAATTTTAAAAAATATTAAAAATAGCATAAAAAAGAACAAAGAAATCTTTTGTAACATTGTAAATGTCCTTAGTGTCACTTTTGATCAATTCAATGCATCATTGCTGAATAAAAGTATTAATTTCTTTAAAAAAAAAACCATGCTGACCCCAAACATTTGAATCGTTGTGCATTTTATTTTTACTGTTGTATTTACTTACACTTAAATTAACTAAAGTAATACCACTTTAAAAGAGATATTTCACCCAAAAATGAAAATTCTGTCTGGTTAATTACTCACCCTCATGTCGTTCCAAACCCATAAGACCTTTGTTCATATCTGAACACAAATTAAGAGATTTTTGATAAAACTGAAGCTTTCTGACCCTGCATAGGCAGAAAGGTAGTAAGGACATTGTTAAAATAGTCCATGTGACATGAGTGGTGTCACATGGACTGACATAGATGAGATGAGAAGAAATTATTATTTTTGTTTTCTTTGCGCATAAACATTTTCTCGTAGTTTAATAACACAACGGTTGAATCACTGATGTCACATGGACTATTTTAACAACGTCCTTACTACCTTTCTGGGCCTTGAACGTGTCAGTTGTGTTGCTGTCTATGCAGGGTCAGAAAGCTCTCGGATTTCATCAAAAATATCTTAATTTGCGTTCTGAAGATGAACAAAAGGCTTACGGGTTTGGAACGACGTGAGGGTGAGTAATAAATGTCAGAATTTTCATTTTTGGGTGAACTAACCCTTTTAATATCTAGTAACCATAATTATCAAAACTGTTATAATTTTATGTTTCAAAACCAGCTAGCTGGAGCACCCAGCTTTTTCTACATTCAGTCCAAGGTGATTTATGAAGCAGAACTGTAGTGTACCTCATTCCAGCAGCTATATTGTTTCTGAGCCAGACCATCTCCATAGAGCTCATTGGCATGGAAACACACTCCTGTCTGGCCCGTGTCGAGCTGTGGTCTCTCTACAGCCCATTCAGACCAGCAGGAGATGCGTTTATTCTTCACCTTTGATATTTATTTTGTGCATGTAAGTGTGGGTGTATGTGCACATGTATATTTTGTTTGACATTATTGGTAACCTAGACCCTACATGCCATAAAATTGATTTCAGTGTTTGGATGCATGAAAGCTCATACCACTGGCTTCCATCTCTCTCCATTTCAAGTTGTGTTTGGAACTGTTGTCTAACCCAGTGTGGAGCAGAGCCCCTTAGTAAGAATCAATGCGATGACTTGGCAGGAGTTAATGGCTGTGAGACAACCTTGGGGGGGGAAACATGCTCTGCTTTCCCCCACAGGCCTGCTCCCTGCCCTCCAGGTGCACGCGAATCAGTGCAGCCCGCCGGAGACTTGCTTGTAGGTACACTAGCTCATTCCAGCCTGAGGTTCCCTTGTTACAAAGCAGATCTAAACAGGATTGCGCTTTTGTGTTTGCGAAGCCTTTTTGAATGTAAGACGGCTCGAATTATACAGACAGAAAAACAATGAAACATAAAACGTCATTTGCTTGAGATATATTGAATTTTTAAATCGATTCTATTGACATTACCATTATGAGTTCTATTAGCGTTAACACTATTACCAACATTATCGCCAATTTATTCCTTATTATACTTTCAGTTTCTGGAATCAAAAGATTTATTGCAGCTGACGCGTCACTTAAGTCTATCAGGAGATCAGACAACAAGCATGTGTGACTTTATTTCTTCCATGGAACACAAAAGGAAAATTATACTGGTTATTTTCCATGCACTTTGAATCCATGGAGACTGAAGCTTTTAAGCATTTTAAGGACACAAAATTACCACAAAAGTACTATAAGAAGTTTTCTGATGGACAAAAACTATTTACTGAGAATATTCCTCTTTATTGAGCACATTGAGTCTGGGAACTGGAGAACTAGATCAGTCATGAACACACTAGGTTAGTGAACTAAATCAACCAATTTATTCAAAACATCTAACTGAAAAGAATAATTTGTCCTTTTAAAATCTTGAAAGCTTCAGTTTCAATTCAAAAGAATTGCATGGAGAAAAACGACCAGTACAATTCTTTAGAATTTCCTCTTTTGTGTTTCACAGAAGACAGTGAGTTATACAGGTTTGAAACAACATGAGGGTGAGTAAATGACTGATCTTTATTTTCTGGGGGAATTGTTTAAGCAATTAATATTTTCTGTATGATTATGCATGTATCTCTAGCTCCTGTAAAGTTGACGTAGCTTAGTTCGGCCCTTTGTTTGTTTGTTTTTTTCTAGATGGTACTTTAAAGTGTGAGTTGTTGTGGATGTAAAGGTGAGGTGAGAGCCCAGGTTCCTGTGAGCTCCTTTGCCATGTTTGACTTCCTGCTGGGCAGTCTGACACATTGATGTCTGCAAGACAGGAAATTCTTCCAGGTGCTGAGAAATCAAGAGTTGTATTGCCTTAAGGTTTTGTTCCAACAAAGGTCATACTGGAAGTATCAAACCAGAAAGAATATAACAGAATGCAGAAGATTGTTAGAAAGTTACGCTTTGTGCAGGTCATCGAATTGCACTTCCATACTAAACATACTGTACTATATTTGAAAATTCAGTATGCCTATTTTCTATATGTAGTAGGATGATAGTGTTCCAATAATAATATAAATAATTAAATTTGGAACACCGTCGTCCTACTACATTCATCTCAAGCTGATGTACCAGTGAGCACTAGTTGGACACTGGACCCACAGAGCATTGCTCTCAACATTTTTGTTTTGTTTTATTTTATTTTATTTTATTTTATTATTTATAGCATTCTTCTTAAATTGATGTACCAGTGAGAAATAGATAAACACTGGACCCACAAAGCATAGTTCTCAATATGAAATTTTAAAATGTATTTTATTTCATTTCATTGTATAATTTTATAGCATTCATCTTATTTTTTTATTTTTTAATTATTTTTTTTATAGCATTCATCTTATCTCATTTTATAATTTTATAGAATTCATCTTTTTTTTATAGTGTTCATTTTATTTTATATTATATTATTTTATAATTTATAGCATTCATCTTTTTTATTTTATTTATAGTGTTCATTTTATTGTATATTATTTTATTTTTATAGAGTTCATCTTGAATTATTTTATTTTTATGACGTTTATCTTATTTTATTTTATAATTTGTAGCATTCATCTTTTTTATTTTATTTGTAGTGTTCATTTTATTGTATATTTTTATTTTTATAGAGTTCATCTTGAATTATTTATTTTATTTTATTTTATTTTATAGTGTACAGTCAAGTAATGCAGTAGGAATTGACTACAAAATGAAAAAGCACCGTTTAACTCTTGTCCAGTGTTTTATTGTTAACAAAAACTAAATAAGATATAAAATAAAGTAAAAGATGAAAACTTAGAAATTAGACATGTTGCCTTAGTGACTAACTGACGTAGGTTAAAGTTAAAGTACTAAAATTACTATATGTGAAACTAAAACTGATATAAAAATAAATTAAGGTTAGAAATAAATGTTTGCAAAAATGTTTAGGAAGTACACAAAAAAATATAGAAAATATAGAAATGAACTATTCAAATGTTATCAAATACTTTAATGGTATATAAATAATAATACAGTAAATAAAAACATGGTTTATATCTTTTTAAGAGCTATTATGTGCTATAGACTAACATTTGACTAACATATAATGGTGTACGATAATATAATGTATATTTTCACCAAAAAAATCTTACAGAAAAATCTGTAAAATAGGGCACAATGTAATGTACTAATATAAAGGATTTTTCTGTATTTATTTTAAACATGTGTTTTACTTGTTTAAATTTCACATTTTTGCACTTATGTATATAAGGCTCTGCTTACTGTATATATATCGTTTGCATGCACCGTATCTGAATTTATAAAAAAAATTCATATTAGTTATTATTACAAGCTGTTTTGACTGAGTGACACCAGAGACTGCTGTTTTATAAACCGATTCGACAGTTGCAGTATTATTTTCCAGTAGGATTCTCGGTTCCCAGCTCTTTTTACAACTCCTTGTGTGCTAACGGTTTGGCTTACACAAGCATCACGCACATATGTTTAAGATGCAGAGCGAGGCAGAGCTCTTTGGTCCGCTGGCTCTGTGACCTTACTCTCTCAAGGGGAAAGCCGGCACCCAGACGACCCTTCAGCATGCATTTGGGAATCAACTTATCATCTTGAGCACTCGTTTAGTTTCCCTGGTGTGTGCTTCACTGTGTTTATTGCGTTGAATGGTAGGCCGTTAGAGAGCACAAACACAGAGACATTTGAGCAATGGCCCGTGACTTTCCACAGAGATTTTTCTTCAAATCCATTTGAATTGAAAAATTTACTTTCGAAAATTTTGCGCCTTATGGAGAACCCAGCAGAAGCAGTTTCGCAGATGTGCCGCCTGTTACCGAGTTAAATAGGTGTGATTGCTTAACACAATCCTGGTTGGATATATGACGTTTTGACATCATAGAGTTGTATGCAACAAACATTTCATAAACATAAACAAACACAGCCCTGCTGTTGATGTTTACTTCATTATTGACATTTGAGAACGCCACTGATGGAGTCCTGGAGTGTCTCTGTCATCTTCTGTCTCCGAATCCAGCTTCTCCAATCACTCTCAGCTAGGACGCATCAGAGCGTTTGATTGGCTGTGAAGTTTTGTAGTATTAAAGAGTGAGAGAGAGACCTTTTCTCTAAGCTTGCGTACAGCTGCTCTGTTTATTGTCCAAAACTCTGAAGAGAATTAGCAGTTTTGAGTCATGTGTTCCCTTGGGAGCTTCTAATGGGTTTTTTAAAGAAGCAGTTTTCTGTTTTTATGAGTAAAATAAGGTCTGTTTACATTACTTGAGGAGACTTTTATGTTTTGTTCTACAACATAAATTTTGAAGCCACTGGTTTCGCAAGGGACAAAGGTGTACCAGTTCTAACGCCATGGCGAATGTTTGAGCAAAGCATGCTAACTGTTTTGTCGCTGGCTGCACAGACGAGCACAGAACACTATTTAGAATCCCACCCTCAGAGGAGACAAGAGAGCAGTGGATTTATTGATTTATTTACTGTATATTATGCTGCTGCCACACAGATCTAATATAAACTTTCCATTTCTTTCCCAGCCGTTTACCAACTGTTTTTCTAACTTGTGTGTTTTTAACATGAACTTGTGTATTTGACAGTTTAAGTGCAATGAGACGTGAAGGAAAACTTAGTTTAGTACTCACACACTGTGTGACAGACACTTTCTGTGCACGTTCTTTGGATCTATGTGCTCAGAAAACCGTATATCAGAAGATTACCCTAGATTAAACTCCTGGTTGGCTCGCCAAAATGTGTGATTTCAGCATGATAGACATGATGATCAAAACAAAACAGTTTTTGGCGGAGTAACTAAGGTATGAACTGTTAAGGCACAGTCCTATTCTGAAAAAGGGGGCGGGGAGCAGCAGCTCATTTGCATTTCAAGAGACATGCATGAAAACAGTAGGTTTCTGCTTTTCGCTCAAAAAATGAAAAATTCATATTTGAGATGTGAATGAGTGTAATTTATGTTGTAGACAACAGCAGGAATAGTTTACCCAAAAACAGTCTTTCATTATTCATTTACCCTCATGTTGTTCTAAACCTGTATGTTTTTTTTTTGTGGAACATGAAAGAAGTTGTGTTGTTTTGTCCACACAGCCAAATTCAATGAGTTCTAGTTGTGTTTTTATTGTATGGACAATGAAATATCTTTAAAATATCTTCCTTTATGTTCTACAGAAGAAAGAAAGTCATACAGGTTCGTAACGACTTGAAGGTGAGTAAATGATGACAGAATTATCTAAAAATCCTTTGAAACTGAATACATTTAAATTTAACACACAAACTTTTTATCATATTAGTTTCATCAAAAATTCAGGTTAAAATGAATATGAATGGATAAGTGAATTTATATGTTTTAAGTCCTGGAGTAGTCATTTTATTTTTGTTTTACCATTTTTAAAAATATTTCTGTCACGACAACTCTCTTAATATATTTGGTCTTGGTGGAATAGATCTGTTACACTGCTGAATTGCTGCTGCTGTAGTTATAGATTATTGCTGCAGCTGCAAGCAACTACAAGATCTTGCTACTGCCAAGCATATGGCGATACGATGCTGTGAGTGTTTAAGATATGCTGCTGCACAAATAGCATATAAAATAACCCATAGCAGATCTATACAGGTGGAGCTGGGGAGGTGGAGGATGCTACAAAAAGCTTAAGTGAATACTAAACCTTTTAAACTTTTTAAATAAAAAGCAGCATGCTCATTGGCTGCATATGCAACACTAACCAATCAGCTTGTGCCAAGTCAGTCATGTTAATGTACCATCTAGAGTTTCATGAAAGAACTAGGCATTTCTGCCTTCACTAGGTAGTTTTAGGTAATCCTACAGTGTTAGAATAGATTTTTTAGAAGTATGAATATTCCATGTAATAATTCAAATAAACAAAAAATGCAGTTTAAAATGGATGATGTACAGTATAGCAATTATTTCGTAGCAGCTACCCATATGCTTCATAAACAGTGTCGGACATTCATTTTCCCTGCTTTATCTTCAATATCTGTTTGTGCTAGTTTTCGAAATGTTAAATACTTCTGGCTAAATGTTGTGAGCTGACATTTGGAGAAACAGGTTGCGTGGAGAAAATTCTCTGAAAGAAATGGAGACTGGAGTGGAGGTAATGATGTGTGAAAACATCATGCATCTGACTGAATGCATTATTGAGAGACATTAAATCATGTCTCCAGAAGTGCCTGTTTAATATGTATAAGGCAAAGCTCCTTCTCACTGCGTGAACGTGAGGAAGAGAGAGGCTCAGTGTAAATGCAATAAGTGAATAAGTTTTGCAAGGATGGCTTCGTTCACACTGTGAAAACAAACTCTACACATTCCGCATGTTTTGTAACAGAATTTGGCTTGGTGTGCTCAGAGACCTCAAGAAGGTCTTGCATCTGCCAGTAAAAAAAGGAAAAGAAAATCTCACATGACCTCATCTCATAGGACTGGTCGTGTCTATGCTTTAAAGGCTTTTTATTCATATTTAATAAGTAGGCTGGCTTGTGTGCTTACCTCAGCACCCATATCTGGAGTTTCTCACAGCATCATGGGAACAGACCGTGGTTCTACACGTACACTACATTTCAGCCTCACGGCTCATGAGAACAAATGTGAAGACATCACAGTCTCTCACTTTTCGCCTCACCTCACATTTAATTTTAATGAATGAAAAAAATTCAGTACCTTTAAATGGAAAGTTCACCCGGATATGAAAATTTTCTCATGTCGTTCCAAACCTGTAAGATCGTCGTTCATCTTCAGAACAAAGATTAAGATATTTTTGATAAAAGCTTTCTGACCCTGCATAGACAGCAACGCAACTGACATGTTCGAGGCCCAGAAAGGTAGTAAGGGCATTGTTAAAATACTCAGTGACATCAGTGGTTCAACTGTAATTTTATGAAGCTACGATAATGCTTTTTGTGAGCAAGGAAAACAAAAATAACAACTTAAATTCAGTAATTTCTTCTTTTTCGTGTCAGTATTCGATGAATGTTCACAAGAGTATCACAACGTATACCTGTGATGCTGCCGTTTATGAGAGTACCACTACGAGTAACAATTTTTTTTTTTACGAAAAATTCGTTGTAAACAGCTGGATTGACAGGCGATCAAACATGACGCTGAATCCGCCAGAGTAGATTAACTTCGCTGAACTTAAACTTGACACTCAACTTTGTCTTTCCATGGTTGAAATAAAATATGTTCTGATGTTAATTCAAGTTTTTTTTTTCATGCTTTAAGTAAAGAAGAAAAGACGATCAGTTCATGTGTCAATTGATCTAATAAGGCAATACACTGGTCTGTCACAAGACATTAAAGAGCCACAAAATGGTATTTATTGATTGAATTTTTTAAAAAAAACAACATTTTAAAGTAAGACCTTGGTTCATAGCAGAAGTAACCTGCTCTGTCTTGTCTGTCTGCGTGCTGTCAGTTTCCTCTTTGCTCAGCGATGTATTTTTCACTGCGATAGAACATGATGTGTAGTGGGAGAGCTGCATTGTTTGTCAGACATAGCAACAGTAACTAAGGAGGGCGGGTTTTTGAGAATGGTCAATTTCTACCTGATCTCATGATGAAAGCGTACCTGTATGAACTTTGTCGCAAGACGCGTATATGTACCATCAAGTACATATCACTGCAGTTTCCAACAGAAATAAACACTAGAGGCAGTAAAACAGCAAGGACTTGCCATAGTTTTCATATACTCCATAGGTTTTGCTTTTCGGACGTAACAAGCTTGCTCGGTACCTCAGCCGGACTCAGGATGTGGAATCCTTAAATACGAATCCTGTGAAAAACATGACTCACGATGAAAGAGCTGAAAAATCGAAAAACTAGCTAAAACGGCATTCTTGCAATTGCGTTTTTTTATGTCACATTCGCTTTTGTTCATGCTATTATGTAGGTTTAGGTGTAGTGCAGATGGTATGCTATTTTTCAAACATCACGGAGCATTAGAGTTATAGCGACACTGGACATTTCAAGTCAGAACTGCAGTGACACGTGCAAAACCAGTGTCACGTAAAGCGTACCATACGCATGCATCTGTTCCGGGGAAAAAACCAAACACTCTTTTAGTGCCACTCAGTGGACATTTCACATCGAATTTCACGAAACGTACATGGTGGTACGTATTTTGCATCTTGCAAAAAGGAATTTTTGAAATTTTCCCCAATATTCAAATTAAAGGTTGACCTAAATGAATTTTTCAGTGGCCAGTAGCATATTTTTCCCTGCAATCTTGAACACATGGTTCCATTCTTCATTTCAGGTTGTTCGTGTTATCCGTGATTCATTTGTGGTGTCAGACAGAGAACTAGCGGGATTATTTGCTGAAGTATGGAAGAGATGGATGATTAATATAACAGGCTCTGAATGCTAATCATAGCACACATACTCCAAGCACATTGACTCCAGTGATTCATAGTTACCAGTTTTCTTGCTGCCTCCACGCATTAAACAGTGTGTAAATTAAAGGACTCGAGTATGTGTTATCCTATAATTGCTTATCACGCTGATTTATTTCATTATTTTCATTACTGAAAAGCGAGTCTTCAATTTGAAGTAATATTTAAATAATGCATGTAGGACAGTATTATGTTGTTTTTCTTCCAGAGACAAGGAATATCTTAACATGTAGGCGATGTTGTGGTTGTGGTTGTGTGTGTGTGTGTTGCCTGCAGGGTGTTTCTGGGGGCAGGAATTGGCAGTGGTTGAGCCGGTGGTCTAGTGCATGTGTGTGTGTTTACGCCTGTGGCCTGAGGAAAGGTGTTTGGCACTGCTGTCAGGTTTCGGTGTGATAGCCGCCATTGATCGCTAGTCCTTCTCTGAGACGGGTTGTTATCGTGCTATCTTCAAAGATGTTCAGCTGAGGTCCATCTGTCTGTGGAATTGGCAAGAAGTACTTTTTGTCTCCCCTGAGAAACTTGTATTTCATCTAGAATGATAAAACATCAACACACACGTTTTAAATATTTATGACATCCACATAAACTCCTACACTGGACAGGCACTCATTCCACCCTTCCTCCTGATGGATTCCTGTCGTAGACCCATATACATAAGACGTGGGTTGTGAAGGCGGTTTAGGCGATTCGGTTTCTCAGGAGGAAGCCAGCACTTATGTCAAGGTGGACGTATGAAATTTCCAAGAGTAGGCTGTTTCAGGCGTTGCTCTGTGTTCATTAGGCTGTCCCTCTGTTCCACTTCTGCCACTAAATGAAACAGCGCTGGCAGGCTGATCCAAAGCCTAATGGCGTCGATATTCATCTTCATCTTTCGTTAGTGCTCACGATTTTTCTTATTAGAATTGTTGTGTCTTCGAGTGCAATAGAGGGAAACTCCTCTAGCTGTGATTTCATCAGAAACCCAGAGCCGTGATGACGAATCCACACACAAACGGCATCCCAGCAGGGGCTGCAATGTGATTTTCTCCTGTTTGAGCTCAAACTTTATAAATCTCTTTACATTCTAAAACGAGATTTGGCATTTAAATGTGAATTTTAGGGGTTGTTATTCCTCCCATGATTGCGTTTGTACTTTTATGGCGCATGTGAAATGCGATAAGATGACACGTGTTCGTTTATGCCGATCTCGGGGGAAGCTTCCTAACTTTCTAACGTTGTGACAATCTAATCTGTGTGTGGTAATGCCAGTGGATGTGTCCTAATGGGACCATTCCCAGTCCAGATTAATGAAGCAGTCAGATGTGGAATATGAACCATTTTTTCATTAGTTTCTCAGTGCGAAACAGGATGAGAAATGGAACAGAAACTGGATTTAGTGTTGGCCTACATAGAACACTGAACCGAAAAAAGTTCATCTACACACAACCATAAATATAAAACACATACTGTTTTGCACATGCTTTCAACATTAAAAAAACAGATTGCCACTGTCAGAGCTGTGGGAAGTAGTGTACATGCTGATATATTAGCTCTGTTCAAATCCAAACCTGGTGAGTTGCCTACCAAGACAGCATTTTAAGGCATCATGCTGTTTCAGCATTATTATTCTGCCTTCAAAGACATCTTTTGGCCAAATTTGAAGGCATCATCACCTGCAGCGCGTGTGTCCTTAACAGTGTCCTTATTTTTCATTAATGCTCATTAAATGGCTCCATCCCATTAAAAATAAGACCGATTCAGTATTTGTGGGTGTAATCAGCATATCATATTGTTAGCATAAACAACAATTTCCATAGAAATTAACTGCAAGCATGTGCGTGAGAGATTTCGAAGATTATTAGAGCATGTTTTACAAGAAAATACAATTTTAGTCTTTCTACTCCAAAATCTTACATTTAATTTGATGTTACTTACTGTTTCTTTTTTTTTTTTAATTATTTCTAAAATTTACTAGAAATTTCTGAGTAAAAATTGTGTATATACATGAGTGTGTATGTGTGATATGCATTTAATTAGAATATTAAATTAATATAATTTTAAAAAGTCCTTTTATTTAGCAAGAACACATTAGGGAGACATTAAATTGATCAAAAGTGAAATAAATGCTGTTCATTGTAAATAAAATGATATGCATATCAGTAAGTTGTGGAAACGTAAGGTTTTACATTATCTTAACTCATCGAAGTAATTTGAGCAGTAACTTTTTAAATAAGTTATATAATATATATATATAATATATATAAAATTTTACTTGATTTAGTTCTGTTTAATGTGGTTTTAGTTTAAATGACTTGTACAACTAAGCTGATTTATACTTAAAACTTTAAGGCAGCATCTGAACTTAAGCTTTTAAGGTAAAAAAAGAATTCTAAAATGATGTGTGTTTGTGTGTGTGTATATATAGTTATATACATACATACATAACCAGTAATTTTTATTTTTAGGATTTTTGTTTTTTAAAGAAGTCTCTTCTGCTCACCAAGCCTGCATTTGTTTGATCCAAAATACAGCAAAAGCAGTAATATTGTGCAATATTTTGATTATTTAAAATAACGGCTTTTTATTTGAATATATTTTAAAATGTAATTTATTCCTGTGATGAAGCTAAATTTTTAGCATCATTACTCCAGTCACATCTTTCAGAAATCATTCTAATATGTGACCCTGGAAAACACATCCAGTCATAAGTAGCATGGGTATATTTGTAGCAATATACATTGTATGGGTCAAAACTAATTTTTTACCATAAATAAATCAAAAGTTAATTTTTGATTAGTAATATGCATTGCCAAGAACTTAATTTGGACAACTTTAAAGGCGATTTTCACAATATTTTGATTTGTTTCCACCCTCAGATGCAAGGTTTTCAAATAGTTGTGTATCAGCCAAATATTGTCCAATTAGAATTATTTTCTGAAGGATCATGTGACTGGAGTAATGATCCTAAAAATTCAGCTTTGAAGTCACAGGAATAAATTACATTTGAAAATAAATTCAAATAGAAAGCAGTTATTTTAAATAGTAAAAATATTTCAAAATGTTACTGTTTTTGCTGTACTTCAAATAAATCCAGGCTTGGTGAGCAGAAGCAACTTCTTCTTACTGTTCAAAAACTTTTGACAGGTACATGCATGTAGAAGAGAACTGTAAGATAAAATGGATGAAATGTTTCTTGAGCACCAAACCAGCATATTAGAATGATTTCTGAAGGATCATGTGACAATCAAAACACTGTGTTGATGGGTTTAACTGATATTTAACAACTAATTAGTTAAACTAACATTCTTTAACACACTAACAAACGTGCTCTTTGCCCATGGCTTTTGTAGTTTTTGAAGCTTCATCTGCTGAGCATTACTTTCTGTTAGCCTACATCTCACTGTTACTCGCTTCCCCCAGTAATCAGCCATGACTGGATCCAGCCAGCCAGTCTTAAAGGAATATGTGTCACCAGACCCGAGGCGCTAGTCAGCTCAAAGCTTCCTCCTCCAGACACATCCTTACCTTCAGGATTATGCATGTGAAACAGAAGAAGACCGTGGTGTGTTTTATGGCTCAGTCATCAGATTTTAAACAGCTTCCTCTTATCTCTCACTCTAGCAAGTACTCCACAGTGCTTCCTTGCATTATCTTATTGTTTGATGTTGGGCTGCATGTTATTAGCCTGAAAGCAAATCAAAGGGTTATAATTAACAAACAATCAATATTAGCTTCCTTCCACTCTCTCTCTTTCTCTCATTCGCTCGTGTACCCGCTTCTGTTGAAACTCTTTCTCATTAATACAGTGCTGTCACAGTGGCTCTTGTTAAAGTGCTAAGTGTCTTTTACATAAATGGGTCCTGGCAGTGACGGATCAATGTTCTCCCGCACCTGTCGTACCCAGTGGGCACCAGTCATCCGGCCCACCGATGGCTCTCACTAAGCCTATAATTGACGGCATCTGAATTGTCATGGAGAACTGCTGTCTCTGTGTCCCATGGATGGATCTCTGCTGTCCGTCTTCATTAGGAGCATAGTCTTCAGGGCACAGAGGATTTATCAGCCTCTCTCTTTCCCACACACATTCTCCGATTCTCCTTTTACGAGACCCTGTAGCTTCACATTCTCACAGTCCTTCCCACCCTGCTTTGAACCTCCATGTCCATCCCGCTCTACCCCACTAAACCAAACTAGTGCACCTAACCAGATGTGAACAGCAGGTGTTTTGTATCTCCAAGAAACCTTCTGCTCTGAGAGAGGATCCAGCACAGAAACATGTGAACCCTTGTTCACAGGTTTCTATATTCACAGGCTGCATGATGACACTTTCTGTGCCCAATTTCACTGCTGCATGATGTGACCTACTATGGTGGTTCTCAGTGGTATATAGTTTCACATCCTGCATAGTGTTGTGCAGTGTGGGATGCAGCGTAGCCGTGCTGATCGGAGACTTGTGCACCACAATTTTATTCCAAGTGCTAAAAGGAGAGCAGCAAGAAAATGAAGCCATCATCAAAAGGCGAGATATGATTTTGTTTGGCCTCCAAGTAGCATCTAGATGCTCAATTTCATGAGGAAAGCAGCTTTTAAAGTGGCTGGCTTCTGACTCTGAAACAAAAAGCGCCGCTAGGCAGATGGGAGAGGCTTTAAGATCAAATGCGTTTATTTAGTGGTAATTTGTTTGAATCAAACCGCAAAGTGGGCATATTAACACCTGTGGGTGTGGGTGTGGGTGTGTGTGTGTGTATATATATGTATATATATATACATATACATATACATATAAATATATATATATATATATATATATATAAATACACACACACACATATACATATAATACTGTGTGCACTACACAACTAATTAAAACTACTGTTTTTGTGTGCGTTTTTGAAAGAAGTCTCCTCTACTCATCATGACTGCATTTATTTGAACAGAAGAACAGCAAAATTGTGAAATAATATTAGTATTTAAAATTAGATTTTTAATATCATTTAAAATGTAATTTGTTTCGTACTGTATGATGGCAAAGTTGAATTTTCAGCAGTTTCAATATGTACAGTAGAGTCAGGGACGTTTCCTCCGAGGAGGCAAGGGAGGCAGCATCTCCTCAAAAAATTGGATGAGAAAAAACATTGTAGTATAAAAATAAAACACGTATATTACAAAATATGATATTAGAAAGTGTATAAATCACTTGTTTTTATAAAGAAACACTGTACAATAGGAACACCAGCAAGTGAAGTTACAGCAGGAGTCAGTGTCTCTCTCGCCTCCGTTGAGTTTTAACAGACCCCCTAAAGTGTGTGGCGAGTTTGGTGGGGGGTAATTGAGAATGAATGGGGGAAAGTCGCATAAAACGAGACAATGCCTCCATTGCGATATGATTGGATATGACTGCTTATGATCGGCTATGACTGGTTCATGCAATAAATCCTGCCTCTTGTGTGTTCCGCCTTCGCGAATCAGTCTGAATGAACAATATAATGCCCTTAATGGGAAGACTAATTTAAAAAAGTATGTAAACAACTCACACGCTTAGATATAACCACTTAGTTACGTCGAAATAAGACTTGAAATGGCCTGAAAACATAATCTGTGGGAGCAAGTAATTAGCTTGAAATTTCCCATCTGTGACCAAAAATTAAAAGGTTAACTATTAAAATAAAAAGCCAAACATAAGTTCACAAATAAAATAGTTTACATTGTTACTGCCTTGAGTTTTAACTTTGGAATAAATGTAAAATGCTTAAAAGCACTATATTGATGAGATGTATACATAGCTTTAATAAATAGAATATTGATTACATTGTTAATGTAAAAATATAAAATATAATCTCTCTCTCTCTCTCTCTGTTTTTGAGTAATGGTTATTTAACCAATAAAATGTGACTGGGACCTCCTCGTTTCAGAACACAACTGCACACCACTGAGTAGAGTACATATTAAAATGAGTCGTTATTTGCCCTGTATCTGTGTTTATTTTACATGCTGCTCCTCTAGGTTCCTTCCATATATGTACGGAAGGGCCAGTCAAGAGGCTAATGGATGTCTTACAGCACCACAGTTTATCTTATTTACAGGAATATTGATTTTCATCAAAATGTGGCATTATAATGCTCACAGTCGTTAATCTTGCTTTTAGAGTTATGTCAGTTAGAGTTAGTCGGCAGTTTTGGATGTTCTGGTTTCATTAAAGGTGATACTTGGCCTGACAAATCTGAGAAGCACTGATCTACAGTATTCTCCTGACCGTATCCCAGGAGCCTTTATGTAGAGCACCTTATATTCCTCCCAGAGCACACAAGTTCTTTGCTCCTAATTCAATCACTAGAGCTTTGTGTGCTCCTTTATTTTCCATCCCAGTGCCCAGCCAATAGACCTTACTCCATGACATTCACTGACACAATAGAAGATTGATGAAGCACATTTGTTTCTGAAGCATTCATATCCAAAACCATTTAATATGGGCTTGGTAATTAATTAGCTCTGAAGCGATGCTCAAGGTCAAAATATAGGGCACTGTCTCCCACCTGATTCACACAAACTCACACCCACCTGCACTCTGGCTGCGTTCTAAAACCTTCAACTGCCTACACGGATAGCATTTTTAACAACATACGCTCATTGGAAAACCTGCATCTAAGTGCATTTTTCATAAACTACAAAATGTACTTATACATACAATTCACTACAGTTTACAGCTGAATTGAACATTTGTTTGTGTCTTTTTTAATCTTTATCAGAGTATTGCATGTTGTTAGCATTGTTACTTAAACAATAAATGAAGTGTGGTATTTTATATGATGCTTAAAGGGGTCATCGGATGCTAAGTTCACTTTTACATGTTGTTTGAACATTAATGTGTGTTGGCAGTGCATGTACAAATCTACCCTATAATGATAAAAATCCATGCAGTGGTTTTTAATTAATCTGTAAAAATAATATCCCCTTTTTCAAATCGAGCCATTCTCAAATGCCTGTCGTTGTTGCGTCACACCCACAGAGGCCGCTCCCACGATAGTTGATTGACATGAGCGTCTTACCTCAGATCAGCTGTAACAGTCCGCCCTCTTTTGTTTGGATGCCGGAGCAGGGATGTAAGTTAGACAAGAATATCTCCAATTGAGCGATTGAGGTGTTGTGTTGCTGGATGTAATAATGAACATAGTGGTCATCATTTACTCCTGACATCTGAGCAGCTGAAGATGCAGTAGATTACGTTTGTTTGTGAGAGGAATGCGCCTCCCGATCTACATATATCCATCTATTTTCGCGCAAATCATTCATGATCCAGCTTCACTTACAGCAGAAGTGAGTATAAGTATTTTTTTATGAATCTTTGCGATCGCCTTTCCTAATAAAGTGCTAGTTAGCAAGTTTAGCGGCTAAATGCGGCTAAAGTAAACAGGCTTGCATTCCACGGAGAGAAGAGAGGGGCGGGGTGATCAGAGCTCATTAACATTTAAAGCAGCCTCGACCAGAATGAGATGATTTTTGCAGAGCTGATTTTGGCAAGGTAAAAAGGGTGTTGTTTTACACAACCA
The DNA here is from genome assembly GCA_012976165.1 of Labeo catla. Taxonomy (NCBI): domain Eukaryota; kingdom Metazoa; phylum Chordata; class Actinopteri; order Cypriniformes; family Cyprinidae; genus Labeo; species Labeo catla. The sequence continues at coordinate 381,564 of VONZ01000073.1, forward strand.
CTGATAATTTTTAACCAAAGTATATTACAGACTTTTCATTAAGACCCTAAAGAATCATATCAACTTGTGGAAAATGGGCATCCAATGACCCCTTTAAAGGGATAGTTCACCCAAAAATGAAAATTCTGTCATTAATTACTCACCCTCAAGCCAACCCGTACAACCATTGTTCATCTTTAGAACAAAAAATAAGGTAATTTTAATGAAATCACAAAGCTTCTGATCCTGCATAGACAGAAGCACGACTACCACATTCAAGACCCAGAAAGGTAGAAAGGACATTGGTAGAATAGTCCACGTGTCATAGCTGGTTCAAAGAAAACTAATATATAAAGACTTAACAATTTCAGAACGCTACATCAGCGGCATCATGCATGTGCCGTGGTACTCTTGTGAACATGCGATGGAGACTGACATGGAAGAGAAGAAATCATTGAATAAAGTTGTTTTCTTTGCACACAAAAAGTATAGTTTCATTTTATGATGTCACATGGACTATTTTATTGATGTCCTTACTACCTTGAATGGCCTTGAATGTGGTATTTGCGTTGATGTCTATGCAGGGTCAGAAAGCTCTTTGAATTTCATCAAAAATATCTTAATTTGTGTTTTGAAGATGAACGAAGGTCTTATGGGTTTGAGCCGACATGAGGGTAAGTAATTAACGACAGAATTTTCATTTTTGGGTGAACTGTCCCTTTAAAGTTGCTCCCTATGTAGTGTTCCAAATTGGTCACTTCTTAGGTTCTATTTCATAATATTCTCCATGTAGACAGTAGACAGCACGACATCTCTGTAAATATGTTTGAAAATTTTAACTGATGGTGCTTCAAATGACGTTTTGCATATTTTGAAAGAAAAAAAAAAAGATTTTCACTCATATGCCTTTTTTGGGCTGCTTGTAAACACTTTTAATTTTTTTAAAACATGTCCTTGGTTATCATCCGCGCTTCTTGAAGCTGTCTATAATAATAACTCTACTTTAGTAGCTCTCCCCTGCCTGTATCCATAAACACACTTCATAGCATTTTTAATCAAAGTCTCTGAGAATGCCACTCATCTTTTTCAAAAAACATTTCCTGAGTTCCCTAGCTAATGTCACTTGACTTCCCTCTTCAGTTCCTGTAATGTTTTGATTCCCTTTTACTTTTTGCACGGGTTATTTTTATTTATTGTCATACATATAAGACTCTAAATGCAAAATGACCAAAAGGCCTGTGGGTAAAATGACTAGAGCATTAAACAGATGCTATTCAGTCGCATTCTTCGCCAGATACTCGCTCCGGGCCAAAAGAAAATGTTGAATTTAGTTAAATGCGTCTCTTTTGGTGCATATAAACACATGCCACCTATGCCCACTCTAGCAGACCTCGGTGTACTTACTGTATGCTTTTTGATCCCAGAGTTCCCTCTGGGGAACCCAGAGTTGTTTTTGCTACATCACAGACCAGAACACTCACATATGTTGTAAGTTAAGGGAGGGGGGACATGTCTCAATGGAGGTTGGAGAATTAAAGCAGGAGGAGGCACAGGACATAGAGGGCTCATCTGTGGACTCCCTGCCCGAGCACAGATCCACATAATTACAATATAGCCCTAATTGCATTGTGGAAGACTGCTGGAAATCCTTCTGCAACACAAAGGAATCAGAGATGTATCGGCCTCATTAGCATAGATATTAGGCTCCCATTATGTTTTTGTAGCAGACGGAGGGCAGCAGTGCTCAAGCCCCATTCTTCACTGTGCGAGGCGGATCTGCTTAAACTGCTCTCCTGAGGGAACACAGCCTCCCACCTCTCTAAAAACACACACAATCTGTTTCACTGGGATTAAGCACATTTCAGAACGTTAATATGACACATTTCAGGCTCTGCTGCTTGGATTAACAGTTAGAAGAGCTCATGCAAGAGCAGTCAAGTTTGAAGCTGTAAGCCAGCCTTCAATGTGCTTGGGTTAGTGCGGCGTATAAACGAAATGCATTTTTTGATGCGTTTTCAAGTGAAAGTCACTTACTCCACTTCGCAGTCCATAATTTCACTTCTCCTCTCATTTTCTCATGTTCAAAGTGAGCAGCTCTTCTGCCGTTTTGCGATTCGACGATTACCTCTTAATATTACTGCACCGTTTGCTCACTCCCTGATTCTCTTTTTTCCCCTTTTTAAAATATGTTTTGCTTTTTCTCCCTTCTCTCAGTTCTTCTATCCCTTTCAGTCACTCCATCTGTGATGATTATCCACCTCCACTTGTCATTGCTCCACTCAAAGCCTCTTTACATCCGCAAGGCAGCAAATGGATCTCCTCTTCCCCCCTTTTAAAAAAGAGAGCGCTCCAAAAAGTCTTTTATGTTTATAGGTACACCTCAAACGTTTCTCAGTCTCCACTCGTGCTCGGGCAAATAGACGTGCTTGTGGAACTCATAAATATGCATGAACTGGGATATTATTATGTTGTAAGTGATTGACAGTGATAAGGACTCTTCATCTGTCAGTGGGGGTTGAAATTAGCAGCTACCGATTAACTGTTCATCCCTAATGAGTGCTTGTGTTTTTGTGTCATCAACAAAACTCTTGAAAGATCTCCGTTTTAATAATGGAATAAGGAATACATAGTAGCGTAGATCTCATTCCTAATTGTAGGTCACATAAATGTTAGTTTTAGTCTTTCGTTAAATCATTTGGTCGTAAAGGGATGGTTCAACCAAAAATGAAAATTCTGTCATTAACTACACACCCTCATGTCATTCCAAAACAGCAAGACCTTCATTCATCTTCAGAACACAAATTAAGATATTTTTGATGAAATCTGAGAGCTTTCTGACCCGTCATAGACAGCAACGGTACTGAAAGGGGGTAAGGACATAGTCCATGTGTCATCAGTTATGAAGCTTTGAGAGTACTTCTTGTGTGCAAAGAAAACCAAAATAACTTTATTCAACAATTTTTGAAGAGAGTATTTGCTTTGCTGTCCATTCAGGGTCAGAAAGCTCTTGGATTTCATCAAAATATCTTCATTTGTGTTCTGAAGATGAATGAACGTCTTATGGGTTCGGAACGACATGAGGGTGAGTACTTAATGACAGAATTTTCATTTTTGGGTGAACTTTCCCTTTAAGGCCAGTTCAGGGGTAAAACACACTCTGACAGGGGTAAAACAATGATTCGACAAAACCCAGTGAAGTGTCTGCTGCCATCTGTCAGTGTCTGTTGGTGTGGTATGAATTGCCCTTTATTGTATCTTGCTTTTCTATAGCTTTGGTCCGCTATGCATCAATATTAACATTTGAGCATGTGATATGTCTTCTATAATTGGGATTTCTGTGTAAATACATTTAGACTGCCATTAAAGCGTTTTGTTGCAGTTACTCAGCAGCCATGGCTTGCTATACAGTCTTACCAGCTCTTTCAGTAACAACCTTTTTGCAAATACTAGGGCTGCCCTCAACTAAAGATTTTTCTGTTCGACTAGTAGTTGTTAAATTTTAAGCATCAGTCAACTACTAGTCACACGTTTATTAATAAACCATACAAATTATAATAATGACCCTTTAATTGCCTACACAGTCTAATAAGCGCTCAAGTGCACAAAAAAAGCTTGCCACAGCGCACCCGCAGATATAATTATTATGAATATGTCTGAGAAAAACAGCACGGAGACTGCATTAACGTTTTAATTTAATGATAAATTAGCACTTTCTTTATTTTCGGTTTAAGAGATAAAGTCGGAGACACTGACTCGACATCTCCACAGTAGTGATGCACCTGTATGCGTGTTTAATACGAATGACATAATCTGGGAATATTTGTTTTCTATTTGAATTGGTTCATTTGAAAGTAGACATTTCACTCTCTATAGCTATATTTGTCATGTCTGTAAGCAGTATAAACAGAGTTTCGCTCTGCAGTTCACAGAGACCAAGACAGCAGAAAGCGCATCCTGTTTGCTTTCATTATTTTACAGAGGTGCAATGTTTCGTTGTTATTGTGAGTGCACGCAAATAAACATAGAATTTTTACAGATTCAAAAGATTTATTACTTTTATCTGTATGACCAAAAATGACGGAGTATTTTAAGAGCAAGTGAGTGCACCGGTGCACCGATTAACATTAGATTGAGCTGCCATGTAAAGTTGCTACTACATACATCTTTCTGATAAAAAGCCATATTTAAGATTGATGAATGATAAGTTTGGATGTCCTGCCCGATGTACTGTATTACCACACAGAGCAGCCATTAACGATCTGTCTGTCACGGGGCTGCGTGACTTCGCCACTTCCTGTGGATTTTTTTTCTTCGACTAAGCAACTAATCTTTTTGCGACTAACGGTTAGTTAGTTGACTATTAGGGGGCAGCCCTAGCAAATTCTTAATACTTTTGACATATTCACTAAACAATCTATACTGAAATGTGTCACACAAACTGTTGAGATCAGACTAAAATGATCAATACATTGATAAACAAGGATGTGCAGAGTGGAAGTTTCTACACCCAGTCAGGAACAGCATAAGATTAGCTAAATATTACTTTTTTTTTCCTCATTATTTCCTCCTCCTTCCTTTCTACCTCACTGTGACTGAGTGGGCTTTTGCAATAAATGTCAAACTCTGACAAAGTTCTGGCAGTGTCAGAAATTTAGTGTGGCATTCGTGCTGCGTGACTGCTCCTACAAGCTGTACATTCTGACTTTTACCCGAGATCTCACTGGGAACGTATAGTTCAGGCTTTAGTTTCAATAAATGCTCTTTTTGGACTGGCAAGGACATTTTGTTTGCATTATAGTATGTTTTCGTAGCACGATAAACTTTTTTTAATTCCTCTTTAAAATCTCCAGTGCATGTGGATGTTTTCTTGATGCAATAAATAAATGTTTTGTGTTTCTTGATGGGAAGGCTGCATTATCTTTGGAGATTGTGTCATCAATAAATAAACCAAATAAAAGCATCTTTATCTCGGCAGCACAGCGTGTTGGTAATTAACTGGGGCTAACAAATTGGACACACGCAGGAGGAGGGAACGCGGCTCGTTGTCTTCTTAGAAAATCACAAATGCACTCTAAACATTTTCTCTGTTTGCTTTTTCTGCTGCCAACCTCCCCCTCCGCACCTCCTCGCCCTCCGTCTGAGAGCCGTCACAAACTGCCTCTAATCAAGCTCTGAGCTGTTTAAAATGTGCTGCTTGATTTGCTAATTTTTTGCAGTCTCTCTTACTCTCCCATCATTCTTTTCCTTCTCGCTTTTCATACATTTATTGATTTTTCCTAATTCGATTATATGACAAAAATGAAATGGCTTGCAGTTTTGTCAAGAACAAATATCTGGTTTAATTAAATTGTTTAATCATGCCTGGTGGAGTCGGCGTCGGAGAGGATTCTGTCAGAATTTAATTGGCCGCTTTCCTTCAGTAGGACACATGGAGGAGACCCTCCGAAGGATTCGGTAACCCTAAAAACAAGTGATTGATGGAAAGCCCACGCAAGAGCATTCATAACTATGGCTAATATGAGTGGGGAGATAATCTTATCTGCTGCAACTCTTGGGAGCTAATGAAAGGATCGCTGCTCCTGTAAGACAGAAAAGTACAAAGACCAATGGACCTCATTTCCGTCTTGTCAAAAGCTCCCTGCTCTGCTCATTTTCTTTATTAGAAAATTGAATGGGGAAGAGAGAGAGCAGAGCATCAGTCCTCCGCTCCATGTCCACTTATGCATCATGTTGAAAGAAAAGCATTGACCAGAGTGAGCTTGAAACAGAGAAGGCAAATGTTTCCAATCATATTCGCTGTATTGCTTTTTTGTTGCCCAGGAGACTAAACAGTGTCTCAGCTGTGAGCTGCCGTGCATTACTTTTCTCTGATTTCAAAGCCTCTGTGAATAACTTTATGTAAATCCGAGCAATATTGTATGATTGTATTTAATTGTGCAGCAGTGCTAGAGTCAAACAACAGTATTAGGTGCTTTAAAAATGTCAGTGTGTTTGTAAACATGATTTTCTGACAATCATGTAACGCTGAATGCACCTGTGATCGGATGATGTGATCAGCCACAAAAAAACTTTTAGAACTGTCAACTCGTGAGCACAGTTTTAGTGGCATTAAAGTGTAATTTGTTTTCCTGTGTTGATGTATTTCCTATGGAAACAGGAAGTTTGGGTGTGGTTTATCAAAGAGTTTTTCAACTTCTAATGATCTCAACACATTAAAGGATTGGTTCACTTCCAGAATGAATATTTAATGATAGTTTACTCACCCCCATGTCATCCAAGATGTTCATGTCTTTCTTTCTTCAGTCGAAAAGAAATGAAGGTTTTTGAGGAAAACACTCCAGGATTTTTCTCCATATAGTGAACTTCAATGGGAGCCAGTGGGTTGAAGGTCCAAACTGCAGTTTTAATGCAGCTTCAAAGGGCTCTACACGATCCCAGCTGAGGAATAAGGGTCTAAAAAAAATAAAAAACTATATACTTTTTAACCACAAATGCTCATCTTGCACTACCTTGACTTCACGCATTACGTAATCACTTTAGAAAGGTCACGCGTGACGTAGGCAGAAGTACCGACCCAGTGTTTACAAAGTGAACGTGCAAAGAAAGTCAACCAGCCTTTACAAAAAAAAGGTAAAATAATGATGTTGGATGATTGTGGAGGGGAGTTTTTCGCCCTATCCTACCGTTTTGAACCAGAGTACACAGATGAAGCACTAACCATGCGTGACCTTTCCAACGTGATTACGTAATGAATCTCAGAGCTAGTGCACGTCGAGCGTTTGTGGATAAAAAGTTTTTTTTTGTTTTTTTTGTTTTTTAAGATTGTGTCATTAGATAAGACTCTTATTGCTCAGCTGGGATTATGTCAACCTTCAACCTGCTGATCCCTATTGAAGTCCACTATATTAAGAAAAATCCTGGAATGTTTTCCTCAAAAACCTTGATTTCTTTTCATCTGAAGAGAGAAAGATATGAACATCTTGGATGATATGGGGGTGAGTAAATTATAATGACATTTTTATTCTGGAAGTGAATTAATCCTTTAAGGTTAAAAAAAAAGTGCAATGTTGAGATCATGAAAAAATGATAGGAAAAAAACTCAGCCTCTTTACAGATGCGTAGGATTGTAAATTTTAACCGCATATATCTGCTAAAAGTGAATTTTCAACATTGACGTGTGCACTAACACATAGATGGCTTCAAAGCTAAACTACATGAACTAAAAGCCACATAACTCTAATTTAGATTTCATGGGGTCTTTAATCCCTGACATCTCTTTTTCAGCCTTTGTTTTCTGTCAAAACCAGAGAAATTAGAAAGAAAACTAAAAAATCTGTTGTGTGGAAATCCCATCCATTGGTGGTTCTGCTTTAGAGGATTGAAGAGGCATTCTCCTGCGATTAGCTGCTAGCTCTGAAGGGTTCTGCAGAGATTCCCTGTGGAATGACTGCCAGCGCTTTGAGAGCATCTTTAATGTGCACCCAACCAGTAATGTTTTATGTGTGAGGGCACACAAGATGCCATTTTGCATTTAAAGGATAAATGCCTGTTAGCAGTGTCAAAAACTACTAAAGTTTATGTGCATTTTTGTCAATCTCAATTAAATTCAGGCCCACTGCAGATTCTGAATATACTCTTTATGTGTATGCTGAAAACTTCTTGCAGTTCAGTGAAAATACACAAACGCTTAAAAGTTTGGGGTCGGTAAGATTTCAGTCTTTTTGAAATCTCCTATACGTCACCAAGACTGCACTGAAATGTTGTTACAGTAAAATAACAGCTGTCTATTTTAAAATCTGTTGTGCCGCTGAGTATTTTTTGTGGAAAACCTGATACTTTTTTCCAGTATTCTTTAATTAATAGAAGTTTCAAATGAACAGTGTAATGTATCCTGAATAAAAGTAATAATTTATTTGGGAAAAAAAACATATTGACCCCAAACTTTTGAACAGTACATGTGTTTTACATACATGTTTTTCCATGAGAGAAAGAGTGTCAGGAAAGCTTTTTTTTTAACATCTTCACTCTTGAAAGTACTCAAGCTTGGGTAAAATATGGACAAACCCAACCATTTGGTTACATTTTTAAATTCAATTTTTAACCCAACAGTTGGGTTTGTCCATATTTGTTTGTGTTGTTAGTGAGTATTTAGTGAGTAAAGATTAGTGAGAATGAGCTATCTTGCTTTCAAGAGCTTTCAAACATTTTTAACATATTAAAAACTGACTTAGATTCTCAGTGTTTTTTTTTTTTTTTGTTACTAAGTAGCTTTTCTTTTAAGAGCTAAATTAGCAGTTAGTTAGCTGGCTATATGCCAACAAGCAACTGATCTAGTGCAACTACCATCAACAACTGAAGGACACAGACACTCATTCTTGTCAATTTTGTTGGAGTGTTGTGTTTTAGAGTTGAACTGTAGGGAGATATTAACTCTGACAGCCCTGCAGGAGTGAACAAAGCTCATTTTGCAGTGTGACATTTTAATTTTAGAAGCTCTTGGCCTGACAGTATGTACAATGACAACAGTATGTCAGCAGACGGCAGTAATACTGCAAACACACACAGCTGTCACATCAGATACAATTGTGAACATTAATTATTTGTCATAGTTTTCTTTGCACTTTTGGGAGTGGTTCATGTTTTGCTTCTAAGAATATGGAAGAAAGCCCATATATTTGATAAGTTAAAAGCCTAAATTGAGGAACCATCCTTTTGCGGTTTCTTAAAAAAACCAAGGGGTTGAAAAGAAGAAAAAACTAGTGTTAAATCAGTGAGATTTGACATTATACAATTGAGTTGAGGAGCTTTGCTGCAGGGATTGAGTTTCTGGCCTGCTGGTTAGAAGCATATGAGTGTTCATGCCACTGCTATTCACGGAGAAGGTCCAGGCTTAGGGATGAATCAAGGGACTTTGCTAGAAGTGCAGAAATGCGTGATGGGGATTACTGGAGCCAAAGTGTCAGTGGAAAATTGGATTTTTAGCCAAGAGCCATTAAAGCAGGAAAAACAGAATGTGAAGTTTCACAGATGCTCATTAATTTGAGGTAATAAAAGAAACAATCATATGAAGTCCCACCAATTTTGTATTTTCTCGATTAAAGACACTGCGTGTGTTAGTTGAGGGAAAATGGGAGGAGTAATGCAGTGGCATATGTTTAATGCGTTTGAAAGTGTGCCTGAACCATTTGCACGTTCTCGTGCCAAATAACAGGGCTGAACATGTAGGACATCTGCTCTCTTTACTTTTAAGCGCTTCTCTGTAGCACTTATCAAACGATCTACATTTGTAAGTATGTGAGACCTATTATTTGCAGGTGTGAAAGTGTGTCTCCAATCTACATTGTGTCTTCCTGAGCACTTGTGGCGCTCATAAATCCACTCATGGTGTGAAATAGCAGCCATTGCTGATGGCGGTCACACCTGACGCACCTGTAGTAATCCAATATGTATGCCCAGGATCCCGCAGCTCCGCTCCCCCAAGAATATTTCTGACGTCTTATTTCTTCCGAATCTAAAACGAGCATTTCCAGCACTCCCTCGGCAGCAACAAATATAGTTCACCCAAAAATGAAAATTACCCCATGATTTACACATCCTCAAGCCATCCTAGGTGTACATGACTTTCTTCTTTCAAAAAAAAATATTCAGAGTTATATTTAAAAGCTCTTCCAAGCTTTATAATGGCAGTGAGTGGCTGTTGAGATTTTGAAGCCCGAAAAAAAGTCATCCATCATTAAAAGTACTCCACATGGCTCCGGGGGGTTAATAAAGGCCTTCTAATGTGAATCTATGCATTTGTGTAAGAAAAATATCCATATTTAATGCCGCTAGAATGCCACTCTCTCTTGAACACGTGTACGACAGTTAGTGGAAGCTAGAGATTGTGGTTTATGAAGTTTTAAATATGGATCATTTTCTTACACAAATGCATTGATTCATTTCAGAAGGCCTTTATTAACCCCCTGGAGCCATGTGGAGTACTTTTTATGATGGATGGATGCAGTTTGTTTTGCTTCAAAATTTTAACAGCCATTCACTGCCATGATAAAGCTTAGAGGATCCAGGAGATTTTTTTAATATAACATCTACTGTATTTGTCTGAAAGAAGAAAGTCATATAAAACCCATGATGGCTTAGAGGTTAAATACACTTTTAGGATTTGAAGTACATAAGTCTAATCAAGTGCACTTCTTTTCACAAGGGTTCTCCCATCAGACAAGAGGCAGAAATATATATATTTTTTAATGTATTTGCTCTAAATAGACTGTAAATCTCAATGTTTACTGTTCTGACGTTTCCCCTTTTTCCATTCTCCTCTTTTAGTGAGTAAACTGAAGGTGCACAAGTCCAACCAGAGTCTGCAGTTTCTGGAGGACAGTCGGGTGCGTGTCAACTGCTCCGTCACCTCTCAAACCAGCCCGGACTCCCAGCATGCTGTTCTGTGGTACGCCCGGAAGGCCGAGCCAGGAGAGCCGGATGAGCTGCTGTTGAAGATCGAACACACTGGAGCGTTTGAGTATGGAGCATACGCAGAGGAGGAACGTCTCCGCAGCCGTGTGCAGTCAGAGAGACTCTCTCCTCGGTTATACGGCCTCACCCTGCATCGTGCCGAGACCAGCGACTCTGGAACGTACTACTGCCTTGTGGAGGAGTGGCTCATGGACCCGGATGGACTCTGGTACCGCCTGGCACAAGACTCCTCCGGCTTCACACATGTGGTGGTGAGACAGCCAGGTAAGAATGTGCTCATCAAATGGATGTATATGTACACTACCACTCAAAAGTTTTTGAACAGTAACATTTTTAATGTTTTTTTTTTTAAAGAAGTCTTTTTTAAATAGAAGTCTATTTGGTCCAAAGTACTGTATTTTGAAATATTTTTGCTAATTAAAATAACTATTATTTATTTATTATTTACTATTTAAAATGTTTTACTATGTTAAAATGTAATTTATTCCTGTGGTCGGCTAAATTTTCAGCATCATTACCACAGTCTTCACTGTCACAAATCATTCTAATATGCTGATTTGCTGTTCAATAAACACTTATTATTATTATTATTATTATTATTATCATCATCAATATTTAAAACAGTTAGGTAATTTTTTAGGATTCTTTGATGAACAGAATCCAAAGATCAGCATTTATCTAAAATAAAAAGATTTTGCCACATTATGCACTATACCATGATGATAAAGGCATTTATATTGTTACAAAAGATTTCTATTTCAGTTAAATGCTGCTCTTCTGAACGTTCTGTTTATTAAAGAAACCTGAAAAAAATCTACTCTGTTTTTAACATAATAATGATAATAATAAATGTGACTGGAGTAATGATGCTAAAAATTAAGCTTTAAAATCACAGAAATAAATAACATTTTAAAATCTATTCAAATGGAAATCAGTTATTTTAAATAGTAAAAAAATTTCAAACTGTTACTATTTTTGCTGTACTTTGGATCAAATACATGCAGGCTTGGTGAGCAAAAAAACTTAAAATTAAAAATACCGTTCAAAAACTATATATATTTGTATGTAAATACATTTACATTTATATTTATCATTTTATCTTGTATGTAAATACATGTATATTAATCTGTCGCACATTTAGTTTTCAATGTTTTTGCTGCATTTTTACTAAAAAGTAATACTTTACTAAGTAAGGATGTACAATGTTAAATTCATCAAATGTAATGGTAAAGACATTTATAATGTTACAAAAGATTTCTTAACTCTGTAGTTCTCAAAGAACCCCGAAAAATATATCATGGTTTCGGCAAAAAAATATTAAAACGCACTGTTGAAAACATTGAAAACAATAATAAGATAATAATAAGAATTATTACTATAATATTGATAATGATTACGTGATACTGAAGACTGAAAATTCAAATAAATGAACCAAAGCAAATAAATCCAGCTTTGGTGAGCATAAAATATTAAAATATCTTCTAGACAAGAACGGTGTGTAATTTTTTTTTCTTTTTTAAATTTTACAAATGTTCTATTTTTTTTTTTTTTAGTTGAATGTTTTTGCTAGAATTAGAAAACTAGAAAATTAGGAAAATACACAAATTTCTGTTTTTAAACTACAGCGTTAGGAAAAACTGATTATTTTGTAGTGGTATATTTATTTTAGTAACAGGGTTGCAAAAAATGCTCCAATAAAATGGACAAAAGAAAACATCTCAGGCCCTCCTGAGATTAACGATCAACATTTTCATTTTTTCCTAAAGAATTTTGTTTGTATCTTGTTCATGGAAAGTGCTGGACAGTATTTACAATGGCACCCAACTAGCCGAGTTGGCCTTTATTCCTATAGCAGACTCCGAAGCCTTTGAGACTCAGTTGTAGGTGTGTGTAGCAGTCCCATGGGCTTAACAGGCCATCTGGCATGAGAGGATCGGAAAGAGCAGCATGAAAACATTCTCCCCCTGAGACCACCATGGAGCGCAGCCATCCTGAGCTCATGTCTGCCCGAGCTGAATCATTCATCAGCATGTGTGCATTTATGAGAGGAAGACATAAAGAGAGACGGGGCTTTGTATGTGTAACTCCTCAAATGCAAGTGTGCAGGGTATCAGGCCCTCAGGGAGCCAGGGAGACCTTAGCACTCACAGTACAGGCGGCGAGGGGGAGTCAGAACCTCATAACGGACACAATCACGACCGCCAGAGGCTTTACTCGTGACGCTCATCTGAGTGCCACACAGCTGCTGCTCTTCTATTCACCCCGTACAGCCGCCCGTGAGGACCCCTTCTGCAAACTGCCTCAGCTATTCATCTATATGCCCCCCACCCACCCCTTTTGCCAATAATGTCCACTTTTTCCAGTAACATCATGACCTAGCTTCTGTGTGCAGGTCTAATGTGGTTCAGGTGACGAGGTTTGCATTAGTCTGATGCCATCTGGGCTCTTTGACAGCATTGAATCAAAGCTTTGAGGAGCAGGGAAGATGGATCCAACCCCTACATCCCAAACTGACACAACACACTCTCCGATATTACTGCACTACACATGGGTCGTCGACTTACCGCTGCTACATTGACACGTTCTGTTGTGTAGTTTGTCCTCGGGTCGGTTAAGCAAGTAGCTTTAGGAGCACAGGTGGCCGAGACATCTGCTCCTCTGAAACACATCAAGGTCAAGAAAAGTGAGTTTGGCCACTTTTTTCCTTGTGGTTTTTGGTCAGATAACTTAAAAAAAAAAAGTGATAAATTATTATTTTAAATGAATAATGCAAATCTAACATTCACATTATGGAAGCCCTTATTATGCATAGTTTATGCATAATGCATTTTCTGTTCTTCAGCATGAATGCATTTAAGCATGAATGCGTTTCCCTTACTGTAGCATACAATATCTAATCTTCTTCTCAGCACTGTATTAGTCAAGCTGTCTTTCATGAATTCTGTATTTTATACCTTTGTCTTTTTTTGCCTTTCATATATATATATATATATATATATATATATACACACACACACACACACAGTGCGTATCTCTATAATATATCTAAATATGCATTTGAATTCCAGTCTTATTTCCCTGAGGATGCAAGTGTGAGTGTCAAATCACCTCACCGCAGCACGATTGCCTGAAATAGCATCCATATAAATGTATTTACAAATAGATAGTTGATGAAAGGTTCACCACCTAGTAATCTGCCATCTTGAAAGTCAAATTGCGCTGCTTTTACATGAGAAGATGATAAGAGGAGCCCCTAAAGTGTGCCGGAAAATACAGTTTTATTTTTAGCTGATCTCAGCTCAAGACCCTGCTGAAGGAGCTTGTGACTTCTCACACAAAATGTGATGATCCTCACCTTCATTTAAGAGTGACATATTGAACAGCTAGCTCCACATCCTTGGATGCGTGATGCCCTGCAGAATTTTCATAGAGAATAGAGATAATTTTAAGGGGTGTTCAGATATGTAAATCCTTTTTGCACTTCCGTCATTATATAGTTTCGTCTTTATTTAGTCACCGTCATGTCGTTTAATAAATGTTGAAAACAGCTGTCCTGTTTGAATATTTTTGTGGAAAACAGAGTTCTTTGATGAACAGAACTTTTAAAAGAACAGCATTTATTTGTAATAGTGCCGGTATGAATTAAGCAAACGGAATGATTTTTTTTTTATACCGTACAGTTGTCTCAGAAACGTACACAGCGTCGTTAATTGAGAAGAGATCCATGTTAGCTGCATACACTTCTTGCTAATGGTTGGAAAACTTTTAGAACTGTTAATAACACACCACTAATTCGTTAACTGGGCAAATAAACCAACTGTAAATGGCAACTAACAGAAGCCAAAGACGCTGAAGACGAGCGCAAAGAGGAGAAAATACTGTAGCAGACAGAGCAAGCTCACTGTTCACCAAATATATAGTAGGAAGTAAATTCTAAGTACTGATTTGGGGTTGAGCGGTTTATATGAATGTATCTCTGAAGAGAACTTACTGTCTTCATAAAGTGTAGATGGTATTTTCTTTTCGTCTTACCTCCGTGTAATGCATATTAAAAGCACCGCTGCTTTGTTTACAGCAAGTATCTATCCTGTTCCATAAGCGCCACCTGCTGTCAGAGAGTCTCATTTAGCCCATCTGCTTTTTTTTTTCTCTCAAAAATGTTTTGTGTAGCATAATATCACAAATCTAAGGTCAGACTATTCTGTTTTTGCTTTACATTTTGAAATTATAGAATCTAATTTACATCAAAACTCATGATTAAAATGCAGTGGTTCTGCAACGATTTCATTCATTCTGATTAATATAAAGGCACAGTCAGGGAAAAACCATAATAAACCATCAAACCACCAGATTCCTATTAAAAAAAAAAACATGATACCGATTTTTGGTCATACTGTCCAGCACTAATTTAAAGTAGAAATCTTTAGTTGCAATTTACATCACTGTTTATTCTATTGCAAATGTTTCTTTGTGTGTTCAAAAGAAGATAGTCATACTGTTTTCAGAGTGACAGAATTTTCATTTTTGGGGTGAATAATTCTTTTTAATTTAACCAGAATATTTGGCTTTATATACACTACCAGTCAAACGTTTTTGAACCGTAAAATTTTTAATGTTTTTTTTTTTTCTTTTTAAAGAATTCTCTTCTGTTTACCAAGCAAAAACTGTAATGTTGTGAAATATTTTTACTATGTAAAATAACTGCTTTCTATTTGAATATATTTTAAAATGTATTTTTTTCCTGTGATCAAAGCTATCATCATTACTCCAGTCTTAAGTGTCACATGATCCTTCAGAAATCATTCCAGTATTCTGATTTGCTGTTTAAGAAACTTTTTTATTATTATTATCAATATTTAAAAAGTTGAGTAATTTTTTTTCAGGATTCTTTGAATAGAAAGAACCAAAGATCAGCATTTATCTGAAATAAAAAGCTTTTGTAACATTATACGCTATACCGTTCAAAAGCTTGAAGTCAGTATCATTTTTTTATATTTCAGATAAATGTTCTTCTGAACTTTTTTTATTCATCAAAGAAACTTGAAAAGATTCTACTCAGCTGTTTTCAGCATAATACAACTACTAATAAATGTTTTTTGAGCAGAAAATCAGAATTTTAGAAAGATTTCTGAGGGATCATGATGGAGTAATGATGCTAAAAATTCTGATTTGAATCACAGGAATAAATTACATTTCAAAAAATATTCAAATAGAAAACAGTTATTTAAAGGATATTTCAAAATTTTACTGTTTTTGCTGTACTTCAGATCAAATAAATGCCGGCTTGTTGAGCAGATGAGACTTCTTTAAAAAAAAAAAAAAAAACATTAAAAAGCGTACTGTTTGACTGGTAGTGTAAATGTATCAATGAGTTTGCAGTATATGCTACCCCAGTCTGTGAGGAAGATTTGAAATGTTGTCATGCACTTTATGATTTTATCATCTGTTTTTATTGCAGTGGTGAAGTTGCAGGTGGAGGAAGCAGAATCCAATATCACAGTACCTGAAGATGGATCAATCCGGCTGGGCTGCAGCATTCTGTCTCAGTCCTCGAAAGATTCTCGCTTCTCTGTATCTTGGTATGTGTATCGTTTGGGCCAAGAGGAGGAGGATGAACAAGAGTGTGTGTTTTCCATCGGTCATGATGCAGTGTTTGGTAATGGCAACTGCAGCCCTACGGAGGAGCCCGGTCCAAACTCCCGCTTGCAGTTTGAGCGCACCTCCTCTGACCTGTACAGTCTGACCATCCAGAAAGCTCGGGCCAGAGATGCTGGCAACTACTACTGTCATGTGGAGGAGTGGCTGCTGAACCCACGCAATGCCTGGTACCGTCTGGCCACCAATAACTCTGGAGTCACCATTGTTAATGTTATGGAGCAGGGTGAGCTTTTGCACTTTAAAAGCACAAACACATCTACACATGCATATGGTTAAAGAAGTTGCTGCATAACCACCTACATGTATTATTTTCTTTACTGCAGTTTTTACCACTTTTTTTACACATAGATAGATAGATAGATAGATAGTAGGGATGCACGATAAATCACATGTGATATCCAATGCGTAATCAGTAGTAAATAGGGCTGCGATGATAAATTGATTCATGGATCGATTTTGAAATCTTCCGAATGCATAGCGATTTTCTTTGGAATCAATTCTGAGTTTAGATTTTAACAGCAGATGGCGCTCTAATCTAGTTTTTATCCGCACACTCAAACGCTCACGAAGAAGAGTGCTGAAGAGCACTTGTTCAGCTGATTTCAGCTTGGCTCAGGATGCTTTTTTGACGTGAGATTAATGTAAACACAGCCCACTGTGAACATCCTTGTAATTCGCTTCAACCTTTTAGAATTGTATGAATGATTATTTTAGGTTCAAGTGTGTGTAAGGATTTAGAAACAAGCAGAGCACAGCTGTTTCTAAAGCAAGCAGTGCCATCTGCTCTTCAAAACTAAGCTCAGAATCGATTTGAGAAAGAATCACGATGTGTGCGGAAAAATCTCAGAATCGATGCAGATCGTCCCGGCCCTAGTAGTAAATCTACATCATGTGTTTGCTTTCAGATAGAGCAGCGTTCACTGACAATCTGCGTAAGTTACTATGTCAGTGAACTATAGCTCTGTGTAGTAAATGCTGCTCTATCTGAAAGCACACACATGATGGAGATTTACTACTGATAACAGAACCAGCTTTACTGACAGGATGCACGTTAGGTATCGCATACGATTTATTGTTAGGCCCAGATAGATAGATAGATAGAGAGATAGATCTTTCTTCATTCGAAAATAAATTAAATGTTTTTGAGGAAAACATTCCAGGATTTTTGTCCATATAGTGGAATTTAGTGGGGATCAACAGGTTGAAGGTCCCAACTGCAGTTTCAATGCAGCTTCAAAAGGCTGTACGTGATCCCAGCCGAGGAACAAGGGTCTTATCTAGTGAAACAATCTGCTATTTCTTAAAAAAAGAGAAAAAAGAAAAATAAAATAAATTTTTGAAATCACAAATTATCATCCTGCCCTAGCTCTGCAATGTGCGTCTACAACTTCATGCATTACAATGACGTTGGAAAGGTCACATGTGGTTAGTTCTTCATCCGTGTACAAAAAGGTACGGTAGGGCGAAAAGCTTTTTTCATTTTCACCCTCAACTTCACAATCGTCTGACTTCGTTGTTTTACCTCTTTTTTTGTAAAGGATGTTTGACTTTGCACCTTCCCTTTGTAAACACTGGGTCGGTCATGCGTGACCTTTCCAACATAATTACGTAATGCGTGAATTCAACCTAGAGCAAGACGAGCATGTGTGGTTAAAAAGTACATCAGGTTTCATCTTTTTAGAAAATGACATTGTTTTGCAAGATAAGACCCTTATTCCCCAGCTGCAATCGTGTAGAGACCTTTGAAGCTGCATTGGACCTTCAACCCGTTGCCTCCCATTAAAGTCCACTATATGGGAACAAATCCTGGAATGTTTTCCTAAAAAACCTTTTTTTTGACTGAAAAAAGAAAGACATGAACATCTTTGATGACATGGGGGTGACTAATGTGAACTAGTGAACTAATTCTTTACCTTCCATATTATTTTGTTCTGACTCTTTCTGTCGTATTTCTCCCCACTCCAGTCTCTACCCTACAATCAGTGGTTTGTTCCAACGACTCCCTCTTCTACTTCGTCTTCTTCTACCCCTTCCCTATCTTCGGCATCCTCCTCATCGCGGTCCTGCTGGTGCGCTACAAGACCCGCAGCTCCAGCAAGAACCAGGAGGGCAAGAACGGAGCGCCGCTCTTGTGGATCAAAGAGCCTCATCTCAGCTATTCCCCAACCTGTCTGGACCCCCCAGCCCTCAGCCTTCACCCTGGCTCTGTGGAGTAACAGTGACACGGACATGACCCTGTCTCAATCAGAGACTCGCTCATCTACACTCTCTCTCTGACTCGCTCTCTCTTTTTCTTCTCCTCCTCGTCTGTGATGAGGCCACCAGAAAGTAATCTGGGCTTCTAGCCTGGCCTGTCAATCCGTCCATATGACTGACTAAGACCTTCCTCAGTTGAAGTTGCCATGACTACGGTGGCTGCTGGCGCCGATGCCTAGACATTTGCTTTGCTTTCTTTTTTTAAAATATGATTTTACTTTTCTGTTCATGCTCTTGTGTGAGAACCTTTCCTTTGAGGTGGCAGTATCCGTGAGCCTTGATGTATTTTAACTGACTGACACTCTCCGGGATCGGAAACGGCAGTTTCTTTTTGCTTTTTTTACTCCCGTCAATGAAGTCTGGTGGAAACCATTACATATTATTTGTTATTTTGTCCGTGCTGATTTTTGCTCCAGAAGACTGGAAGGTCATTGCCGGACCTAGAGACAATGGTGTATGGATGAAGGATGAAAAGGACAATCTTTCCTCAGAAAAACTCGGAAAGCTGACAATGGATGTATCTTGATTTTGTTTGTGTGCACGTGCCACAGAACTGACCTGAGAACTGCCTCTGTTCAAATGGATATAGACTATAGAGAGCCCTCATTGCCCACAGACTCAAAGATATACATGAAGCCCAGCTCATCCTCACTGCCAAAGACCAATACAACGTCAAAAGCCACAAATTCAAATAGGATTAGATGTGTGTAACGTGAGCCATCTGATGTTTGGAAAAGACACACTGACATGTTTCCTCATCACTGGTGCTCAGACGTTTCTACATGCTCCCAAATCGCCAATTTCATTTCAAGATCTTGACCTCCTGACCCTGACCAATCTCTAAAAACACCCTTGTGTATGCAAGCGTGTGTTTGTTTGTGTATATATACACAATTGACCCCACATTTAGTGAGCGTTCGCCTCAATCTCCTTGTATTTTCATAATGCAAGGTTGAATGAAAACAAAAGAGGGCATGAAGGGCTTTCTCTCCGGAGTTTTTGAATTTCTTGTAAAAACGTTGACTTGAGGGAGATGGCTGACATGACACTACTGACTCAAGGGACATTCTCAGTGCCAAGATCTTTTTTTTTCATCATACGTGCCCTGAAATGATCCAGGAGGAAAGCAGGTATTGGCGGACGTCTGCATATATGAGTTATGAAGGGATTTGACATTTTGTTTTCTCTATATTCGAAGTCACATCAAGTGTTGTTGTTCTTCTCTTTATGGTTTGTGTTTGAAATATGGTGCCCGATCTTTGTGTTACAAATTGAAAAGATTGTGAAAACTTAATGCGCCGTGTCATAACCTGTAACCTGTGAAGACCATTTAGTGTGATTATATCTCTGAGGGTGAATATAGCATCTAAATTATTGTCGGTCTCCATGAACACTGAAAACACTGCCATGTTTTACCATTGTAGATGCTATAACAGTACTTGATCTCTGCAATCCACACTAGTCCTGTTTCGTTCAAGAAAGACTCAACTTCTAATCAAAGCATTTAGAGCTTAGCTGTAGCGTGAATGAATTTTATGTTCAATTTTCTTTTACTTTTTATTTCAACATGGACTATGAAACATAACGTGTTATCTAGTAACAGCGACATGCGGTCTGACACCAAACTGGATGTGTCTCACTTACAGACAACGCTGAAGACCTGTTCGGTGACTCTGTTCCCACAGTCGCTCAGAGTACGATCTGGGTCGCTGCCACCCAACATCACAGCTTTTCTGTAAATGAAATTGAAATCCATATGAAGCTTGTGGTCGTCTTATTTATTGAATCATAAAACTCCTAGATAGAATATGTGAACTTCATAAATCTGCATAGACAGAATGTGGCAGAAATAGCAGTGAACATTTAGACAGCTATAACTCGGCTACTTGGCGTGCAGTGGCCTAGAGGATAATGGGAAGTAATTCTGAAGCAGTCTGAGAATCTTCATACAGATGACACAGTGATCTAGCTCTCTTTATCTACAAAATTTTGTTGAACTGTACAGTGCATGAAGAGTAAGGCAGACATTTCATGTCTGAAAGTGTGTGTCGTGACATCATGTCAGATCAATGGCATCCTCACTATCTCCACCTTGTGGAAGGCCTCGCTGATTCCGAGCTCCTGTTCAGCCATTCTAACACAGGTTCTATTTAACCAATATCGATCTTCCTCAAGCAAAGAGATGTGTAGTGTGACATTGATCGTGATATTGCGGTTCTGCTGTCGTTCAACCTGTACAGACTTATTCAGAACTCTAACTAGTGTTTTTGTAGTTCAACATGCCCAGCTGAATCATAATGTTCTCACAATGTTGTAAATGCATTTCGAGGGCTGCATGTCATGGCTGTGTACTGGCAGTATAGCTGCAGAAAAACAAAACAAATGACAAAAAATATTGTGTTGATGTGTGTTCAGTTCAGCCAGTGCTGCTTTTTCAAGTGGTGATTTTTATGTTCTTTTTTAAATAACCAAAATAGTGCACTGAATATTTAAAAAAAAAAACAATGAAAAAAAAAGTTGCCATAGTTTTTTTTTTATGCTTCTGTGTTTTTGTTGTACTCTGTTTCATTTTTGTTGTGTTTTTTATATCTATACTTATTTTATTAAATTGTAGCAACTGCTATTATGAAAAGGCACTATTGTCAGTTGATTGCAATAAAACATTCAGTGCACCACACTTTAGACTGTGTTTATATAATGTATCAATTATATTGGCCCAGTTTACAAATGTTAACAGTTACAGCAATTAAAGGCACAATATGTAAGATTTTTTTTATTAAAATATCCAAAAACTACTAGAACAGTGTTATATATTTTCTGACTTGTGTACTTGCTTTATCCTAAACGTTTCAAAGAATGTTTAAATCCAGAAAAATTAGCAATTTCAACTGTCCTGTACCGCATTGCGTCACATGCCAATGACGTCATACACCCTTGATTTTATGGGAACACCAAAGACACTTTAATATGTTATGCGTTTTATTAGACAGGTGATGAACCCACAGAGAAACATTGTAATAGAACTTTCAACACACTCAGATGTATCTAGTATTAAAAAAAAAACAGCGTTGCTTTACCCCACATACGCATGACTGGAAAGAGCGGAAACAGTTGACTGTGGCATAATAAAAGCTCCGCTGCTTTCGAGCTGCGTGTCGTGCTCGTCTCATTAGCAAGTGCTCCACCACTAAACTCTTTAATACAGGAGCTCATCCATGAACATGATTTCTGCATCAGCTATGGGAATGAAGACAACTAATCCAATGATTTCACACGCAATTACGGCATCATCTAACTACGCCTTTGTTTCTTTTCAATATGTGCCCTCTAGAAGTGAAAATTACATACTGTGCCTTTAAAGGGCTAGTTTTAATATTTTCTCATCTTTTTTAAATCTGTAAGACTCTGGAATTTGGGGGCCACAGACATTTTTCAATACATCTACAGAGGAATGTAAGTCTTACAGATTTATAATGACATTCATTTGAATTAATCTGCATTTTTGGTTGAACTATCCTATTAAGATAATCTTTTACCTTTACAGTTATTAGTAACAAAATTTTACATACACTTAAATGTTAATTATTTTACTAAAATAAGAGGGATCATACAAAATACAGTATAAAGTACCGACCTGAATAACATATTTTACCTAAAAGACATTTATATAAAGTCCTCAAGAGAAAATAGTTAAATTTATTTAAATGACTTTGTTCAAAAGTTTACATACATTTGATTCTGAATGCTGTGTTGTTACCTCAATGATCCACAGCTGTTTTGCTTTCCAACAATGACTGTATGATTTTGACATAAGCAACCATTACAGAAGGTTCAAATGCTCACTTCCGAGGAGAAGCAATGCATTAAGAGCTTGGGGTTAAAACTTTTGGAATTTGAAGATGCCCCAATTTATCTTATTTTGTCTTCTGGGGAACATGTAAGTATCTTCTGTAGCTTCTGAAGGGCAGTACTAAATGAAAAAAAAAATGTACACACCTTCATTCTGTTCAAAAGTTTACACCCCTGGCTCTTAAAGGAGAAGTCCATTTCCAAAGCAAAAATTTACTGATAATGTACTCACCCCCTTGTCATCCAAGATGTTCATGTCTGTCTGTCTTCAGTCGTAAAGAAATTGTGTTTATTGAGGAAAACATTTCAGGATATTTCTCCATATAATGGACTGATATGGTGCCCTGATTTTGAACGTCCAAAATGTAGTTTAAATGCGGCTGTAAACGATTTCAGCAGAGGGCCTTATCTGGCGAAATGATCGGTTGTTTTCATTCAAAAACAAAAAATACTATTTAAATACTTTTTAATCTCAAACGCTCGTCTCGTCTTGTTCTCCCTGAACTCTGTGTATTCTGACTCAAGACAGTTAGGGTATGTCGAAAAACTCTGATTGTATTTTCTCCTTTAACTTCAAAAATCATTTCAAAATCATCCTATACTGCTGCAGAAGTTCCGACCCAGTCTTTACAAAGTGAACATGAAAAGAAGATCAAACACCCTTAACAAAAAAGGTAAAACAGTGACATAGGATGATTTTGAAGTTGAGGGAGAACATGAGATGGGAGTTTTTCGACATACCCTAACTGTCATAAACTGGAAAAAAACAGAGGTCGGAAAGAGCAAGACAAGATGAGCGTTTGACATTAAAAAGTATATAAATTGTATTATTTTTATGAAAATAACCAATTGTTTCGCTAGATAAGATCCTTCTTCCTCAGCTGGGATCGTTTGAAGCCGCATTTAACCTGCATTTTGGAAGTTCAAACCTGGCGCACCATATCAGTAAATTATATGATGAAAAATTCTGAAATGTTTTTCTCAAAAAACATAATTTCTTTACTACTGAAGAAAGAAAGACATGAACATCTTGGATGACAAGGGGGTGAGTACATTATGTGTAAATTGTTGTTCTGGAAGTGGACTTCTCCTTTAATGCATTGTTTTTCCTTCTGGAGCATCAGTGAGCATTTGAAACTTCTGTAATAGTGGCATTTGAGTTGTCCTCAGTGTGAAAAGATGGATCTCAGAATCATACAGTCATTGTTGGAAAGGGTTCAAAAACACAAAAAAAAAAATGCTGAAAAACCAAAGAATTTGTAGGACCTGAAGGAATTGTCTGAATATCAGCAGGTAGTATAACTGTTCAGGACAAACAACGGACTCATGAACAAACTATCAAAAAAGCTGTGGATCATTCAGGTAACAACACAGTATTAAAATATATGGAAACTGTGAACAGAGTCATTTATATAAATTCAATTATCATTTTCTCTTGTTGATTGTATGTACACATCTTTTATGTGAAATATCTTATTCAGGTCAGTACTAAATAAAAAACAGCTTGCATTTTGTATGATCCCTCTTATTTTGCTAAAATAATTAACATTTTGCAGATTCTGCGAGGTCTATGTAAACTTTTGACCTCAACTTTACATTCAGCTAAAAAGTAAGGTTTCTGTACTTTTCTTTCACACACTTTAATGAATAATAAGAATTTGTGAATATTTCCCACCGAGGTTTTAAGAGGAGTGGACAGTACTGTCTCTTGAGAAGGTGAGAATGGGATCTGACATATGTTGCAGTGTCTTATCTGGACTGGTTGAGTCAGATGCTTTAGATTGTGGGCTGGAGGAGTTGGGTGGCTGCAGGCTGGTGTGTTATTATAGCAGGCCAGAGCTTGTTAACCTCCAGAGCAGTGCTGAGGACTCACATTGAGAGCTGCTGTCCCTTCCAGCTGCTCACAAACCTGATTTAATGGTGGATAGTGGCCAGTCTCAGCATCTGGCTGTCTGAATTAGGATGTCTGGATGAACACATGTTTTTGTGCTTTGTTTACCTAATGTTTTGTGATGTGTAATTGCAGATTACAGCAGTTAGCTACGGTCGCCAAATCTGGCATACAAGGAGTGCTGATATTTAACCCAAACACAATGAAATATTTAACTTTTGTGTACTTTGCTTGTTTGGTGACACACAAAGTCTCATAAACAGGCTTGGTATAGAATATACAAACTACTGTAACTGATCAAATGTTGTCTGAAACAAAAGTTACTTCAGGAGGTTCCTAGTTCATTTGGGAAAATACATCCAGCCAGCCCTAACAGAAGGATTAGTTCACTTCCAGAATAAAAAAATTCTGATAATTTACTCACCCGCATGTTATCCAAGATGTTCATGTCTTTTCTTTCCTCAGCTGAAAAGAAATGAAGGTTTTTGAAGAAAACATTTCAGGATTTTTCTCCATATAGTGGACTTCAATGTGGATCAGTTGAAGGTCCAAATTGTAGTTTTAATGCAGCTTCAAGGGCCCTACACTATCCCAGCCGAGGAATAAGTGTCCTATCTAGCGAAACAATCAGTCATTTTCTAAAAATAAATAAATAATATACCACTTCTATCATCTTTTATCTCAACTTTACGTATAACATAGTCATGATGGAAAGGTCACGCATGATGCCATGCTTACAAAGCGAAAGGCTAAAGAAAGTCAAATGTTTTCTGTTTTAATATATTTCAAAATGTAATTTATTCCTGTGATGCAAAGCTGAATTTTCAGCAGCCATTACTCCAAGTCTCCACATGATCCTTTAGAAATCAGACAACATTTCTGGCAAAATCCAACCAGACAGCTCAAAAAATCATTATAAGCTTGCTGTTGTGAATCTTGGTAATGCAAGAAGACAGTTTTGAACTTGCTCTATAACCCAAAAAAATATTCCATAGGGCACCATTAAATAGCCTATATCTGCTAAATGTGAATGTTCTGTCAGCGTTTAAAATACACCAGCGTTTAGATGACATCAAGGCAAATACACATGGAGTGAAAGCCACAAACCTCTCATTTTAATTTCACGGGGTCTTTAAGCTAAATCGCGCATGCAGCCATGTGAGCTCTGTGGCTCATTATTTTAATTTGCATCATTTGGGGTGGGTGTTTTTTAAACATATTTTGCTCTATTTGTGAAGCAGTGGTGTGCTGAATGCTAATTAATGTGTCTGTTGTGTATCAGTGTGTGCGTTAGTGACGGGCTGATATGAGTAGCAAGAGGTTGTCATACAGGATAGATGGTCCTGTCCGCTGTTGCTGCCCTGTCTGCTAAGCGAGCGTGGCATGGCCACCAGGGGCCAGGACCAAATCACATCACACCTATCATAACTCATCCTGACTCGCTGGCTAAAACTCCATTCTGCTCATGAATATTAATACTTCTCCCACTCCATGATGTATGTCGGATTGTGTTTCTCATTTCTAGGTCTGCAGGAGAAACTGCTCGGAGAATTTGTAAATACAGTCTCCCCGCTACCCTTCATTTACATTACCTGTCTGAATGGTGTCAAATCAATTTGCTGACACCACCGCCTGTGCTTTGTGTCAGAGGACCTATGAAAGGCCTGAATGGAACAGGAATTACTTTCTGATGAAAGCAAACCTGTCACAGGTGTGTGCCTTTGTGTCATCTGCAATATAACAAAAAAGTGTTGGAGAGGAGAGCAGACACCACGCCTCTGTGGGATTGCAAAGAAACACGGTTCTGGGCTTTGGGATGCACTGTTCAATAACATCCAGAGCCGGGGTCATGTTTCTGACAGGCCGCCGCAGAAATCAGATAGACGGATTAAAGAAGAGCGAATAAAAATGGATAAAAGAATGCAGACAGAAGCCTTGGGAAAAGAACACGGAAAGAAAATAAAATGTAAAGAGTGTGTTTATGTTCACAGCTGGCTGATGCAAGTACTTATTCTGTCTGCTTCAGATGCATCTCATCCTCTTAGCAAGGTCGAGTTGTCTGATAGGCCTAGATCAGAAAGAAAACAAAGCATCAGTTTCTTTAATATCTCACAGCTGAGCGGGAGAGATGTGTTTTTCTGATAAAGTATGGAATGTGAAAAAAGCTCAGCTTAGACACCAGTGGAGTTCTTCAGACATGCTTCTGTAATTATACTGTTGACTTTGTGTTTTATGACAGTGGTTTTAATCATCTATTGAAAACATTTATTTATTTTTAATCTTTTTTTTTTTTACTGAAGTCAGAGCACAGAGTCTTTTTCCAGTGATGTCAGTTTAAAAGTTGCTTTGTATTCTGAAGAAATAAACATTTTGCTGCAAGCAGGATATGCACAATTTGTCGCCCATTATCGCAAAATAAATTTAAGGGATAGTACACCCAAAAATGAAAATTCTGTTATTAATTACTCACCCTCGTAAGACCTTTTATTTTTGAAACACAAACACAAAAGTAATGCAACTGTTGCAAGGCCCAGAAAGGTAGTAAACACATTAAAATAGTCTATGAACCCACGTCGGAAGACTGACACAGAAGAGAAGAAATGGTGGAATTTATTTTTATTTTTGGTGGAATGGTGGAAGTTATTTTTGTTTTCTTTGTGCACAAAAAGTATTCTAGTGGCTTCATAAAATTAAGGTTCAACCACTGATGTCACGTGGACTATTTTAACAATGTCCTTGCTACCTTCTTGGGCCTTGAACATGTTAGTTGCTTTGCTGTCAGGGTCAGAAAGCTCTCGGATTTCATCAAAAATACCTTCACTTGTGTAATTTATGCTAAATAACAGTATGTGGTGATTATTAAAATTCAGAGCTGGATTTAACATATGAATAAATATGCCTCATATGTTATCAGATAAGCTAGTCACTGCTAAACATCATAGAAAACTCCAACTAGTGCTGTCTTCATGTTTTCTGATTTTGCTCTGTTGTTGAACACCCAACTCTCACCACAATCTACAGCCATCCATAATAGATGAGCTTTAAAATGTGTGGTTTTCTATGGGGGCTCAGCACCGCTTTAATGAGCTCTAGTTCCAGGCAACGTGAATTCTGAAGCATTTCAGGTGAGTATTACTATCTTATTCATTTGCCTCAGAGCAAGTGTTTCGTTTAGTTGTTATTGTTTACAGAGGGAATGTTCCTACCATCTTGTTTTGCTGCTTGACGTGTGTTAGATTGCGCCGAAGGGTTTCATTATTAACCTCCCCATTAAATCCAGTCTCCAGTTAGCTACTGTTGTGTTAAGTGTTATGTAAATGAAGGGTTTTATTAGAGGGAAAGCAAGGTCATTTAGAATAGTTAACATTGTATTGATTTCTGTGCATCGTGGTCTTCACTAACCTGAGTTTCAAGTATGAAGATAAGAAGCGTATCCACACAAGCCCTTCTGAGAGTTCAGTCTAATAAAATCACTTAAAATGCTGGATTTGAATTGATTTACATTCTCACGGATCCTAATTAGTGGTGTTCTCAAGAAAGAAATGCCTTTCTTTAGCAAAATTGCTGTCATTAGGCAAATGCTGCTTCAGCTACCCTTTACAGGTACACTGCTAACCCTGTGATTTTCACCAGAGGAGGCCAAAGTGAGCAGCTGAAGAAAAGTATTACATGTATTAGAGACACAGAAAACACTTTCATTTGTTATAGTTTAATTTGCCTCTCTCTTTTGAAAAAATGAGTTAAGGGAGCCTAGGTGGTAGTCTCCTAGCCCTGGCCAAGTTGATTGATGGCTTTATAGGAATAGGCCTGTGTTTAAGCATGGTCAGAGCTGTCTGTGATATATCTATGGATTAATATTAGCCACAACTGTTTCCTGAACCAGTATTAACTTGGTTGCTCATTCAAACCACATTATTTCAGCGCTATAGGGCTGACGTTAATAATGTTGTGCAGGTGGTGAAATAATAACTTAGGCAAATAATCAGTTTAGGATTGTATTAATGTCTGAGTACTATGAAATGAAGAAAAATCATGCTGAGGAGGACTTCCCTTTTTATTCCCTGTTGTTTTGCTATGTTGCTATGTTTGCTATGTGTGCGTATTGGATTTGTAACCGGCAAAACACCAAGTTGTCATTTACAAATGTGTAGCGTCTCAAACGCCATCTCTGCATATTGTTGTGAGTTTTTGTTTTATTATAACGTTCATCTGGTTATCTAGGAACACCACTTCAGATTTGTAAGGTAAATCATTTATAAACCTACACAAACACAGGAGACTACAAAAGTATCCTTTACAAAATGCTACCTTGATTTCAAAATAAAAGCTCAAACTCTCTTAGTTTACACGTTTTGATGTGCACATATTCAAGATATTACAGTGGCTGCAGCATTTCTGTCGTAAAAAATGGCCAAATGTCAGTAATTAAGTGGAGATTTGAATTAAATGTTGTTTAGCTAATATTAAACAAGGATTAGATCATGCTGTAAAGTGTAAAAACAATCGTCAGGCCATTTGCGCCCTCTGCAGGCATTTGTTATACAGTGTAATTATGTAACATTATGTATTTAACAGTTTTGTTAAATAAAACCATGTAACTACTCACTTTTGATACTTTATTTGAACTAATTGTTATTTCTTCATTGCTGTTATAGGCCTATATGTATTTTTTAAAGGCTATTGTTTGGTTATACGATTACTTGATTAGTCGCCAAAACAAAAATGTTAGCTCTACTTAAAAAACTGTGCAAACTAAAAAAAAAAGTAAAATTAAATTTGTGTATTTATAGAATGAATACAGTACCAGTACAGTATACAGTACATTATAGCATGTTAGCTTGTTTATTTTACTCAAGAGCATGATCTAGTCCACGTCATACTAACAAGACGTTATGCTTCTAACAAAAGGTCAAGAGCTGTAGCTCCAACCACACAAATTGTGCTTGTGTTTCTGAATGTTTATTGAAACTATGGTTTTGGGTAATGCTATGTCATTGAAATATGTTGCTAACAACAGAACTAGCAACTATAGTTGGCTAACAATGTTTTTGGGAAACGTATCCCCAGACTGGAAAACCAGCCAGACAACCAGCTTAAAAGCACCTTGACAACCAGCTAAACACCAGCTTGGTGAGAATGGGAGACAAGCTAGACCACCTAAACCAGATGAAGACCAGTTAAACCAGAAAAAAAAACTTTATTAGGCCTTATTAGGTTCTTCACAGCAATGTCATAGAATAGCCATTTTGGTTCCAAAAAGAACCATTTAGTCAAAGGTTCTTTAAAGAACCATCTTTTTCTTCTTTCGCCACAAAGTACCTTTTGTGAACAGAAAGGTTCTTCAGATATTAAAGGTTCTTTATGGAACCAGTCAAACAAAAAAGGTTCTTCTATGGCATTGTGAAGCACCTTTATTTTTAAGAGTGTAGTTCATCAAAAAATGAAAATTCTGTCATCATTTTCTCACCCTCAAGTTGTTTCAAACCTGTATAAGTTTCTTTCTTCTCTTGAACACAAAATAAAATATTTTAAAGAATCCAGTTGTTGGTAGCCATTGACGTCCACAGTATTTTTTTCTACTATAGAGGTCGATGGCTAACTGCTTGGTTACCGATATACTTCAAAATGTCTTCTTTTGTGTTCAAAATGATATCAGAATTTTAATTTTTCAGTGAACTAACTAGCTAGCTGATAACCTGAGTGCATCTACTGACCAAAAATGCTAATATTTTCAGACACTGAACAATCCATGACACATTAAAAAACGTATTAGTTTAGCTATAAAGCTAGGCTTTGAAGGTTGTGTTATAGCTGCCATGTTTCTTTCACACTGACACAAAGGCAGATAAAGAGATAAGCCATTGGTTTTGGACTTGCTAGCATACCTGGGTAAGCAGATGCTTTTAATACTCTGCATGTTGAACGATGTTTAGTCAGTGCATGTTAATCAGTTCTTCTGTAATATTGTTTGTGGTTCATTTTACACAGCTGGCACAAGCTTAAGTAATGTTTCTACATTAAATGTTGTCACAACAGCAACCTAATAAACTGAGCTCTATTTACTTACTCTTCTGGGAGTGAGCAAATCTGAATGAATGTGAATAAGATAATGTGCTTATAATAAATCTACTGATTTTGCTAAGAGTATTAATAAATTCCATAATACTATTATAAATATTTCTGAAGTCATTGCTAACATAGAGACTAAGGTTAAATGTCTTAATAATACATTCCAAACTAGTTTCATAATTCTAAAGGAATTACTAATAGTCACCAGTATTTGCAGTAGTATTTGCTGAGGCAAATATTGAACAGACTACAGCTTGCGCCTCAGCTGTCTGAATACACAATCATCTGTTTATTTCATATTTTTGGAGCTTATTCTAATTTCCTGGTTCTGTCAATAAAATCAAAAAATGATGAAGCTGAGTTGTCAGCTGCTTTGTTCAGTAGATGGACGAGTGTCATTTTACATCTTGCGAGTTTCGTTTTTGTTTGTCTCCATATAAACCTGTTTTCTCAGCTTAGGAGGAAGTAACATTTTATCTAAGTCGACCAGGGAGCCCAGCAAACTTCCAGTGGGGCAGCTGGTTGACTTAAAAGTGTTTAAATTAATACATTAACCCCTTTGGGGTCTGAGGTGATTTTGGGGCCCTTTAGATGTTTTGACATGCCCTGACATTTGTGCTTATTTCAGCTACTGATAACACTATTGGCCAACATATAATTTTTTTGTATTCAGCACAAACAGTGCTACAATATTATGTGAGCAAGATGGATGTACATTTTTGCATTTTTTAGAAAAAAAAAGATTATGCGTGGTTAGTAAGTTTTGGGAAAATAAATGTAGCTGAAATAAGACCAAGACCGTCGACCCCAGGGAGTTAATATAATTAATGTAGCTATTATTATAGCATCCATATAGTAACATACCAAAAAACAGTCACAACAACCTAGCAATTTGGTGAAGACTTTATATAGGTGAACATCACTCATATTTTGTAAAAAAAAAAATTGTCACCATTTTGGCATGTTGCTGATTTTTTCCCCCATAGCAATTCACTTCAAAGAAATAAATTTTGTTAGTATGTTAAAATTTAGTTAAGGCTAACAATTTGTACGCTAAAAATGAATTGCTTACCTCCGAACAGAAGAGCAAGAAGCAATAGAAAAGCTTTTTGTGAAAAAAAGATCTTTTTTTAATCATACTATACTATATTAGGAAACCAAAAACTTAGCCTTTAAAGCCTAAAATCTCTACTGGAAAGGTAGAGAGGCCTTTAGCAAGTAAACTACACTACAAAAAGTGATTTTCTTAATATTTTGTGTATTTTTATGCATTTCTAGTGTAAATATCTTAACAAACCAAACAAATCTTGTTTTCTGAAAAAGTTCTTAAATTTAGTTGGGTTCATGCTTATAAAATAATATATTGGCATATATCTGTCAATGGGGTAAATAAAACTTCAAAATGAAAAGCTAGTTAATCTTTCCACCAAATTGGCAATTTAGGCATAGAATTACTTTATTTGATACATTTATCAGAAAACAAGTCTAATTGTCTTATGTAATCTTGCTTCTCATTATTAAGAATGTACACACATGCTATACATGCCATTCAAATGTGTACTTGGCATCAAGTTTATACAAATTAATTTTCTTTTCTTCTTTTTTTTTAAAGTGATCATCGAATGCAAACTTCACTTTTACATGTATTTTGAACATTAATGTGTGTTGGCAGTGTATGTACACATTTACCCTATTTTGACAAATATCCATGCAGTGGTTTTTAATTAATAAAAAATAATATTCCCTTTTTCAAATCGAGCCGTTCTCAGATGTCTGTAGGTGTGGCGATGATTGACAATAGTTGAATGATCGCGCAAATCATTCCTGATTCAGCTTCACCTACAGCAGAAGTGAGCATAAGGGTTTTTTTATGAATCTCTGCAACCACCTTTCCTAATAACATGCTAGCTAGCACGTTTTGTGGCTAAAGGTAAACAAGAGCAGCAGAGAGAAAAGAGAGGCGGGGCGAGCAGAGCTCATTTGCATTTAAAGGAACAATCCCTCAGAATGGGATGATTTTTGCAGAGCTCATTTTGACAAGGTAAAAAGGGTGTTTGACCAAAGTACAGTAGTCTACATTTGAAGTGGATCAAAACCTTTTATCAAAGTTGTCCTAAAACCAAAACAATACCCATTCTTGTCTTAGGACAACTTTGGTTAACATTTTTGATCCACTTCAAATGTTGACTACTGTATATTACAGACTTTTCATTAAGACCCTAAAGAATCATATCAACTTGCGGAAAATGGGCATCCGATGACCCCTTTAAACATATGACACTAATGATTTAATTATGGAGGTAAAGCAAAAACAGAAAGGTGTATGAGTTCTCAGATATGGAAATGAGGGGAAAGTGCAGCAAAATGGGTCAGCATGTAAAAATCTGTTAAAAGTGTGAAATTTATGATAACATTGCATACAGAAAGGACTTTGCCTGGAGTTTGGGTGGCTGCTGTTTTAAGAAAATGTAATGCTTTAATATTCCGATTTGTACACTCTCTTTTTGTCCTGTCTTTCATATGCTCCCCAGAGTCAAAGCCAACAATTCACTGCAGCCTGTGCTCCTCCAGGGCTGTAGTACCTCAGGGAAGCAATGAGTGAGAAGCTAAGCGTAGAGAAGCTGAGAGCACTTGCCACTCTCGCTAACAGGATTATCCCCTCACTGACAGTGCTGTCTCTGCTCACGAGCGGATCACATTCTTAATAAACGTGTTACCTCACACTCCGAGCGGCCGCAGGTGATGTATATGTGGATGTGGCAGTGGGGGGTGCTCGCTGTCACGCTTAGACGTGGAAACTTGAATTTGTTTCACTCTCATTGAGCACCCGCAGGATTATGGGTAGGGCTACAGTAGCTGCAATACCACATAATCAATAATTCATTGACTAACATACACTTGGCTAAGTTCAGTCAAACACTCTGACCAGCTTAAACTTCAGGGGGCATGTTTGGATTTGAAGAGTCAGTTGTTATTGTACTAGCGCTCATAGTTCCTCAGTACAGTAGCTGTAAGCTAAACTCTGTTTTTGTACTTGTCGTTTTCCTAGTCTTTCTGGGAGCATCTGACTCCCAAAGCGAAGCACAAACAGACTGTCTGCCTAAATACAACAGTTTCGTCACTGTGTCATCACCAACAGTTTAGCTACACACAGTGAGTTCTGTTTATATGATTGCGTTGCCCGTAAGTACGGTCTCATGCTAGTAGGCCAGTATTTAGTAGCTGTCAACAATATTCTGACAGTACGTTATTCTTACAACAGCACAGAAAAAGGCAAAACATATCATATACACTACCAGTCAAACGTTTTTATAATGTTTTAATGTTATGATTTTTAATGTTTTTTAAAGAAGTTTCTTTTGCTTACCAAGCCTGCATTTATTTGATCCAAAATGCAGCAAAAGCAGTAATATTGTGAAATGTTTTTACTATGTAAAAAAAACTGCTTTCTATTTGAATATATTTTAAAATGTAATTTATTTCTGTGATCAAATCTAAATTTTCAGCAGCATTACTCCAGTACTCCAGAGTGACATGATCCTTCAGAAATCATTCTAATATGCTGATTTGCTGTTTAAGATACATTTATTATTATTATTATTATCAATATTTAATTGATGAATAGAAAGATCCAAAAGATCAACATTTATCTGAAATAAAAAGCTTTTGTAACATTATACACTGTATCACTGAAAAGTCAGTATATATATATATATTTTTTTTATTTAATTATAGAAATTTATATTTTTATTAATAGTATATACTATATAATTTTATATATTAAGAATGCTTTAAATTGATCAAAAGTGATATGATAAAGACATTTATACTTATAGTCTTACAAGATTTCTATTTCATGTTTTTGGAGAAGCAAATCAGAATATTAGAATGATTTCTGAAGTTCAAATATAAAGCAGTTATTTAAAAAAGTAAAAATATGTATAGATATTTTTAAAATACTGTTTTTCTGTACTTCACGATCAAATAAATGCAGGTTTGGTGAACAGAAGAGGCTTCTTTAAAAAACATTAAAAATCTTACTGTTTAAAAACTTGAACACTGATCATGTAATAACACTTAAAAGCCATATTCTAGATGTCACTCTGTACATGTATCTCTGTGTATGACTTTAGCAGTTATTAACTGCATTACTGCAGGGTTTTCACTTCACTTTACTTATCCTTGAGATGAATAGCACTTGTCTTCATGTGTCCTTCGCAGGACGCTAAGAAATATTAGTGCTCCAGATGGCATTTCACATAATTCAAAAATCTTTTTTTTTTTTTTCCTAGAGCAGGCAGAGATGATAGCTACCTGACTGGTTGGAAGAAACCAGCTTCAGACGAAGCGTAAGCCGAGCAGATGCTTTAATTTGTATTGTCAGCATGTGCTTTTTCATCAGAGGCATTTATACACTCATGAGAATATGAGACTTCAAATATTTAATTGTTTATACATAATAATAATAAAATGCTGGCTTGGAAATTACAAATGTAGTTTGGAGGACAACTGCAGTAATGTTCTAATGAACTAGATAAACTGCCTAAAAAGATTCACAGTCATGACAGTTAGAATGATAATATTTATTATGCTTTTAATTGTAGAGGTGCAAGTGGAATCACAGATTATTGGGTAATTTTGCACATAATAAACAAGCTGAAATGTTATGGGGAAAACAAGTGCTGAGAAAGAACGAAAGACAAAGAAAGAAAGAAAGAAAAGGAAAGAAAGAAAGTTACAAAATTTTTAATGACTGATGAAGGAGCAATTTTTAAAAACTCAAACGGGCAGGAGGTCACTAATAGAAGGACCTCTGTGTGAAAAGATTATTTGAAGAAAGCTGGATAAAGATAACTTGAAGACACGTTTTTGGTTGGTAATGAACCTAAGTTATACTGAATTTTCCCCTCCTTGAAGCGGTCTGGGAGAAGATTTTCTTTGAAGCAAAACATAATTGGACATATGAAAATCCTTAATCAAGGGAGTATACATATTCAAGCAGATCAAATTCATGATTTTCCTGTAACTCATGATCAGTATATCATGGTCGAGATCCTATATATCATATTCAGAACAATAACTAGACGCGTCATTCATGTCCATTCGTGTGTCCATGGCTCCACCTGCTGGAATCGCTGAATAATTTTGGAACATTTGGAATTTATTTATTTGGTTATTTACATGCCAACATGCCTGCAGAAAATTTACCATAGTAAAAACAGCTTCTTCCAAAAAAGTCATATTTACTACTATTATTGTTACTGATGTACAAATTCAATTACGTTTGTACAGTAGTTCTAGTAAGGCATTTATTGGCTACAGTGCAGGTCACGTCATCAAAACCGCGACAGCGGCGGGTGTTTTTGTTCATAGTGAAAGTGAAGCCGGCGATTTAAAAGAAATAAGGCGCTGTTGTAAGATGGAAAGAATTCTGTGTGAAGCACACGGTAAGTTTAACTCTGATTAACTCTGAGCAATTTTACTCTGTAAGGAGTTTGTGGTCATACGCTGTATAGCTTCAGCTGTAGGTAACGTTAGCTGACTTCTGATGCATAAATGCGAAAGTACAGATTAAGTCTGTTTATTATTATTTTTTAGGTAGTATATGCTTATTGAAGACTGGTGTAAAGGAAGGACCGAATAAGGGCAAAAGTTTCTATATTTGCACTGCGCATGATGCAACACCCTGCAACTTTACACTGCCTACAGAGTGAGTGTACACACCTTTATATGTGCATTATCACAATATTAGCTTGTTTTAATTTTCACAATAAGAATAAGTGTTTTTGTTTTTGAATCAAATGTGCATAAACTAGTGTGCTGCCTTGCTCTGAGTTCATGTATGTTCTTCAGGATCCCCCCATCTCACTGCCTTCAGCATGAGGACTCCATGGTTGAACTTCAGACACTAATTTACAATGAAAAAAAGAACAAATACAAGTAAGCGTTACACTGTATATCTACTGTGAGAATGAAAATTCAGTGTTGGGAAACACCGATCCAGCAGAGACCAAGATGAATATCGAAAATCTATTACTCATAATATTACTACTTATAAGCAAGTGTCATAAATCAGGACTCTTGTCATGAAGCAAGCAATAGTCTTCTCAGTGAAGTCAATGAAGCTTGAGAAGCTTCCAGATGTCAAAATACGACTTTATTGTACAAAGCAAGAAATCCAAGATTACAGTCACCGCATCTGAGTAATTGGCTGTCTGGGCACACATACTTATACCTTGTTCTTATCAGTCTTTTTTTAACTATGAATTGGTCATCTGGCTTATTGGTTTCGCTTGTCTGGTTGGCCACAATTAACTAATAGAGGGTTTGCACTTACGTCACAGTTTAGTCAGTTACCCGAAAGTGCGGCCATATTGGTGATGTAAACAACAGCATTGATGTGCTACTGAATACATTGTTCTGCTGATTTATGCTGTCTAAACCACGGACAAAATGTGTGGAAGCTGCTAAATCATATAGAGAAGGACTTAGTAAGCAGGAAAGGGCGCAATATTTTGACAAACTAAAGTTAATAGGTGTTAAAGAGACATACAAGCCATATTAATTAAGATATTAGCCTAATATTTCACCTACCTGACCAGAAATGATAAGAACACACACAAATGTTGTCAAGATTCTTGCCCTGGAAATCCTGGTTCAGTAAGTTTGGCCATCCACAAACGCCTTTTGTTCCTCAGACAGTTTTCACTTTTCTTTACTATGTTGTCTGTACAGAGGTTCTGGACAAAAATCCATATTTGACACTGGCATAAAACATACAAACATAAACAATAAACATACACTTACATTTTCCTAAAACAAATAAATTCACACATTACTCTAATAAAAACATGAAACTAGGCACTATATATATATATATATATATATATCTATACACGTACACCAACCCACAAAATATACCTCAGTTAAGGATTAGTACAGCCCAAAACATGACAATAACTGACCATTTTCAGCAGCAATAATCAGCAAAATTTGCAAGTTTTGTTCAGTTCAGTGGCATTGTTTACGTTCAGTGCCGCTGATTGATGGCGCTCTGTGAAAACCCTTTATACTCCTCCTAGCTTGTTTTCTAATTGTGGAAATTTGCCAGATCAGCCTTTTTTAAAAATAACTTTTATTTGACAGTAGGGTTGCAATGGGGGTCAAACATTTCTGGTAAATTTCCAGAAACTTTTCAAAAATCCCTGAAAGATTCAAAAAATCTGGGAAAGGTTCCAGAATTTCTGGAATGTTTTCCAAATTTACTGGAAATTTTCCACATATTTGCAACCCTATTTGACAGTCTCCTATTGGTTGGAAGTGTCCACATGGGGCAAACGTCAAACTTGTTTGTCTTGTACCTTGTGGGATTCACCTAAAGTTCATTGATTCACTTAATTTAAATGATTCACTGATTCACTAAAAACTCAACGTCTGTATTAAGTCTTGGACTTACCTAAGTATTGGAATAACCAACATATTGATAAGTTTATTGATTACCATACATCATATTTTTGAGTAAACTGAAACGATATTCCCTGAACATGTCTAAAGTTTTCTAGGCACAATCTTTGCAATTGGCTATTAGATGAAACAATGAAAGTTAAAGAGGAAAGGATTCTAAATCCAAGCCATTAAAACTTTATTTCTTTCATAATCAGGTTATTTTATCGCTGTATGCTTGGAAGATCTGAAGGACAGAAGTGGTGTGGTTGTGTTCCGTGGAGTGAGGTAGACATATATTATCTAAAATTATTTTAAAGTTCAATAAACGTTTAGCATATTTGTTATTAGCCTTTTTCTGAATATATTTCTTGCCACAATCCTTTCCCATCTGCAGAAGGACCCTGAGAAAAGGACTGATTTGTCAGACAAAGATCTTCAATCCTCCAGCCTCACTCCTGTCAGAAACCCTTTCAAAGTCAAGAAAAAACAGGACAAATCTTCAGAACACAAGAGGGATTCAGATGCTGAAAAGGATAGAGAGGTCAATGGTGAAAACAAACATGTGAACGGTAAAGATCATGGTAGTGCTAAAAAGAAAGAAGAGCGTTCCAAGACAACAGAGATAGAAGCAAATAACAAGAATGGGTCAGATGGTCAAAGTGGCTTGGACAGAGAGGGGAAAGACCCTGGAGGTTCAGAGTCTTGGAAGAACAAGAAACTTCCCGCTGGGATGAAGATAAAGAAAAGAGTGTCTGATGATGAGAGGCTGAGGAGCACATCAGAGGATGGGTCATGTCCTGAGAGTCCAAACTCCGTGAACGAAAGTATTCAAGGACCGAGTGAATCCGAGAGCAGCCTCAAAGACCAGCAGGAGAAGAAGCCTACAAAAACAGGCAGCTCTCCACAAAGCCCTTCAAAGAGCTCTTCTGGATGTGATAAGAAAGCTTCAGCAGAGATTGAAACAAAGGATGACCGCTCAAACAAGCAAAGCACTTCTAATTCAAAATCAGTTACAGATAAAACTCAAAGCCTGCAGAGCAAGAGCAGTTCATCCTCATGCTCTACATCACAGGATGTGACAGTTTCTGAAAAACCCAAAGCACTTAATGTTCAGAAGACAGTACCAGACCAGAGTCAAGCGAAGGACCAGAAG
Source organism: Labeo catla (assembly GCA_012976165.1). NCBI lineage: Eukaryota > Metazoa > Chordata > Actinopteri > Cypriniformes > Cyprinidae > Labeo > Labeo catla. Next base: position 420,335 of record VONZ01000073.1, read on the forward strand.
GGCATAGCGCGGTTTGGTGAGTGGAGTGATGGGGAGGATGATGTTCAGCTGGTGTCGGTACAGCCTCCCACCCAGCAGAGTGCTCCGACTCCAGCTGCACCTGTTCAGAAAATGCTCACATCTTTTCCTGGTTTCCAGCCTGCTTCTAAAGTTCAGGGTCAGTCTGAGGACCCCAGGGCCCTCCACAGCCATCTCACAGCTCAGCTTAAGCAGAAGAAGGTTTGTCATCCTTTACCGTTTGTGGTTAATATTATGTGATAGTTATAATAATAGTAATATATCACAAATTTGATTCAGCTGGTTATGCTTAAGATTCAACACTCACTTTTAGTCCATCTGTATGTGCTCTGTCTGTCCTAGGCCACTCTTTCAGTGGTGAATGTGTCAGCTCTGCCGGATAAAGGGGAGCGTTTGAAGAGTCAGGTGAAGGAGCTGGAAGAGGCACTGGAGTCTCTGAGCCTGACCACAGCTTCTCTGTCTGGTGAGACTCACTTTTTTTTTTGGGTCATTGACAGTCATTATTTTGTTGAGATATATCTGTAAGGTATTCAGTATACATGAATTTATACATAATATGACTTGAATGTACACTGCCGTTTAAAAGTTTTGGGATCGTTTATTAAATAAGTCTCTTATACTCATTAAAGTTCCATTTATTTAATCAAAAATACAGAAAAAATATTATATGATGAAATATTATTGCAATTTAAAATAAGTTTTCTATTTTAATATACAAATATAATTTATTTCTGTGATGCAAAGCTGAATTTGCATCAGCCATTACTCCAGTTTTCAGTGTCACATGATCCTTCAGAAATCATTCTAATATGCTGATTTATTACTTTTAATGTCAATGTTGATAAATGGTTATGCTGATTAATATGTTTTTGCAACCTGTGATACTTTTCTCAGAATCCTTTGAATAAAAAGGTAAAAGGAACGGCATTTATTCAAAATAGAAGTCTTTACTATCACTTTTTATCAGTTTAACACATCCTTGCTGGATGAAAGTATTAATTTTTGAATTTACATCCAAACTGAACAGTAGTGTATATGGTTACAAAAGATTTCTATTTTAAATAAATGCTGTTCTTTTAATGTTTTATTAATCAAAGAATCCAGGAAAAAGACGGTTCCAGGTTCCAAAAGGTTCCAAAAAAAATAAAAAATTAAGCAGCACTGTTTCCAGCATTGATAATAAATGAGCATATTCTAATTATTTCTTGATCATGTGATATTTTAAAGTATATTAAAATAGAAAACCACTATTTTAAATTACAAATATATTTTTACAATATTAATGTTTTTTCTGTATGTTTTATTTGCCAAATTAAAATCTTTTGGTTTTCTGAGGAGGCATAAACCGCTGTTCAAAAGTTTGGGTCAGTAAGTTTTATTTTAAGTAAATTAATACTTTTGCTTGTAGTGATGCATTAATAAAGTGACAGGCATCAGTATTGTTACAAAAGATTTTCTTTAAAAAAAAAAAACTGTTATTTTGAACATTCTATTTATTCAAGAATCCTGGGGAAAAAAATCATGGTTTCCACCAAACAATTAAATAGCACAACTGTGTTGTAAATTAGCATATCCGGACAATTGGAATAAATATGTTACAGTAGAAAAGAGTTATTTAAATTGTCCTATTATTCCACAATATTGCTGTATTTTACAGCATTTTATGATAAAATAAATGCAGCTTTGTTGAATACAAGACACTTGTTGAATACAAAAAAAAAAAAAAAACTTACCATCCCCTATCAATATGTAAAAGTGTAAATGTTAGGGTGAACTGTCTTGATATCATAGTGAAAGCGAAAGCTTCATTTTAGGGATGAAATGTTTGAAAAGAAAACCTTGAGTGATTTAGCAAAATGTTTTATCAATATTTTAGTATTTTAGTTTTAGTATTATTATTAATTGTTAGACAAAAATATTTTAACAAAATTCCGGTTTATCAATATTTGGAAAATATTCCCAATGTGTTCTAAACGTAAAACAGGAAATGATATTGTTAGCGAGGACACCTACGGATCCTCATGACTTATGTCAAGTCTCTTATCATCAGATAGTTTGACCTTTTTCATGACAAGTCAAGGTCTGTTCAGGTTGCAAAACGCTTCCTAAAAACATGTTTTTGAAGAATAATTCAGCTTTGTAAACTGAATATTGAAGAAATTTAAATGAAGTAATTTAACTATTGAATCTCAACTATAGAATCTCAAGATAAAGACAAATCAGAGGCAGAACATAAAGCAGCACACAGCCATTCCAATCCATTCAGTCGTCCTGGAGGCACCATCCACCTGCCAATAGCTCCAGCTCCTATGTTGAAGGAATCCTCTAGTAGCTCACTGGGCCTGAACCTAAGCCAAGGCTACTCACAGATGTTTGGAGGTACAAGTGTTTAATCTCATTCTTCTCCTATAAATTGGCATGTTCTGTGCCCATTTGATTTGTAAGTGTATTGATGTACTGATTTGGCCAGTTGTCTCTGCAGTGAATCCTCAGAGCCAGGCTTTCTATGGTGGCAGAATGACTGAGAACAGACTGCTGGCTGTCCGCAATGCCACCACTGAGGCCATCGACCATCTGCACGACTCGCTGGAGTCCTGCCCTACAGAAGACACAGAGGTACCGGATCCCAAAGGAATCAAAGTAAGTCAGTTCAGGCTTTAAAGCTGTCTATACATTATGATGCCATCATAGTCAAAGTTACATAAATTGAATTATACAGCTGTACTGTAAAAGAGTTTGCTTAATAGACAAAGTTAAGACCTCATGATCAGGGTTCCTGCGAATCTGAATTAGTATTTTCCAGGTCTGGATAAGTATAAAAAAAAATTAATTACAGTAATTACGCAAGAATGGTTGTGTTTCCTGACTATTACTCTATTCTGCTTTGTAAAATATAAAATTTTGAATTTCAAGAAAGAGATTCATAGTCAAATGAATAGACTTGCTATTTGTTTCATTTTATTACTTTATTACTGTTAATTAATCAAATTCATCATCATTGTTGAATGACTAAAGTATGCTGTTTTAGTTTGTATAAGAGTGTTGCAAGTGAAGCGACTGTGGCTTTATGATTTTATTTCACAAGGTGGAGCTGTTGCCTCATCAGAGGAGAGCACTGGCCTGGCTGCTGTGGAGGGAGACACAAAAACCATGTGGAGGAATTTTGGGTAATACTCAGAATTTTGATTAAGATTGACATTTTTTAAATGCCTATAATTTAATATGTGTTTATTATATGTTTGTTGTATTTAATCAATGCAGTATCTAGTATAACTGGAAAATAAGCCATGATAGGATGATCAGAGGCCGAAGTGTGAAAGTTTTGCAATATTGCATTGTCCCATTTATTATACAGCCACTTAGTGGACAGTAAATATTGATTTAAGTTTCAATTTTGTTATATAGTGATGAATGTTTTTTTTAATATATTAAATATAGAAATAGGGCTGTCAAACAATTAATCGCATACAAAATAAAAGCCTAATATGTGTGTGTACTGTTTGTGATTATGTACATATAAATACAAACACATTCATGTACATATTTAAGAAATATTTACAAGTATATGTATTTAATATAATTTTTATATAATTTATATTATATATAAATAAAAATATGTTGTACAAAAATAACATATTTCACTTAAATATATACATTAATTTGTGTGCATTTATATATACATAATTACACAAACTACACACACATATATTAGGCAAACTCAAACTTTTATTTTGTGTGCGATTAATCGTTTGACAGCCCTAATTTTTAATGTGATATTATGAGATATTATTGCAATTTAAAATAACAGTTTTCCATTTTAAAATACTTTAGAATATAATTTATTCCTTTTATGCAAAGCTGAATTTTTATCAGAATTTTTATCAGCCAGTCCTCAGTGTCACGTGATCCTTCAGAAATCATTCAAATATTCTAATTTATTATCAATGTTGGAAACAGTTGTGCTGCTTAATATTTTTTTTGGAACCTGTGATGCTTTTTTCTTTGATGAATAAAAAAAGTTAAAAAGAACAGCCTTTATTCAAAATAAGAATCTCTCCGAACAATATAAGTCCTTACTATCACTTTTTATTTTAAATAAATGCTGTTTTTTTTTAATGTTTAATTCATTAAAGAACCCTGAAAAAAAAGTATGGAGTAATGATGCTGAAAACTCAGCTTTGGATCACAGGAATAAATTATATTTTAAAGTATATTAAAATAGACAACCACTATTTTAAATAGCAATAATATTTCACAATATTACTGTTTTTTTCTGTATTTTTAATCAATTAAACACAGCCTTGATGAGCAGAAAAGAAAAAAAAAACTATCTGATCCCAAACTTTTGAACGCCAGTGTACACACAGCATTTGACTGAAATGCTGGCACTGACCAGTCAGACATTCAGAATTAACTGTACCAGAGAGATGTGTAATAACCCGTCATAATACAGGCAAATTCTTGAAGCCTAACATTAAACCACACCAGTTCAGTTCACTGTCCACATAAAAGACAGTTTTTTCACAATGAAAATATGTCTCTACACCCTTTTCACACTTCCAGCATGTTGAGAACCCAGATTTCTCAGAAGCAGAAGTTGTCATACTTTAGAAAACGTCTACTGTGATAAGCAGCTTTTGCTCCAGTAGCATAACAATAAATGTTTGAAATTGTTTCCATGCCTTTTTAAAAGTGGCAAAATATAGCAAGATTAATGGCAGTGGTCAGAAGGATGTCAAAATTACTTCTAATTAACTCATTTTTGCAATTTTGTGGCAAGATTATGTATAAATGATAGTGTTACAAATGTACATTCATTTAAAGGGCACCTATTATGCCCCTTTTTACAAGATATAATATCAATCTTGTGGCTCTCCTGAATGTGCCTGTGAAGTTTTAAATCCAAATCCAGTACAGACCGTTTATCATAACGTGTTAAAAAGTGTCATTTTTGGGGCGGGTCTAAAAAAGTGCTGTTTAGGGGCGTGTTCCCTTACATGAAATTGAGCTGCAACTTCCCGCCCAACTCCAGAAGGGGGGAGAGCCTAGACGTCTATGTTTTGCATATGGCAATACACAGTGAGAAGCAACATGAGCAAGCGTGAGAGGACCCATATTTTTCTGTACTTAAATGGAACAAATTTTTACCGAGTTGCTTAACAATGAATCAAAGCGTGCAATCTGTTATCGCATGCAGTTGTTGACGATTGCAAAAGCGTGCAGTCGTTTGCTTATGCGTGCTGCTTTACCGGTTTTACTTTGGCTTTTGAAATGTATCACATTTAGCAAGGAGGGGAGAGGATGGACGGGGGTCACGGCCTGTGAATGCCGCCCATTTTGCCACGACACGTGTTCTGCTTGATGTAGACACAAAGTAATCATGTTTACATGGCAAAATTTTGATTTTGTTCGGTTTGTAGAAAGGCTTATTCCACCCCTCTTTTTTTTTATTCCGATTGAAGTGTTTATATGGAGCATTTTCATTCGGATTGGACTTTTAAACCAATTACAATGCTCTATTTAAACGCACCTAGTAAGTGCCAGTGAATAGAACATAACTGCAGTAGCCTGTTAGATGATCTTACAAAACTTAGCTTCACGTTTTCCTAGTTAAATCTAATAAATAGTCAGTGAACAAGATAAACTCTGTACCTTACTTTTTTTTGTGTTATATTCATCAAATAATCCATGAAAACTTGCATAATGTAATTACTTTCCATTATTTTACAGATGTAGAAAAATATCAATGAACTTTACAAAAAGATATGCAAATAAACTCTTACAAACATTTGTAAAACCAAATCGTAGCTGAGCATAGACTTGCAGGAAATTTAGTAAAACTTCTACAAAAGCCTCAGTAGACATTTACAGCAGAAACACACATCTCTGAATATTTTATGATCATGAAACAGACCAAGGGTGTTTCTGATGCGACACTGCTTTCGACACAGCCGATCACACGCAGACAAAATGGCTGATATGGTAATACGCACCTGTCAGTCAACATTGGTGGGCGGGGCTAACAAATACGAAATCATTTTGCGGACAGGCTCCAAAGTGCTTGTTTTTTGAGCCTGGTTTGATTTTACGAAAATTAACAAAAAAAGACTGGATGTGTTTTTATCATTATAAGATGGCTGTGTACACACAATCCAACATACATTTCTGTCCAAACACCTTCTAAAAGTTTATTTTGCATAATAGGTGCCCTTTAATGTACATTCACACCTAACTTTGGATATGTCATCACAGTCTGTGAAATGTGTTCATTGAACTTGCTTTTCTTTTTTTTTTTTTGTTAAGCTGATGATATGGGCTTGGGAAAGACCCTCACAATGATCTCCCTCATTCTGTCTCAGAAGAAGAAGGATAAAAAACTTGAGGAATGGATCTCTAAAAAAGGTATCCTTCACTGATCAATAACTCACAATCTTAGATCTTAAGTTTATCTGTGTATGTTTGTGCTTTATTTGATTAGGGCTTTTTTATTTGATTAGAATCTGCTGTTCTCAGGGATGTTGTGTACACTAACAGATTTAAGATTGTATGTTTCATAATTACCATCCTCAGATTCAACCATAGTGCCTTCCCAGGGGACGTTGATCATCTGTCCTGCTTCTCTGGTGCATCACTGGAAGAAAGAGATTGATAAGCGTGTGAAGAGTAGTCGCCTCAGTGTGTATTTGTACCATGGACCCAACCGACAGAGGAGTACAAGCGTGTAGGCCACACATTTACATACACACCAACAAAAGACAGATCATATACACATGTCTGTAAAGCATTTAGCAAACCATACATGTTGTCTGAGTGTGTAATAAAACAATCAGTGGTGCCTAAAATTACTTGGACACTTCAGTTGCACTTAAAATACAAAATATCTAACCATGTAGCATGTTTTTCTCCATAAGTCTATCTACCCATCTGGTCACAGATGTCTTTTTAGTGAATCTGTGAAGTCAGCTCCTCTCAGGGTTATACTACATTTATTTTAAAACATGTCACTTGGTTATTGGTGTTGGTTGACAGATGTATTGTTGGTGGATCTGTGAAATCAGCTCCTCTCAGGGTTATACTACATTTATTTTAAAACGTCACTTGGTTATAGGTGTTGGTTGTTTGATATTTTGTTTCTTAATGGCATTTACACGTTTAAGTGTCTAAATACATTTTAGGGTCATTGTACATTATTGCAGCAATTGTTGGCATATCAACCTCCTTTCAAAGGGCAGTCAGTTGTTTTGTTTTGTCCTTTTGTCTCTCTCACTTTTTTTGCTTGTCATTTAGCTTGATCTCTCATCATCTTTTGCCAATCTGTTTTCACCAGCCTTGCTGAGCATGATGTTGTGATCACCACATACAGTCTGGTCTCTAAAGAGATCCCTGTGCAGAAGGAGGATGCGGAGAAACCCTCTAAGGACTCTGATCATGTGGTATGAATAGTGACCATCTGAATGATTCATTTAATTAGCTGAGATGTTTGAGGGCCTGAACCTGTTTTGTTGTCCAAGCATCATTTAGAGGTTGTTTTAAGTATTTTCTTCTCATCTTAGGCCACAGAGCTGTCTCCTCTTTTACGTGTTGCCTGGGCACGTGTGATTCTCGATGAAGCTCACAACATTAAGAATCCTAAAGTCCAGACATCTATGGCGGTGTGTAAGCTGCGAGCCCGATCCCGCTGGGCTGTAACCGGAACCCCCATTCAGAACAACCTGCTGGATATGTATTCACTGCTCAAGTACGATCCCTTTTCCACAAAAGTCTTTCACACTGGAAGATTTCTAGCTATTCAAGACACATTACACCACAAATTTAGCAATAACAATATCCAGGATCTCAAGTAGGCATCACAAATGTGTGGGCATAAGGCAAAAAAATTTTTGCCATCCATTTTGTTTTTATGTATCCTGGAGAGGAGAAAAAACATGCCTTTGATGTTTACAGTCCATATTTTTTAAGAATTTGGTTTCTCATCCAAAGTGACTTTGAATTCAAGGCATAGATTTGATCTGTTCTTGTAATTCTTCAGATATCTAACATGTGATCTTGTTGAGGAATGCAAAGTGTCTCGGTTTCAACAGAGAGTGTTTTCCATAGGTCAGGACACAACATGTATGTAGGGCCACACACTGTGCTCAGTAATGTTTTTTCCGTGCTCAAAAATATCACTCTTTCCTCACATGGCAATTTGAACATGTAGAAAATAGTGAATTGTTTTGGTGCACAATGAGGCAAAGTATATATGTAAAATGTCTCCAGTTACCCCTAGAAGCTTTTCATTCGTTTCATGTTAAGAAGCTTTTAAATATAATGGACCTTTACCGCACCGAAATTGAACACCGGAAGCGCTTGTCGAAGCAGTGTATTGATTCTTCCGGTTATGTATATTTTTCAATATGCTGTAATCACTAGTTGAATAAAATCCTGTTAAAAAGAGCATCTGCAGGATGATTTCAAAATCCCGACATTTTCAGAGACAGGCGAAGAAATATTCTGATGATTACTGTGCACAGAATTTTCCAAACGCAACGGAACTTGTAGTTTTAATCGAACGTACCGATCTGAGAAACCCATGGCTCATAAACATTCGTGATTTCACCACACTGCGTCAGTGCTGCAGTGTGTGTGAGACCTGATGAATAAGATCAGAGTCAACATATTTATTAATTTGTATGAAATTTTAGTCTTTATTCTGTCATTTTCCATTCACAGACATTGCACTGTATGTAATTCATGTTTATGCCAAAATTCTTAAATAATACTCAAATCACGCTGTCAACGCGTTATACTGTCTAGATTAATTAGCTAAAATGTTCAACATTATTTCTTTAAGGCAGCGCCCGTGCATTCATTCATCTATTTTAATACCACTCTTACGAATATAACCATGGTATGTGTAGCAAAACTATGGCAATACAGATGGAAATCAGTCCACGGAAAAAATAAAATATAACATAGTTACTACATTTACTATAGTAAATCCAAAATGTATTTTAATGTAAACAGGTATAAAATATGATGAGAAAAACATTAAGACGAAATTGACTGCAGCAGGTTAAATTGATTTATTATCAGAATGCACATTTGGAAGAGAAATATATTAATAGAACATTTCAGCAGGTGATATGAGGTGTAGGCCTAAACATCCTCAGTTTTGAAATGCATATTCCACGCGAACGAACGTGCTCCCGCGTAATATTTTAGAAGGACCTTAATTCATCCCACGCATCTCATTCGTGTTGTGTCAGGAAATCGTGAAAACTGAGGCAGCGTGTCGTTGTTTAGAATAAAAGCAGCCAGGTACGATGCAGTAATACCGGCGAAAGAAAGGAAAGAGAAGATTCTCGCATTAGTTTTCATTGCGTTGCAATGGGACCGGAAGTGGGGATACACTGCTTCGCTTACCGGATATAGGAAGTGAGATAAAGGTCCATTAGGCCACAGAGCTGTCTCCTCTTTTACGTGTTGCCTGGGCACGTGTGATTCTTGATGAAGCTCACAACATTAAGAATCCTAAAGTCCAGACATCTATGGCGGTGTGTAAGGGCGCGGGCCCGATCCCGCTGGGCTGTAACTGGAACCCCCATTCAAAACAACCTGCTGGATATGTATTCACTACTTAAGTACGATCCGTTTGCCATAAAAGTCTTTCACACCGGAAGATTTCTAGCTATTCAAGACACATTACACCACAAATTTAGCAATAACAATATCCAGGATCTCAAGTAGGCATCACAAATGTGTGGGCATAAGGCAAAACATTTTTTCCATCCATTTTGTTTTTATGTATCCTGGAGAGAAGAAAAAACATGCCTTTGATGTTTACAGTCCTTATGTAAATCCCATATTTTTTAAGCATTTGGCTTCTCATCCAAAGTGACTTCAAGGCATAGATTTGATCTGTTCTTGTAATTCTTCAGATATCTAACATGTGATCTTGTTGAGGAATGCAAAGTGTCTCAGTTTGAACAGACGGTGTTTTCCATAGGTCAGGACACAACATGTATGTAGGGCCACACACTGTGCTCAGTAATGTTTTTTCCATGCTCAAAAATGTCACTCTTTCCTCACATGGCAATTTGAACATGTAGAAAATGGTGAATTGTTTTGGTGCACAATGAGGCAAAGTATATATGTAAAATGTTTCCAATTAACCCTAGAAGCTTTTCATTCGTTTCATGTTAAGAAGCTTTTAAATATATTTCAACCAGACAGCAAATCTGCAGCACAGTGCTTTAACCACACTGTTGTAGTGATTTATTTACTTTAACTGCTGTTGTTTTTGCACATGTTGTGCAGGTTTCTGAGATGCTCTCCATTTGATGAATATAAGCTGTGGAAGGCTCAGGTGGATAATGGCTCAAAGAGAGGAGGAGAGAGACTGAACATCCTCACCAGAGCTCTACTGCTTCGCAGGACAAAAGATCAGCTGGACGCTACTGGAAAGCCACTGGTACACACACAAACTCAATGTTTAGTTTTCATAGCCTAGAAATAATTGAAAAACTCAAGGATTGAAAAGTTGGATATATCAAAGACAGTGCTTGGCTTCACGCCTGGAAATGAGTATGGAAGTTATCCGTAATCACAAATGGCACAAATTTATGGAAATGTATTGGTCATCTGAGTAATCCTGAAACATCTGTGCTTCTGTTTCAGGTGTCTCTGCCTGATCGGACCTGTGAGGTTCACAGGTTGAAGCTGTCTGAAGATGAACAGGCTGTATATGATGTTGTGTTTGCACAATCCAGGTATATTATCTCAATGGACATCTATCTCTTTGCATTTTCAGTACTTTATTATTAAGTCCTTATTACTTTATTAATTTCTCAGTGTTTTGCATGTGTGGTGTAATTGTATTGTCTTTTTTTTCTCCCCAGGTCCACACTGCAGAACTATCTTAAGAGACATGAAGAAGGAAACCCTAAAAAGGGGGACAATAGTAATCCTTTTGAGAAAGGTAAGCAGTCTCTGTCACATCACCTCATACTGTAAGTGAAGGATTGAGTTATTAACAATTAACGAGCATTTGATAGCAGTCTTTTTTTTTTAAATTAAACTAGTCTCACACTCTCTGTCTTAATTTTCAGATCTGAAAATGTTACAAAAGTGAGTGTTTGAAATCCACTGAATCTCTGTGTGGTCTTGTAGCCTCCTCCTCACTAAGCTTTTATTCTCAGGTTCATTACAGTAGTCTGTGTTTATTGAATGTACATAATTTTCTCACTAAAGCCTACATGTGCTCCCAATGTACATGAACCTCTTACAGCAGGGGTCACCTGAATCAGTCCTGGAGGGCCAGTGTCCTGCAGAGTTTAGCTCCAACCCTAATAAAACACACCTGAACCAGCTAATCAAGGTCTTCCTAGGTATCCTTGAAACTTCCAGACAGGTATGTTTGGGCAAGTTCGAGCTAAACTCTGACAGACACCAGCCCTCCAGGATCAAGTTTGGTGACCTCTGTCTTATGGATCAAATGCACTTCACATATTCATTAAACTCTTCACTAACCCTAAAATGTGGCAAGAAAATATCCCCCAGACCATTACCTCACCACCACCAGCCAGAATCATTGATACAAGGCAGGATAGATCCATGAATTCATGTTGTTTATGCCAAATTCTGACCCTACCATTCGAATGTCATGGCAGAAATCAAATCTTGTTAGACCAGGCAATATTTTTTCTTTTATTGTCTAATTATGGTAAGCCTGTGCAAATTGTAGCCTTAAGTTTCCTGTTCTTAGCTGACAGCAGTGTCACCTGGTGTGGTTTTCCGCTGATGTATCTGCTTCAGATTTTGATGTGTTGTGTATTCAGAGATTCCCTTCTGTGTATGAAGTGGTTATTTGAGGTACTGTTGCCTTTTTATCAGCTCAAACCAGTCTGGCCATTCTCCTCTTTCTTCTGGCATTAACAAGGCATTTTCACCCACAGAACTGCCACTCACTAGATGGTTTCTTTTTTTTCTCGACCCATTCTCTGTAAACCGTAGAGGTAGTTTGTGTGAAAACCCCAGTTGATCAGCAGTTTCTGAGCTACTCAGGGGTGCGTTTCCTGTACAATGACGTAACTTGCTGATTAACCTCCATAGTACGATGCATTGCTGTGGAAACGAACTAGCTTGTCATGACAGTTTCCCGAACGCGGTCGCATCTCCGTCATTTGAACCACATTAGTTCAACACTGTATGGTCGTTGTTAATGACGTCACCGAGTAAAAACTTCTGCTATTTAACTGATTTGAGATCTCTAAAATGCAGCTATATTGAACATGCCACCTGATAAATAATTTACTATTTTTTTTTGTTCCCTGTCATTTTGCTTTATTTGATGTTTGATTCATTGCGGGTTCCCTCTTACGTCATACTCCGGGGTTCCCTTAGGAATTTTTGCACATGCGCACTATTCAAAAACGCCACTTACAGAGGACGCACAAAAATACATAGATTAAAATGCATTTATATTTAGACAGAATGGAAGATATAGATTGCACTGCATGCTAGCTTTCTTACTTTGCCCAAGAGCATAACTTTTTGAGCCCATATATCTTACTAACAAGGCACTATGCTTCTAACCACAGGTTGAGAGCTGTAGTTTGTGACGCTGGTTGCGAATGTTTGTTTGAACTATGGTTTCAGGAAACACCAAATCATTGAACTACGTTGGTAACTACGAAACTTGCGACCATAGTTGGCTAACAATGCTTTTGGGAAACGCACCCCAGATCAGTCAGTTAGGCACCAACAACCATGCCATATTCAAAGTCACTTAAATCACATTTCTTCCCCATTCTGATGTTCATTTTGAACTTCAGCAGATCATCTTGACCATAGCTGCATCCCAGTTCAGAAGCTGCATCCTTCAAAGACTGCATTTACATTTGCTAGTTGACAAAATCAATCCTTCGTTGGCTAGACCCTCTCATTTAACAACACTCAGTCTGACCTTCCTGGCCTTTGAAGGCGTGGCCCTTGTGGGATGCAGCTTTTGAATTGGGCTAATGAAGTGGCCGTTGGGTGTAGTTCAGGGCTTGTGAGGGAATGTTTATTTACCCATACAGGAAAGAAGGTAACTGAGAGCTTGTTTGTGTCTCAGTTGCACGGGAATTCGGGATGTCTCAGCAGGAACCGCTGTCTTCCTCTCAGCAGCCTCAGGCCTCCAGCACCATCCACATCCTGTCACTGCTACTGCGTCTCAGGCAGTGCTGCTGCCACCTGTCTCTGCTCAAGAAGGTGATGTTCCCTCACTCTGTCACATACTCTTATTACACACTTTCAAGTACTGACACATTATGTGTATGTTGTTTGTTTTTTTCCAGACTTTGGATCAGTCGGAGCTACAGGGGGATGGTGTAGCTCTGTCTCTAGAAGAGCAGCTGTGTGCTCTGTCTCTGTCTGAGCCCTCAGAATCTGACCCTAAAGACACTGTGTCCCTCAACGGCAGCCGCTTCTCCTCTGAGCTCTTCAAGGACACTCGTGAAAGCACTAAGGTGAACATCCTTTCCTACACCCCATGATGCTTTGAGCAAATTATTTGAGTAACTTCCAGGAGTGAAAAGAAATGTGAGATAAAAACATAAGAGAAGACTTCTGCTGTGCAGTGTATGTGGTTCTTTTCAGTGAATGAAATACAAAGGAAAAAAAAACAGGAGGAATGGACAGACATAACACAGCTATTTGAAATGAATTCATGAAATGAATGGATATTCTCTAACCAGAAGTGCCACCCATAAATTTAAACAGAGTAGACTGACTCTTTCAGAAAAAGGTGGATATGGACATGTGTGCTATATGTCACTATGCTCTGTGATGTTGTTATTTATTTCAGATTTCAGCCATTCTCACAGAGTTGAGAGAAATTAAGAAGAAAGATCAAAAAAGGTACAGTATGTCAACTGGAGTTTCAGTTTAGGTAAACAATAAAATCTTTAAATATCTTCAGAAGGATCTCTCTGTCTTATTAGTAGATTCACATGAATAATTCCTATTTGTGGGAAGCCTAAATAATGTGTCTTTATTATGAACAAGGAGTTTTAAAGGGGGAAACTTTTTGGTTTTATCATGAACTTAAGATAGCACATGTAAATTTTCCACCAAGGTAAAAGTCATTAGAAGACAGGTTGCAACATGTTTTCTTCACTACATCTTCATGTGAATCTCATTAAATAGTCTGTCATTATTGCAGTATGACTTCAACCATGTACTATATGGAGATTCCAGAAACCAAGTAGTAATTTTTGTTATTTGTCAATTTTGAACCATGCTTGGCAGTGTGATTGTGTCTCAGTGGACCAGCATGCTGCACATTGTTGCTATTCACTTGAATAAAATGGGCCTGAAGTTTGCAGTAATTGATGGCACCGTCAATCCCAAACGCAGAATGGACCTAGTGGAGGAGTTCAACACTAACCCTAAAGGACCACAGGTATGTGGTGTATTCCTTCACATTTAGATCACAGAGAGTCTGACTTTTCTTTTATTGTATGATGTGTTGAATGTCTGTAATTTCACTGACTGCTTATGTGCTTAGTTGGTTTATTTGTTAGGAATTAGGAAAATGTTCATTGTTTGTCTTAATATTGCAGGTGATGCTTGTGTCTCTGTGTGCTGGAGGTGTGGGAATCAATCTGATTGGAGGGAATCATCTGTTTCTCATGGACATGCACTGGTAAGCCACATCACTGGGTCTTAATGAATATATATTAACCATGTCAGTTTTACACAGAAGAGCTTCCAATGCTTGAATGCTGGTCACACCATCAGTCTTAAGATGTTTCACAAAATAACCAGTAAAGTGCAAAAAAAAAAAAAAAAAAACCTGCTTTGGTTCATTTTGAAAACTGAGTATAATGCTTTAGAGAGAATATATGGATAAGTGCTAAGCCTTCATTCACAGGAATCCGGCACTAGAGGACCAGGCCTGTGATCGGATCTATAGGGTGGGACAATCCCGGGATGTTACAATTCACAGGTGAAAATTTGGTGTTGCTTGTACTCAGTTTTAGTAATGGTTCTTTATGGCAGGAAAAGACAACTTCATGAATGAGACATTAGCAAGAAATAAAATGTTCTGTAAAGATTTTGAAGCAATATGGGATGTAGCATACTTTTCTATCAAGCAAAGAAACAACTGATAAACATCAAACAATCAGATTGATTGCATATGGATCATGTGAAACAATCTCCTCACAGGTTTGTGTGTGATGGTACAGTGGAAGACAAGATCTCTTCACTACAGGAGAAGAAGAAGGAGCTGGCTCAGAAAGTCTTGTCAGGCACTGGATCATCATTCACTAAACTGTCTCTAGCAGATCTTAGGGTCATCTTTGGTGTGTGATGTGTGTTTTGTCAAAACAAATATTAATCTACACTTCTGTTGTTGTCGTATTGTATTTCTAGGAAAATGTCATGAAAACATTGAAAACTTAATATTCAAATTGTTAATGTTTATACTGAATAAATTTAAAGTATGTCACTAGGTAATCGTCCCCTGTCATGAAATGTTTTTGCATGTCATTTCATTGCTAAACATTATCAAAGGGTGTTTTAAAAAATACAGTAATTCCAGTTTTTATTATTTAATGCATTTCATACTCCATGCTAATTTATAGTGAATGGATGTCATCATCATCATCATCAACTTGACTAATGGTCATATCTAGATGCTAACTTTTATGCATATTTAAGTGTATCTACATATACTTATGTTCACTGAATGATTTTAATGGGTTGCTGCACAGTAAGTTGCAGTTTTTTTATAATGCTGGAGTACCTGAAAACAGAGTTGACATAACATTTAAAAAAAAGTTTAAATTTAAGTTGTGAATTTGTATGCTTTTTATCAATGAACAGCAAAACATGCAAAACATTTCATGTCACTTTAAAATGTAAACGTTTTTAAAGCATAAATGGAAATAGCTGTGGCCCATTACTTAGAAATCTCTTTAAATGATATAGATAAAGATGTCCCTTCAAGGGAGTTCTATCTTTATAGTATAGCATTTTATTTGCCAATAAAAATGACAAATAGTGAACAACAATAACAAGTATAAAAATGAACTCTAAAAAAAATGCTTAAAATACATTTTCATACAATTAACAATAGGACATCAACTGTAAATATTTGTTTAAAAGCTTTTAACTAAGACGTGAATATCCTGTAAGGTGTCTGCCACTTTCTTACTGTATTGTGTCAAATTGTCAAGAGGAAAACCCAGATGATCCATGATCCCTTTGTCGTGCATGTTTTTCATAGTAGGCACTGTCATAGTAGATATTGTTGCTCTAGATCCATCTTGAATACATAGAGTACTCTCCTTATTTATTTTTTCAAAATTAATAGGGTCATCTTCGAGATTTTGGGATTATACATTATTTGAAAGCTGAAAAGCTTTCCGTTGATGTATGGTTTGTTAGGATAGGACGATATTTAGCCAAAATACAACTATTTGAATATATGGAATCTGAGGGTGCAAAAAATCTAAACATTGAGAAAATCACCTTTAAAGTTGCCCAAATGATAATAATGTATATTACTAATAAAAAATTAACCTTTGATATATTTACAGTCGGAATTTTACAAAATAATGGAACATGATATTTACTTAATTTCCTAATGGTTTTTGGCATTAAAAAATCAATAATTTTGACCCATACAATGTATTTTTGGCTATTGCTACAAATATACCACAGCAACTTAAGACTGGTTTTGTAGTCCAGGGTGTAGCGAATTAGCTCAAAAGGGAAATGTATATAAATACTTACAATTAATTATGATTAATTACATCAGCTGCCAGTAGTAACTGTAGCAGAATTAATTTTCTATCAACTAATATGTTTGTCCAGCGAACATTCAGTATAATTTCATATCAACTATAAAAAAAAATGAAATTTTCTTGGCCACAGAAAATAACTTTCTTAAAGTACTATTGCATTAGAGCATGTAGCTTGAATTGGAATCGTAAAGAGGCATTAATTTACAAGGCAGAATCAGAATCAAAACAGCATACAATCACTCATACATGGGGGAAGGGTAAGTGAGAAGCCATTAGAGAGACAAGAAAATGAAACTATGAAAAGAGTCAATTACCCACCTGAGTGAAGCTATCAGTGCCGTCTACAGCTTATACTAAACCTCTGTTTTGTTTAGTTAAATGTACGATACTTGCGTTCCCTTGGTCGTTGAACAAGATTTTGCGGAAGAAGAGAGGGATCACTCGTGTGACACCTTTAAGGTCTCTGGAGGCTACACCTCCAGGAGGTCAAAGAGCCAGTGGTGACTCACTTTTGGAGGGAAAGTTTACCACTCTTTGTCTGTGAGCAGTATTTTGCATATGTAATTCTATTGGGTGTTGATGCAAAAACTACTAAGGATTCTTAAAACACTAATATGTTGCATAGATATCAACATATAATGTACACCATCACGAAGTACGAATTTAAAGAGACCAAACATGGCATAAGTGAGTTATACTACCACAAAATACAAGGCAGTAATACGACACACAATGACCTGGGGCTATGTGCGATAGGAAGGTCAAAGAAAGGTTTGTCTATGAATAAATAGGGAAGAGTCCATTTCTATAGGCATTGTGTCTTTCCTATGGGCAAATGTAGTGTGCTCTGCTTGCATTCCTTTGAGCAATAAAACCCATGTTATCAGATGGTCGCCCTTTTGGGGTGTTAGTTGCTTTGGGGGATTGTCTCCAGAACTCCAACATTTAGCTGGCTTGTTGGGTTTAGAACCAAGATTATTTGTTAAATGTGACAAATAACTGTGTGTGTCAGATTGCTCCAGATGCTACAAGGGTCACATATGTAAAATACTATTTCCAGTAGTTACCAATAGTTCACCCAAAATGAAAATTGTCATTATTTAATTCTTCTCATGTCATTCTAAACCTGTATGCTGGCAAGGGTGTTATTTTTGAGTGGACTTTTCTTTTAAAGAAATTAGTGTAATGTGTTACTAAGTGTTACCACCTTGGTATAGGAGAAGAGAATTAAAACACAAATACATGACACATGACAGACAGATTGCCTCAGCACACCTCACAGGCAAGTTGGAGCTAAACTCTGCAGGACAGTGGCCTTCCAGGACTCAGTTTGGACACCTCTGACAAATTTGTACCTGTAAGTAGAAACTGCCCCAGTAACAGATTTTTTGCCTTTATTCAGACAGTGTAGTAATGACACTGTGTACATGAACATTTATAATGCAAATATTCATTCCACAGTCTGTATTGTTAAAAGCGCTATATAAATAAACGTGACTTGATTTGACTTGAAATTTGTGTACAATATTTTTGATCTTTCTAGGCTTCAACAACAACAACAACAACTGTTCATTGATCCTCTCTCGCATTTTATTCTCTACTTTATTGTCTTCTTTTCATATGCATGCCATCACGTCTGAGCTCCTGGAGTCAGCAGCTACCCATAATTCCCTTCTTGTAGCATCCAATGTGAAATACAGACTGGTAGTAGGGTTCTAGACAAAACAGACATACACAACCAAACCATTGGTGCAGAAAAGAGTCCCAAGCCGATTATCTATGGACAAAACAATATGCTCAATATTGTATAAATTAATAAATAGCAGGTTGCTGTTACAAGGAGAAGGTTGAGACTATTCTCAGGGAAACCCAGGTGGTGCCCATGATTGTGAGTTTCAAATGGTCAAAACAGTTCTGAACTCTTAAATCATCTTCCAAACTAATATCAGCGTATTTTGATTGTAGTTGTTGGTTGTTATTAACATAATAAAGAAACACTGACGCAAGGTAAGTAGACATGCAGAGGGTTGAACCAGGATGTTCAGGATGGGGCAGGATTTCACATTTCTATTGAAGCAGGTTGTCACAGGTACTTGTTTTAAGGATGTGATTTCATATGATAGATAAATAATAATAATAATAATAATAAAGTTGCAGTCTGAATTTAAATAATCAAATACTTATGAACGTAGAACTGAATCAATTTATCAGTGTTACATACTGTATATCTTTTAACTGCTGTAAATTTTTTACCAATTGAGGGGAAGAAAGCACAGTCAAGTGAATGCTCACAATACCATTCATATGCATGTAGTATTACCGAATACCAGCATGTCTAATGAGCAATATAATAGACTGTTCACAAAATACCTTATACAAATTGAAATGTCACATTTTAAATGAAAATTAGTGGCCCTTTTAATCCACTAATTGTAAAATGGGCCAATACATAAAATCACACTTTTCTGTGTGACACAAGTGTGACGTTTCTTCTAAATTAATTCAAGTAACTTCCAGCATCCTTACATCACACCATTTAAATGCTTTTCTTTCTAATAAATCTTGCATAACTGCTTTTCTTTTAATTAGTTCAATAAGAGGGCATACATTCAAGCTTCAACCTCATCTTCAAGACAAAAAATACATTTATCTTTTTTTATATATGCAGATGGACTTGTTTACGTTTTTAGACAAGACAGTTTGTTTTAATGGGATATCCAAGGAATAAAATATATTTGATGTATTTGGGCCATCTGTGCAGCTTACAGCTATATATATTTGTAATAAATTTTAGGCTACTTTGTGTGCAAGTCATGCTGCTAACATCTCAAAATTTTGTTGTGTTAGAAAGTATAAAACCTAAACATCAATTATGAAAGAAAAGCACAACTTTAGTGTAGGCCAATACAAGGACTAACTATCATAATTATTTACACTGTTTTACCAAGAGTGTCTGTGATTGAAAATTGAAACTAATTTCATGTAAAATGGGTCATGTTATCAGCGTAAATGGTGAAAGAATATTGTCAGAATCAATAAACACATTTTTTATTTTGTTTATTTTTTGTTTCTTTGTTTTGAACAATATTACTATGTGTCTGGGAATATGTTAAAACATCAGTCCAGAATAAAATGTAAAATAGTATGTGTAAGTAAATGGTTGAAAGTCTTTACGTATTTTGTGTGATTTAATAAACATCAAAGCAAATACAAAATCTGAATGGCTGTTTAAAAATATTTAAAGGGGTTATTGGATGCCTGCTTTCCACAAGTTGATATAATCCTTTAGGGTCTTAATGAAAAGTCTATAGCACACTTTGGTTTAAATTTTTCAGTGGTAATGTAAAACAACACCATTTTAACCCTGTCAAAAACAGTGAGCCTTTTTGGTGCATGTCCTCTTAAATGTAGATGAGCTCTGCTCACCCCTCCCCTATCTTCTGTGGGGTGACGAGCCATTCTCTGAGAGACTGTAAACTTTAAATGCATTCATTGTGAAACTTGCAAACTAGCACATTCTTAGGAAAGGCAATTTGCGAAGATTCATAAAAAAAGTCTTCTAGGTGAAGCTGGATCACAAATGATTCACGTGAACATGGACGCATTCAGATCGGTGGTGCATTCCTTCAAAAACAATGGTAAATCTTTAGTCTTTATCTTTAGTACATCTTTAGTGACTCAGATGTCGGGAGTAAATGACGACTGCTATGTTTGTTATTACATCTAACAACAAAACACCTCAGTCGCTCAGGAGACATTCTTGTCTACAACCTCTCTGGTGTCAACCAGATGGCGGACTGTTGACAGCTAAATCCAAAGACTAACATCAGCATCAATCAACATTCATGTGAGGGATCTGTACACAACTATGTCACTCTGCCAAGAATCTGTGAACAGCTTGATTTTAAAAAAGGGTTATCCTTTATCAGGATTTTAAAAAAAGCACTGGGTGGATTTTTATTATGGGTGGTTGTGTACACACACTGTCAACACACATTTCAGTTCAAACAACACATAAAAGATCTAATTACCCCTTTAAATACTGTTTAAATACTTTCCCTGATTCCAAGACATGCATGTGGTTGTTTACATCAGATGCCTAATTTACACAACATAATTCAATTCAATTCAATTCAATTCAATTCAAATTTATTTGTATAGCGCTTTTCACGATACATATCGTTGCAAAGCAACTTTACACCAAATTTACGTTTTTACAATATATGTAGTAGTAGCTTACTAGTGTTGACTATGTCAAGTTGATGTACATATGGCAGAGATGTATGGTAAAGATCAATATACACCCAGTGCTGTAAAATGTAACCAGTTGATGAAAACAAATCCAATGTGCATTCTAAATAATTGGTAATAAGTTATTCAGAATTATTCAGAGTATTTTGAAGTGACCATGGTGGCAGTAACATGTCTGTGACATAATGTAGGGAAGAGTGGGGTACGTTGAGCCAGTGGGTAAGTTGACCCACCGTATCCTCACGGCTGTACACCTTTACTGTCATGTGACCATGTATTTTGAAACCACACATCATTGCAACTGTTTTTGGCTTGTCAAGGTAAAATTTTAGCTTAACAGAAGTTTTAGTTGTTACATCAAAGGCAATTTTATTAAGTTCTGCGCCCTAACTCCTCACCTTCTGTAGCTGACCATGAGCCCATGCAGGTGGGACGTCTTCATCTCACAGAGCCATCCGGTGTCCTTTAAAAGCCAGGGCCCATCTGTAAACCGAGGGATCCTGATGACCCTGCTCCCTGTCTCTGTTCAGTATAATTTGATGTCAACAGCTGACAATAGTTATGGGCAAATGAAGCCTCGTGAAGCACTGACACTTTCCTCTGACTGTTTCGGGAAAAGATTCAAAGCTTCGAGTGTGTCAAAAACAGCACGATCTGGTGGTTAGTAAAAAATAAAGCAGCCAAAAGCCTGTGAAAGAAACACTGTCGAGCAAAACAATTACCACACATTCCACAGATCAACTCATGTTACATGCACAAATCTAAGTCTAACAGTGTTTGTTGAATTTCTGTCTTTGATAAATTAATTTACCCATAATGTACACATAAAGTGCATATGGCAAATATTAAATTTTTCCAAAATAATTTGTATTTTTCATATTACTTGTATGACTGGGTATTTAAAAATATAAATAAGTAAGTAAAGATCTGGGGGTTGGAACCGACACACAAAGTAAAACACGCATGGGACTGGAGAGAAAGTAAGGCTTCGTTTGTCACTGGTTTCTTGATTTCTACATTAACAGCACAAGCCTCGAATCAAGGCTTCATCTGGCAAACCCAAGCTCCCATGCCCCTGTTCAAAGGTCACATCACTAGTTAAAAGTCATTCAAGATTTAGGGATCCAAACGTCACACAGCTTTGAACAACACATGTTGTCCCTGAGCACCATAATGACATCTCTCATAAAGGTTTGCAACTTTACAAAGTAAACAATGATTCGAAAAACACAGCCTCTCACTAATTAGCACATAAAATATGTGTGGTACTACTACTGCCGCCTCACTGGAAGTTGTACCCACATTCTTATTTACAATAGCGCCCCTCAGAAACAGGTGGATAAAACCCCTAATGCATTTCTCTCTAAAGGTGCGCCTAATGGCGAGTCAGGATCATAAACTTCATTTTTGCGATACTGATTCAGGAAATATACATTACATACATTCTAAACATTCTGCTTCTTTTTCGTCTTAGGTTACTTTTATTATTAAATTACAATTAATTAAAATGCAATAATTTCATTGCATCGCCGCACGATTAGGCTATTAGCTCACTTTGGAAATGTTTTTAAAAAGTTTTTTAAAACAGGTCTCTTCATTTATACAATGAATTATATGCATACAATTAAAATGATTAACATTTCATTTTAACTTTTTCAACTATTTCCAGACTCAAGGTCCATTAGCAAGAAATTAATGACCAGCACTCTCTTCCACCCTCAATACCACGAATGAGGTGAGACCCATCAGTAAGGTAAATAACATTACATGACTATTCGCAAGCAGTTTTATTAATAGTATAAATAAGTAAGTTTTATCACGAAATACAAACAGTAAATGTGTTTTTCTGCTCTTTAATGTGGCGTAAGATCACTGTTTTCACCCAAAAAGACAGAAAGAAAGAGAGAGAGAAAAAAATTCATGTAGGCTATTTTCAATGGAAAGAGTAGCTACTTTCGATATTCTTTAGATAAAAAAGAGAATCAAAATGAAAGAAAGAGAATTAATGTGTAGCTGAAGCTAGATGTGATACAGTTGTCAACTACTAACCTCACACAGTTTTTTTTTTTTTTTTTTTTTTTTAGCTTATTTAATTTTAATTATTAGTCTATTTATTTATTTTAATTATTAGTCATTACTTTATTTAGCCATCGCAATGGAGCGTTTGTCCCCAATCAGCCTGGGCTCATACGTACATGCAGACCCTGCATCCCCCAAAAATATACTTCGAAAAGTTTTGGTGATTAGGCTGTACTCTTCTCCGTACACTTCTGCATGTTCAAACAAACACTTCTTTCCTTCCATGCTGCGTAGCATCAGTTAGTAGAATATGTCTGTTGTTTCATGACAGTTACATGATTAGAACATTCAAATTTCTGTGATGCAGTCAGTGTCTCATATATATATATATATATATAATTGAGGGGGGTTCTAGCGTGGTCGAACTGGTTTAGGAGATTTCAGAGTTTCCTGAAGAGGTTCCAGGAGAGGGATCTTGACTGCTTGAAGAGGCTTCTGAGGCTCTGTCCTCTGTTGAATTGTTCTGTTGTGATAGAGTAGCACTGATATTGATTTTAAAATCAGTGACCTCCGCAATCAGATCTGAAAACATTTTGTCAGTTGCATCACTTTTTTTTTTAATATCACTTTTTTTTTCAATCTTTTTGATTGTTTTATTTATTTTGTCCATAAATTTTTCTTTAGCATTGTTTTTTGACATCTCTCGTAATCCAATCTCGGCACAAGTTATTTTGTCCTCTACATATGCATCTACGTACAGATGCTTGTAGTAAGTTCCTTTACAAAGTAAAAAAACCTGACAAAACATGGAACTCATCAAGTAAACTATTGGTATGATGAAGAGGAATATCAAGCCCAAGACCTACGGACAAAACAGTAACGTCATTAATATACACAGAAGTACAACATTCAGTCAGAATTACCAATTCAAAGCTAATTATGGGTACAGGAGACCAGAGCAAATTGTTACAAATTGTTACAGATAATTGTGTTCTTTTGGCTGTTTTTCAAGACATCATGCTATACGTAAATGTTGCCAGCGGCTTGACTAGTTATTAATACAGCAAATGATTTTTCAACAACCCTAAATCTTACCACAGTATCTGCTTTTTAAAAAGTACTGGACATGTGTCACTGTGTACTGAAGTATATTTAATGGTTAAAATGGCAAATGAGTTTCTGTACAATGCCTGTATTTTAACACCCTATCAACAGATAATCTACAGTGAATCATTTCTACATGCCTACATTAGTGATCTTTAAATTCATGAACAACATTTATTATTTTGGAATGCCATGCTCATTATATTCCTTTTTGGCTACAGCAGGACAAAAGAATTCCTTGACTTGTTTTGTGTGCTGTAGCTCATATTTCACGTCATAGCTCAATTATGCAATAGTTCTTAATTTTCTGTGAATGTTTACAGTGAACATGTTAGGGCTGCATCAACTCAGTTTTATCAGTTCATAATTCATATATAATTTAAGTGAAAACTGAATCAAGCCACAATAATGACTAATGTTTAAAATGGACCATATTACACGCACTTCAAATGAAGTGTATCTTTTGTTCTGGGCAATTACGGTGGAAAAGTTCATCATGGGTTGTGTCTATACTGAAATTGATTTAAAGAAAGCCTTTTTTTTTATATTGCTTGGAGTACAGTGTGACAGTTAGCTCTAGTCTCCCCTGTTTGCAGTCTAATCTTACAAGACAATTTATTTATCTAATATATTTTTTTAATTGTAATTTTTTACAATAAGAATTAATTGTAAAATTCAAGAATTTTTACAGTATTTTACAAGAAGGATCATAAATAATCATGGTAAAACTATAGTTTAGGGACCAGTTCTTTAATATTATTATTATACAGAACCTATTAATGCCTCGTTCTGCATGAACATATTTTAGATCCCTTAATCTGAGGCCATACTTAAACTTTACAACTACGTTACTATTAATAAGTAGCAAATTAGGAGTTTATTGAAGCAAAAGTCGTACTTAGTAAGAACTGTTCCCCAAACTACATTGTGAACATAATCATTTTAAATATTAAAAATATTTGGTTACAAGAAATAACATTTTTCATCTGTTGCTTGGGACAACATAATTATAATATATAAGTTCATTTAGCATTAATATTCATATTATAAGCTAAATAACATACCTGTGATTCAGACAGATAATATTTAATCTTCTTCGACTCCTCAGAAGTAAGGTTGTTCTTTTCTTTACAAGGAATTTGATTTGACCAATCTGTGATGTTTTTTTCTGTTAGCATCCAGCAGACGTAAGCGTCACCATCAATCAAAATTGTTACGATCCACAACACAGAAAGAACTGTGTTTCTACAAAAATCTTTACAGGTAATCCTCCAGCACACCTTGGAGCAGGAACCACACTGTTTGCAAATTACTGAAAATGTTTTAGAAGTCAGTGACAGTATTGCAAGAAGTCCAACAGGTGGAAAAAAAACATACAATCCGCAGAACGTCAGGTTGTCATACACATTACATGGGCACTGAAAGTCCAGTTTAAACGTATACTGCAAAACAAGAAATATAAAAGCGATAGCAAATGCACTGCCAGAAGACAGCTTTTTGAATAAAGTTGATTCAATGTTTGGATGATCTGGATGTACCATGTTGACAGATCACAGCTCAGACACATTTGCAGTACTATATAATTTCATACACTAGCTATAATTCATACACTAACAGGTATTGTCTCCTCCCCTTGATGTCATTCATGATGTCAGATAGGTTACATGAACTTGGTATTGTGCTGGTTTCAAAACACATTAAAATGAAAGTTCATTTACTCACCCTCAAGCTGTGCCAAACCTGTATGAGTTTTATTCTTTTGCTGAAAACAAGATATTTTGAAGAATGTTGGTTATTGAACAGTTTCTGCTCTGCATTGACTTCCATGGTATTTTTTCCATACCAGTGGTTTGGTTACCAACATTCTTCAGACATTTTTTTTTTTTTTGTGAAAGCAAAATAAATAAATAAATAAATAAACTTATATGTTGAGGGTGAGTAAATGATTTTGGGGTTTTAACTTCTAAACGGTGAGCAGACGTTCTCGCAAACAGAAAGGAACTGCCACCCCCTCCTGCTGGTGCTACAACTGTGTTGATGCCAAGCCTTTTACTCATATAGAAAGCCACAGTTATGTTGTTATGTATGTGGTTATGCAGTAGTTTGCAGCATTGCAACATTATTATACAGCATTATATAATCTACCTTTTCCTTTTTTAATATTGCTTAGGCTTTGAAATAGACTTATTACCAATGTATTACTATGCATTACTGTGTACACCAAAATGTATTAGATAAAAGTTAAAATTACAACTTTTTATACAGATTTTTTTACACACATTGTCACAGTCCTAACAATATAGGTTGATCAATCTTCACAAATTTGTGCAATTAACAATTATTTTTCCTTGCAGGTATTTCACAGGGGTTTAATCTACAGTAGAAGTGAAAGAAAAATGAACAAATAGTGTTTAATACATTTCTAAAACAAAATCATTGCAATTTACATGAAAACTGAAAATGTTTAAAATTATAGTAACATTCCATGACATAACAAAAAGGTTGAAATAAAAGCTATAAATGCATTACTATTATTAATTTTAATATGTTGTAACTGTGGCACAGAGGGTGGTGTCCTGCTTCTCTTGATGATTTTTTAGAGAGTTCTTAAATGCTTATCATTTGTCAATTTACCCGTAATTGTTGTTACAAAGTGATTGTGGATTAAATGTTTTAAACTCTGTTTTACTTCTGTTCATGCTTCTGAACACCTGAGTTTGTTAGTTAACAAGGTAGGAGATGTTTTTTATTGTCACCAGTAATCACAGGGACAGTCCTTCTTAATTCTCGAAGGCTGGTGCTGATGTTTTTATTGCAAATACAGCAGAAGCAAAGCACTTTTTTTTTTTTAAATAATTTCAAATTTGGCTTGTTTTTCCCACATCTCCTACAGCTGACATCAATAATCATGCACAAGCTGAAGCCTTAAGCACCAAGCAGAGCTAAAATATAAGCTGCAGCAAAGGGCTTAAGGGCTCAGTGAGATGTTGTTGGAAACAGACTTAACCCACATCCTTGTTTGGCACAAAGCAAGAGACAACAATAATGGCTATAGGTGAACTACATGTTTATGAATTTGACAGCCTGAGTAATCAAATAATTAAAATCCTTTGTGTTGTATCATGTTTTTTTAAACATATCAGTAATACTGTGGCAGCAAGTTCATACTGTTAACTGTTAATTGAGTTAATTTGCAATGAATAATAAATATATATATCATATATCTTCAATTATGCTATTTTTAAATGGAAGAAATTGTCTCCATTGGCAACATGCATGATTTGTATGGATTGCAAGTGATGTTGCAGGTAGCAGAGAGTGCAAGTGACGATTGCGAGTGACATTGTAATTTAGTTTCTTTTTTCTTGTCTTCACCACTTGGCTACTGTTGTAAAATGTTGAGAGATTCAATTAAAAAATAATAAATAAATAAATAAATAGAATTAAATAAAAAATTAAATAGACTGCAAGTGACGTCAGTCCCTTAAGTTCAGGTGTCTGAGGTCGGCAGCCAGACCCTTCTCGAATTTTGTCCAACCTATTGTCAGACGTGGGCAGCATGGAGAGGTGGGAACTGACAGAGTGAAATGGGACATTATGAGAGTGCAGTAAAGTTCAAACTGCCCTTCTTCATGCACAACAAATTTCCACATAACAACCACATACAATACAAACAACATAACTGTGGCTTTCTATATGAGTGAGATGCTTGCATCTCAGATGGCATCAATATATTTGCACCACATATGAGGGTGGTGACACTTCCTTTCTGTCCGTGAGAAAGTCCGCTCACCTGCTTCATGTTCATTTTACTAGTGCCAATTATTTATTATCTACAAAATAATAAAGTATGTTGAAAAACAAAATAAATTGTAAATTGTACAAGAAACTAGCATCTCGCATTAATTCACTAATTTCAAAGATTGATTTTCCAGTATATATATATATATATATATATATATATATATATTATTAATACAGTGCCCTCCACTAATATTGGCACCCTTGGTAAAAAAGCAGAGCAAAGACGGCTATAAAAATAAATCTGCTTTGTTTATCTTTTTGATCTTACATTCACAAAATTCACAAAATGCTAACCTTTCACTGAAGTAAAACTAATAAAAGTGGGGGCAAACTTACGTTATGAAATAAATGTTTTTCTAAATGCATGGTGGGCACAATTATTGGCACCCTTAGAAATTATAATTAGTAAAATATCTCTGAAGTATATTCCTATTCATATTTGCATTTATTTAGCACACTAGAATGACTAGGAGTATGATATTGTCCAGCCATGACTTCCTGTTTCACAGGATTATAAATATGAGGAGCACAAAGGCCAGATTCCCTTAATCATCCATCACAAGAAATAAAACCAAAGAATATAGTTCTGATGTGCAGAACAAGATTGTTGAGCTTCACAAAATAGAAAGTGGTACGAAAAGTATCCCAATTTCCATCATTAGGACAATAATTAAGAATTCCAATCACCTAAAGATGTTACAAATCTGCCTGGAAGAGGATGTGTGTCTATATCGTCCTAATGCATGCTGAGGAGGAGAGTTCAAGGATCACAGCAGGAGAACTGCAGAGATTAGTTGAGTCTTGGGGTAAAAAGACTAAAACAAAAAAATTCAAAACAGCCGCTACGTCACCACATGTTGTTCAGGAGGGTTTTAAGAAATATCCTCCTTGCTCATCCAAAAACAAACTCCAGCATATTCAGTTGTCAGACACGACTTAAAATGGGAATGGCTTCTGTGGTCAGATGAAACTTAAAAAAAGAGCTTTCTGGCAGCAAACCCACCAGATGGGTTTTGGTACAAAAACTACCCCATGCTCTTAGATATACTGCTGGATCTTTCCTGTTGTGGGCTTATTTTCCTGCCAGAGGTCCTGGACATCTTGTTCAGATACATGGCATCATGGATTCTAGCAAATACCATCAGATAAAAAATCCAAATCTGACTGCATCTGTTAGAAGTTCTTTAATGAGCTGTGGTTGGATCTTCCATCAGGACAATGATCCAAATCAAACATCAAAATCAACACAAAAATGTGTCACTGAGCATAAAATGAAGCTTCTGCCATGGCCGTCCCAGTTGCCTGACCTGAACCCTATAGAAAAGACACACCAGTTTGCAATATCAAGCAGCAAAACAGAGCTTATTGTGCAGCTAAAAATAGCTGGAAGTGGATGAGACCGGAAGCCAGACACAAAAAATTTACAAATGGCTGCACCCACTCTTATGGGAAAAATAAGGTGGATATGTCTGCACACTAACCACAAGGCTATCTGCACCGACATGTTTCTGTTTTTGATAAAACAAAGCTTATATGTGGTTAGTGAAAAACTAAGATTTTAAAGTCACTGAAATAAGGCCATAAAACACATACAGAACAATTGTTCTCAAGACTTTTGAGAACAGAGTGTCGTAGACTAGAGTTTTTGCAAAGAAATGATGTGAAAATCGTTCATTCACAAAAAAAAAAAACCAATATAACGTTTTGTGATTAAATGCTCATATGCGAGTGACAGCGGAGTGACAACGGCCATGAATATTTAGTGAATGAGAAACAAATAGCCTCCTATAACGAGCCATCAGTCAAGCTATGTGAAGCAGGTCAGAATGAATGTGAGGATATTAAAATAATGGGGGTTTGTATTTGTATTTATATTTTATTTACAACACAGTACAATCAAAATGTAAAGTGAAGGTCAAAGACAAATTACTCAGTACACTGATCTTAACACAGAGACTTGCTCACACCTTTGTGCCATTGCTTAAACTCCTGTTCTAATGTTGAAACAAATTAAACCATACCTGATATTTCCAATGTCTGCCGCTTCTTTCAATTGATTCAAGATAAAAAACAAAACTAAACTAAACAGAAAACAAACAAAACAAACAGTCTGGTTGCCTGAAGTGGGAAATCTACTCACCTTCCGATAAAAGTTGATCTAGATCACATATTTACACATGTTGGAGGGGACTTACCTGTTTGTTCAGCATAATAGCTACTTATCTAACGTGAATTTATATAAATTCAATTATTGTTATTAAATAATATTTCTATAAAATTTTTCCATTTAAAAACAGCATAATTGAAGACATATAATATATATTTATTATTAATTGCAAATTAACTCACAGTATGAACTTGCTGCTAGAGTAGTACTGATATGTTTAAAACAAAACAAAGGATTTTGATTTTTTGATTACTCAGCCTCAAGCCCTTTGCTGCAGCTTATATTTTAGCTCTGCTTGGTGCTTAAGGCTTCAGCTTGTGCATGATTATTGATGTCAGCTGTAGGAGATGTGGGAAAAACAAGCCAAATTTGAAATTATTTAAAAAAAAAAAGTGCTTTGCTTCTGCTGTATTTGCAATAAAAACATCAGCACCAGCCTTCGAGAATTAAGAAGGACTGTCCCTGTGATTACTGGTGACAATAAAAAACATCTCCTACCTTGTTAACTAACAAACTCAGGTGTTCAGAAGCATGAACAGAAGTAAAACAGAGTTTAAAACATTTAATCCACAATCACTTTGTAACAACAATTACGGGTAAATTGACAAATGATAAGCATTTAAGAACTCTCTAAAAAATCATCAAGAGAAGCAGGACACCACCCTCTGTGCCACAGTTACAACATATTAAAATTAATAATAGTAATGCATTTATAGCTTTTATTTCAACCTTTTTGTTATGTCATGGAATGTTACTATAATTTTAAACATTTTCAGTTTTCATGTTAATTGCAATGATTTTATTTTAGAAATGTATTAAACACTATTTGTTCATTTTTCTTTCACTTCTACTGTAGATTAAACCCCTGTGAAATACCTGCAAGGAAAATTAATTGTTAATTGCACAAATTTGTGAAGATTGATCAACCTATATTGTTAGGACTGTGACAATGTGTGTAAAAAAATCTGTATAAAAAGTTGTAATTTTAACTTTTATCTAATACATTTTGGTGTACACAGTAATGCATAGTAATACATTGGTAATAAGTCTATTTCAAAGCCTAAGCAATATTAAAAAAGGAAAAGGTAGATTATATAATGCTGTATAATAATGTTGCAATGCTGCAAACTACTGCATAACCACATACATAACAACATAACTGTGGCTTTCTATATGAGTAAAAGGCTTGGCATCAACACAGTTGTAGCACCAGCAGGAGGGGGTGGCAGTTCCTTTCTGTTTGCGAGAACGTCTGCTCACCTTTTAGAAGTTAAAACCCCAAAATCATTTACTCACCCTCAACATATAAGTTTATTTATTTATTTATTTATTTTGCTTTCACAAAAAAAAAAATGTCTGAAGAATGTTGGTAACCAAACCACTGGTATGGAAAAAATACCATGGAAGTCAATGCAGAGCAGAAACTGTTCAATAACCAACATTCTTCAAAATATCTTGTTTTCAGCAAAAGAATAAAACTCATACAGGTTTGGCACAGCTTGAGGGTGAGTAAATGAACTTTCATTTTAATGTGTTTTGAAACCAGCACAATACCAAGTTCATGTAACCTATCTGACATCATGAATGACATCAAGGGGAGGAGACAATACCTGTTAGTGTATGAATTATAGCTAGTGTATGAAATTATATAGTACTGCAAATGTGTCTGAGCTGTGATCTGTCAACATGGTACATCCAGATCATCCAAACATTGAATCAACTTTATTCAAAAAGCTGTCTTCTGGCAGTGCATTTGCTATCGCTTTTATATTTCTTGTTTTGCAGTATACGTTTAAACTGGACTTTCAGTGCCCATGTAATGTGTATGACAACCTGACGTTCTGCGGATTGTATGTTTTTTTTCCACCTGTTGGACTTCTTGCAATACTGTCATTGACTTCTAAAACATTTTCAGTAATTTGCAAACAGTGTGGTTCCTGCTCCAAGGTGTGCTGGAGGATTACCTGTAAAGATTTTTGTAGAAACACAGTTCTTTCTGTGTTGTGGATCGTAACAATTTTGATTGATGGTGACGCTTACGTCTGCTGGATGCTAACAGAAAAAAACATCACAGATTGGTCAAATCAAATTCCTTGTAAAGAAAAGAACAACCTTACTTCTGAGGAGTCGAAGAAGATTAAATATTATCTGTCTGAATCACAGGTATGTTATTTCGCTTATAATATGAATATTAATGCTAAATGAACTTATATATTATAATTATGTTGTCCCAAGCAACAGATGAAAAATGTTATTTCTTGTAACCAAATATTTTTAATATTTAAAATGATTATGTTCACAATGTAGTTTGGGGAACAGTTCTTACTAAGTACGACTTTTGCTTCAATAAACTCCTAATTTGCTACTTATTAATAATAACGTAGTTGTAAAATTTAGGTATGGCCTCAGATTAAGGGATCTAAAATATGTTCATGCAGAATGAGGCATTAATAGGTTCTTTATAAGTGCTAATAAACAGCCAGTATAGTTAATATTAAAGAACTGGTCCCTAAACTATAGTATTACCATGATTATTTATAAATATGACCCTTCTTGTAAAATACTGTAAAAATCCTTGATTTTTACAATTAATCCTTATTGTAAAAAAAACACAGTTAAAAAATATATTAGATAAATAATTTGGCATGTAAGATTAGACTGCAAACAAGGGAGACCGGAGCTAACTTTCTCAGAGTTTTTGCAATATTTCTCAAGGCTTTCTTTCTTTAAAGGAGAGGTCCACTTCCAGAACAAAAATTTACAGATAATGTACTCACCCCCTTGTCATCCAAGATGTTCATGTCTTTCTTTCTTCAGTCATAAATAATGTTTTTTGAGGAAACCATTTCAATCGTATTTTGTCCCTCAACCTCAAAAATCATTTACGTTGCTGCAGAAGTACCGATCCAGTCTTTGCAAAGTGGACATGCAAAGAAGTTCAAACACCCTTAACAAAAAAGGGAAAACAATGATATAGAACGATTTTGAAGTTAAGCGTGAACATGAGATGGGAGTGTTTCGACATACCCTAACTGTCATGAACCGGAAAAAAGTTCAGGCAGAGTAAGATAAGACAAGTGTTTGACATTAAAAAGTATATAAATTGTATTATTTTTATGAAAATAACAGATCTTTTCACTAGATAAGACAGAAATTGCCGCATTTAAACTGCATTTTGGAAGCTCAAACTTGTGGCACTATAGAAGTCCACTATTTGGAGAAACATCCTGAAATGTTTTTTTTTTTAAAAAAACAATTTCTTTACAACTGAAGAAAAAAAGACATGAACATCTTGGATGACAAGGGGGTGAGTACATTATCAGTAAATCTTTGCTCTGGAAGTAGACTTCTCCTTTAAGTCAATTTCAGAATATACACAACCCATGACGAACTTTTCCACCGTAATTGCCCGGAACAAAAGATACAGTTCATTTGAAATGTTCAAAAACCTTCTGTTATCACATGCAGAAGTGTGACCACTCTACTAAGATGATCGATGGGGACTAAGTATATGGTCCATTTTAAACAGTTCTCAGATTCACAAAATTCACAGGCTGATTCAGAGAAAATTAAGAACTATTGCATTGAGCTATGATGTGAAATATGAGCTACAGCACACAAAACAAGTTAAGGAATTCTTTCGTCCTGCTACAGCCAAAAAGGAATATAATGAGCATGGCATTCCAAAATAATAAATGTTGTTCATGAATTTAAAGATCACTAATGTAGGCATGTAGAATGATTCACTGTAGATTATCTGTTGATAGGGTGTTAAAATACAGGCATTGTACAGAAACTCATTTGCCATTTTAACCATTAAATATACTTCAGTACACAGTGACACATGTCCAGTACTTTTTAAAAAGCAGATACTGTGGTAAGATTTAGGGTTGTTGGAAAATCATTTGCTGTATTAATAACTAGTCAAGCCACTGGTAACATTTACAATGTTTGATATTTAAAACATAAATATCAAACCATTGTTTTGGCAGAGGAAATATTTTTCAGTTTTAATCAAATGACATTGCATCTTTTAAAAACAACACACTTCAACATACCCCCCCCCCACCTCCCCTCCCCTCCCTCCCTCCCTCCCTCCCATTTTCTGTAACAATTTGCTCTGGTCTCCTGTACCCATAATTAGCTTTGAATTGGTAATTCTGACTGAATGTTGTACTTCTGTGTATATTAATGAAGTTACTTTTTTGTCCGTAGGTCTTGGGCTTGATATTCCTCTTCGTCATACCAATAGTTTATTTGATGAGTTCCATCTTTTGTCAGGTTTTTTTTCTTTGTAAAGGAACTTACTACAAGCATCTGTATGTAGATGCATATGTAGAGGACAAAATAACTTGTGCCGAGATGGGATTACAAGAGATGTCAAAAAACAATGCTAAAGAAAAATGTATGAACATAATTAAAACAAAAATCACAAGTGGTGCAATTGATGACAGTATGTCTCCAGAACTGATTGCGGAAATCAATCATTTTAAAATAAGTACTACTCAAACCAGGGCTACTCAGACAGAGAACTTATCCTCAGGAGCCTCAGGAGCCTCTTCAAGCAGTCTAGATCCCTCTTCAAGAGCCTCTTCAAGCAGTCTAGATCCCTCTCCAGGAACCTCTTCAAGAACACTGTAGAAACCTCTTAAACCAGTTTGACCATGCTAGAACCCCCCTGAATTTTATTATATATATATATATATATATATATATATATATATATATGAGACACTGACTGTATCACAGAAGACATCACAGTGACATTACAATGAAAAAATTATTTCATAATTAAAATACCTACAATAGATGCAACCAGTTTATATTTAAACAGCAAATGCTGCTCAAACACTTAATGTGTAATAATGAAATAATTAAAAACATGACTAACTCATAGAGTTGGGGTACTCGGACTTGAGTCCGGTCTCGAGTACAATTTTTAGGCGACTCGGACTTGTCACGGACTCGGATGCATTTTTACTCGGACCTGACTCAGACTCAAGCCTTTCGGACTCGGAAAATATCCCGAGTCCGTCCGAGTCCAGAGACAGTTGACGGAAATGTCAATGCATTATCACGAAAGTCTTGTCCAGAAGGCTACTTGAAAGCCGACGGGTTTATGTGCGCGCCGGCCCTTTGGGACTCGGACTTGAGTCCGACTCGGCCCAT
This sequence comes from Labeo catla, assembly GCA_012976165.1. NCBI lineage: Eukaryota > Metazoa > Chordata > Actinopteri > Cypriniformes > Cyprinidae > Labeo > Labeo catla. Next base: position 455,642 of record VONZ01000073.1, read on the forward strand.
TTTGGACTCGGACTCGTCTCGGACCCGATTGGTAAAAGACTCGGACTCGACTCAGACTCGACTTAGGTGGACTCGAACCCAACACTACTAACTCATATTTCATTTAGATCATTATTAGCTCACAACAGCACACATGCATGTGCTCATGTAATTAACGAAGAGCTTAATAAGTCACCAGCAGTTCCTACCTTTAAATAAAGTAACATGCATCCTTTTATTTATTTACATTACTCTCAGACAAATTATTCACCACCGTGTTTTTTAGTACCACTGCTGTGCCAAAGATATTCAGATGTATTCTGCTTGTAAGCCTGACTGTGTTAATTAGACTGCACCACTGTCGTCATGTATCAACAAGTTTCATGAAACAGAAACAATTTGTTAAAATGCTGACCTGTTAGAAAAACGATTAAAACAATTATAATGTATGAAAATAATCTAACAAAACACTAGGCTGTAACAAAAACCAGAGGCTATTAAAAAAGGAAAGGTTGTGTATATATATATGCTGGTTTGCTTGTGCATTTGCTGCATATTTTCACTCAATGTCAATGACAGACAAGAATTGAGAACTAGGATGGCACTGATAATGTTAATGTAAATGTACATGCAATTAAAAGCAAATGTAATTATGGGAGCTTACTTGTGACAGTGGTTTTGGCTTCTTGGTTGCCATTCCTCCAATCATAACCATGTTTGGCACCAGCGGCCATGGGAATTCAACGGCAAAGTCGGAACGCATAAACCAGAGAGCTGCTCGGCTCATGATCTCCACCACTGATGTTTTTCTCTGCAGTACCTGTGAAGCAATCTCATCAGCAAGAGTAAACAAACGTCTGCAAGCCGTGGGCTTCAATAGGGCCCTGACCAGGGTTCACACTTCTTTGCCAAAGATTCATTTGGTCAGTAAAGTGAGTAAAAGGTTGTGGAACATAAGAAACTGGAACTGGAAATTGACTGGCAAGAATATCGACACCACAAGGATGGTTTATTGGCATATAAATAGCTGGAATGGAGAGATATTCTCCAGCTATAACTCCGACAGGCTCAAATGGATCTGAGAGAATTGCATCAAAGTTGTAATCTAGCAGTTTTTTCAAGTCCTTGTTGAAGAGCAGACCCTCTGTGTTCCTCAATATAAAGAATATCCAGTGAGAGGATGAATGTCTGAAACTTGGCCAGGTCTGTGAAGAAATCAATACTCACAATTGTGTTTAACTGATCTGCTAAGTTTGCTTTTAATTCAGCCTTGGTGTAGTTCGCTGGAAATGTCAGAGTGGTGGTTTGCTCTGAAGGACACATGCTCAGACTTGCCATCGGGGACAACAACCACCACCTGGTTTCCTCTCCTCCCCAGCTCCTCCACAACAGGCTTCATCCCTAACCAGTGACTGGCATCTGATGGAATAACCAACAGTCAGTGTTGGGGAATAACTAATTACATGTAACAGAATTACGTAATTTAATTATAAAATAAATGTAATTGTAATTAGTTACAGTTACTGAGAAAAAATGTGTAATTAAATGACAGTTACTTTTGAAAAATGCCAGTGATTACAAAGGGGATTACATCTGAATTTTTTCACAGAACCACCCCCACTTACAGATTTAATTGACTTCTTTCATAAATTGCATTGACTGTTCTAAAATAAGACACCAATGTTGCAGGAGTTTAGGACACATGCTTATTCGATAACTGTTTTATTTCCTATTTGGGTTTATGCATAAACTTAATTTTTTAAAATTGTTTTTTTCCAAGGCATTGTTAGATGCTAGTGTTTTCTGTCATAACTGTGCAAACATTTGATTTCAAACCCAGTATCATAGCTATTAAACTATTTCTTGTTATGGTGTTATTTATGTTATGATCTAGTTATGACATATAGAGTGGTGACCCGAGTTCGATTCCCGTCTCGAGGTCCTTTGCCGATCCCGCTACCCTCTCTCCTCCCAGCTCTTTCCTGTCATCTCTCTACTGTCCTATCACAATAAAAGGCATAAAAAGCAGCCTTCACAGAAGTGAAGTGGATGCCCCTGAACTTGGGGGGGGGTGGGGGTCGGGGCGCCGGGCGAACTGAATCGCATAGCCGAGTCTGATGGTCCGGAGGAGCCAGCAAGACGGGCTGGGAAGCTCTATCCCGGCCCCCAGATAACGCACTAGCGGCACCAGCGGGACCACCGACATACCCGTGGTGGGGCAGCGATGGGGAACGCAGGGGCCCCGCTCGGGCATCTCGTTGCCGGTCCGAAGCAGGGTCAGAGTGTCTGTGTCTGGAGTGTGAGAGACACTTACCTGCGTTCGGGCAGTATTACGTCTGATAGCACTCTCCAAACGCCCACTGCCGCTCACTGGCAAGAGGGGAGGGTGAGCGAGGTCTGAGATTAGCCCGTTCCACACCCCCCGTCCCCTCTGGGGACCCGGAGAGCAATCAACATCCGATCGTCGGGGAGAGCCCTAAGAGATACAAGTGGTACCTCACAGGAAGGTCCAGCCTGCTCCTTTGGCCGCTCCACTGGCTGCGAGGTGCTGGTGGAAGGAGGAAACTTCCTTTTGGGGGAGTTCCTCACAGTCACCATTAGACCAGTCAGCTCCCCGCCAGAGGTGGCGCCCTCTCGGTGTTTGCCGGGGGGAATGCTAGATCTGGGCAGAGGAACCGGCACCCCGCCCCTTTGCAGGAAACGGAGTCTGATCCGCAACTCGCTGACGGTCATCCTCCCGCAATGAGAGCATGACTCATCCACAAAAGCTGCCTCGACCGCATCCAGAAGCGCACGGGTGGAAGGGCATGTTTAAACGCCACGTCTTTATAAAGACTTCCCCCGTGAAAGCTCTTTTAGAAAACTGCTGAGTGCTGAGGCGCACAGGGGAGATGGCCGCAGCAACACAGAAGGGGGTAGTGCAGCCTAATGTGTGCTTTTCCCACTCGACCAAAGAGACCACCACCGTTGAAGCGCCGTGCCGCCAACACACGAGCAGGTACAGTGTGACTTGTTCTTCTGTCTTTCGGTATCTTGTTACTCGATCCGATCGGCTCCGAAATGAAAAGCTGACTATGCACTGTACCTGCTGCATATTTATACTTGCGCTGTGATCAGCGGCAGCTGGATGCAATCATCACATGCCAATGTACATTGGCTCGTTTAGTTTACACTCAAAGTAGATTGGTCTCTCTAAGCGAGATCCCAATTCATCGGTCACCGACGTGACTCGAAGTGACCGACTGAATGGGGAACTGGTATGACTGTACTGTATCCCTAAATTGTCTAGTTTGCTAGCAACTGATTTCTTCGTGGAAGCTTTGCGTTCAAATATTTCAACTCAGATCAATGTTTCGTGTCTAATAATTTTGCAACAAAACATCTAAATAATCTATCAAGCAGATGTGTAATAAGTGAGATATTGTACATTCAGCCAGTTGTTATCGCAAAATAAAGATGTATATTATCCCTTACTTATAATCTTAATTCAAGTCATAAAGGATTTTGAAAGTCTGACAGTAATCAGCGTTGAGTGCTACTGTAAAGTTAACTCTGTCTGGTTTAAATGTTTCAGAATGATTAACAGTTGAAAATATCAGAAATTTAGAAAAGTAATTAAAAGTAATAAGTTACATTACTTTAATAACATAATTGAAAAGTTACACTGCTTATTACATTTTAAATAAAGTAATTTGTAATCTGTAACCTATTACATTTCCAAAGTAACCTTCCCAACACTGCCAACAGTGTACCAGCTTCAGCTAAACCAAAGACACTCAGAAGCAACCACATGCCAGCCATTTTATTAATTGTATTATAAAATCTCTCCCTGTGGCTTTTGCCAGCTAGAGGAAATGTTGTCAAGAAACAACCGGGTAATGTGCAGCTTAAACTCCTCCAATATCTTACAATAAGTCTGGTTTATGTTAGCAGAGGTGGAGATTCCAGCAGCTGGGTGGGACTATGTCTATACAAGGCAGTGAAACAACCAATCAGGGTGAAAGTCTAGAAACAGGTTATGCCATGTGAAAATTAAATAGGGACAGATGCATATGGCCTGTAATGGCATGGATAAAAATGGAAAAAAGAAGAAAAAAGAAAAAGCATAACTTTTGCACAGTAAAATACTTTTTATAAATGATTATTGTTCTTGTCAAATGCAAAACTCATGGCAAACATAAGGTCTTGGTATTGAAATCGGTGTGTAGCCTATTTGACTTTTTAAGATATGCTAAATATCAGATGGGTTTGTAGAGCAACAAACATTTTAAAAATGGATGAGGACATTAAAATGAACACTGCCCTCCAAAAGTTTGGAAACACCCCTGGCAAAGTGTGGTTTTGAACGATATCAACATAAATCCTTATTTTTTTGTGCAAATACATTAAAGTAACTTGACATTATCATTGAAGACCAGAAATAATAATTTTCATTTTGATTACATAATAATGGCAATATATACATGTCAATGCCCCTTTGCCAGCTGTGATGCCTGGTTACTGGTTTAAACTTGGTCCAGGTTTTTAAAAGATTTTTGGATCAGCACACCTTAATATCTTGAACAATTGATTGCAAATTAAGTTTAGAATACAATGAATTTCGGCCCAGATTATGCAGAGCTGTAATAGCTGCTAATGGTGGATATTTTGATAAATCGAAAAATGTACGTTTTTCCTATGTATAAACTGTTTATGTAATAAAATACGTTTTCGTAGTTTGTGTTGTCCCTTATCAGTGCAAAACTATCACAAATTAAAAAGGATTCATGCCAATATTGTCCAAAACCCCACTTTAAAGGGCGTTTCCAAACTTTTGGAGGGCAGTGTATATTTGCAATTTTACCTCCCATTTCAACAGAAATTGAAATATAACAGAATACTGTTAAATATTTATCAATAATTTATAACCTACCAAACAAGCACTAAACAAAAACCAATATACTTTAAAATGAACATCTGAAACATACTAAAATCAGTAGAACAATGTGTAATTAAAGTTCATTACTGATGCAAACTGTGCTCTTATAAACATTTCTTTTTAAAGAGTAAAGCATGGGCTTGAGTCAATCAAACACAACTTTTCTTGAAATATTGGTCTATCAACAAGTATACTTACAGTATAAGGATAGAAGCATTTTTGACCAGGCAATCTTGCAAATTCTGATGTTTGGAATGATTGGTTATACAATAACTAACAATCCAAAACTTTGCATGACTCACAGTTTCCAACACTGAGACTTCCCTCTGTAGGAACAACAAAGCAAATGCATTAGTTTCAGAGTGAGATTGTACACTGCTACTGGAATTACCATAAACAATTACAGTTGCCAGTTAGTGAACAGCTTAAACTGTTTAAGGTTTTGGGGGAAAAAGAAAGATAGATAAACAATAAAATGGATGGTATGATTCAAAAATATAAATTCCCTTTTTAAACAGGCTCTCATGTTGTGTAAACCTGCTTATGGGGACACTCCTGATTACTCAGCATGTTCTCACTCCCAACTCGTCACATATTGACGCTTGGTAAGGACCCCTTGGTGTCACTTTTTGACACTCAGGGTACCCCTTTAGCGTCATTTTTCAATGCACAGGGGTATCCTTTTAGTCATTTTTCGACTTACAGGGTCCTCTGTCATTTTCAGTTGCTTGTCTTTATTTAATGATTTGCATGCATTTGTAAAAAACAGAAATAATTTTATATAAATGTATTGTTTCATTGGAGCAACTAACCCCAACCCTACCCTAAACCTACAATATAAAACACGTAACAGGCGAATATAAGTACAGTCACAGGTATTTGTATTGCACAAACTGACCATAAACAAGCAGTATAAAAGCATTACAAACCAGTCCTGTTGCATTCCGAGTCTTCTGAAGCCGTACGGCATCTTTATGCAAAGAAGAGAGTAAAACATAAGGTTTTAATAAGGTTTAAACCATAATGTTTTATGACCCCTTTAAGGTCCAAACAAGGTCCAACATTTGCTCAGGTCAAAATACACCCTATACATCATATCACATCAGTAATATCATTAGATGCACTACACATCTCCACCAACAGTGTGTGCTGTTGCTCCAGGAATGCAACACAGCCATTGATGAAATGCTTGGAAATAGAGAAGCTTTCAATTGTATTTCAATTGTTTTTTTTGTTTTTTTTAAATAACCGATCGTTTCGCTAGATAAGACCCCTCTTTCTTGGTTGGGATCATTTACAACTGCATTTGAGATTGTTTAAAGCCACATTTAAACTGCATTTTGGAAGTTCAACATCGGGGCACCATATCAGTCCATTATATGGAGAAAAATGCAGAAATGTTTTCCTCAAAAAACATAATTTCTTTACAACTGAAGAAAGAAAGACGTGAACATCTTGGATGACAAGGGGGTGAGTACATTATATGTGAATCTTTGTTTTGGAAGTGGGCTTCTCCTTTTATACCAACATGGTTAAAAATCTACAGTTTAGGTGTTTACCAAAATTAAGCAGAACATTTTTTTTAGGAGATTAAGCAATGATAAATGTAGAAACTTACGTTGGAAACTTCTGTGCTATTTATGTTCCATGAAAATGTGATTGACAAGTGATGTCTCCATATAGGATTTCTTTGCAGACGTATGGAACCCACAATACTGTCCCCTTCCTCAACTGTCACTGGTGCATCCAACATAAAGAGAGTCTGTTTCTAATGAGTAATCCTGTAAAAAAAATAAAGGCTTGTTGAAGTTTTTGCATTTAAGGATTCAGATTAATGCTTTACATATAAATTGTCTTGTGATCTGTAAATTTAAAATTTGAACTTGCATTCACATCTGAAATCATGAAGTGAATATGAAGTATGCTATCATGTATTATTATATTTATTTATTTTACCTAATGCACTATCAAGTTGCTTAAATACCCACTACAATTAGGTCAAACAGAGCTGTATATCAATATGAAAGGCCTCACTGCAGGTAGCTGAAGTCTAAGCCATATGGTTTCTTCCAGAACTCCACTTTTTGCCTGTAGTCAGAAAAGGCCTGGCAAGGAACGACAGTCAGAGGACGGCCACATCATTCCACCCTCCTTTAGCCAGCGATCACCCAGATAACAAGAACTTTTGGGCCAAATGTGGCCAATAGCTGGCACATATGGCTTAGATATGGCATGGCTGAACAGATATGGGCCAGACTGTTACCATATATGTTTTGCCATAAGTTTAGAATTTGCGGGAAATTATTGCTTGGTTCACAGCTCCTTTTGAGGTATATGGTCCAAATAACAACAAACACATTAGAACCAAGTAAGGTTTAGCTATGGCTGACATTGGTAAACATCAACTTCTGGATAACAGTTGGATTACACTTGGAAAACACATCAAGTCTGGCTGATATCCGGCAGGCCACACCTCGGTTGCTACGACGACCACGTCAATTTGACCGAAAGGTCAATGTTGAGAAAATACTTAGAAAATTAGAAATAATTTTTGTATTTCAAGTCAAATGCTGTATGCCCAGGAGGCAAGTATAGCCTAGTAAATGGTGTTTGTGTGAATGTCCACAAAACTTGAAAACTTTATATTAGCAGTAGGAAAGAAAATTTTAAAGATGAAAAAGAATTCATGAGATAATCATAAATAATTTGTTGCCATTGTGTGAATAATATGTAATACGTAAAAAGTATGTATAGTTTGAAAATGCATTTGAAAATGTAACAACTTGATTATATAATCCAGATTACATGTATTTGGTTACCCCACACTGTTGAGCATTTTTACATCTCTTCACTGTAGGTGCTGTCAGGCAGAATCCCCTGACTGGAAGGGCTTCAGATAAAGACATGGAAATTAACTGTATAAAGTGGCTGCACCTGTCTGAAGAATGAGATGGTGGGAGGAAAGAGAGAATGAATAAACAACAGTGCAACTCTTCTCTTATATATCAAGCTTTCTATAGATATATCTCTCATGTGTGTGTGTCACGTATTTGCTGAGTTTTAGTTCATTTTATTGATGCATTTCAAAATTATATGTGTGGAGACTGAGACTGCTGAATGCGCACCCCATTTATTTTCTTTGTTTTGCAAAAGCATAATGTTTTGTTGATATTGTGAGTGTACACAAACAAAAGTAGACCCTCTACAGATTTCAATTATGTATTACTCTTATATGTACGATCAAAAATGAGCGAGCATTTTAGGTTCTTTTTGCTCGTGTCATGAACAGATAAAAAGAAAATTTAAGGAAAAAAAAAAAAATCATAGGGAAAACAATACAACAATATGTTCCCTAAGTATAGTTCGAGTTTTACTTTCACTTTCAAATTAGCAGCAATTCAGCATCTAGCAATTGTTTGTTTTTAAATTCGTCTGAGTTTTCCCTCTTTTCCTTGCTTTCCTTCGGTAAAAGTGCCATGCACATTTTACTTTCACTTTCAAATTAGTAGCAATTCGGCATCAAGCAGTTGTTTGTTTTTAGTTTGTTTGAGTTTTCCCTCTTTTTTTCACTTTCCTTCAGTTTTAAGGACCGCTGCTGGCCAAATGGGTGCCCTAAGCAGAATTGTATTGTTGTGCCCCCTCCCTCATTATAACACATATTATCCAGGGTCAAAATAGAACTTTAATAAAATATAAAAGTAAATGAATAAGTTACAATTAAATTGTATTATTTATAAAATTACAGTTGCAGATCTAGACAGTTACCTACGACTATGATTTTATTAGGCCTAATACAGTCGTCTAATTGATTTTATTGTCTCAAGCATCCAAAAAAACACACAAAAGAAAATTAAGCGGTTTTACTACAATAAAACAATGGTTAATTTTGGCAAGGGTTGTGATGTCCACATGTTTTTTGTTGAAGAAATTATAGAGGCTGTAGCATTTGTATCACAAGATTAAGTGGATATTTGAATTAAATGTTTGGTCACTATTGAACAAGGATTTGATCGTGCTGTAAGTGTAACAGCAACAATTATTAGGCCTTTGCAAGCATTTGTAATATGTAATGTACAGAAATTGTTTATTTCGTATTAGCCCACATTATGTATTTTAACAGTGTTATTTAATGAAACCATGTTTATCTTTAATTAACCGATCATTATTGGCTCATTGTTTTTATATAGGTTAATGCATTTTAAGTCATGGAAACTAGTAAGGCAGGTGCGTTGGTGGTGGTAGAATTATTACCGATATTAAAACACGTTATTAGCGTAAACAGCCGAAAAGTTTCTCAGGATTATGAACGCACCTGAAAGTGATACACGGACGTCTTCTTTGCATTTTTCGTTTTCTTCTCTCGGCACCGGACGACTTATTATGATTGCAGTCAGCCGCAAACACAGGGCTACTTGAGGTGATGGCGGGCGCGGGCGCGCCGCGAATGCGGGAATGGCGCGTTACGTGTGCTTAGCTTGCCTCCCTGGGAGTTGGTGCCCTACGCAGTCTGCGTACTCTGCGCCGGTACTGCTTGTTAAAGCGTCCTGCGCATTTCACTTTCACTTTTAAATTAGCAGCATTAACGTAACGTACCGAACTTTTATTAACAAAACGAATAATATAATATAAAAATTACTTACAAAGTTTAAACAGGTTTACAAAACTGAAAAACACTGTGTAACCAAATAAATAAGAAACGTAGAACGTTTAGCAAAACGAATAAGAAAGCTTGGAAGCACGGCATACACCTTTCACGCTTAATATAACATTTAAAAAAAAACAAAACAAAACAAAAAAACAACAGTTTAAATAAATAAAATCAGCAAACACTGTGGAACCAAATAAATATCACACTTCCACTATCACCTTAGATAAATGGCAGAAGTCAACAGACTTTTCAAAATCCAAAATATTTATAAAACAGGCGCTTTTGCATTTCGTTTTGAAACTCTTCTGCCATAGTCTTGTCTTTCTCACCTCTCTCTTGTCAGCTTGACTCACTTTATGTGATACATGAAATCTGATCTGTGACGCGACTGTCGTTCGGCACACTGCATTGAGAAGCCGCGTTCAGTTTTAATTGTATTGTCTGTTCTCTAACTAAACTAAATGATTTTTATTACTGTTAAAAAAAAAATCAAAACGACAAGTTCTTCTTTGGGTGACTGACAGATGAAGCAGCACATACCGCCATCTACCGCGTATTGTTTAATGAATATTGAGCGACCTAAGCCATGTAACAGAAATTACGCTTTTGCTTCACTTTAAAACGAAACACCTCAGGTAACAATGCCTCACGAAAATTAATGCCACGATCATATGAATTTAAGCTTTGCTGCTCTGATTTAAGACCTTTTCAAGGCCTTAATTCACGGAAAAGTGGTTTAAGACTTTAAGACTTTAAGACCAGCGGAAACCCTGTTTGCAATTCTTTAAACTGTTGTTTCCATGTGCAAATCACTGTTCACAAGCTTGCAGTGCTTTTGACTGTATTTTAGCGAAAACAACGTGCCAAAAGTGTAAGCGCGGAGAAATGGAAGTCGGAAGAATGCAGATCGTATTTATTTTGCTAAAGCATGAAGCTGCAGTTTCACAATACATTAATTACACCTACGAGTAACAGTAAAATGCTGCGGATAATTTTTTCTTACGCTTGAAACGCGATTTACACTTTTACAAAGCTTCTCTTGCGCATGCAAATTTAATTTACGCTTACAGACTTATGTACACTTGCACAATGCGTACTCTTCACATGCAAATCTTTATGGCATTATTTTATCTCCATAGAACAATTTCCCATAGACTTACATTGGCTGAAAACAAAATGCCCCCTCTAGAGGAGCAATACCACTCGAAGCGGAGTCGGTTAACTCCTCTGTTAGTTTCACTTTTAAATCGGTCAAAAATGCACAAAAAAAACAAAAACAAAAAAAAAAAAAACAACACACACACACACGAATGTAATTCATACTGACAAGCTACACCAACATTATCAGGTCCAGGGCTCATGAATGATGACGACTGTCTGGCCAGAGAACAGTGTAAAAGATCATAGATCTGTGACCGCTTCGATCAGCGAGTGAGCTCCGTACGTGCTCACAAATCTACAGCATTTGCACGTCTTTTCAAGTCTTTTACACCAAAATATCCCAGCGGTTTTATACAATCCACCCATTAGAACACATTAAGAGCTAAATTCAGGTGTTTGTAAGCTGTTTCATGTAAAACTGAAAGCGTCGCGTCGGTCGCGTCGGTCGCGTCGGTCGCGTCGATCACTGCAGCGTACTCAAACAACTTTATTTGCACGTGTTGTAGATGAAAACACTCCAGCGATAGCACACAATAATAGTAGAAGAACATATTAAACAGGTAAAATGATTTGTGCTTGACAGATATTCTGTGTATGCAATGCAACGCGTCACAGGGGCCCACATGGGCCCACTGCGGGCAAAAAAATCTAGCCCGCGCGGGCAGCCCGCTGTGAGCCCCGATACCGGCGTGAAATGCGGGGCACATGTGGGGCTCACACTATGGGGCCCGTGTGGGACAGCCCAAAAGTGTGGGCTGGCCCACACAAAGCAGAGTGGGCCCCCAACGGGGCCGATTGTGGGCCCATAACAATTCCCACAGTCAGGGCCAGATTAACACTTTGTTGTACCCTGGGCAACAATATTCAAGGGCCCCATCATCACGACCCCAGGATCACCATAATATGGTCATATATAGAATATATTACTGTAATATACAGTAAATATACTCAATACTTCAAATCCTAACTGTCATCATATTTTGATTTACAAATATTTAAATGCTCATAGAACTACAAATGCACTACTATGTCCCCTATCAAAGACATTCACTCACATATGATGCTATGAAAACAAAACACATCAGCATCTGTGTATAATCTGGTAAAATTGACCCACTACATTGAGAGGGAGGGAAGTATCCTCCATTTTCACAAAAAATGAATAGATAAGCAACCACTTTCAAACCATTGTTTATTTAACAACACTTATTCCCAATAGAAATGTATGGAATTGATAGAGCTATCACAGAAGACAAGGCAATCAAGTTATTAGTCCAACACAAACAATTTGAAATCTGCCAGTTATCCCTCCACAACAATTTACAGCATTTTCATAAAGCTGGCACCTCAAGGAAAAAAAAAAAAAAAATGCAGTATCACTATTTGATCATAAACATTTTGATCCTAAGCTCATTTAACTTATTTTAAAATAGAACAACAACATGTTATAGCACAATTAACCAGTTAAACATTTTAGTGCTACATAAATACACTACACAATACTAAATACACAAAACAATTTCTCTGAAGAAGACAAGATAAAATAAATGCTATATAATCTGGCAAAACACACAACTTTAGTCCTAAATAATGAGGAAGTGCATGTTTGAATTTGAGTATATAGGTATATACTTTAAATTTTCAGCGTTTCTGATGTCCTTTTCCTTTTTTTAATTTTCGCTTCGCGCTCCCACTTAGCTCCTCCATTGTGTCACGTAACGCGCTCGGGCTCGGCGTAAGCTTTGACCCACCTCATGCGGACTGACCAATGAGGAGAGGGTCTTAACTTGAGGCCCTCTCTTCATTGGTCAGTCCGCATGAGACTGACCCTCAACCGCTCTCAACTCACGTTCAAAGTCATAGGCAGCGCAGCATATCTCTGTGCAGCGCAAAAGCCCGGGTGGACACTTTGTTAAATATAAAGTGGGAGATTACAGATACAGTATTTTGCTCGTGCCCTTGCTGTCCTGGGCCCTTTAGATGTCGTGGGCCCCTGGGCAATTGCCCAGTTGCCCGTATGGTTAATCCGGGCTTGCCCACAGTATATCTACTCTGTGGGCTGGGTGTGGGCACAGTGAGGAAAGTGTGGGCATGCTGTGGGCTGGGTGTGGGCACTGTGGGCATGCTGTAGGCTGGGTGTGGGCACAGTGAGGAAAATGTGGTTATGCTGTGGGCTGGGTGGGGGCACCTGTGAATGGCCTTTGTGGCCTCAACAAATAACAAAATTAGTTTGCTTTTACTTTGTACCTGCAAAATGCCACAATATTACTATTAATGCATATGCCAAATAATTGCACGCTGAAAACAGAAGTAATAAATTAAGAGTCATAAATTTCGAATACTTTCATTTATTCACAGCCACGTTTTAAAAAAATAAAATAAAAAAAAGGCAGAAAACACTACTGTTTAAAAGATTAGGGTCGTAAGATTTGTCAGTGTTTTTGAAAAAAAAAAAAAACTCTTATGCTTACCAAAACTACATTTCTTATCAGCAGTCTTGAAAACTGTTGTGCTGCTTTATATTTTTGAGGAAACCATGATATATTTTTTTCAGGATCCTTTGAATAATGCTTTTAAAAGAGCAGCATTTATTTGAAATAGGATTTTTGTGCAACAATGTAAAAGTTTTTAATCAATTTAATACATCATTGCTGAATAAAAATCATTTCTTAAATATTTATAATGTAAACATTTATTTCTTAGATTTAAAAAAAATAAAAAAATAAAATAAAATACTGACCCCAAACTACTGAACAGTGGAATGTATTAAATAATTTTATAGGACAGAGCAATGATCAATTATAACTAAATTAGAATGTTAAGTAGATTATAAATCAATTCCCTAAGGGGCAACAGTAGAGCTCTGCCTGATCACTGTTCTTCTGCTCCTTCCAACATCCCAAGTGTCTTATACTGTGGAGGCATTTTAATAGATGTTTCCATTTCAGATGCTGTGGCCAGCCTACTTTTTGTTCCATCATCTAAGTGAGAAAGAAAAGAACTATTAAAATGGAAATATATAAATAATACAACATTGTCTCAGTGCTTTTTGTCAATACTACGAAAGTAAATGGCATCCAATGTTGTTTTCATTGTACAGACAAAAACAGTTGAAATGTTCTTCTAAATCTCTCTTTTTTTTTTTTTTTTTTTTCCTCTTTCTTTTCTTTTTTTTGCAAAAGTAAGCAATACTGGTTTTAAACAACAACAGAGCGACTAAATGACAGAGCTTTAATTTTTGGAAGGTGCACTTTAAGAAATTACTAATGACTTTAACTTGATGCATGAATGTGCAACTTTAAATAAACTTAAATGCACTTACATTACAAAAGATGCAGTGACCTTGTGGCTCTTTGTTTAGCTGAAGTTGACAAGCCAAAGGGAGAAAAGGAGAAAAAGAGAGAGAGAGAGAGAGAGAGAATATTAGTGAAATATAACAATACAACTTAAAAAGTTAGTTGTTTTGACTAATCACCTTTGAGAAGAGATGCTGGATGACTGTTATGGTGATCACTTATAGCAGTGGTGTCCTGAAGGACCAACATCCCACAGAGTTCAGCTCCAACCTGTCCACACGCCTGCTTGGAAGTCTGTGGTAATCCTGAAGACCTTGATCAGCTGGTTCAGCTGTACATGATTGTGACTGGAGCTACTTTCATTACATATTTTCATAATTGTTAAATTACTATTCCAGATGGCTGATTACATATGACAGTGATAATCTTTATGCCTACATGCTGATTCACAAGCTTTCAGAGGTACTGTACTCTAACGAGTCTCTGTCGCTCTCTCTCTCCTACAAAGATAGTATTGATATAATTGTATGATATATCATTTTTAAGTAACAATAACATGACAGTAATATGGCTGTATCGTTGTGATAATCTTTAGGCAAATGTATATTGTTTGCGAAACTGTCCTAACGTTAACAGTTACCGGTCAGCGCGGAGAATTTACCGATGTCTATCAGTTATGAACAGATACATTAACGATATGTAACGAGATTTGATAAGCATGTAGCCGAGGTATTGGAAGGTTGCTATATATAAATCCCCGTTTGTGTTGCTATTTAAGACTTTAAAACAAAGATTAGCTCCATCTTGCTCAGCTATTATTAATTCATCGTGTAAACAGCAACGGAAAACGACAATAATCCAAATTAACATCAAAATGGACGTAAACTAATTTAACTCAGTGAATTTAAGTGCAATTTTAAAGGATATATTACCTCAGAGATTAACCCCTGCTAAAAAAAAACAGCTAAAACCAGCTTAGGCTGGTTAGCTGGTTTAAGCTGGAAGTAGCTGGTTTTAGCTGGTCTCCCAGCCTGGCCAAGCTGGTCAAGCTGGTCTCCCAGTCTGGCTGGTTACAGATGGAAGTAGTTGGTTTTAGCTGGTCTCCCAGCCTGGCCAGGCTGGTTTTAGCTGGTTTAAGCTAGAAGTAGCTGGTTTTAGCTGGTCTCCCCCTGGCCAGGCTGGTTTTAGAGGTCTCCCAGCCTGGCCAGGCTGGTTTTAGCTAGCTCCCAGCCTGCCAAGGCTGGAAGTAGCTGGAAGCTAAGTAGCTGGAAGTGGCTGGAAGTAGCTGGAAGTAGCTGGAAGTAGCTGGAAGTAGCTGGTTTTAGTTGGTCTCCCAGCCTGACCAAGCTGGTGTCCATTTGACCTAATTACAAATTAATCAGTTTGTTTCATTTACTGACAAGGTTCAATTCAAGGTAAGTTTAGTATCATAATCAGGTAGGCTAAATGATACATCTTAAATTATTCTAGTTGTTAATGATAATATATCTGAGAAGAGTCTAAAATAAATTGTGGTATAAAGTATAGCATAAAATCAAGCTAGCACTCAAAAAAAAAAATAAATAAATAAAAAAAATAAATAAAAAAAATCAGCATAGAACTCAACTCAGATTAAATAGTTACCACAGTTGTACGACCAAATAGAGTCAGATGTTTTATTTGTATTTTTCGGTATTAGATAGACTTTTACAGTTTTTGTGTCGGGTTACTAAATGTGTTTATCTTTGTTGAAACTATCTTCGACTACGCCACTCCAATTTACTCTGGGTAGGAGATCCCAAGGCCACCAAAAGAGGGGTTCTGCACGGCTATTCAATTCAATGAATATGCTCAAGGCAGAATTACTATAAATAACAATTCACTTTTATTAAATACAATAAATATAATCGTATCCAATTGTGTTCACAAGCTGGCCAAACACTGCTCATATGAGCTGGAAATACAGGAAGTCAGGGGGTAGTACAACGCTTCCAAACCATATCCACCAATACAATGCAAAAAACCCAAAAGAAGTTACAATCTTCTTACACAGCACACTGACTCATACGAAAAAGAGAAAATTCAGACACTCTTAACACCCCACACTTCTGCATATGGAAGTGAGAATACCCCTCTTCTGTAATCACACTGAGCAAGGCTATACGTCAAGGCCTCGCTAGAACACAAAAGAAAATCAAAATCAAAATACAAAAGACAAGTCCTGGGCAACACTCAAAAATATAATATTTGTAAAACATAATACAAAAAGGAATGAAGGTGGGAAAAACAGTGATCAACTGAGCTGGACTGAAACAAACTCTTTAAAACGGTTAGCTGATCATACACATACACACACACACACACACACACACACACACACACACACACACACACACACATACACCATAAAGGGGCTATAATCATCACAATACACTTCCACAGATCGTCAACCCCCACGTGCAGCACACTGTACTGCTCATTCAGCGTCTGCCACTCGTCCAACCCAGGCCAACAAATACAAGAGTCCCAAAACATCTCAGTTGGGTGCAACATGCAGTGTTGATCATTCAGTATCCACAAAGTATTTAATTCAGAATAACCAGCATGAAAACGTCTAAGACGCACATCTAAAAATCAACTGAGAAGCGAGTACACACCATTCTTAAAAAAGACTCTTCAACAAAAAAAAAAATGACATTAAACAAAAGAAAACCTACCAGCGATTGTTCTTCCAGCGACGGACAACCACCTGCACGCCAAACAATTAAAATGCTGCTAATCGGAAGTACGCATTTAAAGAGAGTCCTGTCTACCATCGTAGGTTCAACATCGCCTCCTAGTGGCTTGGCTACATAACAAATAACAATCACCTGCAATTAAAAAACACTAGGAGAAAAAAAAACAACAGGTGTGTTCGACTTCATCTATGGCGATCAACGAGAGTAACCGAGAGCAGTCGGGGGCGGAATTGAAAACGGAGCTGTCAAGTCGGACACTTTCTGCTCTGGTTAGTGACGCTCTCGCGGTGTTTGCATGCTCTATCACAGATGAAGTGAATTAAATGCAATATTTATCAAATACACAGACTTTTCAAAAGCGTTTTCATGAGCAACAGAAACACGTTTCCTACACTGCTTAATACAGCGCCATCTGAACAAGAATAATGATATATATACTATTTATATACTATTTAAATACTAATAAAGTGGGGTTATTTATGCTTTTATCAGTGTTTTATGATAAATCTGACTCAATATAACATTGTGACTACAGTAAAAACACTTTTATTGTCAGCATTATCGGACTTTAGGATGTTAGAATAAACCCAAAACACACGTGATCGTTGTCATGCGGTGAATCTGGCCAATCGTGAAACAGCCATGTGGTGATCAGAGCTCCTGCAGCCGCTCTGAAGAAACTGCACCGGCTGAGTCAGTCGGCTGCTCTCGAATCGCTATCGCGGTACTTTGATGGCACACGTGACAGCACGAGGCGTCGGCGCCGCCTCAAGTCGGACAAAATTTCTAACCGGCATGCACTGCTTCAAGGCAGAATTTGATCGAGCTGCGCAGCGCTGCGTTAAGTCGAACACACCTAAAATCTTTAACAAGAAATGCTTAAAGCATAATCTGATCACGTGGATCACGTGGTGGTTTGACGCAAAAGTACAGCATATTGCTGTAAATTTTAAATCTACAGAGGCGGGATTTTCTTAAACGGTCGACATTCGGGAGCAGCAATAAGTACGATTCACAACTTTTATTATATTCTTTTATTATCTACATTGCCGTTCAATAGTTTGGGATTAGTACGATTTTTTTATGTTTTTTATTAAATAAGTCTCTTCTGTGAATCAAAGCTGCATTTAATTGATCAGAAATACAGAAAATTAATTTAACAGAACACTGGCAGAAGTAATGATTATGAATGTGTCAGGTAAACAGCGAAGAAGACTGCCTTAACATTATAATAATTTATTAATATGTGTTTTCTGTATTTTTGGCTGCAGTGATAAAGTTGATAACACTTGTCATCTCTACAGTGGATGTGCACGTTTGATTGAATGGATTACACAATCTGAAAATATTTGTTTTCCATTTTAACTGGCTTATTTAAAAGTAGACATTTCGCTTTCTATAGATACATTTTTTATGTCTGTGACATAAAAAATGTTTTTGTTTTTTTGACACCCTCAAGTTCATAGAGACCTAGGGCCAGAATTACATCATGGACTTTACCACTTCCTGCGGATTTTTTTTCTATGATTAAGCATCTAATAAAATTTTGATAGACTAATGGTTAATTGATGATCAGAACTTAGGAGGCAGCCCTTGTAACCATAGTCAATTTAGCTAAAAACAGCTAAAAATTGTTCATGCTAAGATATTCATATTCATATTCATCCATGTATATTCATTTATCAATAAAATAGCTGCATGTATACATGGAAATGTATACATGTCCAAATGGAAGTGTGTGTATACAAAGGAAAATGTGCAACAAAGACATGACACTATAGTTTTTTTTTTTTTTAAGAAGTTTAACTTGTTGAATATTAATAATCTAAATTATTTCTTTTTTAAGTCTGTTTCAGTGACTGGCGGAAACAAAGGGAGCCTGAAAGAAGAGAGAGAGAGAGCCTGAGCCTAAGACCAGCCTGACCAGCTAAAACCAGCTAAGACCAGCCTGACCAGCTAAGACCAGCCTGGCTGACCAGCTAAAACCAGCTAAGACCAGCCAGGCTGACCAGCTAAAACCAGCTTGACCAGCTAAAAAAAGTGGCCAAAACCCCTCTAAAACCAGCTTGAAAAACCAGCTATGACCAGCCTGGGAGACCAGCTTAAACCAGCTTGACCAGCTTAAGCTGGTTTAAGATGGTTTTTTTCAGCAGGGATCTGAAATACTATTTAACCCATTTTGTTTTTCTTGAAATTTTGTGACTTTTTCTCATTTAGGGTCATGAACATGCATGCAGAGTTTCAACACGCTGATGTGTTGTGAAATGTACATACAGAAATTTTTATACGTTTGTTATGTTCACGGGTCAATTTGACCCGCATAGGAAGCCATTCAAAAGCAACTGTACAGACGCAAAATAACAAATTCCTTTGCTGTATGTCAGAGCTCCTTAAGTCTAGTCATGAAGCGCCTTCGAGTGCCAGCATCTTGATGAGTTTAACAACTTTTTAATTTCAAAGTTTGTGAAAACAAAACTGTTTAGCCTTTTATAACTGTAAGTCCCACTTTTTGTTAATAGACATAAAAATGACTTTTCCAGCTAAAATTGTTATAAATCTTGAATACTTTGGAGCACAAACTTAAGATTGGTATCTTTTTAAAGGTGAAACATCACAGATTATTGTAGAAGCAAAAAAAGTTATAAAAGTAAATTTCTAAAAAGTTATAGAAGTTTAAATTCATAAAAATGTAAAATATAAAAATATATATTTTTTATATTTTATGTAAAATATACATTTTACAAAACATGTTTACCTCCAAATCTTCAAGTAAATCAAAGCCAGTCATCTGAACAAGTTTTGTGCCAAATTTTAGATTGATATCTCAAAAAATTAATGTTTAAGTAAGATTTTGTGGATGCAGTACCAAACTTTCCACTAGAGGGACTCTTGATTTCCATTTATTTTTTGAGTGTTCTGAACCATATATTTTCATAATTTTCTAAATATTTATGAAGTAGACATCCTATTCAGAAATAGTTTGGGCAGTAACTTTATTATTTGATTTGAATTCAATCTCCAAAACAAGTATAAAATACATATAGAATAATAGTACGTTTGGCACCATATCACAAACAGAGAATCTATCGCTATTTATCTATTGCTCTGTCATTTTTTTGAAAAACAGTCACCAAATATGAAAGCTAGAGTCCGAAACCTTTCAAATGATATATAGTTTGTCATAATTACTTTAGGTTTAGATCAAGATATTATCATTAAAATATGTGTAATCACAAACATCCCACAGGCGTAGGGGAGGGGCAGTCAAAAATAGTGGTTAAAAACATTTTTATGAATCATAAATTCAGATATTCATTCTTTGTAATGTGTGAAAAGTATTAATATTAAAAGTTAATTGATTTTATTTGATTGTATGTTTTTTTTTTTTTCATATTGTAATTTTTGTGCCATTACATTGAATCCAATACGGGTAAATTTGACCCGGACCATACAGGAAGTGACCTGTTTTCGAACAGTACATGAGGGTTAATGGACTGTAATAGGTTATGTAATGGAGCCTGAAGTGGTCTAAATTTTTATGGTCTGTCTAACTTTGTCTGACTTTCTCTGCCATCATCTTTTTTTCACAATAATGTTCACCATCTATTTATTTTGTGTTATGTATGTTTGTGATCTGATCAGTGTTGTGTGTGATTGTGTTGTAGAGCAGCTGCAGTATCTCTCATCTGTATCAGTGCAGTCACTGTGTCTCTGACTGACGGAGGTTTTTGTACGACTCTTTATCACTGTGTGGACAGCCATTTATTATTTATGTAGTTTGTAGGCATACTGTCACGGTGTACGTCGTCGTGTGCGGGGAATGACGCAGGAGGAGAGCGGAGATCCGAATAGTGCAGTTTATTAGTATAATCCAAAGTGAACCAAAAACACAAACACAGGGAAAACAGCAGGGAACAGCAACCACAACTAAATGAACTGAATGACAATGTAATCACCGACAAGACACCAAGGGGACAACCAAACTTACACAATACACAGACTAAACCAATGGGAAACAAGACAGGTGAAGGTTGAACAATGACGTCACTAACAAGGAACGGAACAGGAAGACCAAATAAGGGAAACACTGGGAAAGGGTACACATAATCCTGACACATACAGTAAAAATCCCCTGTATCTTCAGTCTGGACTCCACTGATGGTCAGACTGAAATCAGTTCCATGATCGGCTCCATTTCCACTGAATCTAGATGGAGTTCCTGACTGGAGGGTTTTAATGTAATACACTAAAAGTTTAGGAGTTTCTCCAGGTTTCTGTAGGTACCAGGAGACACAAGACTTACAGTCACCGTCTGACTGACGTCCAATGGAGCTGCTGGTTTTACAGTTCAGAGTGACTGTTTGTCCGATCTGAACGCGTTTCTCTGTTGGAGTTTGAATTACAGTCACTTCTCCTGTTAAATCTGAAGAACAATTAAAAGACATTAAACTTTTGAACTTCTGAAAAAAAAAAATAAATAAATACCAATAAGCTATTTAAATGAAACATTGCCTTCAATACCTTACCCTGAAAACACATGCCAAAGATCAAGAGGAAGATGATGAATGTCATTGTAGTTGTTGTGTCTGTTATGATAAACAGTGTGAGTCATGAAGTGTTAAACTGACAGCACTATAAACACTCTCAGAGCACTGAAGCATGTGATGACAATGCAAAGTGACTCTCTATATTCACATCATTTACCTAAAGCCTGTAGTTTACTATCAAAGACATATAAAAGACAATTTCTTGTGTTTGCTGAGACATTGCATGTGACTAAATGTGTCGTCATGTTATGATTTATAGCTAAATTAAACTGACAGATTCATGAGGAACAGCATCAAATTCATCACTAATCGTGATTAATGTTAAAATGTAATTTTAATTTAAAGTATAATAAGACAGATATTTAAAGTGACAAGTTTCATGAAGTCAGTAAATCTCCACCGCTGGACAAAACACTTGATAAATGATCATAAAAACAGCTTGACCCAGTATGGACAAAAACAGCAGGTTACTGAGCACTAATGAACAAATGATTGAAGTGTAAGAGAAAATTAGAAAATTTAAATATCTACATTAGAAACTGAACTAATTTGTTTAATATCTCAGTCTAAATTTTAAAATAATTTTAAATTGGAGTCAGATTAAACAAAGAGCTAGAAGCAACTTGAAACTAAATTAACAAATAAAGTGATCTTTACAAAAGTGCAAGTAAAAGATATACATGTATTATACATTCACCCACACCACTGGATTCTGTCCTTGAGCCAATGGGTGATTTTTACAAAAAAAATGTGCATAGATACAAGACTGATGATGATTGTGATGATATTGTGTTATGTATGTTTGTGTTGAACAGTGTTGTGTGTGATTGTGTTGTAGAGCAGCTGCAGTGTCTCTCAGCTGTATCAGTGCAGTCACTGGGACTGATGGAGGTTTTTGTACGACTCTTTATCACTGTGTGAACAAATAGTTACTGTTGATGTAGTGTGCACCCAGACAGTAATAATCTCCTGTATCTTCAGTCTGGACTCCACTGATGGTCAGAGTGAAATCAGTTCTGGATCCACTGCCACTGAATCTAGATGGAGTTCCTGACTCTCTTTGGTTTGCAGAATGAATCAAGCATTTAGGAGCTTCTCCAGGTTTCTGCTGGTACCAAGCCATACAAGTATATGAACCTGAACAGGCATCTCTCACTACAGTGTTTGTTTTGCAGTTTATAGTGACAGATTCACCAATCTGAACTGTTTTAACGGAGGGAGTCTGAGTCACAGTCACCTGCCCACTGAAACCTAGAAACAGAGTTAGAAATAGCAGGATCTATGTGATTGCGTATCATTCACTGTTGATAACTATAACTATTCACTATGAATAAATATAACATTATATTTTAATTTATTTAAATTAATTTAATTTACCTTGTATACATAAACAGAGTGTCCAGATGAGGATGATGATGTTGTTCATTGTTGTTGTTTTGTCTTGTGTGATGATGAAGATTCTGTTCTGTTCTGCTCTCAGTCATGAAGTGTTAAACTCACAGCACTATAAACACTCTCAGAGCACTGAAACGTGCTGACAATGCAAAGAAGTGGGCAGGATTTACAACAGCTTGTGCTGCTACAAGACTAATATACACTATTATATTACTAATGATTTTATATTCTCAAAAGTATAATTGTTCAGAAACATTTTTTGAATCATTGTGTGATAACTAAATGGTTTAAATGTTTGATCTTTAAAAGAACACCAAGGCATTTTTTGTGGATTTTTCACTGGATCTTATTACAGTGGTTTATTGTGACACATCAGCATGAATGCAGCATCTCACAGAAGTCACTGTAGTAATATCTGCTTCAGAGGTGTATTTCTCCCCCAGTTATTCTGCAGCCAGCAGTGTCTGATAATAGGGATTTAGTGAAATTGCTACCATAAAAATTCTTAAGACTGCGTTAAACTGTATCTTAGAGCATCCAATCATTCTTAAAAATATATATATATATTTTTCTCCTGTTAATGTAAGATTCAAGGAATATCCTGTTTAATGATATACAGTAGTACTATTATAAGTGTTAAGGCAATAAAGGTTACCCGAATTACAATGTGTTGTCTTTAAGAAGCATTTAGCTAAACTTAACTAACCACCCTTTGCCCAAGTCCCATGCACATAAAGATACTGAATGATTAGTAAATGTTTATAAACACTTACAAACGATACATAGACAACTTTAGATTGGGTACTGCAAAAAACATGAATAAATAATTTATAAATTATTAGTTAAGATGTTCATAGGGTGAATTTAGGTCATTTAGGACACATTTTGCCATCAAGATGACTGCTCATAAAGGTACTAATGATTAGTAAACGTTTATAATTTACAAATATGTTTATATGTACAAATGTTACTATTAGCTCATGTTTCTATCTATGTGCATTAATAGTAGTTAATAATCTGTTAAGCATTATATAATGTTTGTTAATACTTTATAAATAAAAGTTATTAGAAAGTGTTACTTTTTTTATTTATTTATTTTTTTTTTTATTAAATGGAAGCAATAAAAATAAATGTTTTGGTTTCAATCAGTCTGGACCAAAATGGTCATATATAAAGATCACAAGGACTCTCTATCTGATCATATGTGTCTAGACTGAACAATGTGCATCTAAAAAGTTTGTGCATCACAATTTTTAATTTATTTGTCTCAAGCGCCAGGTTTTTCTGTAAATCATGATAATTGAGCTGTATGAAGCAACTATCGGCTTACCAGTGGTGTACCAACAGAGAGCCCAACCAAAGCAAACCATTTGGTGTTTCACCAAAAATGAAACTTGGGGCACGTCCGAATCCACTTTTGCTATTTTAAGGACAGGAAAAATGTTCAGTGCACCCGGCGTATGGTCTAAAAGGGTTGTCCCTGTTCTCTTGAAGGAGAAGTCCACTTCCAGAACAACAATTTACAAATAAAATTCACTTCCGGTGGCAGGCGCTGCAAGATGACAGCTTAGCACTAGGCTCCGATAAAAACCTCCTATTTTCTGTAATTTCTTTCATATTGAGGAAAGATCGTTTCTTTTTTTGTCAATGTATCAGTTATACCTTAAGTATGGCAACTGGTAAAAAGTCGATGTCGCCTCAAAAACAAGCTACGAGCGGAAAACGCCTCAAAACGTTCGAGGACGACGTGGCCTCCATTGTTAGCCGTGCAATCGAAGCGCAACAGAAGGCTATGCGCGAAATGGTTTCCAGCATGCTAACAGAGGCAATAAAGATGGCTCTTATTCCCTTTAATGACTGTATTAACGAGAATGGTGCTGTTCTCCGAACACTGAAAGAAGAAATGGAGTCTCTGGGTAAAAGTTTGGCGAATATCACAACGAACGTGGACAATCTTCAAGGCAGTCTTCGTAAAACAAAAAAAGATACAAATCTTTGCCTGTCTCAGATTGAACAGATGCAACGAAAATGCACTGATTTAGAGGATCGGTCACGTCTGAGGATCGGTCACGTCATGTCCGCCTGGTTAATTTACCAATGGGAATGGAAGGGGATGATCCCGTCGGCTTTCTGCAGAAAATGCTACCCAAATGGATCCCCGACCTCTCAGCGCGCTCGTGCCCGATTGAGATTGACAGAGCTCATCGAGTGTACTCGAACTCTAACTCATCTAAACCTCGTTCGATGATATTTTGTCGTCTTCACTATCCTGACAGGCAAGCTATCCTTCAAGGGGCACGGAAAGCAAAACCGACTCTGCCTGGAGGAACGACTCTGGAATTCTATGCTGACTACAGTCCTGAGACGGCACAACGGAGGAAGGCATTTTCGGCCGTTAGAGCAAAGCTCCATCAGAAAGGCGCTGAAACTTTCCTGATCTATCCAGCACTACTAAGAGTCACCTACAAGGGCCAGAAGCATTCCTTTGAATCTCCGGAGGACGCTGATAAATACATCGAGGGTTTAGATGGCGTGACGATACCGACTGCTCGCAGATCTTTAAACCTTCATTTCCAGGTACCAATGAAGGAGGAGGCCGTATAAAAACATTAGCGATGTCTGGTTAACAAATCCATGTTATACATGGACCACAGTCGTTTTCAGCTCGCACCCTTGTTATTTACCAAAGCAGAGTGGTAATCTTTTTTTTGTGCAAATGCATTCTGATTTCAAATGTCCTTTAACAAAGGTTTTTTATTTTTATTTTTTTTCCTTCTGTTTAGGTTGTCAGTCAAATACTGTTATATTAAGAGTTAACATTTAACTATTCATATGACTGTTTGATAAAGATGTGTTTCAGTTCCTAGTTTAAATTTTGTGTAACAAAACTCAGTTAGGGAGTTGTCACATGTTAGACTACAATTTTGCATTTGAATACAGTGTTTTGTAAAATGTAACTTTCCTCAAGAAATCACCTTTCTCAGGGGGTTAATAAGGTGATTAGTGCTTAGACATTGCCTCATGATAGCCACAGACGTTGGCTAAATGGGGGATTTGGGAGAGAGAGGGGGCGCTCAGGCACATAAAGCACTCAGGAATTTTTTGTTTTCTGTTTTTATCTGTGAAAATTCTAACGGACATCTTTTTAGTATACTATAACTTTTATGTGTCAATTTGCGTGAGTTTCCCAATTACAGATTATGGTTAGAATAAACATTTTGTCACTGAATGTTAGGGGGTTAAATACTCCTATCAAACGTACAAAGGTTTTAGATCTTTTACATAGAAAAATATTCATGTAGCATTCCTCCAAGAAACCCACCTAATTGCATCAGATAACCAAAGATTGCAAAACAGACATTATATTCCCATAGTGTCAACAAGTTGTAATTCTAAAAAGAAAAGGGTGATAATTTTACTTAAACGCAATTCTAACTTCTGTAGGGTTTTAGGTCAAATTTAAGTGATTCAATTAAGAATCGAATCCAAAGGATTCGGATTTAACTTGATCAACTGCTTCAAAGTTAGTAATTTACACTTTTATCAACTGTTCATCCAGCGAACGTTCAACTTAGGATATTTTACCAACTCTGGATGTTTATATTATTCCCGTGGCCATCGGATTATAATATAAACACAAAATATTTGTTCATTATGAGCTAGGTAGCAAAACCTAGGGCACAGGCAGTAGCGTTGTAAACAGAAATACAAGACAATGTTTTTTCAATGAAACAAGAATTTATTGAACTACTCTAAGATACATGAACTAAACTACTAACGATTAAACACACATACACACACTCACACACGCATGCATACGGTTCAAGGAATGAGAGTCTATGGAGTTTGAAGGGAATCCCAAAACTACTAGTATCTGCTACTAGTTCTTAAATTGCAACCCGAGAAAACCATAAAAGCAGAGATTTATCTTTTAGCTGCTTAAGGAAATTTAGCACCAGTTCAGCAAGAGATTAAGGAGACCTTGTTTTACTTGCGTTCGGGTTTTCCTTGGTGGGCTCGTCTTAGCGGAGGGAATCACACCACTTCTGATTGGTTGCTTGGTTCTTTGGATGACGTCTTTGGGAAGCCTTCGGTGGTGATTGGTCAGTTGGAGAGGCTGGATGAAGCTTCGGTTGGTTGCTTGGTTACACGGATGATGCTCTCGGAGCTCAGGTAAACGCTGACAAGGTGTTTCAAGCTGCTTCCGCTGTTTGGTGTTTCACGCAGTTTGGTCAGTTTAAGTTTCGGTTGACTATCTGGTTATCAAGCGTGATTAGCTGGAAGTTCTTTGGAAGTCGGAGTTGCAGGTCGCAAGGACTTTGAGAGTTTCGCAAAGCTTTAGCTGGTTCTGTAGAGTTCTGGATGGCACAGTCACGCTGTGATCAAGCTGGAGCGCTGATGAGAGCGAGCTGAAGACGAGAGGCGGACTCAACAGGCGAAGGGCAGATGCAACAGGCGAAAGGCGCTGTGTTATGCTGGACATTTGAATTTAACCGGGCCGACGAAGTCCGTCCCATGAAGTTGTGTTCCAATCATTTGGGTTGCAAGGCGGGGCTCCGCCCATACTGTTGCTCATTTGTGCATATTTTAACATAATGTCTTTCTGTCACATGGAGGCAACTTTCCTGCAAGAGTTTGTTGGTCTCTTTAATAAGTGTTGAAATACGAACCTTGTACATAATATCAACCTTTCATTCACATCGACATCTTGCATTGTTGGTCAGCAGTTGCCCCGCCCATCTGTTTTGAGATGGCCTCAGAAGAGAGGGAGAGATTCCTCTTATCACAATTTTATTGTTCCTTTGGTACTCGTGAGGGGTCTGGCTGATCGCTCTCTCTTCCTGTGTCTTTTCCTATATCAGCAGACCGGTCAAGGAGCACCATTAACCATGTGGTTTGTTCGGGGGTGTTTTGTCCCCTGGGGAGATAACGCAGGATTGATCCAGACAAGGAGGTGTTATTGTAGGGATCAGAAGATTCTAATACTCTCTTGAGAGTTTGCAGGGATGGCTGTAAATGAGGTTTTTTATTCATGCTGGTTGGAGTGGGCAGCTTCAGATTCTCCTGGAATGTCGTGATGCTGTCTCTTTTTTGGCGACTGGTTCGATAGAGGCCTTACACTTCATTGTTGAACATACAGGTTCAGATAATGATGGCAGAGTTGCATATTGTTGTACTTCAATAGAAGGAAAGAAGTTGGCATTTGTTAATATTTACGCCCCAAATTCATATGATGCCTCCTTTTTTGCAAATGTTTCAAAAACTCTTTTATCTCTTAATGGATATTCAATTATCATTGGAGCAGACATGAATGCGGTGCTTGACACAGTTTTGGATCGATCCAATCAGTCAATCTCAGTAGCACAGTCTCAGTCTTCTACAGCATTGAGACTGTTCACTGTGGATTTAGATGTATGTGACGCTTGGCGACTACATAATCCTACAGTCAAAGAATCTGAAAAAACATGAGCAACGTTTTAACATTCAAGCAATCAAAAGCTCTAAAAGTGGTCTCACGTCGCATCCCACGGAGATCAATAAAATATTCAAGACATTTTTTGAAAAATTATATACTTCAGAAATGCAACCTAACATAGACCAGTTAAATAGTTTTTTTGACCAGTTGAATTTAACCAAACTTTCAAAGGAAGAAGCTGATAGTCTAGATTCTGAAATTACATTGGATGAACTCCATAATGCAGTAATGGATTCACATAAGGGAAAGTTACCGGGAATTGATGGCATCCCAGTTGATTTATATTTGGTGCTGTGGGATCTACTAGGTCATATCTGGTTACGCACTATTAATGACGCCATATCCAAGGGCCACTTTCATAAAGATCTTAATACGGCTTTAATTACAGTCTTATCTAAACCTGGCAAAGACCATTCAGATTGTTCAAATTATAGGCCTATTTCCTTGATTAATGAAGATGTTAAAATATATGCTAGAGTTATTGAATTGAGACCTACCTTATCCCTTATTTCAAAAGTCAATTATATGTCAATCTATAGAAATGTAGAAGCTGATATTCAAAGATGGATGTGTCTACCTTCATCACCACCTGCCCGAATGTCATCAATAAAAATGAATATTTTGCCTCGCATTAATTTTATTAGCTCCATGGTTCCTCTTTCCCCACCAGCAAATTATTGGAAAAAGTTAGATTCTTTACTGATAAAATATGGAATGGAAAACGTCCACGCATTAAGTGGTCTACACTTCAGAAAAGCAAATCGGAAGGTGGATGGGGCTGTCCCAACTTTAAATGGTATCATTGGTCCTTCGTTCTGCTCCCAGTTGTGAAATGGTTTGATCCTTGTTCACAGTCTTTGTGGAAACAAATAGAAAAAGATCTAATTTCACCAATTCGTCTGCAAGACTTTCTGTTTTCTGGCATTTCTTACAGGAAGTGTTCATTATACTATGGTTCTATTCTGTCCTACACTCTTCAAATATTTAAGAAAATAGAAAGTCTCTTTTCTTCTAAAACTGTATGGCATACTCATACCCCTATTTGGCACAATTTAAATTTACTTTCTGGTGGAAAACCTTTTGTACAGCCATCCTGGGCAGAAAAAGGTATTCTAATATTAAATGACATAAAAGGAGAAAAATCAATCCTAGATTTTCAAGAAATAATTAAAAGGTTTAATATTTCTCAGAATACTCTATTTCTATATTTTAAATTACGTGCAGCATTAAAGGCATGTAAGGTACCTTGGGGTACTGATCTTCAAACTCATCCAGTAGTAAAATGGATTAACAATGCACCAAACAAAGGAACGGTTTCTTATTTTTACTTCTGTTTTGCAACTCATAAAGCAGAGATTTTTCCAAAAGCAAGAGCATGGTTATCTGAATTGATTCCCAATAATAGTAAAATTGAATGGGAAAAAGTATGGGATAATACATTTCATGCATCCACAAACCCCAATCATCAGTTTATCCATTTTAAAATTATGCACAGGGCTTATTTAACCATGCGCACAAGACATGCTATGGGTTTATCACCACACCCTTATTGTAATTTTTGTGGGCCAGGTTACCTGGGCACGCTGATGCATATGCTTTGGGAATGTCCAGATGTGCAAGATTTCTGGGATATGGTGCTTGATGTTCTGTACAAGATCACTGGAATTTGTTTTCCCAAAGACCCTGTTCTGTTATTGTTGAATGACAACTCTCAGTTTCCTCTAAAGGAGAAGGACTGGAAATTTTGTTTAGCTGCCTCGACTGCTGCAAAAAACTTTTAGTTCAATGATAGAAACCTCCACATGACCTTTCTATTAAGCACTGGTTACATTCTTTACTTGAGATATTATATTTGGAACTGTCTTCAACACGGACCAATCATGCTAAACCCACCATTTTATCTATGTGGAAGAATTGTATCTGTTTAGTCAGAGAGATTTTGGACATTTAAACCATCTTTAGTAATTTTGTAGGTATTTTATATATGTACCTGTAATTTTTTTTATATATATATATTTTTTTTCTTTCCCAAATTCCTGAAGTGCGATGGGTGAGGAGAGGGTTGGGGGGAGGTTGTGGGGGGTAATAATTGTTTGATACTTTTTCTTGTTTGATGTAACTTATATGCTACTTTGAAAACAAATAAAAACACTGAATTACAAAAAAACAATTTACAAATCATTTACTCACCCCCTTGTCATCCAAGATGTTCATGTCTTTCTGTCTTCAGTCGTGAAGAAATTATGGTTTTTAAAGAAAACATTTCAGGATTTTTCTCCATATAATGGTCTTCATTGGTGTCCTGATTTTGAACTTCCAAAATGTAGTTTAAATGCAGCTTCAAAGGCTCCAAATGATCCCAGCCGAGAAAGAAGGGTCTTATCTAGCGAAACGATCTGTCATTTTTTTCGGAAAATAAACATTTGTATACCTTTTAGGTCCCAAAGCTCGTGTAGCACAGGCTCTCGGATGCACGTCCACGACGCTACGTACTATTGAATCACGTCAAAAGGTCACGCAGAACTACAGACCCAGTGTTTACAAAGCGAACATGCAAAGACTAAGGAAGTGCAAGTCAGTCAAATGCTGTTTACAAACAAAAAGGTACAATGATGTCGGATGATTCTGAATTTGTAGGAGAAAATGAGATGGAGTTTTTCACCATATTCTACCTTTTTGAGCCGGAGTAGACAGACAGTGTGTTGAAGTGTTGTTATCTCTGTCTCTGCTGGAGTTTGTGTTCACTCGAGTGGAATAGAGGTTTTTGTACGACCGTTTCATTAGATTGTATCACTGTGGTGGACTTTCGGTGGAGGAACTAAACTGGTGGTGAAATGTAAGTCTTTTTAATTCTCCATTAAAACATACAATTTAGATCATATAAAATGTTTTAAAAAATTGAAACAACACAATCATTATTTTTGTAACAATAAATATCATTTACAATATTTATGATTAAGATTTTTATTGCTTAAAAATACATTTATATATTGAGAAGAACTGAATTATTGTTACTACTAGTTTATTAGCATGCATATTACTAGCATATTGTTTTTTTTTGTTTTGTTTTTTTTTTTAATACTGATAAAGTATTTATTAATGCCTTTAGATCCCTTAATCTAACCCCATAAATACACTTAACAACTACCTTACTAAATACTAATAAGCAGCAAATGTGAAGTTTGTTGAGGGAAAGTTTGTAGTTAGTAGTTAATAGTTAATAGTAAGAAATGTAAGTGTGACCAAATGATTTACTTCGAAGAAACAATTGGTGTCCAAACACTTTTTCGTAATGTGTCTCATAATTTTTTATTAGGTGTGAGTTTTATCAGTTAATCTTTTTTTTCTTTCATTTCTACACTGCATGTGGTCATATATAGCTAAACTTTTTTATTGTATCATATATTAATCAGTAAAATAATGTTCAGTTGATCTGAGCTGCAGTCACAAGATTTCAGTCTGAAATTGAGTTACATTTTTAAACAAGTGTAAAAGTCAAAATAAAAGTGGAATAGCTAACATACAATTGCAAGAACTTTATATGGGATATAAAAAAGAATTGAAACTGAAGCAGTAAATGTCTTGGTATGGTTAGATTAATTGATGACTGCTTTCATTACAATGTATAGTGATTGTGTAGTTTAGAATATATAAATATAATATATAGAATATATAGTTAAATAAGATGATTGATGAGATTTGACTGCTTTCCATATGTCTGCTCTTTAAAGTCATGTTGAAATGATGTGAATGATGCAGGGCAAAAGAGTGCTGGAGCTGCAGTGTGTTTTCTTAGTGTTTGTGAATGTGTTGTGTTTGTCTCCTACAGCTGGTCCCACAGTGAAGCCCTCAGTGTCTCTGCCGCAATAGCGTCCTGACCCTCAGCAAAGCACGCTGGGAAGAGGGAGAGCTGTACGTCTGCAGAGTAACACATGATGGAGCTCCTCAAGAGGTCTCGTTCCAGAAAAGTCACTCGCAGTGCTGATATTTCTCCAGTGAGCGCTGCTCTCTCCTGAAGATGAGGCGTATCTGAGTATCCCGTGTCAGGCAGGATTCACATGAGTCTAGTGCTGCAGCTGTAGTCATTTACAACTCAATACTGAAGGAGAGCTCTAGTGTCAAAGCACTGGCTGATCTTTCAATCTGCTGTGTTTGCTGTAACATTCAATAAAGCTTCTCAACAAGCTCCATTTGTGTCTGACAACATCATTCAACTAACAGATGAAGATGCATGTAGTGTTTGTTCACATGCTCCCAGGATTCATACGTAAAGTTGGTGTTATGGATTAAAAAAATAATACTAAAAAATAAATCAATAAATTAAAAATAAATCAAACAAACAAACAAATAATGTAGAGAGAACTACCTGGAATGGAAAAACTATTTTAAAACACTAAATTGTTTGTCAGATGGTCAGCAGTGAAACTGATAGTGAGATGTGGTTTTTCCTTTAACCTTTGGTGCCAATGAAGTGACAAGTTTGAAATACAATGATTATAAAGCATTCAGTGTGATTTAACTTATGATTTTAAAAGTTCAGCCACACTTAGCTCTTCAAATGACAACTCCGTCTTCTTTGTATTTTGGATCTTCATTATAAATATTCTCAAGGTTTCCTTGGATCAGAAGAATTATCAATAGAAGGACAATATGGCTGATCTTTTCTTTCTCATCTGTTGTCTCTCTTACATCTGATAATTTATGACAGTTGACTGATACTTCTGGTCCCACTTTATATTAGGTGACCTTAACTATTACGTGTCACGTATCCTTCTTGTCATCGTGTGTTTGTGTATGTTGTGATTCACCATGTGCTCCCCGGACTCAGCCCTCTCGTTACCCGATTCACGCCCTCCTTGTTTCGGCCTGATTGTTTCACTGTCGTCATCTGTGTATGTACTGATTAGTTTGTGTATTTAAGTTCCACCTTATATTTAGTTCCCTGTCCAGTCTTTAAGTGTCTTTGGTTGTGTGTATCCTGTGATTCTACGTTTCTCCAGAGTATTTGAAGTATTTACTTATTAAATGTCCTTGTGGATTTATCTCCTGTGCGTCGAGTGCTCGTTTCTCCTTCGTTCCCGACGGCACAGCCTTGACATTATGCAGTTACACCAAAAAATAAGTACAATCCACTTGTTGTGTTTATACTGTAGTGCAAAACACTTCTGCTGCTGTTGAGGTAGGAAACAGGTAAGTTTAGGGACAGGTTTGGTGGTATGGGTAGGTTTACGGGTGGGTTAAGGTGTAAGCAATGAGTCAACAGTGTAATTTATAAATGTAATTACAGAAATTAACTACAGATATAATTACATCATTTTTTTTTTTTTTTAATATAAGCGCAGTGTAAAAACATGTATGTACACAATAAGTGCACGGTATCAAACTATTAATTTAAATGTTAGTAAAGGCCACCTAATATAAAGTGGGACAGAAAAAAAAAGTGTTGTAGGTGATGTACATCTACTGTATAGTTGAGGGTACAATTAAAATCCACCTAAATTATTTTATAAAAAGAAAATAATAATAATAAGATAATTAATTAAAATTAGTATTATAGTTTGTTACTTGTTTGTTATGCTTACAACAGCAGCTGCAGTATCTCTCAGCTGTATCAGTGCAGTCACTGTGACTCTGACTGACGGAGGTTTTTGTACGACTCTTTTTCACTGTGTGAACATCCAGCTACTCATATAGTAGCGACCCATACAGTAATAATCTCCTGTATCTTCAGTCTGGACTCCACTGATGGTCAGAGAGAAATCAGTGCCAGATCCACTGCCACTGAATCTAGATGGAGTTCCAGTGTAGCGGGTTGATGCAGCATATATGAGGAGTTTAGGAGCTTCTCCAGGTTTCTGCTGATACCAAGACACACAGCTACCACAGCTAGAAAGTGTCTGACTGGTTTTACAGCTGATTGTAACAGTTTCTCCTTGTTTGATGGATTTTATTGCTGGATTCTGAGTCACTGTCATTTGTCCCCAGATCTCTGAAATAAGACATTTTAGTTGTTTAGTGAATATTTTGATCAAATATTATCATTCTAATGTATCATACTAGTGCATAAAATATGAGCTATTGTAGTATAGTTTATGATTTATTATAAAATGTACCCTGAATGCAGAGAGTCAGTGTCCAGATGAGGATGATGATGTTGTTCATTGTTGTTGTTTTGTCTTGTGTGATGATGAAGATTCTGTTCTGTTCTGCTCTCAGTCATGAAGTGTTAAACTCACAGCACTATAAACACTCTCATGCAAAGTGTCTCTCTATGTAAATGATCTTCATACACAGAACAGGCAGCTGTCAGTCTCAGACCTCAGATGAATTTCTTTATGCATGTTCATGTTTTACAAACCATGTTTATTAATCAGATTAATATTTACAGAAGATACAATAAAAGCACATATAGGCGAAATGTTCCTTAAATCTGTAGATTAAAATTCTAAAAGCTGTTACAAAACTTACACTGGTTATTATAATCAAAATTCATAAATATCAAAATAATATTTTATCTTTATGTCTTCGCAAAAGATTATTTGTATAAACATTTGTGCACATAGAACATACCGTCAAAATAATCAAAAATTGTTCATTAAAAAATAAAGACAAAAAAATGTAAATATATCACTGTGAAAATATGTCACTGGAATTATTAATTTCCTGAATATAAATAATGTTTTTTATGAATTGTAGGGTCATTTCATAAATACACACATCTTTATAAATGAGGCCCCAGAACTCAAGCTCATATTTTATAATCAAATGTCACTCAGTGAACTATGAAAACACCATCTGCAGGTGTTTTCATAGTTCACTGAGTTAAGGCGGGGCCCCGCAGCCGCGAGATTGTCAATTGGATTTGTAGGTACGTTCGTCTTGAAACGGAGCTGAGCATAAAGATCTGTGTTTAAAATCAAAGTTCCGCAAGAGCTATAGAGTGCAGACATCTCTGCATGCTTTAAAATCGCTCTTACGGTATTTTCATGTCATACACCGCAACTTCAAGCCACACACATCTTCTGACTACATAGCTAAGGTGATGTACCAGGGCTGTACAGTGCGGCATATGTGTCGAATGTATATAAAAAAAATCAGTCTGTGCATTCTAATTTACCTCAGTAGAAGGTGTGCATGGATTTTGCATGGGTCTGAGTCTGTTTACAAACCTGTTGTCTATTGAGAACATTTTAATGACTTTTTTTTTTTATCCAGATTCATTTAATAACATCAACTGAGTGTTTGAAATAACTTCCTTTCGTGATCTGACGTGGTTTCACATCACAGAATGAGGCGAAATCATTATATTATATAGTATTCTATACAGTGATAAAGGCTGTTGATTAGCATTGAGTTGCATCTATAGCTTTTTCATATAAAAATAGTCATATAATAATTTAGTCGCAGTCGTACAGATACGTCTCCATGTTTCATCAGTTAAAATGTCTCTGTCTGAGTTTTATTCTACTACGTGAAAGCCTATACCATTGTCCATGTTAGGGATTTCCTGTATGAATGAAACATTATGGCAGCATGCACCTCATAAGTCATGGTTGTAATCCGCCATAAAACTAAAAGAAGAAGAAGAAGAAGAATGAACATTATATTACGTTTGCACTCACTAATGCACACAACACCTTATTTTCAGTAAAAATAGGAATAATAAACCTCTCTTATTTTTTTCCTCCAGTGTAGAGGAGTTTTTCTCTCTCTCTCAGTGAATGCATACGATTTTCTGACAAACAAAAAAAATAAGATTTCTTTTTTTGTCAAAGATTTTTAATCATAATATTATAATTAATCTTCATACCTTAGTTAGGCCTCCTGCATGTTAACAGATCTATGGGATGATATTAGACTCAAAACGATTAATAGATGCACGCACAATTATCCATGTACTGGATCAATTTTATGCATGTATCTTACAATCCACAAACAAATGCCTTTCAATTTGAGTCTGTGGAATTGGGGATTAAATGATTGTGCAGCGATTTGTACAAATACAGACATGATTGCAAATAAAAATGTTCTGTTCTGCATTAATATATCATAAATTGCTCATGCAAAAAGGAATCAGTGCATTTGTGGATCAGGTGACACGCGTGCATTTATTGAGGTCTTGCTCGAGTCAATCTTGTTCCGTTCATTTGGATTTTGAGACTTCATTTTCGCAGTTTACAGCATTTCACGACGCACACACACACAACTATCAATGAACAAGGCCAAGTGCAATTCATTAACGTGTACGCGATTCGAAAAAATCGCAAATTTGCGTCACTACACTAATGTGAAAAATGTTATAATTTGCATTAAAGTATCACAGTTTGTGCATGTGGCGATTAAAATGTTCATTTGTGGATCAGACGACATGCGTGTATTCATTTACATCTCTTCTGAGTCGATTCTATTTGATTCATTTGAATTTTGAGACTTTCGTTCCGCCCTTTTAGTCTTGCCCAATCCACACACACACACAGCTCGCGATCCACACGCAGCTGAGCCTTAGAAAATCGGCGACCACTAGATGGCGCTATAGCCCCAGTCACACGTGCACATTCCATTGTGTACGCTTTTATGAATGTTACATTGTTTTTTATTTGTTTCTTTTTGGTTTGGCTATTCTCCCCTGCCTGTTGAAATATAGTAAACATGTTTTATTGAACTTGTTCTAACAGAATAACTTGTATTAAATTTGTCAGACAAGAACTTCGTCATGGCACCTTTTTTTTCTGTACTTCAATGGCACGTTGTCACTTATTCCTTCCTTTTATTATTATTATTATTATTATATATTATTATTAAAGTGCTATTATAGTCGCTTGTTTAAGCCATTAGTAGGCTAGTCGCACTATTAAAGTGTGATGCGATCAAGGAAAGCCCAACATATGGTGAAATTTAACCTTTTATTTGATACCATATGAAAGCTGGGTTCAAGCCCTTTTCAAAACTATTTTTATTTCCAATTTTTTTATCTATTTCCGTAGACTGAACGTAACAATATGGCTATCTTAAGTTGGCTGATATAGATATGATTTTCAGGAATGGAATTTTGAGAAAAACGGGTTTAAAGTGAGACGGCTTTCACTTTCACTTAACGGGTTTAACAAGAGCTGTCTGTCAAATCAGGAGCGCTATACTGCATCATTACACAAATAGACTAACGTTTGTTTTCCGTTTTTATCATGGCCATAGTCTTTTGATGATCTCTTGTATGTTTAGATAGCACGAATAATGTAGCCTACCTTGAAGTTTACATTTAGAAAAATGCGCGCAGCCCAACTGTTCACTGTGCATAAAAGTTCACTGGACTCTTCCTCTTTAGTAACTTACTTCATCCTTCATTTCTGGATGTGAAGTAAGTAAGATTAAGTGAGCAGCTAAGTTACAGTACTTAAGATTGCATTGTTGTG
Source organism: Labeo catla (assembly GCA_012976165.1). Taxonomy (NCBI): domain Eukaryota; kingdom Metazoa; phylum Chordata; class Actinopteri; order Cypriniformes; family Cyprinidae; genus Labeo; species Labeo catla. The sequence goes on from VONZ01000073.1 coordinate 493,189, forward strand.
CTCCGCCATCTCACGATATGAAAAATAAATAAAAACCTTGCATGCGACATATTTTCTGAAAATTTCCTGAAAACGTCCCAGCGCTTTCCCAGATCGCATCACAATTGATTATATTAAACCAATTTATTGTTTATTATGTAAATCTATTATTTATTATGTAAACCAGGGCGACAAAAAGGTCTTCTTCACATGTAAAATCATCCTCTTCAAACCCATAACATACACTCTCTCATTACTGTAAGTCGTATGAAATTTCTCTCCTACTGCGAAGATGGCGAATCAGCATCATCAACTTCATCTTTGCAGCCGACACTGACTCAGAAATCAGTTTATCAAAAAGTACATGAAATATGTTACAGTTATTTTTTCCCTAGACATTCGTTGTCATTCCTTTAGTCAGCAAGATTTATTCGTCCGCTTGAGCGCGGAATAGGCTATAAACAGCTCACTGGTTTAATATAGTATAGTTAATTTAATATAAACGTGCGATTACTAATGGCTCAAACGAGCGACTACAATAGCACTTATAATAATAATAATAATAATATTAAGGAAGGAATAAGCGACAACGTGCCATTGAAGTACAGAAAAAGGTGCCATGACGAAGTTCTTGTTTGGCAAAAATAATCTGTTAGAATAAGTTATTCTGTTAGAACAAGTTCAATAAAACATGTTTACTATATTTCAACAGGCAGGGGAGAATAGCCAAACCAAAAAGAAACAAATAAAACACGATGTAACATTCATAAAAGCGGACTTGGGCTATAGCGCCATCTAGTGGTCGCCGATTTTCTTAGGCTCAGCTGCGTGTGGATCGCGAGCTGTGTGTGTGTGGATTGGGCTAAAAGGGCGGAACGAAAGTCTCAAGCAGTTAATGCTTCAAAAGTGCAGTTAGTGCTTCATTACATTACATGTTGATTCATTGCAAAATATCTGTTTGTGTATGTTTTACTGGGTGATATGACTATTCATTTTTGACTCTGTATTGACATCTATCATTGTGGATGCAGCATTTTTAGCTTTCAGTGCTGCTGTAAAAATAACCTATTCACAGAAATGCATGATTCATTTATTTATTAGGTTAAAGAATCTGATAAAATATGTGTCAACCAAAATAAAGTGAGTATTTTTCATCTGATCGTGTGATCTCAAGATGGTGAGTAGAATAAGGAGGAACATCATGAATAAAAGATGTTTTTTCCTAAGCCATGAAATGACTGGAGTCTTAATGTCATTAGTTTAGATCATTTTAAACGTATTTGTCAAAAGTGTGACACTACGCTGTCAGAAAAGCACACAGGAACTCAAATAAACATCAAGGACCTTTTAAACACAATAGAATATCCACAACACAGGCAGGAAACAACACACGTAAACATCCAGTAGATCCGACAAACATTAACTGAACAGAATGGGGTTTTTAAACACAGGATAATGAGGGATAGTGTGGGGACTCAACTAATTAGCCAGAGGGGAAACTGGGTCATGGGGCACACAAGGAGGGAAAAACACCACAAAACATTCCATAACATTAACATTTTACTGTATTTATATTAAATTTATATAAATTTACACTACTGTTCAAAAGTTTGGGGTCAGTAAGACTTGTAATAGTCTTTAAAGAAGTCTCTTATGCTCATCAAGGCTGCATTTATTTGATTAAAAATATAGAAAAAAAAAACAGTAATTCAAAATGTTTTTACAATATAAAATAATGTTTTTTTTTATTTTTTATTTTAACATACTTTAAAATAGAATTTATTCCTGTGATGAAAAGCTGAATTTTTATCAGCTGTTACTCCAGTCTTAAGTGTCACATGATCCTTCAGAAATCATTCTAATATGCGGATTTATTATTAGAATGATCAATGTTGGATAATATCAACAGTTGTGCTGCCAAATATTTTTTGGAACCTGTAATTTTTTTTTTTTCAGGATTCTTTCATGAATAACAAGTTTAAAAAGTACAGTGTTTATTCAAAATATAAATATTTTATTACAATGTAAATTATTTATCATTAACTTTTAATAAACTTTTAATTATTAACTTAATACTGTAACAATGGGAGGGAGACGAGAGGCGAGCGGATCCATATGCAAACCTTTATTAAACAATCCAGACATAGACATGGTCATACAGGCAGGCAGGGTCAGAACTATGGCGAACGAGAGTGACAAAGGCGATGCACAAGGGGAGTCCGTGAAAACACGGAAGAACAGTGACAGAGGAGGCAGACAGAAGAAAGGGAGAAGCAGAGAGTTTAAGGCAGAACGCCGCCTCCATGGGAGGTTCTACAGCCACAGCTGACACCTCAGGAGGCATTGGCGCGGCTTCTCGGACTGGCGGGGGCTCTGGAGCAGGTTTGTGACCAGGTGGGGACTCTGGAGCGAACTGGTGAACAGATGTGACCTCAGGGGTCGACTTGTGAACAGGCGTGGCCTCAGGAGCTGGCTTGAGAACAGACGTGGCCTCAGGAGCTGACTTGTGAACAGATGTGGTCTCCGGAGCTGACTGGTGAACTGACATGACCTCAGAAGCTGACTGGTGAACAGACGTGGCCTCAGGAGCTGACTGGTGAACAGACATGTGCTCAGGAGTACAGTTTGCAGCCCACACACACCAGAAGGCAACCGCCATGACAGGAAGAGCAGCAGCTGGGGGCAGGACCTCAATAATAGTTGGTCTTGGAGACGCTGATGCTGCTGAGATGTTAACTGCCCTTACTGACACTAGGGGTGGATCCAGTACGCTGGCCATCATGATGGGCCGTGACCTTGGGATGTCTGACGAGATGTGACTTGACTTAGGGTCGTTGGACGGGGCATGACCTGACTCTGGGTCCGTCGGACGGGGCATGACCTGACTCTGGGCCCGGACGAGGCATGGTAAGGCTCTGGGTGGTCAGACAAGACGGACTTGACTCTGGGCGGTCACACGATGATGGGGCTCTGGGCGTTGTGGCAGGACGTGACTTGGGCGGCCTGATGGGACGCGTGGACTTGGAGCGGCGACGGACTCTGGGCCGTCAGGCGGGGCGTGGCTTGACTCTGGATTGACATTGCTCGACTTGGAAGCTTGACTGGACTTGGAAGCTTGACTGGACTTGGAAGCTTGACTGGACTTGGAAGCTACAGCTGTAGCCTGACTTGACTCTGGGGCAGCGGCTGAAGCTTGACTTGGCTCTTGAATAACAGCAGCAACTTGACTTGGCTCATGAGAATCTGCTGTAGCGGGACTTGACTCATGAACAACAGCCGTAACGTGACTTGACTGGTGGGGAACAGCCGTGACTTGGCTTGACTCGTGGAGAACGACAGCTGTGTCTTGACTTGACTTGGAAGCCTGACTTGACCCAGGGGTAGCCGCCGCGACGTGAAGGGGCACCATTTTAGCTGCCCATACCGTCATTAGGGGTGGATCCAGCACGTGGGCCATCATGACCACAGGCGGCGTCCAAGTGCTGGCCGAGGGTTCTAGGATGGCGGCCCTCTTGTGGTACGGCTCTGGCGTGACGGCCATCTTGTGCAGTGGTTCTGGCGTGACGGCCATCTTGTGCAGTGGCTCTGGCGTGACGGCCATCTTGTGCAGAGGCTCTGGCGTGGCAGCCATCCTAGCGACAGGCTCTGGCTCAGGAATGATGGCTGTAACTTGACTTGAGATAGGGGCGATAGCTCTGACTTGACTTGACACAGGAAACACAGCTTTAACCTGACTTGACACAGGAACAAGAACCGTAGCTTGACTTGACACTGGAACATCAGCCGTAGCTTGACTTGACTCTGGAACAGCAACTGTAGCTTGACTTGGCTTGGAAACTTGACTTGGCTCAGGAAACACAGCTGCAACTTGACTTGACTTGTAAACTTGACTTGACTCAGGAAACACAGCTGTAACTTGACTTGACTTGGAAACTTGACTTGTCTCAGGAAAGGCTGCAGCCCTATATGGCTGTGGTATGGCAGCTGTGACGTGGTCTCCGCCGCCATCTTGTGAACGGGCTCCTCCGTCGCCGGCATCTTGTGAGCGCACATCGGCGCGGCCGCCATCCCATGCACGGGGTCAGCTGACGCCACCATGGCATGGGCACGCTCCGACACGGCCGCCATTTCACGAGCGATCCAGGCGGCAAACGTGTTTGTGGGATCGTGCTCCGGCAAGACTGTCAATCTGCGAGTGGAACGCGCAGTCGCCATTACCGCGTTGTCGCGTTCCCTCTCTGCAACCCCCACAGTGAATGGCGAACCCACACACATAAGAGCAAAGCTCACAAATGCTGCTAGAGAAGAGCGCGGACCCTCGCGTCTCAGTCTCGTCCTCAAGTGCTCGTTTGCGCCTCATTTCAGAATCCGTGAAGTGCACTGGGAAGGACCGGGGCTTTTATAGAACGCCTGATTGGTCACGGGGCTGATGCAATCAGTGCGGTGGAGGATGGGAGATGTAGTCCGAGATGCAAAGTAACAGTCAGAGTGAACGAAAAGGAGAGAGTGACATCTGGTGGTGAGCGGTCCGCGGAGCACCGACCAGATCCGTGACCAATACATCCTTGGTGAATAAAAGTATTATTTCTTAAAAAAAAAAACAAAAAAAAACAATAAAAATGTACTGACCCCAAACTTTTGAACGGTAGTATATATATTTATATTAAATCAGTAAACATTGATCGGTGTTGACATAGTGTTATATGGGAGGTCTTTTCATGTGGCCTAATTATAATTATGTCAAGTGAGTCTGGATTTGATGAGTCTGAAAAGTTCAGAATTAGTGATTCATTTGATTTAAAAACAAATAAAATAAACTGAAATATTTAGTACAGGTTTTTTTTTTTTCATCGATTTCAACTCTATGTTCATACATAGCTGTTGTGTGTGCAGCTGCAGTATCTCTCATCTGTATCAGTGCAGTCACTGTGACTCTGACTGATGGAGGTTTTTGTACGACTCTTTATCACTGTGTGAACACATATTTACTGTTCAGGTAGTGTAAACTCTGACAGTAATAATGTCCTGTATCTTCAGTCTGGACTCCACTGATGGTCAGAGTGAAATCACTGTAAGATCCACTGCCACTGAATCTAGATGGTGTGTTTGACTCTTTTTGATTTGCTGAATGAATCAAGCGTTTAGGAGCTTCTCCAGGTTTCTGCTGGTACCAGGCCATACAAGTATATGAACCTACACAGCCATTATGCACTACTGTGTTTGTTTTGCAGTTTATAGTGACTGATTCACCAATCTGAACCATTTTTACAGAGGGAGTCTGAGTCACAGTCACCTGCCCACTGAAACCTAGAAACATAGTTACAGTTAGAAAGAGCAGGGTCTATGTGCAGCATTTACTCTTGATAATAATAATATTTTACTTTAATATTTTCATAAAAACATTACCTTGAATACATAAACAGAGAGTCAAGATGAGGATGATGATGTTGTTCATTGTTGTTGTTTTGTCTTTTGTGATGATGAAGATTCTGTTCTGTTCTGCTCTCAGTCATGAAGTGTTAAACTCACAGCACTATAAACACTCTCATGCAAAGTGTCTCTCTATGTAAATGATCTTCATACACAGAACAGGCAGCTGTCAGTCTCAGACCGCAGATGAATTTATTGTCACATTCATGTTCTAAAAAATATTGGAAGCTTAATATTTAGTGATGAATGTGAACTACAGAAATTAGACTGACACTATTGTTTGTCTGTTTATTTTACTGGGTTGATAATAATACTACTACTAATAATAAACCTAATAATATTAAAGGGCATGTGCTTTCTAAAATAATATAGATTCACATATAAACCAGTTTGACACAAGACTGAAAACTGGTGTGGTATTCCTATTGTATAATAAATTATTTTGTGTGCAATTCCATCTTGTAAATGTATTGCGTTCTTAATGTTTGGCTGTCAGTCTTTCAGTTTTCTTTTGTTATTTTAAGAGTTAAATGTTCAGATTTTGAAGTGTTTAATGATGGTTTGGTGGTCTGGTTGTTTTGTTTGTGGGAGATTAATATTTAAAGACGTCAAAATAAAAGTACAAATGGTGAAATGTTATTTAATTATATAGATTAAAAAAACTTAAAAAGATGTTAAACAATACTGGAGTTAATTTAATCAAAATCCAGTTATCAAATGCAATTTTTTTTTTTTTTCTTTTTTTTTGTCTTTACTGTGTGTCTGACTTATTTTTGTCTTTTCAACTTTAAAAAAAAAGGTCATGGGCTTCATAAAATGAAGTAGGATTTCATAGCAGTAAGAAACAAATTAAGGTTTACAAAGGGTAAAGAAGGAAAGAGATATTTGTGACCGTTCTATAGGTTGACGTGTTTGTTCACATTGTGTTTACATTTAAAATTAACTGAGATTTATAAAGATTAATGCATTTAGAAACATTTTGTGTGTATGGATGGTGTCTTAAATTGTTTGTAGGGACATTTCAGAAATTCTACACACATCTTTATAAATGAGGCCCCAGAGCTCAAGCTCAAATTTTATAATCAAATGTCACTCAGTGAACCATGAAAACACCTGCAGATCAGAAAAATTATGAATCTATTCTGAATATTATGAAACTCAAACACTGAAACATTTCCTCAGATCACTAGTAGTTCTCTGTGTGTGTGTGTAGTTTTACAGTAACATGAAGCTCCTGTGAGGACGCTGAACATCCGCTGATGGAGCTATTCTCCAGGCAGTCTGGTGGGCTGTTTTGGCAGCAAAAGGGGGACCAACACAATATTAGGAAGATGTTTAGTAGGATTATATTTTATGTCCTTGGTATTGTCACACCCTCTGCCACTTCTCAGCTCTACCACCAGAGGTCACACTTACCTGAACTCTTATGTCATTGTTTTTAGGTGTTTCTCATCAGCCTATGCTTGTTCACATAGTGGCCGTTTCCTCCAACGTAAGGCTGCATCCTCTGGAGGTTACACAAGAAGATCTTATTTACAATATTAACAGTTATAAATTCGACCATTATTTTTAGTGAAGCGTAAATTGTTGTAATATGCTTATGACTCATGGATGTAATGGTCACTTAACTGAAATAAACCAGACTTGATGACGTATGCAGACTGCAAATGTGACCTCCAGAGGATGCAACCTTCCATTTGAGAAACGGCCAGTGTAAAGTTTTGTTTGCTTTATTCTCTTGGTTTTATGTGACTCTGGAATTTGTAGTCTTTGCGTTCTGATCTTACACAGCCCCTGCATGTTGTTTTGTTCTCTTCCTGTTTTTGTTTTTGTGTTTGACCATTGTCTGGTTTTAATCACTCTCTCCTTGTTTCTACTAATAAATCTCTCCACAGGAATTCAGACACTCACTCTCTGCCTGATGTGTTACAACTTTGTCATATAAATAGTCTCTGAAAAGCTGAATGTTTTTTGTGATTTTGTTTTGTCGTCCTCCCATCAGCAGCTGCAGTATCTCTCAGCTGTATCAGTGCAGTCACTGTGACTCTGACTGACAGAGGTTTTTGTACGACTCTTTATCACTGTGTGAAAACAGGTTTATTGTTGATCCAGTGGTAACTCTGACAATAATAATCTCCTGTATCTTCAGTCTGGACTCCACTGATGGTCAGACTGAAATCAGTTCCATAATCAGCTCCATTTCCACTGAATCTAGATGGGGTTCCTGACTGAAGGGTTTTAATGTGATACACTAAAAGTTTAGGAGTTTCTCCAGGTTTCTGTAGGTACCAAGAGACACAAGACTTACAGTCACCGTCTGACTGACGTCCAACGGAGCTGCTGGTTTTACAGGTCAGAGTGACTGTTTGTCCATTCTGAACATGTTTCTCTGCTGGAGTCTGAATTATAGTCACCTGTCCTGTAGAGTCTAAAAAACAATTAAAACACTTTAAACTTTTTTCCAAAATCTTGATATTTTAACTGCACCATATCTATACATTAAAGAACTTCGTCTTACCTTCAAAATACATCCCTAAGATCAAGAAGAAGATGATGAATGTCATTGTAGTCATTGTGTCTGTTATGACAAACAGTGTCAGTGCTGTGTTAAACTGACAGCACTATAAACACTCTCAGAGCACCGAAGCATGTGCTGACAATGCAAAGTGACTTTCACTTTGCATTGTCTAGCTGAAAACTAGATCAAACACATTTCAGACGATTACCAATATGACATGAACATTTAAACTCCTTTGTACCATAATGACTTATTAAATACTATTGTCTTTTATATATTTACACTAGTAAAATATCAGACCAGTCTTCCTACATTGATGTCCTAATGTGCTATTTGAATATTCTTAATTAATTTTCACAGCACTATATACTATATCTATGAACCCACTTTGTTTTAAACACTTCCAGAGCACTCAAGAAGCCAGTGTCTTTTTTGAATTAACACAATCGTATGTAATACGCAACAATAAATGTTTCAAATAACAGCATACTACTCTGCTGAAAATGTAATTTAATAATTCATTACACTTTACATAACCTCACAAATAAATAGTTATTTAAAATTGATATCAAAGTTTCTGTTTCTTGACTTGTCTGCTTAGGAAATGAAAGTAGAAAGAGATGTCAGTGCATTTGGGATACTGGAACTAGAAAGTCAAGCACATTGCATTGTAGGATAGTGTATTCCACATAGCATGATCTGTTGCACACTTCATATTTTGGCAAATAGTGTTCATCCAGTCATTTTTATGTTTTTTGATTCCTTTTGTCAAAATGAACCATGAAAACACCTGCAGATGGAATACATAACACACCAAGAGTGACATAACACCTCAAACCAGTATTCTGCCCTGCAAAGGCAAAAGACCTTAACTTGGATTTTGGTCAAAAATGAGTTATTGATATTTTTGGGACATTCAAGACATCCTTTATCATGTGTATAAATATCTTGAGTCAATTTAGTTGTTTTTCTGAGAAAATAATGAATTGTCTTAACCGTAACTTCAAAAACCCCTGGAGAAACCAAGGCAGAGCACCTTATATCACAAGTTACCCCTCTTTGACTTTGCTTGGAATGCTCAAATTGAGTTAGGGCGTTCTGCCTTTGTTTAGCCACGTGTCAGTATAAAGTTACAATGCTGACTCTGAGTTATATGGTGTTTTGCCTTTGTTTTACTGTCCATTAAAGTCTGCTACGTTTTAATTACAGGGTAACTTGTATACTTTCATACATCTGATCTGTCACTGAAGCATTAGACAAAAGAATTGGATAGATAGCGATCAGCCAGACAGCTCCATATAATAACGCACTGTACAGAGATATTTTGGCAACAATATGTAAATGTGAATAATCTTTAAAGATTTTTTTTTTTACTTTTTATAATGCAGATTATTCAGCAGGCTGTCACTGCTAGTTGGACGCGTGTGGAATCTAATGCCGTAGCATGTAGCATGTAGCACGATCAATTATAAAATCAGTAGGCTACGAACAGTTTGCAATTAAATCCATATCCTACCTTTTCTTGTAACCCGATAAAATCAATTCCCAAGCATTCTGGCCATTCCTGCTTGCTGGCATTCACATCAATCCACAAGTCGTTCTTTTAGGTTAGGATATTTCATTCAAGTCAATATAAAAACTATTATGCTATGTCTAGGGTTCTCTTACGTTACGGAACATAGCAAACTGTGGTACGTACTACGAGTACCAGTAGTGGTACTCAGGCTCCCTCTAGTGGTACACAGAGGAAGTTACCGCATTTTGCTGTGGTGTGACTTCTCACTTTTTGCAGACAAATGCAAAGGCAGAGTACACTAACTCCGAAATAGGGGTAAAAATCAAGTTTGAGCTCACAATTTTTTAATGTAGATAATTTTCATTGCTAAAACATCTAATTGCCAGATTTCCAGTGTCCTACCTATAATTAATTTGGCTGGACAAATAAAAAACTTTAAAGTCATTTTTCTCATTTCCACACTCTAGCGAGTTAAGGTCTTTTGCCTTTGTAGGGCAGTATTGACCTTATACAGTGCTGTTTGCTAAGATTTTTTGAAAAATAAACATTACATTTCATTAATCTATTTGTCATGGAGTTTCTATTTATGCCTTGGCTCATAACATTAAGCACCATCGTCTGGTTGGGCCAGACAAAATTATAACAGACTGAAGGCTGAAAGTAGGTAATGGGCTCTGGAGAGTAAAGACAGTATATAAAGCTTTTGATCAGAGAAATTATTTGATTCAAATATTTTTTTATTTTACATATAAATAAAGAATGAACATCGTCAGCTACAGGCTGATATTGTCTGGTGTAGGAGGCGCGTTTAGGGACATAATACAAATAATAATAAAATAATTCCTTTTTCTTGCTCCAAAGGACCTAAGATGAAAAAGCAAATAAATTCTCTACCTTGTTGTGTTATATATACGAAGAGTTCAGATGCAAAACCAGCTAAATCCATCTGACATTTTTCTTTAAAATGAGCATTTCTTTCTGGCTACTTTGTATAGGTTTCTATGTAAGTACTGACACTTCTGATTGGGCTGAGGCTGAAATTTTGGATGTATAATATGTGTCAGGAGCATTTACTCAGTATCATTATCTCTGTTCTGGCTTCGCTAGGACTCGCTGCCTAGCCATCCAGTCAGCTAAACAGAAAAGACATAAAGAACCACTAACGCAGCCTGATGATCCATTCCTTCTGTCCTTTATTCTCTTTTGTAAAAACTGTAAAATACAAATAAAGCTCCTTTAAACTCACATACAACCTGTGCGGTGGTCTATCATCACAGAGTATCGTTATCACGACGTAGCCGACATTGACGAGCCGTCATTTCAGTACGCACTACTTTAACAGAAAATTGTCTCACTACAGTTACGTTCGTCACATTAGCAGACATAAATGATACTTACAGGGTATTGCCCTCGCTGACAAGAAGTTTTAACAGTAAACACAAAGTTTCGTAGCAGTAGGAGAATGCTGAACCACCGTCTAGCCCCGTATCTCTTAAACTAACTGAAAATGAAACGAAACTAAACGTAATATTTCCTGCGCTGCCAGCATTAACCTGTAGGTGTCGCTTTCGTATTACAGAAAACTACTTAAACATAGTTTTTTATGTCTTTTTGACCTGCAAATGTATTTATGGTCTACTGAGACCATGACACTCCCTGTCTGGTATTTACAGTATACCACATCCACCAACACCACATCTCTAAACATATTCAGTATCATGTTTAGGAGAAATCAACAAAATAAGTTCAGTAACAGGTCTAGTATACACTTTAGCTCTGCCTTGCTTAATTGCTCTTACTTCAACAGTTCTCACAACACCGTCTTTGCTGGGATGTACCTTTGTAACCACTGCCATAGGCCAGTGATTTCTCTTCACAGCACTGTCTTTCATCAGAATAATGTCTCCTTCATTCAAGTTGGGCCTTTTGTCCGGCCATTTGGTCCTGCTTTGCAGAGTGTTCAGGTATTCTCGCTGCCATTTGTGCCAGAATATCTCTGCCAGGTGCTGGACTTGCTTCCACTGCTGCCGAAGGATCTCTGCTCTGCCAAAGTCTGCTGGAGGGGACGATGGAGTTCCAGTCTTTTGTGTTAATAGCATTGACGGAGTAAGAATGAGTGGGTTCTCCGGGTCAGTTGAAACAGGCAGAAGAGGCCTTGCGTTGATTATGGCACAAACCTCTGCCATCAGGGTGACGAGGACTTCGTGTGTCAAAGAGACGAAGCGCTGCTGTAGCAACATGGAGTCTAGGATGCACCTTGCCACACCGATAAGACGCTCCCACGCACCTTCCATGTGGGAGGCGTGTGGTGGATTGAAAATCCATGTGCATTGTTGCTCTTGAAGATATCTCTGAATGTCTGCATCTAGTTCTAGGTTGAGCTCTTTCGAGGCACCAGTAAAATTTGTGCCTCGATCGGACCGGATTTGCACAGCTGGCCCTCTGATAGAGAAGAACCTTCTGAGCGCGTCAATAAAGCTGGAAGCACTTAGAGTCTCTATTACTTCGATGTGTACTGCTCGCACACTGAGACATGTAAACAGCACAGCCCACCTTTTATTGTTTGCTTGGCTACCTCTGGTCTTACGGTAACTGACTTCCCATGGGCCAAAGACATCTAGGCCAATGTACGTGAAAGGCGGTGTGACTTGTAGCCTCTCAGCAGGTAGGTCTGACATTAACTGATGCTCCATTTTCCCACGTAATTTCCTACACGTGACACACTTGAATAGTATACTCCTTACGCACTTGTTTCCTCCAACTAACCATAGTCCAGCATTCCTTATGGCTCCCTCTGTAAAGTGTCTGCCTTGGTGCTTTACCTGTTCGTGGAGGTGACGCACAAGAAGGGTTGCAAGGTGGTGCTGACCTGGGATGATGAGAGGATTTGTTCTGGCTATCTCTAAGCCTGACTGCGAGATGCGCCCGCCAACTCGAAGCAATCCTTCTCTGTCAATCACTGGACTAAGCTTGCTGATGCTGCTTTGTTTTGGCACATTTGTTTGTTTCTGGATATTATTGAACTCACTAGCATATGTTTCTTGTTGCATGTTCATGATCAGAAGTCTTCTTGCTTTATCCAGGTTTTCTGCTGTCATTGCTTTTTTACATATATGCCATCCTTTGCAGCTGTTGTCATGGCTGGTCTGAGAGAAACACTGAGCAATATGAATCAGGTGTGCAATTGCTCTTAAAGAGGTGGTCCACTTTGAATAGCGTTCAAAACGTTTGACCCCTAACTGGCACTTGGTCACTTGAGTGAACAGCACAGACGCTTGTGACCTAATCTCTGGATCTGCTGTAGGGTCAATGAGGTCAAACTGCTGTTGATGGTCAGCGGGACGCTTACTAGAAAGGAAGTCAGGTCCAATTAGCCAGGTGGTATCTTTCAACGAGGTAGCAGACACTGATCGTGAGCCATGGTCCGCTGGGTTGAGCTCTGAAGGGACATATTTCCACTGATGAGGTGCCGTTGCTTGTCTGATGCGTTGAACCCTATTGCTGACGTAAACATAGAATCGTCTCTGCTCATTGTTGATATAGCCTAGCACGACTTTGCTGTCTGAAAAAAAGAAACAGGTCTATACTACTTACGACAGACTCAGCTATTTCTACAGCGAGGACGGCTGCACATAGCTCAAGCCTGGGGATAGTGGTCTCTTTAACTGGAGCCAACTTTGATTTGCCGAGAACAAATCCTACTTCAGTGTAGCCATTTATGTCAGTCACTTTCAAATAGGCTACCGCAGCAATGGCCTTGGTTGATGCGTCTGCAAACACACACAACTCTCTAATGTCTGCAGCGGATGGAGAGAGAGAAGTGTAGCAGCGAGGAATCTGTAGGTCTCGAAGGCATTGAAGAGAACTTTTCCATTTGATCCACTCCGCTCTTTGATTTTCAGGTAGCGGTTCGTCCCAATCTCTTTTGTCCATGGACAGTTCTCTAAGTAACGATCTACCTCGTATTGTAACAGGTGAGAGAAAGCCGAGAGGATCGAAAATGCTGTTGATGGTAGAGAGTACGCCTCTACGTGTAAAAGGCTTGTCGTCTACTTGGACTTGAAAGATAAACGTATCAGTGAGTATGTTCCAACTTATGCCTAAGCTGCGCTGCATGGGAACATCGCCTGTAGAGAAGTCAAAATCTTTGATGCTGGTTGCTCTGTCTTCAGGAGGGAACTCCTTCACAACAGCTGCACTATTTGATGTGATCTTATGCAATCTAATATGGGAATGAGACAGCATTTCCTGAGCTCTCTTGAGAACATGGATGGCGTCAGACTCTGTTGCAAAAGACTTCAGTGCATCATCAACATAGAAGTCTCTTTCAATGAACGCTCTCACGTCTGAGCCAAATTCAGCTTCTCCTTCTCTTGCTGCTCTCTTAAGGCAGTATAATGCCACGTTAGGAGATGGTGTATTCCCAAACACATGGACACGCATTCTGTAGTCCACAATCCTATGGTTCCAAGCATTGTCGCAGAACCATAGAAACCTTAAGTAATCTCTATGTTCTTCTTTGACAGTGAAACAGTAGTACATGTGCTGGATGTCTGCAGTAACAGCAATCTTCTCTTTTCTGAATCTTATTAGAATGCCCAGCAAGTTGTTGTTCAAATCTGGCCCTTTGAGCAGGACACTGTTGAGTGAGATCCCTTCATGCTGCGCACTAGAATCAAACACTATGCAGATCTGGTCTGGTTTTTTGGGGTGGTAAATGCCAAAGGATGGCAAATACCAGCATTCCTTTCCTTCCTGCAGGACTGGGGCAAGTTCTGCATGTTCCCTGTCAATCATGTTTTGCATGAACTGTATGTAATGTTCTTTCATTTCCGGTTTCTTTTCTAGTGTATGGCATACTGACTTTAGTCTTTTCATTGCATAGTCTCTGTTATTTGGCAGTTGTCTCCTGGGAGACTGGAACGGAAGTGGCGCAACCCATCTTTGTGTCTCATCTTTAAAAACTTCCTTATCCATAATCTTAATGAACTTAAGATCTTCGATGGATGGAGCAAGCATACTATCTTTGTCTGTGCATGCGAACACTGAAAGGCTTGTCTTATCTCCGCAAGGAGGAGGAGCTGTCTGTGTGGCAGGGCGCTGAGGTAGAGGAAAGTGTAGACTGGAGTAACTTTGTGCAGGATCTTTCACATGCAGGTGGCTACGGCAGGGTGGGAGGTAGCTAGGACGACCATTTTCCAATATGTAGGTTTTAAAGGCATTGACTGATGAAGGCCTGTGTGCTGTGCCAAGGCACACATCTCCTATCACCACCCAACCCAGATCTAATTTCTGTGCAAATGGGGCATTGCTGGGTCCATTTATCTGCTTGCGGATTTTGTGTATTCTCAAAATGTCTCTGCCCAGCAACAGTAGTATTTCTGCTTTGGGATCTAAAGGTGGGATCTCATTAGCTATGCCTTTTAAGTGGGGGTGATAGAAAGCTGCATTGGGTGTAGGAATTTCTGACCTATTATTTGGAAGCTCGTTGCATTCAATGAGTACAGGAAGAGGGATGCACATCTTCTCGTCCAGTGACTCAATCATGTAGCCACATGCTCTCCTTCCAAATGTCTGCGTACTGCCCGCACACGTCTTTAAAGTGTACGGTGATGGAAGGCTCTTGTCGTTGAAGATCTCAAAAAAGTCTGACCGTGCAAGAGACTTATTGCTTTGTTCGTCTATGATTGCATACACCTTTGTTGCAGATTCCCGATGGCCTTGGGGGTAGACTTTAACTAGACAGATTTTTGAACAAGCTCTTGCACTCACCCCATTGCCGCACACTTCGGTGCAGCTTGCTGAAACTGCTTCTTGAGATGGCTGACTGTCTTCACCTTCCCTGCCATCGTCTGAGGTGGGTGAATAAGGCTTGGCCTTCCATGGGGATGGGCCAGGATGAAGTGCCTCTGTGTGCTTGTCGCTTTTGCACTCTGCACATGTTATGACTGTGTTGCAGTTTTTGGCAATGTGGGCTGTCGACGCACAACATCGAAAGCAAATGGAGTTGTCTTTAAGATACTGTTTGCGGTCTGGTAGCAGTTTGTCTCTGAAGCTTCTGCATTTTCCTAGTGGGTGGGGCTTTTTATGAATTGAGCAGTATCTACTAGGATCTGCAGCATCAACTTTTGGCTCAGAGGTGTTACTAGATTCAGCGACTTGCATTTTGTGGACTGTAACAGGCTGATTGGTATAACCTGGGTGATTTTTTGGCTTGTCTTTCTTTGCAGTCGTGGGAGATATGGTGAAACTGGGATCGTTTCTGGCTTTAGCTTGTTGGTGAATGAAGTTCACGAATACACTGAATGGAGGGAAAGGAATACCATGCTCTTGCTTAACTTGTGAGCCATAAAACATCCACTTCTCCTGTAGATTATATGGCAGCTTGTCCACGACTGGAGCCACACCCCTAGCAGTGTCTAGATATGCCAGTCCTGGAAGAAATCCATCTTGCTTGGCTCTCTGTTGGATATTTTTGGAAAGTTCTCTAATCTTGCAAATAGTGCCTTCTCAATGGCTTCGGGTGTGCCGTAGCACTCTTCAAGCCGCTGCCAGATCGCTCTGATTCCGCCCTCCGGATCTCTGATATAGGCTGCTTTCAACCGGCGTGCTTGCTCTGATGACTCTTTGCCAAGCCATTTGATCAGGAGATCTGTCTCTTCTGCTAATGTTAAGCCGATGTTGTCTATGGCGTTGCAGAAGGACGCTTTCCAAGCCCAGTAGTTTTCTGCTCTATCATCAAATTTTGTCAAACCAGTGGAAATCAGCTGATTTCTTGTGATGAATCTGGCCAGATCTGTTGTGGCAGAATCGTGGTTGCCTCTATCAGGTGCATGATGATAAGGTGGACTGGCAGGTGGAAGAGGACTGTGCTGTGCGTTGTCTTTTGCTCCCTGCCATGCTTTGCTGTCAGTTTGTGGTGAAGAATTGCTTTGTTGGTTTGGCATAGCTAAGTCACTTTCTAGCTTTACTGCTTGTTTTAAAACGTCATGTGCAGTACAATATCTTTGACTCACCTCTGATCCTGGTTCTCCGAGGTTCTGATCTACATCAAGTTCTGCTTGGAGAGCTGCTGCTTCTGCTATTGCGGCTTCCATTTCTTTTTCGGCTTGCAATGCTTCTAATTCCGCTTCTAATTTAGCCTTTTGCAGTTTAATTTCTATTTCCCTCTGACAATAGGCAGCTCTGGTACGAGCTGCTTGTACTTTTGCCTTTGCTGTGGCTAAAATGGTGCTCTTTCTTGAGCTGTGGCTTGACGTGTGAGATGATGCTCGGATGGAGCCAGATGCTGAAACCTGAGATCTGACTTCAAGTTCTTGCAATTCTACTTCGGTTAAGCCGTCGACGTGGACTTGAGCCTCTTTCTGCGTTTCCATGTCTTATGGAGGAGGAGATTACCAACTTGCAGACTACTATGAGCAAAGATCTGTCGTCTGGACAGGCGAGGGCTACCCTTTTTTACTGTTCTGGCCTCGCTAGGACTCGCTGCCTAGCCATCCAGTCAGCTAAACAGAAAAGGCATAAAGAACCACTAATGCAGCCTGATGATCCATTCCTTTTTGTCCTTTATTCTCTTTTGTAAAAACTGTAAAATACAAATAAAGCTCCTTTAAATTCACATACAACTTGTGCGGTGGTCTATCACCACAGAGTATCGTAATCACGACGTAGCCGACATTGACGAGCCGTCATTTCAGTACGCACTACTTTAACAGAAAATTGACTCACTACAGTTACGTTCGTCACATTAGCAGACATAAATGATACTTACAGGGTATTGCCCTTGCTGACAAGAAGTTTTAACAGTAAACACAAAGTTTCGCAGCAGCAGGAGAATGCTGAACCACCGTCTAGCCCCGTATCTCTCAAACTAACTCAAACTGAAACGAAACTAAACGTAATATTGCTTCCGCTACCAGCATTAACCAGTAGGTGTCGCTTTCGTATTACAGATAACTACTTAAACATAGTTTTTTACGTCTTTTTTACCTGCAAATGTATTTATGGTCTACTGAGACCATGACAAGTATATTTTAGTTATTTATTTTGTTCAGGTTTTAAAAAAAGGCCTTTAAAAGTACACTGGTCTCGCAGTTTGGATTTGCTTGGAGTTTGATCTCAGTTGTGCATTTGCTGTTCAAGCTCATCAAACTGCAGTCCCCACTTTTCCATGGATTCAGAGGAGCAATGCAGCTCAGAAGTTGGCGAATAATCCTGTTAATTTTGTCCACGCTGTGCTATTTTCAAACAAACTATGATAATGGCATTCACTCTTCTACGCTCTATGGACAATTTGACTTTTTATTCACGAGCTCTTGCCAAATAAGATTGATAATGGCAGTTATACCTCTGCTGTCACAGCTGTGAGTGATTGTTGAAATTTGAAAATATATGCGTATGAACTTGATAAAGTTTTATTATCATGTTCCTTAATATTTTTATACCTTGGCCTGTTTCTTTCAGCGTGTAGCATCAGTGTATGGGGATGCTTTGCCTAGATCAGTTTCGCGCAAAAGTATGATGTTGTTGTTACTGATTTCTGGAAATTGTTGCATTAAACCTGGGCCCACAAGATGTAACACCTTTTTCTACTCCGACAGATTTTAAAACCGGATCTGGGCTAGGCTTTGTGCACTTAAATGTACAAAGTTTACTTCCTAAAATTGATACTGTGCGGATATGGGTCAAGAATACTGATACTGATGTTTTGGTAATCTCTGAAACTTGGCTTAAAGGTTCAATTTCAGATAAGAATTGATCGGCCAAAAAGAAGGGGTGGGCTAGCAATTTATATATATATATATATATAATAGGTACGTGGCAACTCCATTGATATCTAAATCAATACCTAAAAAAATTTAATTCCTGGCAGTTGATGTAGTATTTTTAAAGACCTTAGCTCTCACTGTTGTAGGATGTTACAGACCTTCATCAGCAACAAAGGAATCTCTTTCTTCTTTAACAGATTCTATATCTAAGTTGAATTTTAAGGAAATAGTATTAATTGAAGATCTTAATTGGAACTTGCCTTTGCCTGCTGAAGTTAAACTTTTTTGTGATATTTTTAATATTCAGCAATTAGTAAACACTCCAGCTAGGATCAGTTTTAAAAAGCCAGATAAATCATCAATTCTGTACCTTATAGATATTCAGCAGCATCCATTTTTGCACTTTATATTAGTGATCATTGTGCTGTTGCAATAGTTAGAAATGTAAAACTACCTAAGACTAAACCTCGGATAATTATAAGGCGGTGTATGTCAAAGTTTAGTGACCAAGGTTTTGTTCATGACCATTCTCAATTTGACTGGGACAAGTTTTTGTTGATTCCTGATATCGAGTGTGCCTGGAATTATTTTTTATGAAGGCCTCACTACTATCATTGACAAGCATGCGTCTTTTAAAAAAAATATGTAAAGGGTCGAGATAATCCTTGGTTCTCTTCTACATTATCGAACTTGAGCCATGAGTGTGATGTTGCCTGGGCTAGAGTAAGGTATTCCGATCTTGAATCACCATAAAAAAATTTAGATAAAGGAGAGATGCTGAACTGTTTTAATAAACATTTTGTTGCTGTAGGTTTGTTGCTTAAGGTACCTGAAACTATAGACGTGGAAACAGAGGGAGGTATTTATCAGCTCATAATTTTAGTTTTGAACTGTTTTCTATTCATCAGATTGAAAAAACTCTTAAATTATTAGATGTAAACAAGTCAGCTGGTCCTGATAAATTAGAAACACTTTTTTAAAAATTAGCTGCAGATTTTATTGCTGGCCTTTTAGCATATATTTATAATCTCACATTAAATCTAAATTAATTCCCTACGATATGGAAGTTTGCCTTTGTTGTCCCTTTGTAAAAGGGGCAGATGCTTCTGATATGAATAACCATAGGCTGATTTCCAAACTCTGTATTTTGTCTAAGGTTTTTGAATCTCTTATTAGTGAGCAGCTGATCTCATATTTTATGGAACATGATATTTTATCACACAATCAGTCTGGTTTTAGGAAACAGCATAGCACAACCACATCTGCGGCTAAGGCTATAAAGGATGTCACTGAGGTGCTTGATAAAGGTCATCATTGTATATCACTTTTTTATTGACCTGTCCTAGGCTTTTGATACTGTTGATTTTAATATATTAAAAATTTAACTGAAACAAATTGGATTGTCAAATGACACAATATTTTGGTTTAAAAGCTACTTGGTGGGCAGAACACAAAGTGTGCCAATGGTAGGGCAATCATCTGCACCATTGCAGGTCAAGAGGGGTGTTCCTCAGGGGTCTGTTCTGGGGCCTCTCCTTACTATCATTATATTAATAATCTTGATTTTAATTAGTAGTGTTAATTTGCACATTTATGCTGACGACACTGTACTTTGTTGTAGTGCACCTAAATTATGCCAAGCTGTGTCTTTACTTCAGAGGTTTTGTGGCCTAAAACTGACTTTGAATGGGACCAAAACTAAAGTTATGTTTTTTTTTTTTTTTTCCATCACTCAAAATCTTACATCTTGTGCATGTTGCCCAGTTGGGTCCCACCTTGTGACAACTGCAATTCTATATGAAATCCATGTGGGCAGTTAACATGGGGCCATTATAGAACCCGCGGACAATCCTATATGGGGCCCATTTTTCAGCCCAGTTCATACTCATATGGGCCCCACATACAAATGTTGGCTGGGTTGTTGTCTTATTGAATTTAAAGCTCCTGGAGCTTATTCTTTGCACTCACAGGATCTGTATAGTCTTTTAGTTACACCTGTTCGGACTGAACTTGGAAAACAAGCTTTTTCGGTTTGCAAAATCAACTTGTAAATGTGTTTAAATTGTGTTTTGTAACAATGTCTTTGTGTTTATCCTCTTGATAATGTGCTGCATCTTGGTCAGGTCACTTCTTAAAAAAAGATTTTTAATCTCAGAAAGTTTTTACCTGGTTAAATAAAGCACATGGGAAATTGTTTTTATATATAATTGTTCAGACCTCGGCTGGTGAGGAGGGTTCATTACTGGACCTCGAGATGTTTTCGTTGAAGACCCCTGGTCTATAACATACTTTGGTTAATATTTCTCAATGGTAGTGTAAAACAGCTTGTCAAAAACTGCCCTGTTCACAGCAATGTCCCTTTAAATGTCCCTTTAAATGCTAATGAGCTCTGGTCACCCCACTTCTCTCTTCTGTGGGGTGACGGGCGGTTCGAGAGACTGTAATCTTTAGCCGCAAAACTTGCTACCTAGCACATTATTAGGAAAGGTGTTTTCAAAGATTCATAAAAAAATGCTGTAGGTGAAGCTGGATCTCGAATGATTCGCACAAACACAGGCGCGTTTAGGTAGATCGGTGAGCACATTCCCTTCAAAAACTAAAGTAACGTTACTCCTCTGTATCTAAATGATGACTGCTATGTTCATTATTACATCCAACAACAAAACACCCCAACTGCTTAATCGGAAACATTCTTGTCTACTCTTGGTCGAAAACCAGTGGCGGACAGTTCACAGCTCACTGAGGGCGGGTCTAAAGTAGGGTGGTCGTGTCAATCATCAATTGTGGGAGTGACCTGTGCAAAACTTCATTCTGTCAGGAATTTCAGAATGGCCTGATCTGAGAAATTGGTTATTTTGGGGATTAAAACAGCACTGGATGGATTTTTATCATTATATGGTGATTGTGTACACACACTGTCAACATACATTTATGTTCAAACATGTAAAAGTTAATTTTGCATCCAGTGACCACTTTAAAAGCATGGAAGAGTAAGAATAATCTGCAGTAATCTTCACCTAAATCCATATAGATTTCGTCATATTAAAAGAGTTCTTAAGTATCTTGAAGGTTTTCAACTTGAGCATTTATAATGCATTGTATGAATGAGACAGATTACTTCTTTAATTTGATACTATTTTTGAAACAGGTTAGTGTAACATACATCAAAAATATCATGTTGTTTTTACTGATAACAATCTGCTTTTTTAAACTGGGCATTTTGAATTGAATGCTGTATGTAAGTGAGATAACAGTAATGTTGTTCTGAGCTGAAATTATATATTTACCAGTTATTTGCAAAAGAGAGAGAGAAAAATAAGAACAAAGCGTAAAAAGTGCCAAAGATGCTACTGGACTATAATTGTAACTATGAATTAACAATTTCTTATTATTATTCTACAGTCATGATTTCATGCTTCCCTGTTTGAGACAGGTAACATATATGTCTCTGCTGGTAAAGAATAAAATCATTACCAAATCCTTTGCTAAAAATCATGCTGTCTGCTGGGAACTGAAAAAGTGAGAAAAAAATATAAAATGATCATGTCCATTTAGACCAAAATCACTTCCCAGGAGAGCTTCAAAGCAGCATCTGAGAAAAGCGTGATCTTTCCCCTCACATGTCATAATCTTGAAAGTTATTATTCTATTTTGCATTGTGTGTTGATTACCATATGTATAATTCATTTTGGTCTTATGTTTCGCCTAAGCGCTGACCTCAACAGGAAGCAAGGTATCATTCGCTGTGATTTAATCAAGCGCCTTGTACTTTTGCTCACTGTTATTCTGCAGGATGTTAACATTAGAAGTGATGAATGTTTTGAACGTTTGCCTTAGTAAGATAAGTGGCGTCGCTTTCATCTGTGGAAATTATATTCTGAGAGCTGTTTTCGAGCAAGCAGTTCAAAATGTCTCTGCTTTGAAGCGAGCTCTTTCAAAGAGAATTCATTCTGCATCCTCAAGGTCTGAGGCGTATGTCTGTGACAGTGCTGTTTAAAAGCATAAAATATACCGAATGCTGAGAAAGCCTTCACCCCCAACCCAGTCTCACAGAAAGTATGTTGGGCTTGTTCGCAAGTCAGCAAATTGTTTGTTTTAAGATACTTTCGCTTCACTGATATTGTAGTAAGATGCAGTTCTGTGTTGTTTAGTGGTGTTTCATAAGAAGAAGAAGAAAAAAAGAAACTGGAAATCAAAAATGAAATCTCAAATGTTTCTCCTAGACTGTTACATGAACACCAGCTGGAAATTTTTGCTTTTTACTTCGCAACATGATCTCATGATAATTCGTATGCATTTTATGTAAAATGTGGTTCTACAAAACATACATTTACTTACGTTTTTCCAGACACTAAAACGTACAATACTGATGTTTTTACAGCATCTAAATGTACAAATACTTACGTATTTTCAGCATTTAAACGTAAAATACTGGCGTATTGAAGACACCTAAAAATGAATCCTTATGAATATTGAAACCGCGGGATTAATTTCATTATTGTTGTTTTTATTTGTCATACCAATGACCTTATGTTTTCAACTGCATTATTAAATTGTTAATCGTTTATTTAATATTAAATTATAACATTTCATTCTGTTCTGTGTGATTTCTGCTGCCTGCTCATTTCCAAGAATAGGTCTACATAATGTTAAACAAGTTTACACTTTAAACCCTTAAAATAAATAACATTTCTGCAATCGTTTAACCATTCATGTAATATTAACGTGATGGGACACAAAAGGCGTTTTCTTTGACATGCTGTGACTAACAATAGAACCATAAAATACATGCATCATAATTACAAAATGAAGCAATTTTATTTGTGCGCTGCAAAAAAGAGGGTTGTGATTCATGTTTTGAAGAAAACAAAGAGGCAGTGGTGTTTGATATCACTTCGTTTTATTGTAATGCGTGTAAGCGTTGCGTGAACCACATTTTTGTCGCTATTAATATGTTTAGATACAGAAACAGAAAAGAGGCAATGCTGTTTGATATAACATTTCGTTTTACTGTAATGTTGTACATTCCCTGAACTACATTTTTGCAGCTATTAATATGGTTAAATTAAAACGAAAAGAGGCAGAGAAGGTTGATATCATATTTCGTCGTATTGTAAATACATACAGTGAAGATAACTGGAGTAGAAAAGGCGAGCTGACAGACGTTATCAAGTACGCTGCTGTTCCATTTGCAGAATTACACGACTTGCGTCCTCCCGTCCTCGGGAGTTCGTACTCCCAAGTCAAACTACCAAGTCCGAACTACAAAGGACGCAAGTCCGAACTTTGCGTACTTGGTATTGAGAAACGGCCTAGCACGTTTCTGGCATGATTAGCAAGTTGCTAGCATGTTTCCAGCATGATTAACAAATTGCTAGCATGTTTTCTAACATAATTAGCAAGTTGTTAGCATGTTGCTAGCATGTTTCTGGCATGGTTAGCAAGTTGCTAGCATGTTTCCAGCATGATTAACAAATTGCTAGCATGTTTTCTAACATAATTAGCAAGTTGTTAGCATGTTGCTAGCATGTTTCTGGCATGATTAGCAAGTTGCTGGCATGTTTCCAGCATGATTAACAAACTGCTAGCATGTTTCTAACATGATTAGCAAGTTGTTAGCATGTTGCTAGCATGTTTCTGGCATGATTAGCAAGTTGCTAGCATGTTCTTGCATGGATTAGCAAGTTGTTAGCATGTTTCTAGCATGATTAGCAGGTTGCTAGCATGACTCTAGTTTGGCTAGAGATAGATAGATAGATAGATAGATAGATAGATAGATGAGTTTGAATGAGTTTTAATGGATTAGAAATACAGTACATAGAAGGGAAGTTTGATTGAGTCTCAAGGGATTCTGGGAGTTTTGACAGTTGAAATTTGAATAGTGCTGGCTCATTTGAACATTCCGTCAATGTAAATCTATGGGATTTTTCCGAGTTTTGAACATAATTTTTAGGAAAATCGTAAGTCCGATCAGTTAGAAAAGATATAGCAACTCGAGTCAGACCAGTCTGAAGATCTGGGCTGAGTTTGGAGTTTGTAGAGTTAAAGCTCTAAAAGGAGTAGCAGTCAGAAATTTTAGTCTCAGAAGAATAACTTTGAGTTAAATAGCATATCAGTAAGTTGGCTTTCTCAAAACAATAATGAAAGTCATGCCATAATTATGAAGCACTGGTACACTATACATTTGTTAAACAAGTATTGATCTTATACAAAACTTTATACACTTTTGCTTTGTAGTGTGGATGTAAGGTGTGCTGCATATCAGTGCTGGACAATAAAGGTACATATAATCGGTTACAGTTTATTTTGATAGTCCACTTTAGACACTCTACTAACTATAAGTAACTTTGCAACTACATGTCAACTAATTCTCATTATTTTGGAGCTGCATGTCTACTAACTCTCAGAGCAGACTGTTAGGTTAGGTTTAGGGTTAGTAGAATAACTTGACATATACTTGCAAAGTTTAGAAGAGTGTTAGAAGATATTAAGCAGACAGTCCACTGATACTCTAATAACTAGTTGACATGCAGTTGCAAAGCTACTTACTCTTAGTAGAAGGTCTAAAGTGGACTATCAAAATAAAGTGTTACCTAATCTAGTTACCTTTTATCCTTTGATAAGCACACAATGCTATTTAAAGCAATATTTATTTCAATATTTCTAATTTAACACTTTAGCATAGGGACTAATTCTTGCTGTTAACTAGTTGCTTATTAGCATGCATATTACTGGCTGTTTATCAGTACTAATAATGGACATCTTCTGCATGACCATACTGTATATCCCTAATCTTACCCAGTACCTAAACTGGAAGCAAACAAACAAACAAACAAACAAATGCTCACACTTTATTTTAAGGTCCAGTTCTCGTTACTGACAAACCATTAACTATGGCTTTTGAATCATTAAACTCCTAATTTGCTGCTTATTAATAGTTGGTAAGGTAGTTGTTACGTTTAGGTGAAACAACTGAAGACAAAGTTGACACCCAAATAACACGCATAAGAGAATCACCTGAGTGTGGAAAGCATCAGAGCCATGGCCTTGTGTGCAACGCTCAAAAATATGGCGCAGCTGTACCTTAGACAACTTAAGATTGAATCCTGCCTGAAGGTCTTCTGCTGGCCCTTTTCTTCTCCCTCCCCTCCTATTTTCCATGTCCATTGAAAAGAAGGCCTTGATAAGATTACTGCAAGACAATAAAGAGGTCTTCCATTTTTCTCAAACCTTTTTCCTCAGACTTTCTACTCTCAAAACTTTCTCATGATGTCTCATTTATGTCTATTTCTCCAAAGAAATGAGAGCTATTACAACTCTCTTGAGCTTAAGTAAAAACAACCTCTGAGCAATATGTTTTTCCTCTGGATATGGCTACCTTCACACAGTGGCAGAACACAGTTGTCAGTCAAGTTTTAGAGTGCTAAATATGGTTATGTCACACACAGTGTGGTAGTAATGACAACTACATTCTATAACCAAACTGACCTTAAATTTTCAGGATGCACAGCTGCAATTTTCAACGCGAGTTCAGTCAACCTGAGCTGTCAAACTGTCAGTCACACCATACAGTCAGTCACTCACACTGCACTGCACAAACACTTAACTCGTATGTGGTGTGTTTTCATGTCAGGTCAGAGACAAAAATACTTTCTGAGATGTGTCTTTCTAAAGTTTTAGATCTAGTCGCTGTTTTCCTCTAGAACTGCTTCCAAAAGTTTTGTAGTATGTGCTGCAGACACAGTTAAGTTAAAAATAAGCAGCTGACAGATAATTAAGATTTTACTGGCAAACCTGTACCTTGATTACACTCATTAAATATTTTTAGACTTTCCAGATGTTGCTTTTAGTATTTACCTTAGTTAGTGTGTAAACAGCGTGTCTGTAACCTATCACAATTGCTCATGGTTAGGATTAGGTTTAGGTTTAGGGTTATGGGTTTGTTCGAATTTTTCATATCCTTTGTATGTTCACACTGGTACCATGAGCTTCAACAAACAGGTAACACTTTATTTTAAGGTCAAGTTCTCACTATTAACTCTCATACTGGCTATTTATGAATACTTATTAAGCACATATTAATGCCTTTTTCTGCACAACCATATTTTAGATCTCTTAATCCACACCATACCTAAACTTAACAACTATTAGTAAGCAGCGAATTAGGAGTTTATTGAGGCAAAAGTAATATGAGAATTGAACTAGTGTTGTCACAATACTGGAATTTCTAACTTCGATACGATACCTTGAAAAATATCGATATTCGATACCATTTTCGATACCACGAAAACTGCCACAATATTAAGGGGGGTACTTTTTTTTTAATTTAAAGATAAATATAACAAATCTAGAACATGACAATGAGGTATATTTTACATGAACAAAATGTTTTGAGGTACTACCACTGCTACAGCCCTGTTCAGCTTCTTAGCTTCATTTGAGTTTGCTTCATACTTTCTTTGCTGTTCAAATACAGCTGGTAGTGTAGGTTGTGAGCGTGTTGTTTTTGTTGCAGGTCGAGTCTTATCTTCTTTCTGGTGCCAAACTTTAATAAACTTTTTTTGTTTTGTTTTGTTTTTAGACCACACTTTTAAAATGAACTGAACTAACTAATCTTAGAACTTAAGCTAATGGTAATGTAATGCTAATGGTAATTAACATTAGTTAACATGAATGAACAATGAAAAATACTTCCAAAACATTTATTAATCTTAGTTAAAAGTTAATTTAAACTAACATTTACTAATACATGAACTAATTAAAATTCTAAGTTCTATCTGTTAATATTTTTTCATTGGACCAGAGCTAACATGATCCGTTGTCTTTTTATTACCTACCGTTATCAAAGATTAAAATATACTGTAACTAATGCATTGCTCATCGTTCATAAATGCTGGTTAATACATTAAAATTATTTGATGAACAGATTTTAATGCCGGACTCACAGATAATCACCGATCCACGCATGCAAACGTGCCTCACACGCGAAAAAATGCTCCGTTGCTCACTGGATCGACATCAAGACAAATTGCAGAATTTAAGTAATAATTTTTTGAATAAAGTTACATAAGCACAAGTTTAGTGTTATAAATCCGTTTGTCCTTTGAAACTTCCGCGTCTTCACTGAGAGTGCGGGTCATGGTTGCTTAGCAACGGCAGACGCCACGGAAGCGCAAGCTACAGAGCGCTTTGGAAGGAAGGAGAAATTGGTGCGCCTAGCGTTTTCCATGCGTTTTTAGGCGCGATATGTGAACGGCCCCTTACGCTATTTAACCAGAGCGAATGAGACGAGACAGGCACTGCTGTCACATGTGGTGTTTGTCAACGCGCATTTGGAGAGAAATGAAAGTGACAGCTCGGCTAGTATCGGTATATCGATACTTCGGGAAATTAGTATTGGTACCGTTCAGATTTTTCAGATATTTATCGAAATATCGATATTTTTGACAACACTAAATTGAACTTTAAAATAAAGTGTGACCTAAATCAATACATAGACATTAAGGGTGTAACAGTACACAGATATCACGGTTCACATTCTATTTGTTTTATGTTTAAGTTGATTTTGCTGGTATGAGGAAAGTTGAAGTAATCATGCCGGCGCACACAAACACGAAACATATCAGTTCCAGGCTTCTAGCATTGCTAACTTGACAGCGCAGTTGGTACTTTATCAAAATAAAACACAGTAAACCAAACATCAACGTGCCTGCCTCACTGTGTCACCGTTAGAACGCGACTGAAGTCAAAGTCTATAATTTACATAATAAATAATAGTTTAGTATTTGGATGCATCGCAAATATGGAATATTTGGATTTGTGCTGAATGAGAGAGGTAGGATACAAGAGCGCAAAGCTCCATTTCGCAGACAGTTGAGTGCACAAGCACGTGGTCACTGTCTAGTGGGCTTTGTTTTCAATCGCGCAACTCCTGGCATTCGCTCTTCTTCTGCCGGTGGTTATCAAACAGAGTTGCATTACTGCGCCCCCTTCTGGATTGAGGGTGAATTGCCTGTATTCGTTTTAAGGCCTCATGCACTGGACCGAGATGTCCGTACCATTACGGTTTGGTTGGATTTAAAGAGGGAGTGGGCATATTTATAGAGCAGAATGTAAGAGACTTTGGGTTGACTTTTTTGACTTGAGCCTACAGAAACCACCAAGAAATGTAAATGTAAAAATGTAGCTTCTTGCTCCTCTCTATTATAAAAGTGCAGCACCTGTGGTGTGACAGGAGGCATTGATGTGTGGGTGTTAAACTTGCCTGGCTCTGCAACAATTTGATTTTATTATTGTTGAGTTGTCTGTCACCCTTGGCAGAGAATATTTGACCTTTGAGATGGTTGTCATAGCAACAGGTAAATGTTCAAACTTCCTTACTGCCCTTGATGCACTTTGTCCTCTGAGGGAGCACTTTAAATCAATAGAGGGAAGCACTGCTGTAATCATGTCCACAGTTACTTGTGCTTTTGATTTGGTGCCTGCAAGCTTTTGAAAGTACAGTGAAACATTGAAATTGGGCCAGCAGCACTGTGCTGTTTTGTTTTCTGACAAACACTGAGATGGGATGGTGAAAGTGAGATGAATACAAGTGGAAAAGACAAACAAACCAACCAACCAACATGCTCAAACATTTCAGATGAGGAAGAATATAAAGTTGCAGGTGCAAGGATATTCAAGGATAACTCATAAGAGCAAGTGAACTGCAAACAGCCTTTTGCTTTTCTCCTGACCTCAGCTCTAAAGAGGCAAACAAAAGTAGAGGAACATAGAGTTCTCACATCCTTTTAAAAAAAGTCTTTAGACTAACTCTCTTTCTTTATAACATGAAGAGAATGCTGACTGGCAATTTATGCATCTTGTGTAGCACATTTTATTATTCCTGCACCAAGTCTGACAAACATATCAATCTAATCCAGAACTGCAGTGAAACAAAAGAGATCAGTGTTGAGATCATAATGAGGAAAAGAGGAAAACGCTCACTGCACATTTACTATACATGTTCTTTTTGTCAAAACCAGTTAAATGAGTTGAGCGCTCTACTTATGAACCGATAAGTTAAATCCGGTGCGTTGAAGAGGTGTTGGCGCTGTGTGCAAATTTACTCCCTATCCTTTTATGGAGTACACTGTTTTGGCTGTCAGCCAATTCGTAGAGGTGTCCAAAACCATTTTAAAGATTATTTTAGTGTGTTCATTTAATACCCGATGCTTAACGATTAAACGATACCCGTAATGCATTGTTAGGATCTCATTTAATTAAATTGTGTATGTGAGCTCTGCATTTCATCTAGAACATGCAAACTATGCTACACACAAGTGTTTCATGTCTATAAAATGTTTTGCTGTTTCAGACTGTCAGAACATAAACATTTTTGTAATTTATATATTTATTTATTTTTAATGAGGCCATGTCATATCTAAAACAGTTAATCTTCTGGGCCGAGTTGCAATAAACGCCTTAAGTTAAGAGTTTCCTTTGTTATAATAGAGCAGGGAATCATGATCATTTCGGTAACACTTTCTATAAAGCCCACATTTATAATAAATTATAAGGGTATTCTTAATGAATGTATAATGCATTATAAAAAAAAAAAAACAAACTTATAATATGTTATATCATCTTATGAATATTCATAAGAACAGTGTTTTAATGTATTATAATATTTACTTATTTTTAGTTATAGCTTAGGAGTATGATGATTTATAACACACAGTGAACATCTTGCATTCACTTAAGTTACAATGGATTATATTTCTCATAGTTATATTATAAGTTCCATATCTTGCCATCTTTCATATGCTTCTTTACTTAAAGCAATCAATGACCACTTATAAGTATAGTTATAATAATACTTATATATATTTTTTTTTTCATTGTGTGGTATAAATAATCATAATCTTAAAAGTTATAACCACAGATGCGTAAGCATTATAATTGTATCATATTTGTTGTTACAATTATTTATAAGATGATATAACATATTATAAGGTTTTTATAATGCATTATGCATTCATTATAATGCCTTAAGAATACCCTTATAATGTATTATAAATATGGACTTCATAGAAAGTGTTACCATGCTTTCTACATGCTCTGACTCAAACAAATACAATTATTCATCACGCCATTTTCAAAAGCATTCTATGTGTAATTGTGGGACATTGATACTTCCAGTTTTGGGGAAATTTACTTTTAAAAGTAATGCATTACAATATTGCATTACTCCCTAAATAAATTTGCTAATTGCATTACTTATGCATTGCTGTTTCTCATCTGGCCTGGGATTGCTTGTTTGTTTTTAATATAAAAATTTGTATTTTTGTGAAAACAAAATGTAAAAGCCCTTTCACACCAAAAATGAAATAAATAATCCTCAAGCTGAAGGAAACTTAAATTCAAAAACTAAAACAAACCTTTCGGCTGTGCTGCCATTCTGACTGCATGAAGCATAGGACACAAGAGAGAGAGAAAGAAAAGGAGAAAGAGAAAAACATGTTATGCTTATCTAAAGTCATTTTTGCTTATTAGCATGGTTGAATTGGATCATTGCAGGTCAGCAGGAAAGACACTGGTTTAAAAAAAAAAATGGGAATAGATACATATAGATTATGTGTATTTGACATTTTTAATTATTGCAGGTTTGCCTCATATTTTAAGTTTGCATTTCTCTGTTTTTATTCATTTAAGGCAATACTGAATCGGTTTTTGTGCTGGTGAGAACTACAGTAAAATCATGTTCACACAGCTCATACAATGCCTCTGCACTTACTCCCGATTTCTCTCAACACAGGGACAGGAGAGCTATCAGTCAATAAATGGGAAAACAAGTAACTGGCATTACTTATTTGAAAAAAAGTAACTCAGATGTTTTCTTGTAAAATTAAAAAAAAAGTAATGCGTTACTTTACAGTTTACTTACAGAAGATAAATTCTTGAAGGAGTGGTACAAGATGATGTGATGATGGTCATTCAAGAGTCACTCTCAACTTATCTTTCCATAAAGCCTATACACAAAAATATATATATATATATATAATAACAACAAAAAAAACAGTCTTCATGTATTTTACTACACTTCAGCATGTGATTCTTATTAAGTGAGGGCTTTGGGTTCGGGCTAAAATGCCTAGCTCGGACCCCTCTCGGGAATGATTACCGAGCTCGGAGCCCTCTCCCGGACAGCACGCCAAATACGCATAACCTTTACTCAGTTTATTATATGCAAGTGTGAACTTGTGAATTCATATTTATTTTGCAGTATTTTCCTCTCCACCTGTTTTTGATCCTTTGAGCATTTTGCTGTACTGTGGTCATGGCTTAACTTTGCAATTTCTGTATTGCATTAGTTTTGAATATTTCTTATGCGGATTTAATAATTTTTGGCTTTTTTAGTCTGCGTTAAATCTCTTTTTTTAGCTCATTTTATCTGTTCAAGAAAACCTGACTAATAATTATACACACCTGAAGATTTTTTTTTTTTTTTAAATTTTTTTTTTTACTTCCAGCTTTCATGGACAATTACAGAGCACAGCATAAATGAGTAAACCCCCTCCAAAACTTCACAAATTCAGCAATTACTCTTTACTTAGAAGACATGTTAGTGTTCCTTGAGACATAATGTCCCAACGAGCCTGCTTGATCAATTACCAAAAAAGAATGTCAAAATTATTCAGGATAATACGATTTTCTTTTTTCTAAGTGATAAAATGTTGTGTTGCAAAAATGAGCACACCCTCCTGAAAGTTCATAAGTTTAAGTTTAAAAATAAAATAAAATAAAATAAAATAAAATAAAATAAAAATTGTAGTTTTAAGGCAATTTTTGATCAACAGGTAAGTATACTGAACCAAAACTTTTAAAGACAAGTAATTTCCTGACAGTTAAAGGTGTTATATAGCCAACTGAATCTTACTCAGACATAATTCTGGCAACACTGGAAAGAAGTGGAGAGAACTGGCAAGTGACATTTCTTAGCATAAAAGAGAAAAACCAAATTATTTTTTTAAGTGTGAAAATATAGCAGAAGTAGCACAGACATTCAGAAACAATGGACTTGTGACAAGGCTCCTGAAATAATCAGGTCTTCACTTTAAATTTTCATGTAAACTTAAAGTGATTACTGATGTAATTCATTTTGTTAATGATGTCCTGATATGGAAAACCATGGAATTCTATAGGGTGTAGAATATCAACTTGCCCAATAATTATTCACGCAATGTACATTGAGCTAAATAATGGCAATATTGTCTTATGTATGGCTGCTTTATAGCTGAAAGTACAGTTATTTTATAATTGATGAATTTTGCAATATTTAACACTGCTGTCACACCCCTGGACTAGACACCCCTTGTCTCTGCCTCCAGTCTCCGAGTCCTGGACTCCGCCTCAGCCCTCCGACCCAGCAGCTCCACCCAGGCTCGTGGCTCCCTCATCTCCACCGTCGGCCCACCAGCTCCACCGAGCTCCCTCGTCCCTCTGGCTCCACCTCGGTCAGTCGTCGACCCACCATCGCCTCAGGACTCCACTCCTCCGGCTGCGCCTTGTCGCTCTGTCCCACCGGCTCCGTTGGGCTCCTCCCTCCCTTCCTCCAGCTCCGCCCCAGTCCTCTGTCGCTCCAGCTCCACAACAGACCTCCAGAACTCCACTTCGGCCGCCTGAGCCCTGGACTCCACCTTGGCCCTCCGGATCCTCTGTATAGCCTGGACTCATTGACTCTCCATCTCCGCCTCGGGCTCCAACTCCACTTGCTTGCACCAACTCAGCCCTCTGGAGTCGTCTGCCCATCCTCCACCAGAGCCTCCTCCTGCACTGATTTTTTTTGTTTCCATCCCACGTCCACTCCTTTGTTCACCTCCTAAGTCCCCTCCGTCCAGTCTCGTCGATGTGCAGTGTGTTCCCGCCCTGCTTGTGTATTTACCCATTTGGAATATATTAAAGAGTTTTGATTTCATTGACCTTCGTCTCCATGCTTATCCTTCACAGGTAGTTGTGACAACTGCCATTTCCCTGTTTTTAATTATGCAGCTACTTTGAAACAATATGTACACATTAAATGAACTGACTTGACATATGATGCATAGATATTAACAGGGTATCTTTGAAGGCAGCCATTTTGTTTGTTTAAGTACTGCTTTCTGTTTGTTGGGAATGTACTGTTATTAAAATGCTGTCCAGGTAAAATGCTCAAATTTTTTTTGGCAGAGAATTACTGTTTACTTGATGTGCATTTGAGCAGATGTTCTGCCAGGTGGTCCAGAAAAGGACTAATTGCTCTATTTGGAAGCTGTATTCAACAAACAACCATATCCAGACCACTGATCAGCCATTGCTGACTTATAAAGTTCCCGTTCTCTCCTTTCTGCAATGCTTCTCTTTCCAATATAGCCTATAAAGTTAAAAGAACAATATAGTGGGTGATACATGACAACTTAAAGTCATAGCACTCTAAGTGCGAGTAATTAAATGTGGAGAATCTAATATTAACAATAATTTATATTTTTACTTTCTTTGAAATTGCAGTGTTGATTACTGTTTACTCATTACCAGCAATCATTACCTTGCTTTTATTTGTGCATGAGTGGACTTGCTTCTCTTAATGTAACTTTTGTTCTTTCACAGAAATCACTGAAGAGTCATTAAGAATGGGAAAATAACTAAATGCATATCTGAGTGGGAGCAGTGGCGGTATGAGGGACGTTTCCAGGAAGCCTTTATCAAACTTTAAAATGTAGCATTAAATGATTGTTATACAAACACCATCACGAGCACATTGAAATGTTGCAGTGTCAGTAGTTTACTACAAGCCAGATGGCAAATCTATGCCAAATTATACATGCTGTCATTAGCCATTAGTGAAAGTCCTGTAAATTTTTTGCGATAACTAATAACTTATCAAGTAGTTATATTAAATCAGTAGTTAGTGGGCCCAGTAAATTTCTAACATTCCCATTCATAGCATATGAACATACATAAAAACATAATTACAACTTCTGAGCTCATAAGTAGGAAATTCTCAAGAGGACTTGAAAGCAGCAGAGGAGGAAGGAAATAATTAGAGATGTTTGATCCTTGCCGTCTGACATCTGTGTAATATTCAGCATCGATCTGAGGCAGCTTCACTGCCACATCAGACTGTGTGTGCATTTGCATCGCTAT
Organism: Labeo catla; assembly: GCA_012976165.1. Lineage (NCBI taxonomy): Eukaryota > Metazoa > Chordata > Actinopteri > Cypriniformes > Cyprinidae > Labeo > Labeo catla. The sequence continues at coordinate 527,558 of VONZ01000073.1, forward strand.
GTTTAATTCTGATGATGTAATAGTTTTGGAAGGCTTTGTTCAGCACTGACTGTGCTGTTGTCTGAACAGACAGAACTGTAACCCAGCAGTCTGATGTTTTGTGTTATACTTCACTGACAAAGCAGCTGAAATAAAGCACCTTGGACATTTTATCTGACAGTTATATAAAAACAGTAACTGTGTTTTTTATGTCTATCTTGCCATCAGGGCAAACAAAAGTTCACACTTAGCTCCGCTCTGTCGAGAGTGGTACCATAAATTAAGCTTTAGTTCTTTAGTATTTGTCAGGCTGGTCCAGCTAATGCACATGCTCTTTCAAGAGTAAACGAGCAAGCGATGTCAAATTCAGCATTTTCCTCTTTAATCCATTTTGTTTATACTTTTTTTTTTTAATCGACACATTAAGTACGGAATGAAATATAACATTTCTCTTGCCTTTTCCATTAACTGAGCTTGTTGAAATGTATTTTAGGATGTAGCTGAAATGAGGTTTCGTAGAAGGCAGCATAATTCAAATGCATGAGCTTACCCACGGTGCCATAAAATGCTGCCTCTGCAGGCGGCAAGTTAGTATTTGGAACTTTTCATTGCATTAATTGATTTTATTGAAGTAGACTATTGATGTACAACAGCACTGTTCACGTATTAATGAATTTGATTTCATTGCTTAACACCTAATCACCTCTGATCTAGGATCACAGAATAGGTATTGCACACATCAGTACAGAAGATGAAACACTCTGGCCAGTCTTTTCAATGTACAGCAGCGTATCCTCATTAAAATTCAGAGATATTCGCACGTCTCGGTCCAAGGTCTTGATTCTCATTTCAGAGCTTTTGTTTGATTTCATTCACACTTAAACTTTTATGAATTCTATGTAAAAAAGCAGTGAATATTAATATGTTAATTTACTAGACAGTTCTGTGGAATACTTAATATGTTTAGTTAACTGCTGCATTATCTGGTCAAGTATTTTTGTATAATGACACAAAACTGCATATCAAGTATTCCAGAGAATAAAAAAAATTGCCTGTTGTACCAGACGAGAGATTTGCTTCATGTGTCTTGTGCAACTCATCCTTTCTTCTTGCATAACAAATAATTTACACCTAAATCTGAATGTCATGTCGTGTTTGGTAAGTAGCAATGTATCAGCAGGACAGCTGACCATTATCACAAAATAATATCAGTACATTTTAAATAACCTTTAAATTAATTACTTACATCGGTGCTTTTATAACTATGACAGCGTCATTTTCACATTTCTTGGCACTTTTCTTAAACTGAAATAGATAAAATTCAGGCAAAAACTGTTCTTCTCTTGCTCAAGGAACTGTTGCCAATATTTAGCCCCAAAAATGCACACTTTTAAAATCCACTCGAAGAAGTATATCGGCAACTTTTTTTTCTTGTCCTTTGCACATAGCATCATGGAAGGGTGTTGCTAGGTAACAAGAAAGTGAGGTGCACACAGTAAACACTGAACAAAAGGAATTAGCAAACAAAATGCATTTGAGCATCTCTCAAAAAGACGAAAAGAGGCGTTGATGAGCTAACAAACAATTGTTCATCTCTGTAGTCTTTCTTTCATCATTTTGTGATTTTTGTTCTGTTATGATTCATTTGAATTGACCAGTATTGATTGATGCTTCGCTTAGTATGAGGGGATTTTAATTGTTTAGTATTCAATGGATTGATGTGTTTATATGACAAAATATGTTGAATTATAATTTTATTGTTTTTTTTAATCACCCTTCGTAACAAACTACATGACTGACATCTCCACTGGTCATCTGGTTAATTCTGTTGTTGTCTTCTTTTTCTTTCTTTTTTCTTTTTTTTTTTTTTCTGTGTGCATCATAGCCCATATTTTTATTGCCCTCAGCCTCTCCCAAAAAAAAAAAACAAACAAACAAACAAAAAAAACATTGTAACCAGACCTTGTCTTCCGCACCCTTACCATGCTTCTCCCTCACCCGTTAGTGTTCATTCAGATTGCAATGGCTCACTGATCTGCCTTTTTTACCCCATCAATAGACATCGGCACAGAAAGACCAGTCTCAGCTTTGGATATAAGGCTCGCCTGAAATGAGGTGAGGTGGAGTGGGGGTGGGCGAAGGACCCTGAGCTGGTAATTCAGTTCCTCTCAGACCCCATCTGCCGGGAGGCTGTTTCCATCAAGTGTGCGCTGGTGGCCCTAAAAGAGCTCTGGCGCTCTATCATAGAAGAGCTGAAAAGGGAGCGAGCATAGTGCGGCAGAGAAGAGCTAGTCTAATCTCAGAGGCAGAGAGAGAGAGAAATAGACAGTAGTAATAGAACTGAGAAAATCTTCGGCTGAGCGGAGAATGACTGAGGGAGATTAAATCACAGAGGGGAAGATGCACTGGCTTTGGGTAGGTGCAAATGGGTTAATGTCAAAATATGTTCAGCATGAGAGAAGAAAAAAAAAAACTCTAAAAAACTAGTGTAATGTTTGTGATTAATTATCTAATTATAACATAAGCCAATCTAAGTGCATAGCGTTTCAAAGTATGGCTACACTTGCAATCAGAAGTCGAAAAAACAAAGTAGCCTATAATATTTCTGATAAGCTAAACATGTTGCAATAGATGTGTCACCACCAGTATGACAATGTCACACGCACCAAGTCACGTGAGGTCACGAGGACCCGGAAGTAACCTCACGCAGGTATTTAAGCAGGAAGTAGGTGTCTGTCCAGCACCAGACATTGAGTTCATGTTTGACTCCACGTCAGGTCCCGTCTTCATCTCAACTCACGTGAGTAAACTCTCTGCTCTTCGGAGCGCTTATTTACCTGTTTGTGTGCGTGTGAGAACGCGGATTTCTTGGTGGAAATCTCTACTCCTTATCGGAGCGTTCTCAGACCAACTGCGTGATTTACCTGCTCACTCGTGTACTTCCGCGTTTGAGTTTTCCGTCACGCTACAAAGGGACTCATCTCGAACCTTTCATTTCTTGTCCAGTCTCCGTGACAGAATGTCTGGTCCTGAAATGGTCCCGGCGGATTTGGAACAACTGTGGGGTGTGATCCAGCAGCAGACCGTGGAAATCATGAGTCTGAAGCAGGAGATGGTGGGACTTCGAGCGGAGGTTACCGCGCTTCGTGCCGAGACCGCTGGTCTTCGGGCGGAGTGCGGGGCTCTCCAATCGGATCTCACCACTCTGCAAGCGGACTATGACGACCTGGCTGCTGCACAGATCGCCCCCGCGGAACCAATCCGCCCCGCCCAGCAACCCAAGATTTCACTTCCTGATAAGTGGGATGGATCCGGAGCCCGGTGTGATGTTTTTCTCACTAATCTCTCTCTCATCTTTGAGTTCCAGCCATCACGTTACCCTACAGACCGCAGCAGGATCGCTCTACTCGTCTCACTTCTCACCGGGCAGGCAGCCGAGTGGGCTACGGCGGTCCTGAAGGCCAACAGCGACTCCGCCCACTCATATCCAGCATTCACCACCCAGCTCAGGGCCGCCTTCCAACACCCTGAGAGCGAGGTGGAGGTAGACTCGCGCCTATACCATCTCAAACAAGGAGAACGCAGCGTCAGCCGTTACACCACCGAGTTTCGCACCCTGTCAGTTAAAACCACCTGGAGTGACGCCGCACTCCGCACAGGCTACTATGAAGGACTTTCCATCCGTCTCAAAGACGAGTTGGCTGTGCGGGAGCTCCCTGACACCCTGGAGGGCATGATCCAGCTGGCTCTCCGGGTCGATCAGAGAATGCGTCACCATTCACATCGCACTAATCCTGTCTCTCGTTCCTCCACAGGCACCATTCCCCGCACAAGGACCCTGGATTCACCCGTCACCTACGCTGTCGCTGCGCCCTCTCCTCCTCCACCTATCGCCTCAGAGGCCCACTCAACCGGAGCCGGGGAGCCCATGCAAATAGACCGCACCTCCCTGTCGGCAGCAGAGAGGGCTAGACGCTACCGCGAAGGTTTATGTGCCTATTGCGCCTCCCCAGAACATCATCGAGCGATCTGCCCTCTTCGTCCGGGAAACGGCCAGACCAGGTAGAGAGGGGGAGGTCTTTACCTGGTCCAGTGATGAAAAAACCCTATCCCGCTGAATCCCGGATGCTCCTTCAGGTATCAATCCTCGTGGGCCACCAACGGATCGTGACCACCGCATTTGTTGACTCAGGTGCGGCTGGGAACTTTATCGATCAGGATTATGCTGCCCAGTTGGGGATTGAGACTGAGGTGTTATCCCAACCGTTAACCATCACAGCCATCGACGGTCGCCCCCTCAACTTCAGCCCGGTCATCCGTCGCACCAAAGAAATTCATCTCATCATCGACAACCACACCGAAAAGATTCAACTGTATATCACCAAGATCACCTCACCACCCGTTATCCTGGGACATCCCTGGCTCATCACCCACGACCCCTTCATCTCCTGGACCAACAATAAAATCGTCCACTGGGGGGCGACCTGTCAGGAGCTCTGTCTCCGGGCTCACGTTGGGACGTGTTCAGGGGAGTCCGAGGCCTCCGATATCAACCTGGAGGAGGTCCCTGTCCCGTACCGCGACCTGGCCGAGGTCTTCAGCAAACGCAGTGCTGCCCAGCTTTCACCTCATCGCCCCTACGACCTCGCCATTGACCTCGTGCCGGGCGCGGTGCCCCCTCGCGGCCGCTTGTGCTCCCTGTCTGCCACCGAACATCAAGCGATGGAGGAGTACGTAGCGGAAAGGCTCCGGGCTGGTACTATTCGCCCTTCCAGCTCACCGGCGGCCGCGGGGTTTTTCTTCGTCAAGAAGAAGGACGGGGGTCTTCGTCCCTGTGTGGATTATCGGGGGCTAAATCAAATCACCATCAAGAACCGTCATCCACTCCCTCTTACCAACACCGCCCTGGACGCCCTCTCTGGTGCCCGCTTCTTCACGAAGCTGGCCTTACGGAGCGCCTACAACTTGGTCCGCATCAGGGAGGGCGATGAGTGGAAGACGGCCTTCATAACCCCCACCGGTCACTACGAGACCCTCGTTATGCCGTTTGGTCTGTGCAACAGTCCGTCTGCATTTCAACAGTTCATTAATGACATTCTCCGGGACATGCTGGGTCGTTGGTGCTACGCTTATCTTGATGATATCCTCATTTATTCCAAGACTCTGGAGGAACACACCCAGCATGTCCGAGCAGTGCTACGGAGGTTGCTGGCCCATCAGTTGTACTGCAAGTTGGAGAAATGTGCTTTTCACCAGCACTCCACCACATTCCTCGGTTTCATCATCTCATCTCAGGGTGTGGCCATGGATCCCCAGAAGCTGGAGGCTGTGCGCTCGTGGCCCCTACCCACGTCGCTTAAACAGCTACAACGTTTTCTGGGGTTTGCCAACTTCTACAGGCAATTCATCCAGGGCTTCAGCGCAACTGCAGCACCCCTCACTGCTCTCACCAAACCATCTCACGGAGCTTTTCACCTCACCCCCGAAGCCATCCAAGCCTTCAAGACACTGTGCAACCTGTTCACCACCGCTCCAGTCCTCACCCCCCCCAACCCGGACAAACCCTTCGTTGTTGAGGTGGACGCCTCCGATGTGGGCGTAGGAGCCGTCCTCTCACAACGTGGTCCAGACGGAAAACTACACCCATGTAGTTTTTTCTCTAGAAAATTCAATCCCACTCAGCAGCGTTACGGGGTAGGGGACCGTGAACTGTTGGCCATCAAGTGGGCATTGGAGGAATGGCGTCACTGGCTCCAGGGCGGCGGCGACCCATTCACCGTCTGGACCGACCACCAGAACCTCACCGTCATTCGCCAGACCAAACAGCTTAACCCCAGGCAGGCGCGGTGGGCACTGTTCTTCGAACATTTCAACTTCCAGCTATCGTACCGGCCCGGTTCGAAGAACAGCAAAGCGGACGCCATCTCCCGTCAACACCAGCGAGACTCCACCACCTCGGAGGCCGTGCCTGTCCTGCCCTCCAACGTCATCTTGGCTCCCCTCCGGTGGGGGTTAGAAGAGAGAGTCCGCCAGAGCCACAGCCAAAATCCCCCTCCATCGGATACCCCTACTGGACGTCTCTTCGTACCCGACACCTTGCGCCAAGAAGTACTCCAGTGGGGGCACGACTCCACTCTGGCAGGACACCCGGGAGTCCAGAGGACCATCACCCTTATCGTCAGGGCGTTTTGGTGGAGGACGTTGAGGAGAGACGTACAGCTGTACGTCCAGGCATGCAACATCTGCGCTCGCTCCAAAACCACTAACACCCCATCTACCGGCGAGCTGCAGCCCCTCCCCATCCCCAAACGACCCTGGTCGCATATCTCCATCGACTTTGTCACTGGACTCCCCGAATCACAAGGAAAGAACACCATCCTGACCATTGTGGATCGGTTCTCGAAGACTGTGCACCTGGTGGCTCTCACCGGACTCCCCTCTGCCAAGACCACCGCGGAGCTCATACTCGAACACGTAGTCCGCCTGCATGGGTTCCCCAAGGACATCGTCTCGGACAGAGGGCCCCAGTTCACGGCCAAGTTCTGGCAGGCCTTCTGCCGTCTGATCAGGACCACCTCTAGTCTGTCGTCCGGATTTCACCCACAGACTAACGGTCAGACAGAGCGGGCCAACCAACAGCTGGAGCGCTTCCTCCGATGCTTTGCTGGCGAGCATCAGCGTTCCTGGGCACGCTACCTCGTTTGGGCTGAGCTCTCCAACAACATCCACACATCCTCGGCCACCAACCTGAGTCCATTCGAGGTATGCTACGGGTATCAACCTCCGGTGTTCGAACATCAAGAACCGGAGGTTGAGGTCCCGTCTGCCCAACAGTTGGTCCGCCGGCTCTGGAACCATGCACGCATCGCCATCCAGAAAGCCAACACTCGCTACATCACTCAACATCGCCGCCGGCACCCTCCGGGACGATTGTTCCATGTTGGTGACAGGGTTTATTTATCCACTCGCAATATCAACCTAAAAACGGACTGTAAAAGGTATTTTTTTTTATAGAACATCACAGTTATATATGAAAATAGTAAGGTCTGCAGATAGGGAGGATGTGTTATCTACAGGTAGGAAAAAAATCTTTGTATTTTCAGAATTACATTTTTTTTTTTTCCCAAACCTAGTCTGTGAGGTAAAACGCCCCCAGGGGGCATGACTTAATTGCTGTACTTACTCTGTTCTGAACATCAAATCCTTTGTTTTTTCCATCAAATGTATTCTAACAACAGTATTCAACATTTGAAGTGGATCAAAAAAAGGTTCATCAAAGTTGTCCTAAGACAAAAATGGGTATTGTTTTGGTTTTAGGACAACTTTGATCCACTTCAAATGTTGACTGCTCTAGTTGGTGGAATAAAACTATTTGGACTTTATATGTAACAAATGTTAGCATCAGGTAGCTAGTTAGCTAGCCAGTTAGAATCAGTGGTAACACTTTAGTATAGGGAACAACTTTCATTATTAACTAGTTGATTATTAGCATGCCTATTAACAACATGGATACTTATTAGTACTTACAAAGCACATTATTCTGCATGAGCATATTCTACATCCCTAATCCTACCTAAACTTAACAACTACATTACTAACTACTAATAAGCAGCAAATTAGTGTTTATTGAGGGAAAAGTCATAGTTAATGGTTTGTTAATAGTGAGAATTGGACCTTAAAATAAAGTGTGACCGCATCGGCTAACAATATCTCCTAAATAAGCTATTAAAATTTTAAGCTTAAACTGAAAAGCCTGTACTGTGATTTTGTAAATGCCCATGGGGGCATTTTAACCCACCTGTGGGACAATGTGGGAGATAAGAATATCTGTGACAATTACATAAGCTCTTGGAACAGATCTCTATGGCCACCCTAGTAAAAAAAGTAATAGATGTAAAATGCATTTATTTCATACTAAGTATAGTTCAAGTCTTTTAACATATTTACTGACATATTGCTCGAGACTTACTGATATAAAAATTGCAATTAAACTTTTTTTTGGACTAGTACTTGTGCACAATGCACATTTTTTTTTTTAACATTAAGCATAAAGTATGTTTTAATGTCACTACTGATGATCGTTTTAAATAGTATTGGTCTTTAAATGGAAAATATTTACAGTGTACCTAAAGTGTACTTGCAATAGTTCCACTTTAGCACAATCAAATATACTTAAGCATATATTTATTTGGACTTCAGCACTACTTCTGCACAATTAAAGTACATTAAGTGCAAAATTAGTTGTTCCAATTTAGCATGCTTTAAGTATACCAATTTTGTATACTAAACGTACAATTGCAGGATATTTTTATTAAATACATAATATGTAAATGTATTTGTAATATACTTTACATTAAATAAATGTATTTTAAATACATTGTAGTATATTTATTTTTCACTAGGGCAGCTATTAACATGACCAGCTAGGAGCCCAACTGGACTTTAACAAGAAAGACATTTCAAAGTTCAATGTGCTATTGGCCATTTAGGCCAGATGAGAAGATGAGAACTGGTCCATTGACTGAGTCTAGTTTCTCCAAAGGGTCCTTTCCTCCATTTCTCTGACTTGATTGGGATTTGGGTTCCTTGCACTGTTGCCTTTGGCTTACTCCGTTGGGGTTTAAAAAACACTACATATTCAGTGATATTATTGAGTTAATGGCACTAACACTGTTGAATGAAAACAAAACTTGAACTCAGTTGGGCTGAATAATGATACTGTTGTCTTTGAAATTGTTTCATAATTTAATAAATTTGCAACATTGACATGTTACTAAACTGAATTGAATCTACATCAAGCTGATTGAAGACAAACAGCTCTACTTTTTCTTTTTTTCATAATTGATGAATTTTACACAGTTTCACTTGAGTCTCACAGTATGTCACATAACCTGCTTGCTAGGATGTTGCTGTGTCATCTTGCTGCTCTATACTCTGTAATGTGCCCAACTCCACTGAACAGTGCACACTTACTGTCAGAGAGGCAGAGAGGGGAAGTGACTTGATGTCTTCTCAGGGATAAGGCCATTTTGTTGATCTTGTGTTCCCCTAAAACCCACATGCCTTACTCAGCGCCCCACTCTCTTCCATTACTGGCAAGTCTCTCTCTCCTCCTCTCACTGAGTGCTTGCCGAAAACCATCCATCACAGGCGGCTCCCCTGAAGCAGCGTTGCTTTAGCTCCTGGTGGGAGAGGAGCTGTGTGATTGACAAGATTAACTATGAGTCTCTTCTCTACACACCCTGCTGAAGTACCTAAGAGAGAGAAAGACAACTGGTCTCTAGCGTCTGTCTCTGTCTCTGTCGGCCTCTCTCCTCTTGCGTAGAGCTCTCATAACGCAAGACTCTCTCTCCACGACTCACTGTAATTTAATAGCTGCTCTTGTGACACACACTAGGAGTGCTAGGGTAGATCAATGATGTGACTACACCACAGACAGCATGTGCCCCTCAGAGCACAGCAATTTTGAGTCCCCTCAGACTACAAGCCATTTATCATAAATTAATATTAATATTCCCCTAACAGAACTGCCTACATGACAACATCAGCTCTGATTTTAAAAGCAGACAGTCTTTGGAGACCACCATAATGTCCTTTACGGAAACTATTTGGTTTGGTAAGAGTAAACTCCAAATCATTTATCAGTATTTAGCTGGATTTGTCTGCTGCCTTAAACCCTATAAACTACTAGATCCTTCTGTCCAAGCTTTCTGACTTGGACATTGTAGGTGTGGTTCTTTGGAGGCTTATAGTATCTCACAGGCAGATCTTTTGAGGTTTCTTGGAAGGGAGGATGTCTAAGTTACCTCTGCTAATCGGGGCTACCTCAGGGTTCAGCGCTCCTCTCCATTTCTCCATATACAACTTCACTTGGAACGATCATAAAGGGACACAGCTTCTCTTAGTGCCACTATACAGATGATACACAGCTGTATCTGTCATTTAAACCTGATGATCCCTGCCTCAGCTCCTATTTCTGCCTAGCTTTCAGACATCTCATCTTGGATGAAGAAGTGTCTTGTCCATATCAACGTTGCAAAGATGAATCTCCTTGTAATGCCTGCAGACCCACAACTGACCACAACATCCCTGTTTAGATGGGAACTACAATAGGGGTTTTCAAACTTTTTGGGGCCAGCGACCCTTTACAGGGGAGAAACATTTTCAAGGACCCACTCATGATTATAAGTAAGGAATAATTGACTATTAAGTAGATTTCTTAGAAAATAATGCCCATCTGAGGTGGTCACGACGCAAAGAGGCTTTATTTTCGAAGAGTTCAACGGACCAAAGTCAGTTATTCCGCTTATACTACAGTTACCACAACTCAAGATACTGATCAGATGATGTATTTCAAGGCATTCGTCTGGTTTCTTGTCCTTAAAACGCTATTGTGAGTAGAATTAATTTCTTACGCATCTCATCCGTCTCCATTGCTAATTCCAAAATGTAATTTTTGACCTAGTAACGACACTTGAGCCGTTGATAGCAGACTAATGCGGTTAGTTAAGTTTAGACAGACAGACAAGCAGACAGACGGAAAGAGAGAGAGCTCATGAATTATCTCTGTGAGTCTGTGCATCTCTCAAAAGTGATCAGCAGATCCGTCTCTACTAATAATGGAACTTCAAGTTAATTTTCTTAAGGAACAGTGCCATTTTCCTCACTTGTATGCTTGTACATACAATCATTAGCATGTGTGGGAGAAATAGAGTATGTGCTTTCCATACATAATGAAACGTAATTTTGTGGCACAACCATGGAATTTTTTTATCCTGTTGTTTATTTTATTTATTTATTTGTTTGGCCAGTGTCATTGTGTATTTTGGTTAATTTGCTGTTTTAGGCTGTAAGAACCTTTGAAGTAACTGAAATCATGTGATATAGACATGTAATGCGGTCAAGAGCTGCCTGGAACTATGCTCGCGGTACGTTTCCCTGAAAATAATGCATACCTTCAGAACGTTTGTCAGCCAATCAGATTCAAGCATTCAATGGCCCCCGTAGTATAACTGTGTTTAATGCTAAGGTTAATGTGGGTGGGAGTAATGAGTATAATATGATAGTTTTATTGTTGCAAATAGTCCTAATTTTTTAGGGAGTAAGTTGCACCAAGTAAGTGAATAAAAAAAAAAAGAAAAGGCCTATGAGTTGCATCAATGTTTAAATCGCATGTTGTTATTACGTTCAGAAATAGGCCCAATGTAAATACTGAAATGTTAACAAACATTCTAACCACAAAAAAACAAAAAACAAAACAAAACATGTATTTTGTTTCCCATACTCCAAATTGTTTACATTTAATGGTTTTCAGAACAGAACAAAAATAAAACATATACGTATAAAAAAAAAGTGCCATTCCCCTAGTGAAAAATATACTAAAATGTATTTGAAATACATTTATTTAACGCTAAGTATACTACAAATGCATTTACATATTTATGTACTTAATACAAATACCCTGCAACTGTAATTTTAGTATACCAAACTGGTATACTTATAGATTCTGCTAAACTGGAACAACTAATTTTGTGCTTAATGCACTTTAATTGTGCAGAAGTACTATGAGAGTCCACCTAAAGATATACTGAAGTATAATTGATTGTGCTAAAGTGGAACTATTGCAAGTACACTTTAGGTACACATCAAATATCTTGCATTTAAAAACCACATTAAAATCCTCATCAGTAGTGACATTAAAACACATTTAGGCTTAATATTAGAGAAATGTGCACTGTGCACAAGTAGTACAAAATAAAAATAAATAAAGTTTATTTCTAATTATTAAATCAGTCTGGAGTGATATATTAATAGATTTGAACTATATTTAGTATGAAATAAACATATTCTAAATATATTACTTTTTTACTAGGAACTTTACAAACAATGTGTATTTAAATGCCAAGCTTATAACAAACTTGTTTAAAATGAAAGTGAAACTGAACCTCGTGATGGCCTCTTGTAGGCCTTCCTCTTATTTGGCATGAATCGTTTCTATGAATGAATTGTTGTGTGTAACATTTGGTTGCTAAACTATTATTTCATATACGAAGAAGGCTCTTTCATGTCCCAATATAAAACAGCATTGACTAACATGTGTTTAGAAAAACACCACAGCATCGTGATGCTCACACTGACTGGCACAACATCGTACAACAGACAAGTTAAACTGAGTAGCCAAATACCTTTTGTATGTTTAGTTGTCTCGTTCAGTTTCATGATGAAGAGGCTGTGATGGCGTAAACTGATAATGTTGTGTGCGTGTGTGAGGTGCCCGCACGAACTCACTGATACTGCGAAGCTGTCACGCAGACATTAGAAATACATTTGTAGAAACCTTGAAGTGCCCACTATTAGGTGTTTACATTTTGCTTATTTGACATTAAATAGTCACTTTGGAATATAAATCATAGCCCTGGTGAAAAAAAACAGCATATGCTTTGTTTATCCCATATGTTTTGATGCTGGGATGCTGGTTAGGAAGGTTTTGATGCTGGTTTAAGCTGGTCCTTTGCTGGTTAATGCTGGACCTTAGCTGGTCATGTTGCTAGTCAAGGACCAAAATAAACCAGCAAAGGACCAGCGAAGGACCATGCTATCAAATTATGATAGCATCAAAACCTACCTAACCAGCATCACAGCATCAAAACCTGCCTACCAGCGTATGCGGTTTTTGTCAACAGGGAGCATATTACAGATGATAAAAAATGTAATTTGTAGCTCGGAAAATATGATAGCAAATTATTTTGCGGACCACTTGGCTGTGGGTCACGATTTGAAAACCCCTGGTGTACAACACTATTGCCCACCAAAAGCAGCTGGAGGTAGGATTTGACGGCCAACTGAGCTTTACCATCCACATTTCAACAGTGGTCCAGATGTGCAAGTTAACACTTTACATCATCAGAAAAATCTGACTCTTTCTGTCAGAGTATGTTGTGCAGTTTCTCATTTCTCCAAGCTACTGCAATGATCTACTGCACGTGTCAAACTCAGTCCTGAAGGGCCACCGTTCCACGGAGTTCAGCTCCAAAACACTGGCCTGAAAGTTTCAGTAATCCTGATAGCCTTAATTAGCAGGTTCAGGTGTGTTTAATTAGGGTTGGAGCTAAATTCTGCAAGACAGTGGTCCTCCAGGAACTGGATTTGACACACTTGATATACTGACTGTTCTTCCAGCCACTATTACTAAACCTTTGCAGATGATTGAAAACATGGCAGCACATGCAGAGGCCTTTGCCAGTTACAGTCACTGAACTAGCGGCACCTTGTTGTTCCTTCACATCAAAGTACAAAGTCGGGCCTCCAAAACCTTCACGCTGTCTGCTTCTCTCTGGTGGACTGCCAAACTACACCTGATCTCCTGAGACCCTCACCTCTCAGCTGAAGACACACCACTTACTTAAGCACTTAACCACTCTACAAACTTACCAAGGGTGTGAACACACACACACACAAACACACACACACATCACTTTCCTTTCTGCATTTCACCTATGCTCTAGCTTGTTTCCTAATTTAGTTTTCTAATAAACCTGGCCTTGCATACTGTGAATATTAGTTCTGTGACAAATTGCTTTTGTTCTTCTATTGTAAGTCACCTTGGATAAAAGTTTTTTGTTAAATGCCTTTCTATTCTGGACAACACAGTGGTTGTGAAAAGACTGTTTTGACAATTGAAAATAGGTTTTATGTCTTTTTACTTTTACGCATTTACAAAGTGTAGCTTGATAATTTACCTTGAAAATGAAATTTCCTTAAATGTACATTGTTGCTTATTTTTTTAGCCGTTCAACATACTGACCCTGACACAATTACTTTTGCAGACGCTCCATTGTTCTGGCTGTTGCTGAGAAAAAAAAAATAGTGACTGGACTTTTTGGAACTTTAATTGGATACTGCTGCTCTATGCTCTATTCTCTCCTGCAATATTCTCTGAAATGAGAGGCAGAAGCGAGGAGAATATCAACTGAAGCAGTAAGAAAAGGCAGTGGTTGCTAACAAAATTGGGATGTGCAGCAGAGCCTTGAGGAGCTAATACACACTGCCATGCACCCTTGCACCTGTGAAGATGCATCATATACCAGGCTTATGGGTGTTTTAAGATATTTATTATTTCACCTGATGCTGAAATATGTGTCCTGAGAAATCACACCTGTCTCTGTGACAGCCCTGGACTAGTAAGAAGCTCAAGCTTTTAAAATTAAAGACCGGCTCAACTGAATTTGAATTCATGAAGCAAATGGGATGCAGAGTTACAGTGCACTTCGTAATACTGAGAACACTTTTTACTCTTGCAGCTTGACGCAGCAGTTCCGAATGAAATAAAACCACCAAACTGTTCATACATGTCTCAAAATCAATGCCAATGCCCTTCACTATTTTTTAGAGGAATGGTAATACTGCAAACATATGTTTTTATGTACAAAATATCCATGTTTTGACAAACTGGCACTGTTACCATACTCAACACAGCCTTCTGCATTTGGCCACAAATGCTCATCTACACCACACCATATGTTCTGTCTGGTAATACACCTGGGGAAAGAATCTCTTTCTCATGCCTGATCAGTTTCTGGCAATCGTTTGCAGGTAGTGCAGACATCCAGCAATCACTGTATCTGGTAGGAAAACATTATCATATGGATAGTGTTCTTATAATGTTTTACCTTCAGAAAGAGAGCAGGAATCATATCAGGCTTTAAAGTGGAGAATGGTAAGTTGGTGTAGTGATAGTGCTCTGAAATTCCTTTTTTTTTTTTTTTTTTTGACTGCAGGTGTACAATGCTTTAGAAAACCCAAGTGGAGATTATGTATTATGGTGAAGAAGATCCAAAAACAAACTATGAGTTTATGGTGCATTTCCATTTATACTCAGAAGTTTAAAATAATCTAAGTTACCATCTTTGGACTTTTACTGGAACATCCCTCAAGTCAGAGTTCTCTCGTCGGTTACACTTTATTTTGATAGTCCACTTTAGACACTCTACTAACTATAAGTAACTTTGCAACTACATGTCTACTAACTATCAGAGCAGACTGTTAGGTTAGGTTTAGGGTTAGTAGAATAAGTTGACATATACTTGCAAAGTTTAGAAGAGTGTTAGAAGATATATTAAGCAGACAGTCTACTAATACTCTAATGACTAGCTGACATGCAGTTACAAAATTACTTACTGTTAGTAGAATGTCTAAAGTGGACTATCAAAATAAAGTGTTACCTGTCTCATAAACTTGAGGAACCACAACAACCAAAACTTGAAAATCTAATATGGCTGCTTAATGCACAGAACATTTACTTTGGTAACCACATGACTTAAACCAATGCTAAAACAGAACGGCTAAACAAGATAAGACAAAATAACATGAACCAACAAGATAATGGAACTACTGTAATAACAAGACAGTGGACCAATGAAAATGTGTCCAATGACATGAGAAACAAGCGGGAACATGATTGAAACCAAAGTAAATGCCATGTTATAAAAGACATGACTAGACATGAACTGAAAACCTTAAACATTAACAGAAACGGTGATCCATTTTTTTTTTTTCGGTATGAATTACCTATAACCATATTTTCATGAATGCAACAAAGTAACAGTTTCCAGAAACATTAGACAATGTTAATAAAAAAAAAAAAAATAACAGCTTACAGTCTGTTTTGATGGCTGTGATAATTTTGTTGACATTCCTGAACTTAGTTTAGAGCAGTGGTTCTCAATCCACGGCCCGTCACAAATCCTAATGCGGGCAGCCAAACACATTACAAAATAACTTACAGTTTTACAATTCATATTGTTTGTACATTCATTTAAAAATGTACTAAATAAATATAAACTATAACGTTTTTATATGAAATCATTTTGTTTTTCATATCTTATTTTCAGACATGAGCAGACTTATGTATTCACGTAGGCCTAAAGTGCGCTTTTGGCAGAATTCAGTTCAAATAGTCATCATCAGTAGCCATTAGTTCGCTTAAATGCTTAAAATTAAACATCAGAATGAAAAAAAATTGTTATTAGGGGAGAAAAATGAAATGTGGAAAATGCCAACAAAGGAATACAAACAAACAAGTAAAGTCGCAGTGTCAACAGTGAAGGTATTTTCGGAATCAACTTTTGGTTTGCCCCGCCACTCACTTAAAGATCAATTGATAGATGTTCAGGCAAAAGGAAACACCCATACTATGCAGCAATCATCCTCAGATTAAGTTTGAAAGTGCTTTCCATATTTGGATCAACATAGTCTACATTTGTGAACGCAGATTTCCTGCAATGTTGCGCATCAAGTCACGCTTCCATGCACGTCTTACACACAGCATTTTACAATCACAGCTTCATTGTGCTGTTACTCCTTTCGAGGTGAATTTCACAAAATTGGTCAGCTCCCAACAGTATTAGGTATCTAATTAATAGTAAGTAGAATTATTTAGTGCAGACATATAGCCTACCCACTTCTTTATCAGTCGGCTTTGCATATACCCAATTTTAAATCTCTCTGATGCGAATCATTCAATAGTGTCCTGCATTAGCCAAAATCATGACAGTCCACCACAGCTATTTCAATCGCATTTAAATAAATGCAAATATTGCCTAAAACACCCGGTCAGGACCATGGCGCCGGCTTCCTTTGAAATATGTTTGACGATTGTGCCTGAAGTGCCCGCGCCTGTCTGTTCATATGTGAGAGCATGTCAGGGGAGGCGCACAGAATGGTATAATAATAATTATCATTGATTAGTAATTTGAGTCAGTACATTAAAATGAAAACAATACATTAAAAGTGAAAAGGAGCAGGTTTTTACGATCAGAAATTTCCTTAAACCAGTGAATAATTTATTCTGGGGGCGTGTTTGTTTTGGTGATTTCAAATATAAACACTGGCTAAGTTTATTTTATTAAGTATACTTAAGTAAAGTTCAAGTCTATTTTTAAGTATACTTTATGTAGTAAGTATACGAATAATCGTGCGCTAGAAGTATACTTGTAAGTGTACTATTTCAGTACTCGTTGGGACTAAATTGGCCCACTTTCTAGCATATAAAAGTATACTTTTAAGTATAGTTTAAGTATAACAGTAGTAAACTTTGAGTACATCTTTAAGTTTACGTCAAAGTTTTAGCTTGTACTGCAACTACACTAAAAGTGAACTTATAGGTATATTGATAGTTTACTGATTAAATACTTGTAGCATTTTTAGTACAATTTGAAGTATAGGCTCAGTAAAATACTAGTTTAGAGTTTTAGTAGTATTAAACTGCAAGTATACTCATAAGTTTAAGTGAACTTCCCTTACCAAAAAGAAGTGCACTTCAAGTTTATTTTATTAAGTATACTTAAGTAAAGTTGAAGTATATTTTTAAGTATACTTTATATAGTAAGTATACAAATATCAGCATACTAGTAGTATACTTTTCAGTGTACTACTTCAATACTCCTTGGGACTAAATTGGCCCACTTTCTAGTATATAAAAGTATACTTTTAAGTATACTTTAAGTATAACAGTAGTAAACTTTGAGTACACAACTAGTTTACATCTATGTTTTCAGTTTGTACTGCAAGTATACTAAAAGTGAACTAATAGCTATACTGATAGTTTACTAATTAAATACTTGTTTATGCATTTTTAGTACACTTTGAAATATAGTCTCAGTAAACTAGTAGATTAGTAGTTTTATACTGTAAGTATACTCGTAAGTTTTCTTTAAGTGGACTTTATATCATACTTTACGTATACTACTATGTCTCTGTTTAGATATTAATTTGTATATATTTTGTTTTATGAATATCTGAACATACAAAACAATATGAATAACTTAGTCTAATATGTAGACAACATCGTCTTTGTTTGTAAAACATTTTACAAGATTAAGATATCCAGGGAATGTATGTAAGTGATTGAAAGTATCTAGGCCTCAAAACTAGATACACAAACCTCAAGAAGGGTGGCAATAAGCAGATATTAAAAAGATGAGATCTTAACGTCACAGTACAACAAATAACTAACAATAATGACAAAACAACAACAAAAAAGTTTAAATGAAGTCAGCAAACAGCAAAACAGTAATCCTATAACAGTAACAGGATAATTTATTCATGCTGCAATGCATGCTGGGAACTTACAAAGCCTTAAAATTTCAACAGTATGAAATTCTTTGCTCAGACAACTGTGTTTGACTAATTTTGTTGGTCTGACAAGGGTTTTTAGTTTCTAGAAAATAGCATTTTTTAGTATTTGAGACTCAAAATGTTTCGTAAAATGGAAAATATGTATTTGCATTTTTTGCAGTGTGGAAGCATCTGTTTTGGTTTCTTCTTCTAGAAATTTTGTACAGATGTGTAATAACATCTCTCATGTATAACAATGAAAACGGATTCTCAGAGCACAAGTATAGCTCAAATATATTTAGACTTTTTCTAAGTATAAATCAAGTATATTTCTGAGAAGTATATAAAAAGTAGACTGAAAGTATACTTTCCTATTTTTAGTTTAAAAGTAGTATACTAATAGCGCACTTGAATAAACGTCTTTTTCGTAAGGGTTTACATCATACTTCAAGTATACTACTATGTCCCTATTTAGGTATTAATTTGTGTATATTTTGTTGTATTAATATCTGACCATACAGAACATCAAAAGAAAGAACAGGGTATCTGCTTGTAAACAACAACAAAACAACATTTAATTCTAGCTTCATGCATTATTTTTTAAACACTTGAATGTGGGTAAGTTTCATAAATAAACAAAAAACAAACAAAGAAACTAAACGAAAAAAAAACATTTTGAACAAAAAAAAAAAATCTATGAATCTGAGGATTCAGAACGATAATCAAGATGTAGTTTCACAGTTATTATTACCTCTTTACTGGTCAACGTTTTATTCTGTAATGTTACAGTTTTGATGCCGTTTTATGTCTGATGATCATGTTAGATTACATGTGGAAGCATGTTGTTTCGGTTTCTTCTTCACTTGTGTTTTTTTGGAAATTCTGTACAGAAGATCTGTAATAGCGCCCCCCCCAAACTAATAACAGTGAAAACACTGATTTCCAGGAGCAAAAGTATATCTCAAATATATTTAGACTTTTTCCTATTGTTACGGACACAGACACACAAGACAGGTAAGTAACGTTTACACAGTTTATTTATACACAGCAGAGCAAGACAGAAGAATACTAGAGTTCCGGAGAGGTGAGTAGGATTAGATGAGCTTGATATTTCCTTAGCTGTTGATATGGTGAGTGATCCGTTTTCTGATTGTAGGTAAACTTGGCTGGAGAAGATGGCTGTCCAAACACACACACACACCGCCGACAGGACTGGGGATACAAAGACGACTTGACTGGAACATAAGAGACACAGGTAAGTATTTGCAGGTAAGCATAGATTGTGACTTCAAGGGGTCTGGAACCAGGTCTATTGCACAGTCCCATGGCCAATGAGGGGGTAGCTGGGAAGCTCTCTTGGGGCAGAAGACATCACTGAATTGGGAATAAATTGCGGGAATCTTGACAGACTGATTAGCCACGGGACTTTCGACAGACGTGATACATACTGGAATGGATTTCTTGACAGGTCGAGGAACTTCGAGACAGCAGTTTGTGATGCAGTCCTCACCCTATTGTAAAACTTCACCTGTGCCCCAAGAGAGGATAGGATCGTGCTTCACCAGCCACGGGCTCCCTAAAATGATGTCGACGGTGGCATCCTCCAGAACCAGCAATTGAATCCTTTCCTTGTGAAGTATTCCAATTTGAAGATAGATGGCATCACATTTGCGTTGCACTTGCTTGCGGGACAGTGATTCACCAGTTATAGAGTGGATCCTGTACCTGGTTGTTGTGGGAAAGGTACGGAGCTTGAGCTGGCGGCAGAGGGACCCCGAGATGAAGTTGCCCGCTGACCCGGAGTCAAGGAGAGCTGTGACTGAAACAGAAGAAGTGGTAGTAAATAGTTGGACATTGGTGGTCAGAGGGTGTAATTTTTCCACATCCGATTGAATGACACTCACCCTGAAAGGTGCTGGTCTTGAGGGGCAGTTCCATCTCAGATGTCCACTAGCTCCACAGTACAGACAGAGACCCCGGGTCAACCTCCTCTGCCGCTCAGCAGGCGATAATTTCCCTGATTCCAAGATCATCGGTTCGGGTGCTGGTTCTGGAGGAGTCATTACTTCTGGTGGACAGAGGAGTGCGGATGGAATGGTATTCAGGTCGGGTGAGTATGAAGTCATGCGATCGGCACATCTGATGGACAGTTGAATGAACTTCTCTAATCCTTCTGAATCGTCATAAGCAGCCAGTTACATGCACAGTTTAGGTTCCAACCCCAGCCGATATGTAGTGATGAGCGCTCGCTCGTTCCATCCACTGGCAGCAGCAAGGGTTCTAAATTTCAAGGATTTGCGGTCAGACTGGCCGAAAACCTCCTTGAAATGAGCCGTGAATGTTTGGATGGATTGAGCGGCTGGGCTGTGTTGGTTCCATAACGTTTCTGCCCAGTGCAGAGCAGGACCTGTAAGTAATGAGATGATGAAAGCGATCTTTGACTGGTCAGTTGGATATAGAGTGGGTTGCATGGCGAATACCAATGAACATTGCAGAAGGAATCCGTTGCACTCCTCCGCCCGACCAGAGTAGGGCGCTGGTCGAGCCATGGGACTGGATGGAATTGTAGCAGAAGAAGTGCTCGGTGCTGGTGATGATTCGTCAGTGGTGACAGGTGTGCTGGTGTTTTGAGATCGCTGGAGAACTCTCTTAAGAGAATCCACCAGCTCCTGGAATGGATCCGATGTGCTCATGCTGTGTGCTGTTTGGTCCGGGCTTCTGTTACGGACACAGACACGCAAGACAGGTAAGTAACGTTTACACAGTTTATTTATACACAGCAGAGCAAGACAGAAGAATACTAGAGTTCCAGAGAGGTGAGTAGGATTAGATGAGCTTGATGTTTCCTTAGCTGTTGATATGGTGATTGATCCATTTTCTGATTGTAGGTAAACTTGGCTGGAGAAGATGGCTGTCCGAACACACACACCGCAGACAGGACTGGGGATACAAAGACGACTTGACTGAAACATAAGAGACACAGGTAAGTATTTGCAGGTAAGCATAGATTGTGACTTCAAGCAGAGAGACACAATGAGTCCGCTTCGTAGCAACAAGCCCGGACAATGACAGTAGTGCGGTGTGTGCTTATGAAGGCTGACGGGTGATTACGTGCAGGTGCAATGAATCAGTATTCAGGTGATTGAGATCGTTGGATGTGAGTGGTGGAAGAGCCTGGCCAATCCGTGACACCTATAGTATAAGTATAAGCCAAGTATAATTAAATGTCATTTTAAGTATATTTCGGAGAAGTACATGAACCACATTTCTGAAAAGTATATAAAAAGTAGACTAAAAGTATACTTTCCTATTTAAAAGAAGTATACTAATACCACACTTGAATAAACTTCTTTTTTGTAAAGGGAAGCAGCTTCTCTTTTCTGATCACCTTTTTTTTACTGAGAAAAAACTATGCTAATGGACTTGAACGTGTCATCAGTGCAATAAATATAGTCCCTTCAGGTGTTTTAAAGTCTGTAAAACACTCTGCAATGAGCTCATGTCTGCCCTGAAAAAGTTTCAAATGATTAGTTGGGTCACTTTATTTACAATATAACACACTGCTCTGCTCTCCAAAAAACTTCACACATAAATGGCATACTAAAAGTGACCCCATTAAAGTGCCCTAAAATGGGAGAGCATTATTCATAAAGGGCAAAAGTAATTCAAGATTCACACTTGTCCTCTCATGCACAAAATTATTCCTATTTTTTGTAGTTCTCCTTGATAGATTTCCATGTAAGGACTTGTTAAAAATAATGAAATGCTACTTTAGAAATCAATTGACTGTTCTTTAAACATAGTGAGTGAGTGATTTTTGTAGTTGCTTATGTAGTGGACAGCAGACAGAGAGGATGGTAATCTCAAATCCCCCTTTCTGACTCATCCGTCGCCATCTGATTCATCACTTGGCTGTGTAGAACAAAAATATAATCTAAGCAAACCTCTTTCCAGAAACCTTGCCATCAGTGTATGTTGTCACTATATGATTTTATAATTTACATTATGTGTTGAATAGCTTATGTCATGTAAAATAATGTCTAAATTATAGGGTTTTTCAATTAGTTTTATAGAAACAAGAATTTATCTTTCAGTGAGATAATCTAACTCTGCCACAGCAACATACACCGATTTACATGCTTATTTATTAAAAAAAGAAGAAAAAAAGAAGATTGTCTTTAATGCGTATGTAAATAAATAAATAAATAAGTAAAAATAGTACAAAATATCGCAACTGTGCAAAGCAGATGCAGTGTACCATATAATACATGTGTTAAAATGATGGCTAGAGAGGGGCTGTGAAAGCCAGGAGTCTTATCAGCTGCAAGTAGAAACTGTTTTGAAGTCCGTTTGATCTAGATTAAATGCTTCTGTACCGTTTGCCAGACTTTAAGAGATCAGACAGCTTAAGACTGGACTTACTGGCCTCTGTGAAGAAAGGCTTGGCCTTCCTAAGGCATCTGAGTAAATGTCCTGAAAGGCTGGCAGCCCATAGCACAAGCTGAATTTACCTGCAATGTTTGGTGATTCACTATTCAGAGAAGCTGATGTTGCCATGGAAACAATAACTTCAGTAAAAGAAGTGTCAAAGAAAGTGTGTTTGTAAATAATTGTGTGTAGTAAACCATGTACATAATTAACATTTTAAATATATGATAAATTGCTAAAATGACTAATCATATTTTTCAGAAGAAAAAAATACAATAAAATAATAATAAATTGCAATAAATTTCAAATATATTGTTTATTTCAGGGGGAGAAATTAACTTGATTAAGGGGCAATATTTTTATTCTCATTGGAATTGATTTGTGAGAGCAATTTTTATAATCACCTTATTATTAAAAAAAACAAAAAACAAAAACGTGTTGTCTTTAATGTCAAATACTTAAATTTACCAAAATTCTTTAATCGATATTTTAAAAACGGTTGTCAGTAACAATAGACTGTTAAAACTGTATCGAACTTAGACATGTAAAAAACAGGAGCTGCAATATTATGACAACAATCTTTATTGTAGATTATTGCTCTTTATATTGTAATTAATATGCTGTTTAATTGTGCAGGCACTTTTTTTTTTTTTTTTTGCCCTTTCGTCTTGAATATATTTTATTTTTGGTGGCATTTTTGCCACAAGCCCTCATTAATTTCAGACCCTGGTTTATGTTATATATTCACTCATTTTTGTATGATGGTTTTATCATTCAAAATGCTTCATTACATGCAGTTCAAAGTCTTGTAACATAGGTTGAGTACACTGTCTTGTAGCTTCGTCTTTTTTCTGGTCTTCAAAGTTTACCATTGTGATTCGTCTCAGAGCTTGTTGTTTTAGTTCACAGCCTAGAACTTCATATTGATTTTTTTTTAAATGCCTATGGAGAAAAATAATGTTAAATTTTTTTTTTTTTTTTCATAACCAAGACCACTGAAAATGTGGACAGTAACTGTTGTGCTCTATAGTGCACCTGAAACTTTGTTAGCCTTTGATAAAAGAGAAGATGCTGCTGTTCAGTTTCTGCTGCTGTTGGTGGAGAGATCAAGAGAATCCTGCAGTGATGTTTATCTCTCTTCTTGATGCAGATGTGTGTGTAGCTTCCTTCCTTGTGTTTACTGTAATCCACAATCATCTCCATAGTCCTACTGATGTTCAGTTGGATTGTTTCCTGACCACAGGGCCAGATTTCACTTATATCTCTACAAGTAAAGACTTTATCACAGTACTAATCCAATAACTGACATGTTTGAGTTGAAGGCTTCTTGAGATACCAGTGCTGAAGTTTGCCTCAGAGAGACAGACTGGTCCTCTTCAGTCCACTGAGACCTGAATTGCATTAGCTAGTATTACTCCACAGGATTAAATAACTTGAAGCAGTTTAATTCAGACACAATGTTCCAGAGTCCCTTAATGTTTTATTGGCTTTCTTATCAGAGATTCTGTGTTTGAAGAGTTTTATTTGCTACTTTCAGGTCTGTGACATGTTCAGACTACTATTTCAGTAACACTTCAGTGGCACTGAAGTTTTGATTTAGGACTTGGCTCTCAATTCCATTTGAGATTCTTAATGATTACAGTACATTCTTGGATATTTCCAGAATAATACAAAATGCATGTTAAATAATTGCAAAACAACAAAGCAATTTTGTACAATGTTGCCTCAAGGTAATAAACCAATTTGCTGCCCTACGCAAATATGAGTTAGCCGTTAAATGTTTAATATTTCAGGGATAATTATGCATAAATAAATAAATAAATAAATAAATAAATAAATAAATAAATAAAAAGTGCTTGATATATATTAGTGATTTTAAAATGTTTAGAGTGATGCTACAAGGAACTGAATGAATGCTTAAAGGAGAAGTCCACTTCCATAACAAAGATTTACAGATAATGTACTCACTCCCTTGTCATCCAAGATGTTCATGTCTTTCTTTCTTCAGTCGTAAGGAAATTATGGTTTTTGAGGAAAACATTTCAGCATTTTTCTCCATATAATGGACTGATATGGTGCCCCGAGTTTGAACTTCCAAAATGTTGTTTAAATGCGTCTTCAAATGATCCCAAATGTGTTTGTAAATGATCCCAGCTGAGAAGGGAGAGTCTTATCTAGCAAAACTCCCATCTCATGTTCTCCCTCAACTTCAAAATTGTCCTATATCACTGTTTTACCTTTTTTGTTAAGGGTGTTTGATCTTCTTTAACATTGCTGCAGAAGACTGGGTCGGTTCTTCTGCAGCAATGTAGGATGATTTTGAAATAATTTTTGAAGCTGAGGGAGAAAATACAATTTTTATGACATACCCTAACTGTCTTGAGCCAGAATACAGAGAGTCCAGGCAGAGTAAGACAGATGAGTGTTTGAGATTAAAAAGTATTTAAATTGTATTATTTTTATGAAAATAAACAATCATTTTGCTAGATAAGACCCTTCTTCCTCGGCCGGGATCGTTTACAACCGCATTTGGGATCATTTGAAGCCACATTTAATCTGCTTTTTGGAAGTTCAAACTCGGGGCACCATATCAGTCCATTATACGGAGAAAAATCCTGAAATGTTTTCATAACATTAAACATAATTTCTTTACGACTGAAGAAGAAAGACATGAACATCTTGGATGACAAGGGGGTGAGTACATTGTCTGTAAATTGTTGTTGTGGAAGTGGAGTTCTCCTTTTTGTGTGAATTGATTTAAAGTAAACTATATGGGCCAAGTTCATGAAATTTTGTCATGTAGGAGAATGCGCTATTTACCTGAAAAGAAAGGAAGTGAAATGTGACAACATGCCTGTTGTAACATGACCGTATGACAGCTTAAAATGTCGTCTGATCTAATAATTAAAAAAAAAAAAAAGAAAAAAAAAAACTTTATTTATTTATTTATTGATTGCTTGGCCCTTATTGCAATACACAGCTATACAGTATAGTTCAAAACAATGCGGGCAATATGAGGAAAAACATTCAGAAAAAAAAACAAAACAAACAAAAAACAAACAAACAAAAAAAAACAGAGATGAACACAACACAACACTCCCCTTTGGGCTTCAGAAATGTCATATCAATGTCATATCATTTCTGGTAAGGGAGCATCGTGAGCACTGATGCTCTCTAGTTTTTGTGGTGCACTGTGAGATTTTTCAGGGAGTAAAAGCTCCAGTGCAGTGGAAGGAATCTATGATTAAGACAACCCTTAAAATGGCCGACACTCTGATCAGTTCTCTGATTAATGAACTAGGGAGCTGATTGAGAGGCACCCCACATGTTTTACAACTAACACCGCATTAGTTTGTGCCCCGTGCTCCCCTAGCAGTTAATGTAAAGTGTAATACTAACGTTTAGTGTAAAAACAATTGGTAGCATTTCTTTCACAACATAAAGTCCACTTCCAAAACAAAGATTCATATATAATTTACTCACCCCCTCACATTTCTGCATTTTTCTCATTTTCACCATTTTATGCTATGGTGCTCTGAGTTTGAACTATTAAAATGCAGTTTAAATGCGGCTTCAAACGATCCCAAATGCGGTTGTAAACAATCCCAGCCAAGGAAGAAGAGTCTTATCTAGCAAAACGATTGGTTATTTAAAAAAAATACATCTTAAATAAAATTTTAATCTCAAATTAAAATCTCAAATTTAATCTTGTCTAGCTCTCCGTGAACTCTGTGTATTCTGGCTCAAGACAGTTAGGGTATGTCAAGAAACACCTAGTTGAGGGAGAATATGAGATGGGAGTTTTTCAACATACCCTAACTGTCATGAACCGGAACAAAAACCATCCAGGCAGAGTAAGACAAGACAAACGTTTGGCATTAAAAAAAATTATAAATTGTATTATTTTTATTAAGATGACTGATTATTACACTTCTTTCTCGGTTGGGATCGTTTACAACCGCATTTGGGATCATTTGAAACCGCATTTAAACTGCATTTTGGAAGTTCAAAATCGGGGCACTATATCAGTCCATTATATGGAGAAAAATTCAGAAATGTTTTCCTCAAAAAACATAATTTCTTTACGACTGAAGAAAGAAAGGGGGTGAGTACATTATATGTGAATCTTTGTTTTGTAAGTGGACTTCTCCTTTAAATTAAATAATTTTGCAACATACAACTAACTACACTCTAAAAAAACGCTGGGTTAAAACAACCCAATTTGGGTTATTTTGGTAACCCAACGCTGGGTCTAATATGGACAAACCCAGCGTTGGGTTATTTTAACCCAGCCAGTTGGGTTAAATCTATGACCCAACATGCCGGGATGTTTTAATGATCTCAAATTGAAAGTTACTACTGCTGGCTTAAAATGGGCTAAAAGTAGGTTGGAAATTAAAAAGCAGACACAGAATACAAGAGGAAACAGTAATAATCAAAACGTAAACATTTTTTGAAAAGTGAAAACAGCCATGGACAAAAATATAAGACAAATTGGATTATGCAGCATAGTTTTCAACATTGCATACATTTAAACTTGTTTAACAAGCATTTTAGAAATAAAAATATAACATTTAAAAGTAATATTTTAATTCAAGTGTATTAAACTGTTCTCTGCGATCCGCTTTACCCGAAATAGCGCCTATTCTCGTGCTGGTGTGTTGCTGAAATCTGAACCGGCTGTTGTGAACCTCAGATGTTTCACTCATAGCCAGGGCTGTCGCTATGTGCACTGAATTTGCTATTGGCCCCCTATTGCTATTGGGAGGTGGATGGGCTGTGTGGCTTTCTAATGCAATTACTAAAAGTACGTCATCTTTTTTTGTCAAATTCAAGAATGTATATGTATAAGCTTTTTTTTTTTTTTTTTTTTTTTCTAATTCAAACTGTCAAGTAAGAACAAGTAGTATTAGAAGTTACCAATCAAAAGAAAACATTTTTAACAAAATTCAGTTGCACTATAGAAGTGGCACAGAAAAACATGAATTCATAACAAATGTGAACATTTTATAAAAAAATAAAATGATTTAAATAGCTAACTGAAATGATAAACATTTAAAAATGAAACTAAAACTGTCAGTAGACTCAAACAAAACTCATGTTTATTTGGAGATGCACAGTGGCTCAGCTGGGACTTTGAGACTATTTTCGTTGGCAAAATCAGAAAATATTGTTATAGTCAGACAATGTAAGTCACCTCATATTAGCTTATATTATCTCACAATTCTGAGAAAAAAAGTCAGAACTGCGAGATACAAGAAAAAAAGCAAAGAAAAAAAGTCTTGCTGTTGTGAGTTTATGTACTGCAAATGTGACTTTATAATTCGCAAGTGTTTATATCTCACAGTTCTGAGAAAAAAAAGTCAGAATTGTGAAATGTAAACTTGAAATTGTAAGAAAAAAAGTCGCATTAACCTTTTTTTATTTTTTATTCAGTGGCGGAAACGGGCTTCCATACTCTACAGGCATAACCCAGTGGTTGGGTTAAAAACAACAACAACAACAACAACAACAACAACAACAACAAACAGCATTTTTTAGAGTGTAACTAACTAACTAAAAAATGAAACAAAACACCTCTACACACACATTTTGATTTCAGTTTTCACTAGAAGCACACTACCTCATTCTAGTGTCACTCTGAAGGTTTTCAGTTTAAGATTATTGTATGTTAGTGTGGTATTACTTAAAAGCACAGCCCTGAACCACAGGTTTTTAAATATGACTTTCTATTAGTTATTGCTGTTTAACGTCCATGCAAAGAGATAAATAGAGAGAGGATGGATAAGTGAGATTTCACACCATTTGATCTCGATTCACCTTTAAACTCAATTACCTACATGAATCTGTAAGCGAATACCACCTCAGCTCTTCAGCACAATCCATGCGAAACTCTAATTACATCACAGAGCAGAGCGAGATCACTGTAATCCACTCCCCACCTCTCCTAAAATGCATATCATCGGTTAAGTCTTCCATACACACTTCACACTAGCTCTCTGATGTTGTTTTCAGCATGACAGCTTTCTCGCCCCTAAAACCAGTCGTGTTTTGGCCCTCTCCGCCTCCTCTCACAAAAGCACTTTTGGGTTAGCGGCGCCTAGCTAATTAAACTCTGTGCTTAATCACATACGCCTGCGCTGCTGGCCAAAAGCAAAATGACAGAGTAAAAGTTTTAAAATAAAGTGAGGAATGCGTAAACATGATACTAATTAGCAACATTTATTTAAGTGCACTTCTTAAAAAGTAATTATGAGGCAGAGCAATGCACTGTTTATGTGCATAAATAATCCTGCCAGCTGGTTACATAGATTACCCGCTGGTCCTCTTGTGTTTGTGCTCCTCTTTCTTCTTTTCGTTAAGCCTTACGAACTGTGAATGTCTTGTGGCATGTGTGAATGCATTTGATGTCATATCAGCGTTGTATTGTGGAGACGCTCCTATTGGCGGTGGCACGTTCTCTACGCGCATTGCGCAGTGTGTCAATCACATGAGAATGCAACGCTGGCAGGGTCGATAGCTGAAGATTCTCTGGTGTGCATGGAGGGGATGGATCATGATACAGGACCACAGGTTATTATCCAGAGGGAAGTCTTATTGTTCAGTGGTTGCTTTTGCATGCCTCGAGAGACTTACTGGAGTTTGCTCACCGCTTAAATATTTTAAGCATTAACTCAGTCTCAGATGTTGCTCTGAAATTCTTTAAGGGAAGAAATGATAGACACAAATGAGGCAATTGTTGACGTACAGTAAAATAACAAATTGTATAACAGTTCAGATTTTTGAATTTACTTCAATCTCTGACTTTGCAGATGTTGGTATTTTTGCAAATCTGAGAAACTGATAAAATATCTTGAGTAACTCTAGATGAGACACGCTACAGACAGATTTCTGGCATCAGTAACACTTTATTTTAAATTCACTTTAGTCAGTCTACTAACTATATGTAACTTTGCAATTACATGTCAACTAGCAGTCATTAGAGTATTAGTAGACTTTCTGCCTAAAGGTAAACTATGTAACTGTTGGCGCTCTAGTGGTTAATAGAACAATATTCCGTTAATAGTTAATAGATTCTGGAGAAGACAAAACATGTTTTGGAAGATGGATTCATGTTGTACTTGCTAACTGATGTATTATTTATTCAATTTTGAACAAATTTTGTTGAGCAGGGGTGCTCAACCCTGTTCCTGGAGATCTACCTTCCTGCAGAGTTCAGCTCCAGCCCTGATTAAACACACCTGAACCAACTAATTACGATCTGAAGGAGCACTTGATAATTACAGACCGGTGTGTTTGATCAGGGTTGGAACTAAACTCTCCAGGAACAGGGTTGGGCACCCGTGGCACAGAGACATCTTGTAAGCAAATTTAAACTAATGAACTGTATTATTTGGTATTATTTGGAAGAAGTGTTTATTTCATCCTTTATTTATTATTAATATTTGTATTTTTTTTTTTAATTATTATTGAAAGGTGGTGTCATATTGCTATTGGATAAATAAATAAATAATAGCAGGTACAAGCTAACAGTGGTTGTATCAATAAAGAAAGGTAGTGTGAGAGAGAAAACAGAATATATAGAAACAAACTAATAGCATGGCAACAAGCAAGCTGTAGGATTAAGCTCGCCTCAAAACTCATAAGACACACAGAGACTCTTTTGAAGCAAGGAAGAGAGGGAAGGTGAGTGCATCTACTGCACAGAGAGAGACTATGAACAGGTCTTCAGTCTTCATTAAATCGCTCTGCATTAAATAAATAAATAAACCTTCCACATCAGTTTAAGCATTCATTTGAATACTGATTTTGATCTGTGTCCTGGTTTGAGCTGTTAGCTAACAAAATTTCACTTAGTCCTATGGTGCAACATTAAGAATCTTTAAAAGGCCCAAAAATGAAAATTCTGTCATCATTTACTCACCCTCATTTCTTTCCAAACTGTAGTCAAGATGTCTTTTTTTTTCTTTTTTTTTTTACAAAACAATAACAATATTTACTAATTAACTAATAACAAATGCTGTATAACATATTAATTATTACGAAATGTTACCACAAGGATTACCACCTAGACTTATATAATGTAAGCACAAAGTACTGTCTTGAGTCTTTGCTGCATCAGTCTTTGCTGAAAGCTTAAGATTTCTTTTATGTTTTATCCCATTTATTCACCATTTCAAAGGTCCTATTTTTCACACTTCAGCTCTAAACAGACTCAGTCTTCTGAAAACAGCCATAACCCTTCTGGGGAAGAAGCTTGAAACTTTGAACTGACCAACAAATAAAGCCATGTGCAGCTCATTTTTCACATCTCTTTTCTGCTTGCTTTTTGCAAGCTTCTGATTAATGCAGAACCCAACCATCTAGATTGCAAACATCAGACTATTTGTCTTCTGCTATTTGGCAAAAATACACTTTGCCTGTTTCAAGAGAAACCTTTTCATGTAGTGGAGTTTTGCCATTGCCTAAGTTTAATGCTGCAGTTTTAATAGACTTATAGAAAACAATCATGGGACATGATGTTACAGCTCCAACTATCAGACTTCTCTTCATTTCTGTTTAAGAATAGAACACAAAGCGGTGAAGATTGTCTGTTTAATAGCTCTAATATGTGAGCTCGAGCAGTGACCCATTTGTTCTTTTAATAACGATGCGGCATCTGCTACAAGGAAAGCAGCTATTGACCATAGAATAGTTGATGAATTATTCATCTTATTTTTAATCTATCTATTTATTTAGGAAAGGGGAAATTGTGTTTGCTCAACAATGAAATGACGATTAGCAGTACAGACAAAGGACGACGTGATTGACAGGCCTTTGTTAAACAAAGCTGCCGGTTAATCACATCGCTTTGCATGCAAGCGCAAGCCTTGTATTTGTTCCCCATCGCTAATTAAACAAAATTACATCCAATAGCACAGTGTTAAAGGCATGTATTGCTTCCGCCCCGCTCACTAAAAACAAATGATGCAGTGATTTAGGGAAAAATGACAGAACGGCTGTGGAGGAAGGTACAGCAGGTGGTTTGTGTAAATGTGGGTTTGCACATGTGATAAATGTGCTTGTGAGGTTTGGTATTCTTTTATACTTTCACATTTATGTCAGCTATTATGATAGACTCTGTTATTATGCTGTGCTGCATTTGCAAATTAGATCATTTGTATCCTTTTTGTGCCCAAACAGTCATGAAGCAGTGAAGGTGGCCAGTAAATGCATCCTTTTCATCACCTCTGTATTTCTGCAGCATCTATCTATAAATCTTACCATCAGATTCATCCATGCATAAATCCATCTATCTATCAGCCTGTCATTTGTCTTGCTTTATGACAGCGCAGCATATGATCTATTACTCTGGCATAATCGCACAATTCTGTTCTGCAAAAGCAATTCATTTTTAAGAATGCACTGTTTGTGAAGCAGCTGTCCTTTTGGGGAAATTAACTGTCCTTTTGAGAAGTATGAAGCTGTGGAAACACTTTACGTGTACCTGTTTATAGGATAAAATTAGGTCATTTTGTGATACCCACATATGTATCAGTGGATGCTAGCATTTGCTAGGTGAATGTTAATGCAGTCTCTGTGGTTGCGAAACCATTGTGTCACAAAATGCTCTGAGACGTTGTAGTTTTGTTGATCCAACTGCGGCTTTAATGTAATAATCCAGAACAATAATCCAAAACAGGGCAAAAGACAGAAAGCACAAGCACAAGGTAATCTGGAACACCAGCACCAGCAAAAACACTCAGAAGGCGGAGTAACAAAAGCAAAACCTCAACAAACAAAAGCTCCGTTAACATGGCATATATCAGGTGAACTAAATTGGCTAGTGACTCACTGCTGGAAGCAATGAGGCATGGTAGTCCTGGCAAAGGGTAATGGGAAATGAAGTCCAATACAAGATGCAATGATCTGGGAGAAGTGCCCTCTGGTGGCTGCCTCTCTTGGGCACACCAGCTGATGGCTGTGACAAAACCCCCCACCAGACCAGGGGTAGGGATGGTGGGCCAGGTCCGTGCAATGGAAGAGGGGCTGGAGTCAGAGGTAGACCAGGGAGCCAGGGTTGAACTAGAGAAGCTGGTGAGGAGGGCGGAGCAGAAAGCCAGGAGAGAGCTGGTATAGCAGAAAGCCAGGGTGGAGTTGGCAGGGCAGAAAGCCAGGGCGGAGCCGAAGAGCACAAGGGCGGAGCGGAAGAACACCAGGGCGGAACCGGCAGAACAGAAGACCACCAAGGCAGAGCTGAGGACCACCAGGGCAGAGCAGGTGGGCCTGAAGACCACCAGGATGGAGCAAAGGACAATCAGGTCAGAGCAGAGCAGAGCAGAGCAGAAGACCATCACTGTAGAGCAGATGTGACCAAAGATCCCCAGGCAGAGAAGATGGCCACTACAGCAGAGCAGACAGGACGCAATAAAACGCACAGAGAGGTTAACAACAGTCTCTGCAGCTCCAAAAGGACAGGCATACAGTTCAGAGACAGCGTCGTTGGCCGTGACAGGACAAGCAAAGAGCTCAGAGATGGCCTGCTTGGCCTTGAGTTCTGGGGCTAGAGTGGACTCTGAAGTAGACTTGTAGACTGGAGCAGGCTCTGGAGCAGATTCATGGACTAGAGTGGGCTCATGGGCTAGAGCGAAATCAGGAGCGAACTCGAAGGCTAGAGTGGACTCTGCAGGAACAGTTGAACAGTGTGTACCCTAAACACACAAAATGGCCATATACCCGGGAGTGCAACTGACAATGGCACCACCTCTGAGACCCCCAGACTTGTTACCACTGCAGAGATGTCAGCTGTTCGTACTGACAATAGAGGTGTGTCCTCCAGACTTGAAGCCATTCACAAATGCTTGGAGGCTGCCTTAATGGCTTCATGTGCAACATTTGTAATGCCCGGCAACACTGACATGGCATCCATCAAGGCTGAAGTCTCTGGTGTGGCAACCGTGATGGCTGGAGATTCTGGAATTGCACTGTGTGGAGTGGGTTCTGGAAAGTCTTCTCTGGAACAACAGGAGTGGACTTTGCTGCCCTCTTTCTTGACCTTCACTTGCGAGATTGACATAGTGAAGCTTCACTATTCTCTGGAGGTGTTCTAGCAGACCCCGGGAGGGGTTACAATGTGCAGACTGACCTGGCTGTGGTACCAGAGATAGTCAGTGAAGCCCCAAAAATCCAGAGTCTTAAGTCCCTCCATCTCCCACAGAGGCAAAGGGTAATCAAATCATTCATTTAAGATGTTCATAAGCTCAGTACTGCTAAATTCCAGCCCCACCGCCATGGTCCAAAACATTTGAGCTAAGCCTCCTACTCCCAACCCCTGTTGGCACAGTGCAGCTAATGCCTGATGTCATGCCATCCGCTCCTTTTTAGTAGCTGGAGGAAGAATCCGAATGCCCACGGTCCAAAAAGCCGATTAATACTAACTTGCTGCTGGATCTGTTGTGGTTGAAGTTGTCTGTCATGAAATGCTCTAAAACTTTGTATAAAATCCAAGTGCAGCTTTAATGTAATAATCCAGAACAATGATCCAAAATACAATTGTAAATGTTATTACAAATTCAACAATAGAATCTGTTGATTCAAATGATGCATGTTTTATAACTGAACATGTATTAGCATCAAATGTCTTGTATTAATCTCACTGGGGTGGTGGTCACACATGATAGACATTTCACCTAATATCATCTTCATGCTTAAAGGCAGTTCATTAGAAATTCTTTTATAAGTACATGCAACGACAGCCAGACAATGCCAGAGCTGATAAACAGAAGGAGTTAAAATCTGTGACAGCAGCTAATGTGTTACAGTGATCATTCTGTTCAATATCTCCTTTAGTCTAATCTCTTCATTGGTCAGACGGTTCATCGTGGTTGTTAACAGCATGTAAATCAATGTAGGAGAATATGAGAATGAAATATCTCTCCTTGTATGACATTTATGAGATTTTTATGGCTAATTACTTGGAACAAAACCTGAGAGTCACCCTCTTCCCCACATATCTGGATGCTACAGGACCGCCTCAAAGAGGGCAAATTAAATAGATGAAGCGATAGCAGACAGTGCACATCAAAGGAGATTAGATGCTATGGGACAACAAAAGCGCACAGATTTGTGAAGTATTGTGTATCTCAGCAGTTCCCCTAGATAAGCTCACCAGGAAGCACACACTGCATCTATGTCTTACCACAACATTAGTTTCACTGCTACACAATGCACAGTGCTAATGACAGTCATGATGAGTTTGGCCCAGTAGCCTTAGGTGGTGTTCAGAGCGGCTGAGGCTGTCTGGGAGAATTGAGTTTTCTCATGGTAATGGCCTGAGGCTTGCAGCAGAACACAGTTCTATCAGTTTGAAATCACAGCAGCACAGTCCATTGTTTCTGCATGGAGATTCACTGACTCTGGGAGGTGATCCTGGCACCAGCACAACAGCAACTGGCGGAATAGAGCTGTCACTGTTTTCTGATTGATGCTTTCTTCAGCGGGAACGTCATACTAGAACAATTTCACCCCAAATTCTAAGAAAGAATTGATATTCTGCCCACAAACACAAGCCTATTTTTTTTTTATTTTTACATTTTCATGACCATTAGGCATATTCTCCCATACACTGGCCCTCGAATTCTCATTAATTTAAGGCGTCTGGCCATTTTATTGAGGAGTTATTTTTCACCATTAGATTTTCTTGTTTTCGTTGTTCGTTAAATCAGCAAAAATTTAAGTCAGTGCATACAATACTGTGTCATTTTTTTTCCACATTACAGTAATGTGAATGAGATAACAACTGCAAAGTTAAATGTATTGTAAGGCAAAAACGTTGTAAAACAGACTTAATTTTTGACTTGTTTTGCGAGACATATCCATCTGTAAAAACATTGTTTTATCCGTTTTCACAGAATATAATGACATGTGGCTTTTTAGACAGGTTATTGAATATAAAAACATCATATATTCTGCACACATTTATTGTTAAGAGTGTTGTTACAGAAACAATAATATAATCATATGTAAATCTTTTATGTTGTTATTATTATTATTATTATTATTATTATTATTATTATTATTATACTGTATTGTATTGAATTTTATTGTATTTGTTTGTTTGTTTGTTTGTGTGCCACATTAAATATGTCCTCTTATTATTCTACATCTCTTCCTGTTCTGTGGACACTATTTCTTGGGCATCTTTTATTCAGGCAAAGTAAGTGATGTGACTCTGTGGCATAAGGTGTAAACAAGAGCTGATCTGAAAATAGAAGAATATCGGGCAGGATATTTACTTAGTTTGAAATTTATCCTTGTCAATAGAGGTCACTAAATCTCCCCTGAACACATTTATTGAATGGTTACACTCTTATTGATTTTGACATTTTTTTTTTTTTTCTTAACATCAACATTTCTGTGATTTATTTAATCTAAATATTTGTGTATGATATCAATGATCTATGAATTTATTTGTATTATTTTATTATTATTATTCATGAACTTCAGTTCATGCAGTTATTTATTAATGCAATAAATTAGGTGTACACTGCTATTATCTTTACTACTCATTTTATCTTATGCGTACGGCAAGTGAATGGAATCATTCAATCATTCAGTATGAACTTTCATTTTTATGCATTTAACCGCATCAGCTACTTAACTAACAACAACTACTTGACCCAAAAGAATTAGAGATACCATTTCATAGTATTGAAACTGCTCTCATCAGAGTTACAAATGACCTGCTCTTATTATCCGATCATGGTTGTAGAGTGGCTTACACATAACACACTAACACATTTATATTATTTAAATCTGTAAAAGAATTGTTAGGCTGCATTAATTAGGTCAGCCAGAACTGGGAACACTTCCCATAACACCCGATGTACAAGACCACCGGAACCAGATGTGTTCTCTGCACAATCTGACTTTGCTGCAGCCTGCAATTAAGCTGCTGGTTTCATCTGACCAGAGGAGAAATGGCCACCTTTTTTTTCTCCTCCATTTCAATAACCGATGGAGTTTTGGTTCCTTGCCTCTGTCGCCTCCGTCTCGCTTAGTTGGGGACACCTAATTTCCAGCGATATCGTCGATTTAATTGCACAGAAATGATTTGAACTGAACTGAGCTGGACAATGACATCACTGAATCAATGATGAATTGACTTTAACTGAAAATTGAGTGTGTACAATTGTTTTGCATTATTAATACACTATTTCCTTTTTAATACTATAAAACTGCTTTGACACAATTCGTTTTGTTAAAAGTGCTTTATAAATAAAGGTGACTCGACTTGACTTGACATACAGTGTACTCACATTAAGTGATATGCACTACAGCAAATCGTAGAAGCTTGAATGCTATATAGTTGAAAAATGTAAACTATATTATTGTCCAGTGATATATATTAAAAGTTGGATTGTGGCGGGAGGAGCAAACGACAGCAGGCATGATGTCAGGCCTCAGAGAGGCTTTTATTAAACATAATAAACAAAAGTGTCCAAAAAGGGGGGAAAAGCGTCCAATGTAAACAGGGGTTCTGGTGTCCTCGTCATGCTGGGGGTTCTGTGAAGGAGGGGCAATGTTTGGGAAGGAAGGGACGGAGACCGGCATCCGCATGCACTCCTCTCTTAGGTCCGTGGCTCTAGGGGTGCTGGCTTCCTTCAGCGGCTACGTCCTCCTTGGCCCATGGCACTACTCGGGGGATTCAACTTCCTCGTCCGTCAGCCAACGCTCCCCTCCTGGACCCACGAGGACACCAGTGTGCATGCACAGGGTACTGACTGGTCTCCTGAGGAGAGCCGCTCTCTTCCGCATACATACTATACTGGCATTATGCAATATATAGATAGTATATAGCATGTTTCAACTCCATTATTTATTGTATTGTCATAAAAATCTTGTAAACACACACTGTGATAAACTTTAATTTCTCTCAAAATGCTCTTCATTTTCTACATTACTTCATTTGCTACTGATCAGACTTTTTTCAAAGGTGCCTTACAGGTGAAATGAAAGTAATTTATTTCCACTTAAAGGGCTTTACACCTAAAGAAATTGTTAATATTTATTTAACTATCTCAAACCTCCGTTGTATCTGTGGTTTAATGCAGTCTTGACAGGCATCTCACTGGGGTTTGTGGCATAGCTGGTTTTTAAGATGGTCTCCAGCAGCAGGTGCTCTGTTGCTGGGTAACAGTGTTCCAGCATTGATCTACCATGTGATGGATGCCTATCAATATCATTCCATCTTGTTGTGGAGCTCTCGGCTTCATGACAGCTCAGAAGATGATCTTCCCCTAGAAGATGGCTGGTCTCACACAGCTACCACAGGCAGCCAAGGCCTATTTATGACCCATCATGTCTCATCAATCAACCATGAGGAAAAATGTCCTCTGCAGGCCACTTGATATCATCATTGTCATTGGCCTTGAATGTGAAAGCACTATTGTTTTGCCACCCTATGGGCAGATCAGACCTCGATTCAGCATCTGCCTGTGAAGACCTGGTTAATACACTGGAGGATGCACACTGTCTGCATGATTTATTAAGAATGCGCTTGCTGCAAACTGACAAAATATGTGACCATAATAAAGTGTGATATACATACAAATTGATCCAAATGTTTACATTTTTGATTAAATAAAATACAGACTGACAAACTGACAACTGTGGTTGCAAGTTCCTTCGTTACCAAAAGAGGTCAGTGTGATTTGTGACCGTAGTTGGATAACGATGCTTTTGGGAAACTCACCCCAGATCTGCAGTGCTTCAGCTCCACTGCAGCAACAGCCAGACAAAGCCCAGTACCAGCTGATACAGAGCTATCTGTGATAGCAGCTAATGCATCGCAATGATCATTGTGTTCAATATCACCTTTAGTCTAATCTCTCCATCGGCCAGCCAGTTCATTGCGGCTGATAACAGCATGTAAATCAATGCAGGGGAATATGAGAATGAAATATCCCTCCTTGTATGACATTTATGAGATTTTTATGGCTAATTGCTTGGAACATTGACTGTGGTATCACAGACATCTCTGTTTCTGCGGAGTATGAACTGAGGTGGGGAGGATGGCAAAATCAGAAACCATCTTCAACAAATAATCCCTTCCCAGTATTGCTTGACTCATAACTATATTGCCTATTTTAAAACAATACAAATTCCAAAAAAAAAAAAAGAAAGGGATAATTATTAAATGAGATAAGGTAGCATTCATTTGCAATGTAGGTACTTTACAGGATGTTAAAGGGGTGCTAGTATGCTTTTTCACTTTTTGAACTTTAGTCAGTGTGTGTATCTTTGGGCATAAAAAAGATCTACAAAGTCCACTCCAAAAGGAGTTATTTTTTATTAAAAAAAAAATAATGGTATAAACACAAGCATTGACCAGAGTGGCCGCTTCAGAGCAGTAACGCACCACAGATGTGTGCAGTACAGGGGGTTGAAACACATGCCGAAGCTGCAATCTACTCTGGTTGCCGCGTCGGAGCCGTAACGTGCCGCAGACGTGTGCAGCATGTGGTAAGAAATTTATTCATCATACAGTGTAGATAGCTTCATTTAAAATGCGAGTGTTTTTAAAAATGCATAAACTTGCACTAGAATATGCTAGGCTAATCAGTGATGATGTTCTTTGATAATGTTAGGCAGTTTTTAGCCTTATGCTGGAGCTGGTTTTGGGCAATGAAACTAAGTATGTAAATAATTAAATTCATTAGCACAATAATATCATGTATTGGCAATCTCGCAGGCTGACGATACGACCCAACACTACTGTAGTGTATTATTCACTCGCACTCCATGCATCCTAGGTGTATATGATTTCCTTCTTTCAGACAAATGCAAAAAAAAAAAAAAATGATCCTGGTACTCCCAAGAACAGTATAGACGGGTGTTTCTCCTCATCAGTCCAAAACAAGTCCAATAATATGCATCCATCCATAATAAAAAGTGCCTCACATGGCTCCGGGGGTTTAATAAAGGCCTCCTGTAGTGAATGGATGCATTTTTGTAAGAAAAATATCCAAATTAAAAATGTAAGAATCACTTTCATCTAGCTTGCGCTAACAGTTTTACATGGTGTTCGACAATCACAACACAGTGGGACAGCTAACCAATCAACACATTTCGTTTTTTGGAAGGCACCCATTGAAAAACCCATTGCTGTATTACCTTAAATATACATTACCCATAATATAATATATAATGTGTACTGTGACAGAACATTGCAACACAAGATGAATAACAAAAACTGTGAATATTTCATGTACCATCATATAAGATTTATGTCAAATCGCCCACCTCTTTCCATATAACTCTTTTGCTCAAGTCAATCACTGAATTGTAAGTGATGGTTGGCTGGAGCCTGCTGTCTTCCACAGTGTCTCAGTGGTGAAGATTCATCCATAGTAAGCAGGAGGAAATACAGAGGGGTATTTGGACTGATGACTGCCAGCTGGGCTAAATGAGAAGGGCATTAGAAATAATGAGCACCATGCAGGCGTATGACACTGCAGGCCTTTGTTTGGTGAAGTTCAATGACAAGTGTTATTGATCATTTGCCATGGAGCAGAAACCTGGCAGTGTGCATTCTGTGCCCGCTCAACGCATGCGTCCACACACTCCTCTCTGCAACACATTTCATTTGCACTTCTGCACAATCAAACTTATGTTGCAATAACTTCTGGCATCAAACCTGATTTTCAGCAAATTTGCTGTTTTTTGAATAAATGGTGAAATGTTTTTTTATCTTTGAATGAAAATGTGGTGCAATGGTAGAAGAATAAGCCTGAAGTGTGACATATCAGAGATCAACCAGAGAATGTCGTTCACAATAGATCATATAGAAATATGTGTGAGATTTCTAATATAGCTCAGGCCCTCTGTTGGAGAGGCATGTCCATTCACCAGTTCAGCACTTCAGCTGAGATAATAGCGATTATAGCGTCTGTCATAGTAGAGGACAGGTGACATTTGTCATTACAGTGGTAATAGGAAAATATTATATGTTGAAAATCACTGCCCATAGCTTTTTTTTGTACATTTATGGTTAATTATTAACTAATTCAAAGAAATAATCTAGATTGTAAACTCAAAGTTAAATATTAAAACCTAGCTGTGAGCAGCAATTATTGGGGTTCAAGGACATTCATAATGGGGAATACTCTTTTTTCAATGTGTTCTTTTTTTTTCATGTGACCTCAGATTGAGGTCTTACATATGTGTGTTGAATTTGGTGTAAATATCTAATTCTCCTCAAAAGTTATAGCCATTTTAGTAAAAGAGGCTCTGTCCCTCTTCAGACATTTTGGTGCATCCCTTCTGATGTTGAAAGAAAAATTAAACTTAATATTAGACAATTATTGATATTCATTCTCCAGGGAATCTTTATGCACTGGTTTGGTTCAGAACAGGTGAATAAACCTATAACTAGTTTGCAGGTTTTTGAAGTAAGTACTTCAAAAATCCAGAACAGCTGAACATTTGTTTTGTTTGTATTGAGCCAAGGATTCTCTTGATATAAGACAGTGTCTGTGATGAGCAGTGTATGAGTTATGAGTGATTTTGTACTTTTGATTGCTCTAACGTCCCCATCAGGCCGATCAGGGTGAGCTCTGGTGACATTGTAGATGGGATGGGTACCATCCCTCTGTGTTTCAGGTCTCTATGCTTTACAGTTTCAATCTGTCTGATCACTTCAGTATGGTGATCTTTGAAAATCCTTACAATTACAACAGGGTTTTCAGCTTACAATAGGCTTGAACCCCTTGAATTCCTGCATCACTAGCTACACCACAGAGAATTAAGAAAAAAAAAAAAAAGTATTAGTTGTGATATATTTAGACTTAAATCTCATATAGAGGTTTATACACATGAAAGGAATTAGTGTAAATGCCCTCCAGGATGCACTTGAGACACTGTTCTGCCATTTCCATTGCCCACCTCCAGTTTTTCATAACCTGAGATCTAATGAAGTTTTAAAGTTCTCACAACTTAGAGTGAGATTTTTAATTGCTTTTATTGGTTTGCTGTATTGATTTTGCTGCTCCTGCCTCCTCAAGTCAATTTCTAAGGGATTTTAAGCATCTTCATTATAAGCGTTCTTAGTTGACTCATAGGTATAATTGATGGCATAACTTCTGAAGTAAATTCTCTCCAAGCAACAAGGAAAGGACTATATTACCAAGCAACACTTCCTCTGACCATTTCCTAATTTGTCCTTCCACACACTCCCACCTTTAATCTTCTCTCAGACCTCTTTGTCCATCTGTCTCTCATGCTTCAGTCTTAGATCTGCTGTACAATGCATCATCTTGTCTTCCTTTGAGACCTCCTGCAAATGTCCCTTGCAGTCTTCTAAACTCAGACACAATAATCCATTTTAGTGTTTGTATCACATAACCATCTCCAGTAACACTTTAGTTTAGGGACCAGTTCTCACGATTATCTACCTGGTCATTAGCATGCATGTTACTAGCATATTGGCAGTTTATTAGTACTTATAATTACTATTTTATTTTTAGTTTATTAGCACACATTAATGCCTTATTCTGCATGACCATATTGATTCAACATATGCATCTTTATTGGAGTTTAGTGTAGGTGGTACTTTATTTTCAAAGACGAAACAGCATTAACTGTGTAGCACCACTAATCAGACACTTTGTGAGAAATCACAATTTATCTTTGGTCCAGTACATTCTGTTCATATTTGTGACAGTGACATCACATTTTTATTTTTTAGACATTGGTATTTCATTATGTTTACATTATATTGGCCTTGTCAATCACAATTGTGTTTTCTCTGTATGTTTCTATCCATTTATTTTATGTTGATATTTCATTTCATTAATTGTTGATCTTGAAGTGACCTTTAGGTACTGCCTGCAGTGCTCTCAGCCTTTGTAACTTTGAGCCTAATGTGGGAAAATAACAATTCATCAGTAGATAAAAAAAAAAAAAAAAAAAAAAAAAAAATAATAATAATAATAATAATAATAATAATAAAATAAAATAATACAAAAATAAGTAATAATAAAAAAAGGTGTAAATGTAAATAAAATAAAATGGCAAATGCCACTGTTCCCTGAAAATGACACATTCATGTAGAGAACTTGATTGATTGATTGATTGATTGATTGATTATAACTAGTGTTCTTACTGGAACTTTGCTCTTGTTGACTACTGTCTTTTTGCTGTCCTTTATAATTGAAACAAACAAAGATTTTTGTATTTCTTTAAAGGCTGCCAAGGGCATTAAACTAATGTAAATGTAATTGGCTTTGAAGCATTGAATATGTTTAAAGTGGAGGAACAGCACAGATTACAAGATATATGCACTGGGAATGCAAAGGTATTAGTATTACTCTTGCTTTCTACAGCACTTTAATTTATGTGCAGACAGAAGCAATTACACAGAAAAAAAAAAAAAAAAAAGGAATGCCTGTTGTACAGAACAGTATTATCTAAGGAATATACAAAGAAATGTCAGGCCATGTCAGTTTATAGCTGTTTATCTGCCAGTCAGACCTTGCCTTTGTTTTAGTTTTTCCTTATTTATTCATTTTAAACTTTTCAATCACTATGTTTCAGGTGTAAACATCTGACAGAACATTGTCTAAATTCTTTGCATGGTGAAATAAAAACCTGATTTCTGATTTGAAAACTTAGACACAAGAAATGGTTTCTTCTCTGAGAATTATACATTTACCTTACTTAGATATAATTAGTTATATCTTTACTTAGGTGCTATACTTACTAGGTTTTAGCAAGTTACAGCTACTTTCAAGGTAAGCAAAACAATTTACTTACTACTTTGAGTGACGCTTACTTAAAATATTCAAGTAGCCACAAAGGAACCAATGACATTAATAAACCAGTGAGAGGCAGCAGTGCACTTATTGCTAATTTATATTGCTAATTTGCTAAATAATAACAGAAGAAGAAGAAAAGAAAAGATTTGAGGTGGGACAATTCTTAATCTGCAGTTTTTTTTTCACTAGTTATCCAAAGTCATCCAAGTAAAATGTTCAGGAAAAAAAG
Source organism: Labeo catla (assembly GCA_012976165.1). Lineage (NCBI taxonomy): Eukaryota > Metazoa > Chordata > Actinopteri > Cypriniformes > Cyprinidae > Labeo > Labeo catla. The sequence continues at coordinate 571,103 of VONZ01000073.1, forward strand.
TACAGCATTAAATCAATCAAACAGTACAAGCCAGGCAATTGCTGCATCTAAAGAAACATTTTTCTTTTTTTTTACTCTGTCATGCTCAACTATGGTCATTATGACCCAAAAATGAATGACAGTGACAGGACAGCATACATTTCCCCTGCCTGTCAGAATGACCTCTCCACGCTCACATCTAATGACACTTGATAGGCGCCTACATTTACCCTAAACCCAAAAGCGGCTATTGTATTTGATGTATTTGGACAAGTTTAGAGAACGTCTGTGAGTGACAGGAAATATTATTTCAAAGCTTTCCTCATTCAAGGTCTTTCATGGTGAAGATGGAGATCCGCTTTATATTGATTTGCTGGAACCAATATCTGCTGGCACTTTCATGCTCAGGATCTCTTTTCCTTTTAGCTTCCCCGTCCTCAGTGTTAAGTTATAATCAATTCAGTCAGATAACGGACTACGGCCCTCTGCGATTTTCTGAGCATTAATAATATCACAAATGGTCTAATGGGTACATTAAATATATTTTATTGCAATTATTCTTTTTTTTCTCTGAGGGGAACCTTTTATCAGTCGAGGAAGTGAGTTTGAGTCAAACACTTAAAATAAGTTCCTTTTTAAGCACTTTGTCAGATTTGCCTTTATAGCCGCTCAACTTCAAATGTGAAATCCGTGAAATGGGCATCTCACATTGACAAAATTCTGCAGCTGGAGTCCTGCCATTTACCACAATGAAGGACTCTTATATCTAAAGTTTCTATTCATCATCAAAGGACGATTCTACAAAATTTTACCCAGAATGACTCCAAACATAAATTCCTGGCTTTATGTTTGTTGTGCACCGTGAAACCACTGAGGACATCACAATAGAAAGATCTGTCAGTTTTTCTCTCTCATCACATTCAATTCAAAGAGCAAACTCACAACTCAGCTAAAACGTAATTTCTTTTGCCGTGCCGCTGTAGATGCAGTGATGTGGGAAAGACTGTAAGACTGTACTGTATTTTTTTTTATATTTTTTTTATATGGTGTTCTGTCTGCTTTAATAGAGACTCATAAAACATCAACATAATCATATGTCATTTGGTTTCAGTATTTCCAGTTCTGAATAAAACCAGCTCTTTTGGACACTCTAACAGTGTCGTGTTAAAAGAAGCTGAGCATTTGCTATATAACTGCCTGCTTTGGACTTACTGTGATAATGTATAGCAAAGAATAGAAGTGGAAATATCTGATCTTTTGTCTGGCCCCCCTGCATACCTTCTTTCAGCATATAATTGCAGGCAGAAACATAAATTGGTTGGAGGCAATTTGTCGGTGATGCTGGCTGTGTGACAGACTCAGATGTGTACAAAGCTCAGTTGAGTCTTTGTAATAATGTAAGGTAAAGCTTCGGCTATATGAAGTTGGCGGATTAGTTATCAGGGCTGTCTAAAGGCCAAGGATGGCTTTGAGTAATTCTATAACGCTGTGGGAATAATTAGCTTCCGCTTGACCTTTAAGCAAAACCCGGCGGTAGTGAGTAGCGAGGTATCACTGCTACACAAGTCTGACCAAGGTGCTTTGTCTTACGTTTTTACGTGGCATTATGGAAAGTAATAACAGTACACCGACCGGGCTTTCTGTGAGAGCAGATAAAGCCTTGGCCGAACAAAGGTTTTCAGGTCTAACTAATTGCTTCTTTGTTGTGCATGCAGTTCAGAATTTGCTGCTTTAATTGCATCTTTATGTCAACATACCCGTCCATGCCCAGAATATGTTGTTTGCTAGTGATATGGGTTTTTCATTAGCTAATACTGCTGAAAAGACTACAGGTGCTCATTAGCCAGGGGTGAGCAAAATATGACAAAAATATTAAACCAAGTGGCAAAACATTTCACTAAATAATACATATACTTTCTGAAATGTAGCAAATATTTGACTCATTAGTTGTCAAACATCATGTCATGTTTGCAGAGAGAGAGGTGTGCATTTAATTGCATATTTCATTTTATGACAAGAGAATAATATTCATCATCTGACTGAAATCAGACGAGCATGTTGAGTAACCAAAGAAAGCAAGGGGGCAAAAAAATGATTTTGCCACGTTTTGTTACAATAAGAGGTAAATCTAGCCCTGAGTGTGCCAGAGGCATATCTCATGAGGCAAATTGAACAAATTCAGTGATAAAAAATATATATTGTAAGTGGACAATATCAGAAATATTGGATTCAGTGGTATCACAGCCCTTGCTATTAACATTTTCAGCTCAGAGTTTGCATCTTAAGTTACTTCCCTGCAGTTCTGGACACCTTGAGAGTGAGAACAGGTTGAGATGACAGGATCAATATGAAAAATGTGAAGAATTTATGGGAATTCCTATAGACGGTGAAAGACAGAGCCCTGAGGTTATGTCAGAAAGATTATTTTTAACAGGGGAACTGTCATAGCATAACATGATAGCAGTGAAAACAGTATTTAATTATTATAGTATTATATAACCCATTAAAATGCAATGTGTATTCCAGTCAAAACAAAATAAATTGTCAATTACAAAATCTGACTGAAGAATGTTCAGAGAACATTATGCTATGTTCTGGTAATGTTTTCAGCTGCAAGTTTTTTTTAGTTCCCAGCAAAAAAAAAAACATTGTTAGAACATTACTCTCTAACATTCTAGTAAAGATTTAAATGGAATACTTCTCATTGGACATTGGATGTGGAACCAAATGCTGCTCAGTTGTCAAATTTTAGTTTAAATAAAAACCTAACCTTTGTTTAATAAAGTTCTAACTTCATTAAATCATTAAATAACTCCAAAAACAGCATTACCAGCTTCACTTATTATGAACCAGATTAACTTAATTTGACTTAAAGTCATACATTTACAAAAAGTGTTATTGAGATTAACAGAGGTTTAGATGTTGATGTCAGTTTAAAAAGAATAGTCTGGTTTGATGTCACAATTGTGGTGAAAAGTGTTTACTTTTGTTGAACAATTTGACTCTTGAAAATGTCATGAATTTATATATATATATATATATATATATATATATATATATATATATATATATATATATGCTGCACTGTAATCTGGGTGCATCAGACAATATTCATCCAGGGCTTCCAGAATGCAGTCCAGCATGAAGCATGTCAGCATTGTTGAGATTCATACATTGATTCTTGATGTCTGTGTATGTCTAAGCATTTAACAGTGATTCATGAACAGTGTGTTTTAAAATTTACAGAAAGACGTACATTACTACAAAGAAATTAATAACACAGATTAGGCTCTAGATGATGTCAATCACTACATATGATGGTATTACTTTTATCATTACAAAGTAGCCAACATCATATGTCCACATTTTCTCTTGTTGCTGTTGCCATAACAAACATAGATTTAAAAAAAAAACAAAAACAAAACAAAAAAAAACAACATTGAAAAGTCAAAAGACAAATTGGTAACATCAAACCAAACTGTTACTTTTAAGCTGACATCAACATCTAAACCACTGTTATCTCAGTAAGAACTTTTGTAAATGTATGACAGAAATAAAGTCAATCTGGTTTATAATATGTAGAGCTGGTAATGCTGTTTTTGGAGTTATTTATTGATGCTGGAGCTTCACATCAGACAAAATTTGACTTCTAAGCAATGTAAGTCAACATCTATTGTAATGGGAAGCTTTATTAGAATATTAGAGGATAATACTCTAGCAATGTTATCAATAAACATCTGAACAAGCTAATTATGGTCTAAAGATTACTGGAAAGCTACAGGCAAGTCAGTTTTATTCAAGGTTGGAGCAAAACTCTGCAGGAATCTGGCTTTTCAGGACTGACGTTGGACACCTCTGGTATAGTGCATCATTTAGGACACAATTATGCAAAATGTGCAGAGCTTGGGGGCACCAGGACTGGAAATAAGATCTGCTATAGTATAGAGTGTATACTGCAGCAGGGGTCTCTAAACCTTCTTCTGGAAAAACATGGTCCTACAGACAGTTGCAACCCTGATCCATCACACCTGCCTATAATTACCAAGTAATCCTGAACACATTGTTTAGCTGGTTAAGGTGTGTTGGGGCTGAACTCAGTAGAACAGTGGCAGTCTATGCACATGCTAGGATTGTCTAGTAACCTATGTGTCGTGTTTGTGTATGACTTGGGAGTAGAGGAAAGCTTGTATCCCAATGTCAAAAACAACAAACAAACAAACAAACAAACAAACAAAACAAACAACAACAACTAGAAAAAAAAAAAAAGAAAAAGAAAAATCGCACCTTTAGGGGTACAACAGCTTGTCACTGGGACAGTACACTCCAGGTACACTCAAAAGAACAACTTTTGTACTTCCTTTATTCCTAAAGGGTACACAGTACCATAAGAGTACATAAACTCTGAGTTATTCATATGCACCCTTCAAGTAGAAATGTGTCCTTCTGAGGGCACTTTAAATTCAGTGATAAGCTGATGTAGCCCTAAAGGTACAATTTCTGCACTTTTTTTTTTTTTTTTCTGTCAATGACTGGGTTCTCAACTCTGGCCATTGAGGTCCACTTTCCTGCAGAGTTTAGCTTCAACCCTAATCAAAACACTTGAACAACCCGAACAAGGTCTTCAGGATTAATAGTAAGTAACAGGAAGGTAAGTTTGATCAAGGTCGCAGCTACTCTGTCAGAAACTGGGCCTCAAGGGCCAGAGTTGAGAACCCCTGGCCAATATACTGATCAAATTTGAGGCAACTTTTGGATTTCTTCCAACTTGTTTAAAAAATATCAGCAGGTGCTCTTTAGGTGCTTGGTGCCTGACTCATAATTCCTCTCACATGTTGCAAGCTGATACAACCAGTGGACATGCAGGTATAACTTTAATAGATAGTAGCAAAGGTCCAAGGAACACAGAAATGAGGAAAACAAGAACACAGAATATATCAACACAAGGTTAAACACAAGGCAAATACAAGGGCTATATATGACTAACTAAACACAGCTGGATACAATACATTCTAACAAGAAAGAACAGGAAACAGGACCAGAACAAGACAAGCCTTATAAAAAAGAAGTTAATTCAAGTGTGCTAATAGTATAATTCTTTTAAACTAAAAGTAGGAAAGTATACTTTCAGTTTACTTTTTATGTACTTCTCAGAAATTTACTTAAAATGTAATTTAGGTATACTTAATTTAAACTTAAAAAAAGTCCAAAATATACAGTATTTGAGCAATATTGTTCTCCAAGAATCCATGTTTTCATTGTTATATGGTAGGGAGTGTTATTACACATCTTCTGTACAGAATTTGCAAAACACAAGTGAAGAAGAAACCGAAACAACAGATGCTTCCACACTTTTTTTTAACACAGTCATCAGTCATAAAACAGCATCAAAACTGTAACATTATGGAATAAAATGTGACCCATGAAGAGGTACTAATGACTGTGAAGCTTTGGGGTGTTGGTTTTGATAAACACTCTGAATCCAATTCATAGTCTTTTTTCAGCTTTTTGTTCAAAATGTCATTTATGAAACTTACCCACATTCAAGTGTTTTTAAAAAAGAATGGATGAAGCTAGAATAAAATATTTTTGTTTAAAAGCAGATACCCTGTTCTTTCTTTTGATATTTTATATGTTTAGATATTCATATAGCAAAATATACAAATTAATACCTAACAGGGACATAGTAGTATAAGTAGTATAGTATAGTTTAAAGAAAACACACAAGTATACTTGCAGTATAAAACTACTAAACTAGACGTTTACTGAGACTATACTTCAAAGTGTACTAAAAATGCTACAAGTATTTAATTAGTAAACTATCAGTATAGCTATAAGTTCACTTTAGTATAGTTGCAGTACAAACTAAAACATAGATATAAATTAGTTGTGTACTCAAAGTTTATCAGCAAACTTTTTAGCCTGGATAATATATTGATCCAACCTGATTTCATAAGTATGTAAGATTTTTCCTGTGATGCGGTGTTTCCCCTGAGACATTGCTGTCTCTAGGCTCTGAGCTTTGGTAGTCTCCCCGGGTGTGGAGCCCACCTCAGATCCCTTCACTAACATATATTCATTCTTTACCCCCCCTTTGGGCAGGTTGTGATCTCCGTAGTGTCTTTTCCCTCTGGGGAAACCGGCACTGTCCCAACGTTCTCAAGACACTCAGCCGCTCCACTGAGGACCCTGTCTGCGACAGGTCAGTTCCTGGATGTTGGAAAGTTACGAAGAGGTGAGCTGCACTTATTTTAACATGTTGGCTTGTTATTATCTGCGCCCGAGCACTCTGTCTGTTGTGGCATGTTACACGGGGACCCCTAGTGTCGTACACTTGACACAACGCGAAGTGTACGACAGAAGGGGAACGTCTCGGTTACGTATGGTAACCCTCGTTCCCTGATGGAGGGAACGGAGACGTTGTGTCCTTTATGCCACAACTCCAGACTGCCTCTGAGTGGGTTGAGACACTTCGACTCCTCAGAACAGAATAAGTGAGCAGATCCCGCGCTGCCCTATTTATGCCCGGATGTCTGGGGCGTGGCCAGCTATGCAAAATCTGCACACCCAATTTCATTGGCCTTTTCTCAAAGTTGTCAGAGGTGTTTGGGATCCCAGGAGCGACCCTTAGTGTCGTACACTCGACACAATGTCTCCGTTCCCTCCATTGGGAACGAGGGTAACCATATGTAACTGAGACGATTTATGAGTATGAATGAACCGTATGAATGAAGGTTCACCTCTGATCCAAGCCCTCAGTGTGATCATATAAAAATGTATAAATGAAACTGTATAGATTTGTGTAAATTCACCACCAATTAGCCAAAATACAAACTAGTTACGAATAGCTATGCGAGTATGGTCATCAGCCTGTTTTCTACCCTCTTTCTTTCTAGCACAAATAATTGCATATAAGTGTAAGTGTGAGATCTGACTATGCAGAATACAGTTATTTATAGCCTAATAAAAAAAAAAAAATGATGTATGCCTCAGCTTATGTATCCCCCTTATTTTCATAACAGCTCTGTGTCACGTCTCCACATTATGGCTGTTAAATTTGCACAGCAACGTTTAATCACAGCGGCCATGAAACCTGTTTGATTTGTTGGCTAGCTGCTGTATATTTCCGTCTTATGCACACATTCTGACAAGCATTAGTTTAGAGTAAACTCTTGACTGATTTTAATGGCATGATCAGATGAACAAAATACTCTCCAGTGTCCTAATGCAGTCCTCACTGTAGAGTAAGCTGAAAATATTGCAAATGTGTAATAGATATTGTGGTTTAGATCCAGAATCATAAACCCTTGTCAATGCCAAAAGGGAATAAGTGCAGGGGTTCTTGTGACTTTAAACATTGCAAACTTTAAATTGAAGCAAAGTGCATTTCTAAGGATGTCTTCACATCGGGCAGTGTGCAACACCCATAGAAACCAACCTTAGTTTACATGTCAGGCACTAGATCTTCTAGGACAAGGATTGTCAGCTCTGCTCCTGAAAGAGCCACGATCACTCTGTGATACATTCAGAACAACCTCTCTTGACTTATTTCTTAAAGGTTCAGTATCCTCAGACTTAACGTTCATGCAAATTGCCAGATTGAGGAACGAGCACAACTGAGAATGGAAGGTGATAAGCCTTATACTGTAAGTTAATAATTTGATGCATCTGTGTTTTAATATGCCTCTAGTCATGGATGGATGCAAAGACTCAAGGTCAGGTAGAACCTGTGATTTCTGACCCAGCTGATTTGCTGGCTTCTATGGCTGCAATATGCTGTGTTTTCTACCAACTGGCAACCTAAGTTGTCGAAATACCACTGGGTAAATTGGCAGTGGATGGAGTCACACTGACCAAAATAATAATAAATAAATAAATAAATAAAAATAAAACAGACATTCCAAAACTGAACACACATTTGTGACCCTGGACTACAAAACCAGTCATAAGTGTCAATTTTTCGAAATTGAGCTTTATACATCATCTGAAAGCTGAATAAATAAGCTTTCGATCGATGTATGGTTTGCCTTTAAAAGTTCCACAAATTTAGTTCTTTGCAATGCATATAACTAATCAAAAATTAAGTTTTGATATATTTACAGTAGGAAATTTACAAAATATCTTCATGGAACATGATCTTTATTTAATTTCCTAATGATTTTTGGCATAAAAGAAAAATCTATAATTTTGACCCATACAATGTATTTTTGGCTATTTCTACAAATATACCCCAGCGACTCAAGACTGGTTTTGTAGTCCAGGGTCACATTTCAAAAGTAGAATAACTGGCTTTTTTACCTAATTCTGTGTTCCCGGTCAAAAATGGCCGGCCTTTTTAATTGCTTGCAAATCTCTTATTATGCTACATCATCCTAATAAACTGGATTCAATCTTTTTGTCAACTTGTATTCTTTCAATTAGCACAGGTTTTGTATTTCTTTTTGGAGCTGATTGATCGTAGGCCTCACTGATCTGAGCTTATGTGCCTCAGTGTTTGGGTAAAAAAAGAGTTCACTCAAGATTACTCACCTCAAAAAACTGAGGTGCTTAAGCCCAGATCAATGAGGCCTACGATCAATCGGTTCCAAAAAGAAATACAAAACCTGTGCTAATTGAAAGAAAACAAGTTTCTCAAAAATTGAATGCAATTTTTAGGCAATAGTATAGGGTAATAAGATATTTACATGCAACATTTGTAGGCCAGTCATTTTTGTACAAGTGCAACAAGGGCACAAAAAAGCACAAAATGTGTGAGCAAAATCTCTAAGTTTTAGTCCAGTGCTATAACAATAACTATAGCATGGAAAAAGAAAATCATCTGCGGGCCAAAATGACCAGAACACACGAGGGTTAAATACCATGCTTTCATGATATGACTGCATTAAAAGGACTAAAAACTTTATTTTTTTAGGCAGTTTTTCAGATAGGTTATTTTATATTAAAGTTAGTGATATTCGTGTCGGCAAATGGGTTGCATCTCGTTGCACAACTGGTGCGAATAGACCTTCTGGCTGCAGTTTATTCTGCTTTTTCATTTTGTTCTTGGTGTGAACAGGCCTTAAAACCACTGAAGAATACTAACTATAGCACAGCAGAAATGAAAGCTGTAAGTCAATGATCATAATGCTCCGCAGGTTTGACAAAGGTTTTCTTTTTTAGAAGTTTAGAAAAAGATTATCTGGATGCCGCTGATGCATCAAGCTTTGGAGAATCCTTAGAAAGTCCCAGTCACCTCTAAATGTTCCATGTGTGCTGTGTTTGAGTTTAGATTAACCTTCTGCTTCAGTGTTGTGGCTCATGGGATTTCCTGTCTCTCTGAGAGAGTTGATTTCATTTGAACACTGCGATGAGTGTTTGTATTTCATTTCATCTTAGATATTGTTTATATGAGAAGTTGTTACTGCATATTTGGTGCAGTCTGAAAGGTCGGTGTAATATGTGTTATGACATCCACATCTAATTCTAAAACACAATATGGTTCATTATTGATGCAGATATGTTATGCCATTCATTTAAAGGCACCTATGGGAACTATAGGAAAGAATAAACACAATACATAACAGAAAGCATGCTACACCGAAATCATTATCTGTTCAGTGGAATAACTTGAACTCTTTCAAATGCTGCTAGAAAGAAAACAGCTTCATTTTCTTGTGCTCATTATGTGTGAAACAGAGTACAAACAGAGTGGGTTACAACCCAAATAATGAGATTCTCTAGATTGCCTCTCGCTACAGTACTTTAAACTCAAGGGGCAACTTACTTAGGGTCAAATCCCTCAAGCATCAAGATACAGATATTGCGTCGTCGGATTGATGAGATGTGCAGAATAATACATTTAATGTTTCAGTTTGTAGATAGTTGACAATCCTTTTCCCGCTATCTACGCTAAACTCGCAGCTAGTGTCACTGCATTATTATCAGCATATAAAGAATTAAGGCAGAAGAACTAGGACAAGCATTTCTGTTTTCATATGGAAAATATGTCTTGCTTTGAAGATTTTTAGCCTTGCATAAATCACAGCTTTCTTTCAGAATGATTACAAAGAGTAATTTTGAATCTTGGCAGCTGTTTCTCTCTGCTTTTATTGATAAAACTCTGCCAGCATTTCTTTAGGTGGTTTGTTTTCAGCACATCAAAAACAAAACTCAAGAGATGAATTCAAGCAAGCGTAGTTTTAGTCAACACACTGCAGCTGTTTTTGCTGATACAGTATCTTGCCATATGTGGTGCACTCAATTATATTGCTCTTACTGAGCAGTGATCTTTTAGCAGTGTTTCTAACCCCTCAAGGCAAATCTTTTTCCACAACTTCACAACTAAATATTCTCAAATATCTTTATTAAAGGTTAAAAAAAAACATGGATGGGCAACTCTGCCACCAAGTTAAAATCTCTAATCAAATACAAAATTAAAATCCGGAACTAAAATTTGCAAGACAGGGGCAGAGCTGCTCGACCTTACCTAAAGTTTTAAAGGTCTAGACTTTTTAAATCTAGACTTTTTAGACATTTAAAATCTTAAAGAACATTGAAAATTAAAAGAGAAAAGAAAAAGAAACATTATTATATAAAACCGATAAGAAGAATTTAGCATTCACAAATCAAGTCTGAACAAATTTATGTCATTTAAGGTAATCATTCTCAACAATTTTATCAAATGGAGGAGAAGACAAATTATTGAAAGAATGAATGAATGAACATCTTTATTGTCATTTTACAAGTACAACGAAACTGAATGCAAGCCTTTAGGTGCATAATGTAACAAAGTAAATAAATCAATAATCTAATAAATAGTAAACAGATGACAGAATCAGAAACACAACACTACACACAGAAGACAACTCACATTCAACAGTCGGTTACACAACTTATAACAACAATATTCATATGTACATATGTGTCAGGTCCCCGCTATGATAGCAGCAACATTCAGGGATGTTTACAGAACAAGCGGGAACCCAGTGTGCCTGTAACTTTCTCTATCTCTGTTTTATCACGTGATAGAAAGTCTAAAGCCTTCTCAAGCCATACAGCTGACCCATCTAATCTGCAGCCTATTAGCAAGGGTCTAAACATTTCATCCATTGTCATTAAGGATGTAGCACTATCTGATCACTGATCATTGATCTCTGCTACCACTGAATCTAGCTCCGTCTCTTTCAGAAAGAGATGCATTAACGAAAACACTAGTGTGCTATTTATGAAGGCTATATCTTCAATGCCAAGCATTTCTGCAGACTCTGTTGATCTTCTCCTGGAGTCCTTTAACTCAAAAGTTAAGAATGTCATTGATGACATTGCACCAGTGAACGTCAGTAAGACGACTGGCAGACAAAAATCATCTTGGAGAAAATCAACAGCAGTACAGAGTATGAAAAGACAATGCAGAAAAGCTGAGCGGATGTGGCGGAAGACGAAACTTGAAATTCACTATAGCATCTATAAAGTCAGCCTTCATGCTTTCAATGTGGAACTAGCCACAGCAAGACAGAAGTTCTTCTCAAACCTTATAAACAGCAACCTAAACAACACTCGAACTCTTTTTTGCTACCGTTGAGAGACTGACAAACCCCCCAAGTCAGATTCCCAGTTGGCCGTATCCCCTTAAAGGAATACCTCGGTTTCCAAGCTTGAGGCTCTTCCCCGGGTCCAGTGCTCTGACCCTTGCAGGTAAGTTGGGGTATGCAGCCCAGGCTCTGGCCGTAGGGGATATGTCACTGACAGCCGTCACTACATCTCAGGGGCAACTCCCTTAAAGCTTAGGGAGTTGGTACTTAGTGCTCGCCTCTATGATGACAGGCACTCCCCTCAGCATGGCAGCGTGGGTATAACCGTTCCCCATAGCGACCCCTAGAGGACGCACTTCGAGTTCCTTGAAAGGGAACGTCTCAGGTTACATATGTAACCCTGGTTCCCTGAGAAGGGAACGAGACACTGCGTCCTCTAGTCTCTTTGCCATGCTTCAGATGTGAGCTTCAGACGAAGAAGCGACCGTCCTGTTCTACCGGCGTCCTTTTATACTGTGGTCGCACCGGTAGTGATGCACCGGCAGCAACGAGTCGTGCTGGAAGTGACATCATAGGCTATCGCCGGCCAACTTTGTTGATGTTTTTGTATGTAGGCTTTATACATGGGTCACGGAGATGGCGTTCCCCTATAGCAACCCCTAGAGGACGCAGTGTCTCATTCCCTTCTCAGGAAACCAGGGTTACATACGTAACCTGAGATGATCTTAGTGCTGTGTTTGACACTGTCTTCTAGAGAGACTGGAAAACTGGGTCGGGCTTTCTGGGATGGCTCTCAGTTGGTTCAGGTCATACTTAGAAGGGAGAGGTTATTATGTGAGTATAGGAGAGCACAAGTCTAAGTAGACGTCCATGACATGCGGAGTCCCTCAAGGCTCAATTCTAGCACCGCTCTTGTTTAGCCTGTATATGCTCCCACTAAGTCAAATAATGAGAAAGAACCAAATTGCCTATCACAGCTATGCTGATGAAACCCAGATTTACCTAGCCTTATTACCAAATGACTACAGCCCCATTGATTCCCTCTGCCAATGCATTGATGAAATTAACTGTTGGATGTGCCAGAACTTCCTTCAGTAAACAAGGAGAAAACTGAAGTCATTGCATTTGGAAGCAAAGAGGAAGTTCTTAAGGTGAATGCATACCTTGACTCTAGGGGTCAAACAACTAAAAACCAAGTCAGGAATCTTGGTGCGATTCTGGAGTCAGACCTTAGTTTCAGTAGTCATGTCAAAGCAGTAACTAAATCAGCATACTATCATCTCAAAAACATTGCAAGAATTAGATGTTTTGTTTCCAGTCAAGACTTGGTAAAACTTGTTTATGCCTTTATCACAAGCAGGGTGGATTATTGTAATGGTCTCCTCAATGGCCTTCCCAAGAAAACCATTAGACAGCTGCAGCTCATCCAGAACACTGCTGCCAGGATTCTGACTAGAACCAGAAAATCTGAGCATATCACACCAGTCCTCAGGTCCCTACACTGGCTTCCAGTTATATTTAGAATTGATTTTAAAGTACTTTTACTCATTTATAAATCACTCAATGGCCTAGGACCTAAATACATTGCAGATATGCTCACTGAATATAAACCTAACAGACCACTCAGATCATTAGGATCGAGTCAGTTAGAAACACCAAGGGTTCACAATCCGGTTTTAGCCATTATGGTGCCCGCAGTTGGAATCAGCTTCCAGAAGAGATCAAATGTGCTAAAACATTAGCTACATTTAAATCTAGACTCAAAACGCATCTGTTTAGCTGTGCATTTAATGAATGAGCACTGTGCTACGTCCGAACTACTTGCACTATGTTTAATACTTTTCCATTTTTAACTTTTTTTATTTTATTGCTGTGATTATTGTTTTTATGATTACCTTACTGCCTCTTTATGAATTATTGTTTTTATTATTGTTTTTATGATTATTCTACTTCATTTTATGTAAAGCACTTTGAAGTACCTTTGTGTATGAAATGTGCTATATAAATAAACTTGCCTTGCCTTGCCTTACATGAGATTTTCACCCTTAAAATTCACTAGCTTCACTAGCTCAACAAATTAGAATACTTCATAAGATCAATAAAATAAAACATTTTAGTGAATTGTTGGCCTTGGAAAGTATGTTAATTTACTGTATATGTACTCAATACATGGTAGGGGCTCAACTGCCTCAATTCAGTGTGGCATGGAGGTGATCAGTCTGTGGCACTGCTGAGGTGGTATGGAAGCCCAGGTTTCTTTGACAGTGGCCTTCAGCTCATCTGCATTTTTTGTTTTGTTTCTCATTTTCTCATTTTCAGTTTGCTGGCCAGTGAAGTACACCAACACCATGGTCATTTAACCAACTTTTGGTGCTTTTGGCAGTGTGGGCAGGTGCCAAATCCTGCTGGAGAATGAAATCAGCATCTTTAAAAAGCTGGTCAGCAGAAGGAAGCATGAAGTGCTCTAAAATTTCTTGGTAAACAGGTGCAGTGACTTTGGTTTTCAAAAAACACAGTGGACCAACACCAGCAGATAATACTGCACCCCAGATCATCACAGACTGTGGAAACTTAACACTGGACTTCAAGAAACTTGGGCTATGAGCTTCTCCACCCTTCCTCCAGACTCTAGGACCTTGGTTTCCAAATGAAATACAAAATTTGCTCTCATCTGAAAAGAGGACTTTAGACAACTGGGCAACAGTCCATTTCTTCTTCTCCATAGGTCAGGTAAGACGCCTCTGACATTGTCTGTGGTTCAGGAGTGGCTTAACAAGAGGAATACGACAACTGTAGCCAAATTCCTTGACACGTCTGTATGTGGTGGCTCTTGATGCCTTGACCCCAGCCTCAGTCCATTCCTTATGAAGTTCACCCAAATTCTTGAATCGATTTTGCTTGACAAGCCTCTCAAGGCTGCGGTTCTCTCGGTTGGTTGTGCATCTTTATCTTTCACACTTTTTCATTCCACTCAACTTTCTGTTAACATGCTTGGATATAGCACTCTGTGAACAGCCAGCTCCTTTGGCAATGAATGTTTGTGTCAGCTGTCAGATCAGCAGTCTTCCCCATGATTGTGTAGACTAGTGAACCAAACTGAGAGGCCATTTTGAAGGCTCAGGAAACCTTTGCAGGTGTTTTGAGTTGATTAGCTGATTGGCATGTCATCATATTCTAATTTGTTGAGATTGAATTGGTGGGTTTTTGTTGAATGTGAGCCAAAATCATCACAATTAAAAGAACCAAAGACTTAAACTACTTCAGTCTGTGTGCATTAAATTTATTTAATACACAAGTTTGACAATTTGAGTTGAATTACTGAAATAAATGAACTTATATACTTATGCTCTGAAAATCCGTGTTTTCATTGTTATGTGCAAGGGGTACTATTGCACATCTTCTGTACAGTATTTCCAAAACACAAGTGAAGAAGAAACCAAAACAACAGATGCTTCCACATGTAATCTAACACAATTGTCAGACATAAAACAGCATCAAAACTGTTTAATGTTATGGAATAAAATGTCAACCCATGAAGAGGTAATAATGACTGTCAAGCTTTGGGTTGTATGTAAAAAGAATGCATGGAGCTAGAATAAAATGTTTTTTGTTTACAAGCAGATACCCTGTTCTTTCTGTTGATGTTTTGTATGTTCAGATATCCATATAACAAAATATATACAAATTAATACCTAAAGAGTAGTATACTTAAAGTATGATATAAAGTTCACTTAAAGACAACTTACGAGTATACTTGCAGTATAAATCTACTAAACTAGTAGTTTACTAAGACTATACTTCAAAGTGTACTAAAAATGCATAAACAAGTATTATTTATATACCTATAATTTCAATTTTTAGTACAGTAGCCGTAAAAACTGAAAACATAGATGTAAACTAGTTGTGTACTCAAAGTTTACTACTGTTATACTTAAAGTATACTTAAAAGTATATGTTTATATACTAGAAAGTGGGCCAATTTAGTCCCAAGGAATATTGACATTGTACACTTAAAAGTATACTACTAGTACACTGATATTTGTATACTCACTACATAAAGTATACTTAAAAATATGCTTGACCTTTACTTAAGTATACTTAATAAAATAAACTTAAAGTATACTTCTTTTTGGTAAGGCCAGTTAAGTTATTGCAGTATTCAAAACTAGATAGCAGAAATACAACAACAACATATTTTTACTAGTCTTCTACGATGATCCGACAACAATTACTTTCCATTTATCCTCCAGTGACAATAAATGGAACGATTATTTATAAGAAAGAAACACTGACACGATGCAATACATCATCCTTATGGAGACATATATCATGCATCACACTGAATCCTGTATCAGTTGCATTTAATAAAGCAAGTGGGCATTTGTATTTGTAATATTTACTGCTTTGTGCTATGGGCGTACAAAGTGTCTCTCTGCAACCATTTGCAGGCTGACTCATGCTGTTGGCACTCATAATAAACAAACGTCCTGCTCAAGAGGGAGAAAAAATATGTAAGATGGATGTGCTCATAAACTGAGTTGTAAAGAGAATATTACCAAAATAATAATTCCATATGGGCATGGTAAACCCATCACCAAGATTTATCGTCCTATTAGCTTGTATGAAATAAACATAGGATGACATTTGGAGAAGTCAGAGGATTCAGCCTGTGTTAAGTCTTCATATTGGACATGCCTATTATAAGGACCAATACATGAATTATATGGACATAAGATGGTCATAACCACAGGTTCTACTTTTTTAAATTACCAATTATAACTCCATAGGAAAAGATGACTTTATCAATAACTAAAACTCCCAGAGAAGCAGAAAAATACATCAGTTAATGAGCAATACAAACTATATTCAGAGCAATTATTTTCAACACAAGTACATTAATGAGGCTTTATCTTTTCGTTGATTGTAAAACAAATGAAACCATTTGTTAGTCAAATTGACCTAGAATGTCTAGGATGGAGATTATTAAAATTGTTGATTTCTTGAAATCATTAGGCTAAACTTTATTTATGCATTTACTTGACAAATTTTCTACTTCCCCTTTCACCATTTTAGATCAGTGAGTAATGCTTTCACCACTCATTTTTTTAACACTATAAATTACAGTTTTTCTCAGTCGCTTTGGTGCATTTCTCAGATCAGAAATGAAAGTCTCAAAACTACTTGTTCAACCTCCGCATCATCTAGCCACTTGTGCACATCATAATAGCAGTTTCTTATTCTTTTGAACAAGTTGCGATTGCTTTGGTACATTCATGCAATTGATTATGTACATTTGTCTGTGTTTTCCTACATTATCAGTTGCTAGTGTCATGTTGTACAAAATGTATTATATAGATCTCTGTGCAATAGTCTTACCCCTCAAAACATCTAGTCATTAGTTCATATAAGTCATTACATGCAAAATAGTTGATATAGTTGTCATAAACTGTCAAGTATATTTTCTACACATTCCTGTTAGTCTATTTGTAAATTTGCTATTCATTGTGCAGGTGAATCTTGACTTTCACTAATAAGGGAATGTAGATTAAACAATAACAAACCAGTTATCTGAAATTCCTCATACAGTGCTGTATGCAAAAGCATGTTTGCCTTTCTAATTTTGTATTTTCGCTTTTATGCATCTGCCATGTACAAACATCTGACAGACATCTGTAAGATGTCAGTTTTACATACACTCTAAATCATAAACATCTTACAGTTAAGACATCTAATAAAAGTCTATTTGACACCTGGTAGGAAACGTGTAGATGAGCGAACATCTAAAAAATAAATCGTGCAGATGTAAATGTAGACATAAAATAGACGTCTTAGTGATGTACGTGTACTATCAGGGATATTTCTTTTTCTTGTCTGTCTTAATGACTTTGTAACATGTTTTTTTTTTATTTTATTTTATTTATTTATTTATTTATTTATTTATTTTTTTGTCCTATCCAGTCTCTTTCAGTCAATATCTGACATACAGTAATGTGTACATTTGTACTTTTGAAATGGATATATGGCACATATAAGAATTGCAGCCTTCTGCATTTCAATACAGTAACTGTCATGCAAACTATTGCTATAGTTTACATCAGGTAATGCTAAATAGAGTACACTGTTAGACTGACAACATGACTAAGCATTTTGACTATCTTGTTTGTGAACAATGACACAAAGACTTTTCATTCTGATGGCACTGATATGTTCATTGACATGCATACTTACTTTTGATAGATGAACTAAAGATTTTGAGCAAGTTACAGGCTTTTGCAGGTAATCCATTGTGTTGTGCTGTTTGTACAAATTGTTTTGAGAAATGCACATACTTCTTTGCAAATGTTAAGGATGATTTGAGAAATGCACCAAAGCGACTGAGAAAAACTGTAATCTAAATTTACAATAAAATGCATATCTTACATGCAATTAAATAAATACATAAATGAGTAAATGGCATGAAATATCATAGAAAGGACCTCTGGAGACCCAAGGTCAATATCTCTCTTAAAACATTATTTAGAATTTATCTTTATTTGTAATAAAGATAAGAATGAAAAAAAAAAAAAAAAGATTTAAGGAATATATTATTACTTTTTTTTTTACTTTTGTCTTCCATGGTTAGGCCACATTACATTTTTATTCATTTTAGTCATTAAATGAAAACTTTTATTGAAAACAGTAAAAATAAAAGTTTTTCAAAAACAGAATATGAAGAGTAGTTTCCTGTGTTCACCATTAAAATGCAGACAAAGTGATCTACTGTGATTAAATAAAACAGATAAATAACTAATCAAACTGAACTAAAGAATTCTTGATGTGTTTGTGATTCTTTATAAAGACAAACAGATTCATTATCTTGCAAGGCATCTAGACAGTCAAACATGAATGTGTGAGCACTCTCAGGGGTAATGCCAGAGCGTGGGGATGCTGATGCTATCTGGTGTCATGACTAATTGGTGACAGAATCATTAAAACCCAAAAATCTTGTTAAAGCTCGCCAAAGGCAGCTTATTACTGGCTTGCCATTTCCCACCCTTCAAGTAGTCAGATACAAATCTGTAATCGATAGAAGACAAAGCGGTGGTTTTCAGGTCTCACAAGACCTGAATCTATTTCCCACACTTACCTTACTTGCCAGGTTTTTGCAATTTACACATAATGGCATCTGATTAGGTGAGGGACCTTCATTTATGTGATATGTTGGCATGGTATTACACTGTCTCAATTTAGTGTGATATTGAATTGCAATGAGATGAGTTTCATTGCACCAGGGAAACATGGAACATCCATCGCTGTAACGCTGCTGTCTTACAAACTATGTATGCAAAATAAAATTAATTAAATAAATAAAAGTTCACATACAAACAAAATGCATATATATAAATGCAGTTGCATTTATTTAATGGGAAACAGAGAGTCCAGCTAACAGGGATAATATATGTGGCAATGAATACAATAGTTCAGTGGTTCCCAAACTTTTTCTGCCGGGCCCCCCCTTTTGCAGAATAAAAAAAAAATCAAGCCCCACCCCCGCATTTACACATAAACATAAACACAACTTCAGAAGGATTTATTTGAAACATAATAATTAAAATTCAGTGTGTGATAACTTACTGAAAAAAAGTAAACAAGGAACTAGTCACTTTTAGAGTAGAAACATTAAAAGTAAAGTATGCAGCTTTACTATGTACTATTTTTGTACTATGTAACAGCATTCATTGTTTTTTAAACAGATTTTCTCATATTTTCTTCTCTTTGTTGTAGTTGCGATCTTTGAAGGAGATTCATCATCTACTTTACGTTTACCTGGCACTTGTTGTCTTGTCAAAAACTTGTCCATGCTTAGAGCAGAACTACTATGCGTCATTCATTCATAATTTTACTCGGCTAATGGCAATTCTCATTTCTGATATCAATTGCACCATCTAGTGGTCTGTTATTTTACGACAAAACCCGCTACAACTGATAACAGACAGCTGCAGTGGGTACTGCAAGTCATCTTGAGGTAATAAAATATGATGAAATTCATATTTTGTGTTAAATGATTTACATATGTGGCAAGTAGCCGTATAATAAGCAAGATAATTTCACAGTGGGGTCTTGTCTGAAAATGTTTCTTTTTACATACAAATCTAGGGATGTACCGAAATGAAAATTCTTGGCTAAAACTGAAACTGCTTTGTAATAATTATTTATTATTTTATTAATTGATATAGTCATTTTGTATGACCTTTTAATTTAACTTAATAATATTAATGATACTGAATAAAAAAAAAAATTACAAGCCAATAAAATAACCACGTTTATTGTAAGCAGCAATAAAATTGGATAGAAAATACATGAATATTAAATCTCAATATATTATTTTTATTCACTTCAGTGAAACAGAATCAAATATAACTTTTTTGTCTAATTATCAAAATAATGTATAGTCCTACAAAGCTATTATTATCAGAGCATGTGAGCAGAACATACCGTCACGAGAGGGTAGCGTCATTTTACCAGCGTTGTCCAGTCCAGCAGTACTACAGCATGTTACAGCACAGTACCACGCTATTGCAAACAGGAACAAGTATACGTAGAAATTTCCTGTCGGCCCGTCTTTTGAGCGGTCTTTGTATTTCCGTTGAGCATAAGCGGTACACGAGTGGAGCATTCATACGGGCCGTGAGCAACTCAACGGAACACACATTCATAGAGCGGAATATTGAGCGGAGCGTCACACATTGAGTGGTGTGCGCTAGAGATGCGCGGATGAGCTCAAACGTCACCCGAATCCGCAGCTTCAAATAAATTATCCGCCCGCCACCCACCAGCACCTGTATTTTTCTCTGATTTAGATAACCGCACCCGATCGTCATTTACAATTATTCTAATTCTTAGTTTTGCATGATGATATGATGAATGGATGGTTCATTTTTAACAGCAGATTCAGCTGATCTGCACATCCCTGCACACTTATATAAGCTTATAATCACTCGTGCTTTTAAGCCAAAGTCACGCTAAAAAGAATAACGTTAACTGACATCTGGACGTGACTCTCCGCAATCTCTGATGAAATCGGTTGGGTGTTTGAACGCTTACTGGATCCTTGGACAAAAGTTTACAGGGGTTCACCCGGTTTAAGACATTTCTGATCATAAAAATCTAATTCTTTACATTTTAATGTATTGTTTTCGTTATAATGTACTGATTCAAATTAGTAATCAATAATAATTCTTATTTTAATACTCGGCGTGCCTCCATTGACATGCTCTCGCGTATGAACAGGCAGCAAACCTGGTGCTGGCGCGGACGGAGCGGGCGCGGGCACATCAGACGCAATCATCAAACATATTTCAAAGGAAGTTGGCGCCAGGGTCCTTACTATCTTTACTGGGTGATTTGAGCGAATATTTGAATTTATTACAAATACAATTTAGTTAGAAATAGTGGTCTGTCATGATTTTGGCTAATGCATGACACTACTGAATGATGCGCATCAGAGGGGATTTAGTGGGTATACGCAAAGCCGACAGATAAAGAAATGGGTATACGCAGGTTCTGCACTACACCACTGCATATTACCCTACTCAAGTATTTTAAACATGTTCATATGTTAGAAAATGTAGTTAATATTTGCGACATTATTTATTGATCTCATCCACCCGCGACCCACCCGCAAATAATCAGAATGCAATTTTTTATTACCCGACCCACCCGACCCGCGGATTATCCGCAGCGCCCGCGGATATAACCGCCATCCGCGCATCACTAGTGTGCGCTGAATACTGCCGGACTGCACGGCAGATATTTTCGGCCGTTTATCTCTTTCGAATTTCTTTAAAAATCGGCTGTACGCTAGCCTTGCCGCGCCCCCCTTGTCATAACTCCGCTCGCGCCCCCCAGTTTGGGAACCACTGCAACAGTTTGCAAGAGTATGATTCCAAACTCAATGAGGCTGTGCAAGCGACTAGTGAGTATGAGTTTACCTGTTTGTTGTGATGACGTTTAATGCCCCTGACAACTTGTTAGCGAATGCCTTTTTCAAAACACATAAAAAGCTTAAGAAATCCATGAATGGCATATTACTAATACAAAAACATCTGTGCAGATGTAAATCATGTAAAAAATATAATTAGGCGTAAAAAAATATGTTGGATTCGTTCTGCCCTCCTGCGCCTCTCTCTCTCTTTCTGTGCTTTAGTGACTACAAGTATAGATTAGCCAGTAGTTACCAATCCCAGGTTAGGTACTCTACTAACGTTACCAATAAAACATTGCATATATTGTCTTTTTGTGATCCCTCTATCGTTTCACCCTTTAACTGTCAAGCCTTTAACTTTAACTTTAACCCTTTAGCTCCCATTTTTTAAAACAGACATAAAAATGCACTATCCAGACTTAAATTTGTATAATTCATGAATGAAAACATTTTGTAAAATGACTTTGATGTTCATTTTCCGTGGTAATGCAGTGACTGATTTTAAAATGCCTTTCATAGGATGAATTTTGAGATTTTACGTTTTTAACTGATATATAATTTCTTATGATTTCTAAAGTGTGATACACTGTAAAAAAAATCCCGTAGTTTTTACGGAAAAAAACTGGCAGCTGGGGTTACCAGAACAATTCTGTAAAATATACAACAAAACAGTAATTGCTTTTACCGAATAACATGTACATTTTACAGTTTAAACCAGCATATAACACACTGGACTTCTGTTATATTTACTGGTTTATACTGTAAAATTGACATGTTATTCGGTAAAAGCAATTACTGTTTTGTTGTATATTTTACGGAATTGTTCTGGTAACCCCAGCTGCCAGTTTTTTTCCGTAAAAACTACGGGACTTTTTTTTACATTTAACATTTTGTGTTTTACGGTTTTCAGTTCAATTTACAGGTAAATACCGTAATTTTATTCTGATATAATTTTAATGTACCAACCTATTTAAGTACTGAAATCTTTCTTGTACCTTTGTAATACACTGATAACCACCAAAAGCAGGTGGTGATGAGAAAGTCAAATGATGAACCAAAGCTCATCACAAACAGCTTTTAAAAATTAACATATATAGAAGGTGCACAGTGTCATTCACACAAACACTAAACACCATCATGGTAACAGACATGAAACTGAAATAATGCATAAACATTAATTTAACAACATTAGATGTAACATAGAACCCTAATGTACAAAACAGCTAAGAACAAAACTAAGAAGAAAGGGTTATTTCAACAAAAAAACATCAAATTTAAAAAAAATGTAACACAGGGAATTCTGGGAATGTCAGTTTACAGTAACTGTTCACTGTAAATTTTACGGCATTTTACCGTTAACCATTTAACAAGTTTTTACTGTAGCATTTTTACAGTATTTTACCGTTAAATTCACGGTCATTTTTTTTTAAGTCTACAGAATTTAATTGTAATTTCAACACAGTTTCATTGCCATTTATACTGTATTGCATTGTATTGCAAAAACAGTGTTTGTTTGTCAAAATAACAGCAATATGTCTTTTACACAGAGAAAGTATGTTTAAAAAACATAATTTTGATGTTGAATTTACAGTTACATTTAGTTTAACATGTTACCAAATTACACTGTAAAGTATACAATGTTTCACTGTAATTCAATTTACAGTATTTTATTGTTGTGATTTTACAGCATTTCACTGTTATTTTAACAGACATTTTTTACAGTGTAGGGAAAAGGGCAATGAAGAAAGTCTTTTGTGACAAAGGTCAGAACTCATGTTATGATGTAGATTTTTTTAAGTTGCACACTTGACATATTAATGTAATACTTTTCATACATGGAACAAGAAAACAAGTCGTAAGTGTAAATTTCTCGAAAATGAGATTTTTACATTATCTGAAAGCTGAATAAATAAGCTTTCCATTGATGTGTGGTTTGTGGTTTATGATAGGACAATATTTGTCTGAGATACAACTATTTGAAAATCTGTAATCTGATGGTGCAAAAAAATCTAAATACTGAGAAAATCGCCTTTAAAGTTGTCCAAAATAAGTTCATAGCAATGCATATTACCAATCAAAAATTAAGTTTTGATATATTTACAGTGGAAAATTTACAAAATATCTTCATGGAACATGATCTTTACTTTGTATCTAATGATTTTTGGCATAAAAGAAAAATCGATAAATTTGACCCATCTAATGTATTTTTGGCTGTTGCTACAAATTTACCTGTGCAACATAAGACTGGTTTTGTGGTCCAGGGTCACATATAATTTCTATCACAAAAATATGATAAAATATCTATTTAGGAGTCTTAGACCTTTCCAACGATGTATAGTTTGTCGTGATTAGATTATAGGATTTATTTGTAATATGGTGAAGTAAACTTAGGTGTCCCACCTCGGGGATGGTGACAGTTAAAGGGCAAATGTGGAGTTCATGTATAGATTTGCAATTCATCAGAAAGTTTTAGATACACTACCTGTCTTCCACTGAAGCTGCTCCTCTTTGTAAGTTTAATAGTCTGTGTCAGCTACTCAAGACGTGATGGATGATCTCACATCACGATGATCTGCCAGGTCACTTGCCTATTTAACAAGAAGAATATTCAGAAATTATTATTTAGAGTTTTGCGCATTTTTTTTTTTATTTTGTTATTATTTGAATCACTCTCAAGATGGGAAGCTTAGTCTAATGAGGCTCTGGCACTGATTTGTGCCGACCGCACTGTGATAATGCGATTATAACTGATGCATATACAGTACTATGCTCAAACTGAGAATTGAGAGGAAGAGCAAACATCTTTTGTCCTATCTTGTTTCTATCCTGCATAGCTGACGGCATCAACCCGCCACGCGCTGCATCTCCTTGACTGTGCCTCCTGACAATTTAGCAGGGAAATTGTTTTGTGTCTGTTCATGAAGCATGTAGTCACAAGTGAGATTGAGCTGAGAGAGGAAAAGCTAAACAGGGATGAAGAAGGGCACAAATATTGTGCTATTATACTTTTTCTTTTATTTATTCTTTCTCTCTTTTTTTTTCTTCACTACAGAAGTCACAGGTCTAGATGTCCTCTCTCACCCTGTAATTCACACCCCTGTCACAAGAGGTGGATGTTTTCTCTGAAGACAAAAAGACAGTGTTTCTTCCACAATAAATAAATAAATAAATAAAACAGTGCAAAGGAAGACAGCATCAGAAAACACACAATAAATTACATGAGAGAAGGCAGCACTCTGAGATTGGCTGATGGTCTGTGTGATATTGTCTCTGTTCACAACCAAAAATGCAAATTGAGTCAAAAATGGTCTATGTACTGAGTAAATAACGCACCCAATCAGAGGTCAACTTTTTAGATCATGTCAGAATCACAATGAACTTCACCGCCGTGTTTGTGACCATCACGACACCTGCAGTGTTTACAGAGGATTAACTGACTAATGATCCGAAATGAAGACTATAAATAACAATAAAGGTGTAGTTTTCCCCAGGTACTTTGTTTTCTCCCACCATCCAAAGACATGCAGGCCAAGTGATTTTTAGGCACTAACATCGACAGCCTGAAATCTGAGGCAAATTGGTGCTTGTTCACGTGGAGTGATGATTGCATGTGTGAATGATCAAAGACATGATCTGAGAAACATTTGGCAGGCTAAAATATCTGACCTGTTTGCGACTCGCAGTCTCAATGTGAAATGTTATTTTGACTGGAAATGATGTCAGCGACGACCTATAGCCAATGGGCCTCATTCATGACACTTACGTAAATATATGAGTAAATTCTGAGTAATTTGTGTGTAAAACAGACCTTCCCGAAAACTCTCCTCCAGATTCACAAACGCTTCGTAAATGTCCAATTTGCTTGTTAAATATGTATGTTAATGAATTCCAATCATTCGTAAATAGGGCGCTCATGCACACTCATTCACAATTCGCATAATCCCCACCTATGAATTACAGCTACGCAAATTGTGTGTCAAGGAACGCAGTGGAATATTCTTGTCTACTTTCTCAGATATGACTTCAGTGTATTGCATAAATGCAAAAAAAGACTAATGGGCCAACAATAAATATTCAACATGTGTCCACCAAGGAGTTTTTAGCCAGTTAAAAAATGTCAGGCACTCTTCTTTGAAGCTGGTGGCGCTTGAAAACACCTTGTTGACAGCGTTTTTCCAGCTGAGACGCTTTAGTTGCTATGATTTGGAATAGGCTATGCTCGGCGGCAATGTATTACTAGTATCTCATTTTAAAGAAATTTTCTTAATATAAAAAAGCAGTTACCAGTAATATTTACCTCTTCATTGTTGTAAGCAGTCGTTGTGCAAGTAGGATGGTTGGTCAGTATTTGTCCCACCTGTCCTGTATTTACTGCTGGGTAAATAGTGACAGTGACGAGCGCTGTGACACCAAAAAAAGAAAGAAAAAAAAAAAAACATCCAAAAGAGGGGAAGGGCAAATGAACTTGTAATTATTATGGCATCAAAATTCAGTGTCATCAGTTTGCCAAAATGAAGACAGAACGTTTTACACACCATTTACACATGGTAGGGAGCAGGTGTGCATTTTGTTTGTACCAACTAGTATTTTGAAAATATGATTTTCATGAATTCGAAAATTTTCGTCACAATGGCTTTACGAACTATTTCCACAAAAATTCGTTCTGCTCCTGTTTCATGAATGAGGCCCAATGAGAGAGCAAGATGCAAATTCAAATCACATCTTACGTCATTTCCTATATCACTTCTCACACATTTGACACTTTTCGCTGACACTACTCTTTCATGAGAACAAAAACACATTTTATTTTGTTATAGACGTTATTTATTACAATTTAGCCAAAATAAAGGTGGAATGAACATGATACAAATTTGTAAGGATAGATGGCTGAAATGTATTCAAAATGTTTGACAGCTTATCTTAATACCTTGTATATTGTATAAAAAATGGTATAAATATATATGTCAATAAGTTAATGATAAAAATGTAATCAATGTGGGTAGGTATTAGGTTTAAGCAATTGTTTTATGTATTTTTTACCGTTGATTTTTATTTTATTTTATTTTTTTTTAATATATAAATTACAGCTATTTCTAAAATAAAATTTCAAACATTCTCGGTCCCTCATTGTTGGTCAAACATTTTCTCTTTTTTTTTTTCTTTTTTATTTTCCTTAAAATCATGCTCTGCCTTTGACCTGTAGGAAAAGGGAATTTAGTATATTAACAGCTGCATTGTGTATAGTTTATGCTAATAACTCTGATCATTTAATAAAACTGGAACATGAATTTACAGTGTACTGAAAGAAACCCAAACATATAGACGAAACTTTGTCAGTACAGGTTAGAAGATTGCCACATGCTAGTGCTCTCAGTATGTAGCAACCTGTAAACCTGTTGCTAATTAATTTATTACTCAACTGATAAACGGCCTGCTTCAGTAAATGCTACCTTTGCAACATGTACTAAACTTTCAAGTTATTTGCAATAGTTGCATTTATAATAACACATCTGAAAGTCATCACAATGATAAACTCAAGACTTTCTTTGAGAGCAGTCAGTAAGGACATGCCAACTAAAGAATCACTGCAGAAGCTAACTGACTGATTATATTCAAAGAAACAATTCACTCTGTTATTATTTACAGGTACTTAGTCACATTTCCCCTCAGTGTAATTCATACAAAGCCATTGTATAGCTTCAGAAACCTTGATATATATATATATATATAGAATAGATGAGAATAGAATAACTAGACAGAAGTATTCTCTGAGGTAGAACAAGGATGAAAAAAAAAAACACAAACAGATAAAAAGCATCAATTACTCACTTACTCACTGATTCTTGAAACATGGGATGAAAATATTTTCAATTGTAAATGTAATGAGGGACAAAGATCCACTTCAATTGAATTGTATCATTATTATATCAAATCTATGACACTTATGTGTGTCCACAAAGAAGGGTTCAGTTGTTCATAAGCAACAAAATGGATTTAATAAATAAATAAATACATAAATAAATAAAATGTTTTGATGATGAAAAAGAGCTTGTTTTATCAAAAGCAGCACTTAATAATATCCCATATCAAAGTAAGGCTGTTTTTCAATGACACATGCGTGTTTCATAAGATTTCAAAGTTGTGTCCCCACTTTTTGTCAACGCCATCAGACATTTATTGAAATTAAAATTGAAATTAAAATAATTAACTTAAAATCAGGCAATATCAGGGGCTGTCACAGAAGCAGACGGAACACCAGGTAAGTAATCGGTTAAACATTTTATTGAGTTTACACAGAGGAGAAATGAAGACAGGAGTTGTGTGGCAGGTAAGTGAATCTGTAAACGTCTTGATTGTGCTCGTATGGATACAGCGCTGACGAAAGATCTTTTCCTTTTTAGGCGATCCAGGAAGACGGGGATGGCTGAACACACACACACTGCTGGAGGACTAGGATAACTGGACTGGAACACAAGAGACACAGGCAAGTAACTGCAGGTAAGTAACAGGTTTGTGAACTCGTAGAGAGAAGCACAATCGGTCCGTATCGTAAAGACGAGCCCGGAGCTGCGTGAAATGCGTGATGAGAGTGGGGTCTAGGATGTCATCACGTGGAACCCATGACCTTTCCTCTGGTCCATAACCTTCCCAGTCGACCAAGTACTCCAGGCGACCACCACGACGCCGGGACTGCAGAATCTCATTGACGGAGTATATCGATCCTTCCTCTAGCACCAGCGGAGGAGGGGGTTCTTCTTCATGGCCAGGCTCTGTGGAGGGAAGCAGAGGTTCGTGACAGAGTTTTAATAGTGAAACGTGGAAAGTGGGATGAATCCTGTATTGGGGTGGGAGTTGTAGTCTGTATGTGACGGGATTGACCTGTTCGATGATGGTAAAGGGGCCAATGAATCTGGGACTTAACTTTTTGGAGGGCAGGCGCAATCGGATGTCTCGAGTGGAAAGCCAGACCTTTTGACCAGGAGTAAAGTTAGGACCTGGGATTCTCCTTCGGTCGGTGACAGCTTTGGATCTGTTCACTGCCCTCTGCAGATGGTGGTGAGCGGCGTCCCAGACTCTCTCGCTCTCCTGGAACCAGTGGTCCTCTGCGGGGACATCCGATGGTTCTCCGTTCCACGGGAAGAGAGGAGGCTGGAAACCTAGAACACATTGGAATGGTGTGAGTCCCGTGGAAGGTTGCCGCAGTGAATTTTGGGCGTATTCCGCCCAACCCAAGAACTGGTTCCAGGAGTTCTGGTGACCGTGACAGAAGGTACGAAGGAACCGCCCCACCTCTTGAATTTTCCTCTCTGTCTGTCCGTTGGTCTGAGGATGGTATCCAGATGAGAGGCTGACGGTCACACCTAGGAGTTTAAAGAATGCCTTCCATACCCGGGATATGAATTGGGGACCCCTATCTGATACGATGTCCTCAGGGAGTCCATAATAACGGAAGACGTGGTTGAAGAGGCACTCTGCTGTTTCCAGGGCTGTGGGTAATCCTTTGAGCGGTATCAGACGGCAGAACTTGGAAAAACGATCGACTATGACCAGGATACAGGTGTTCTCATCAGACACGGGGAGATCCGTCATGAAATCGACTCCTAGGTGTGACCAGGGGCGGTTCGGTATTGGCAAGGGATGAAGCTTACCAGCTGGAAGGTGACATGGACTCTTGGACATGGCACTCCTTACACCCCTGGACATACCTCCTCACATCCCTTGCCATGTCGGGCCACCAGAAGCGGTCGGATAGCAGCGAGAGAGTGTGATTGGCCCCTGGATGCCCCGTGCCCAGGGATATATGAGTGGTATGGATCAGATTTACCCGTTGATCTAGAGGGATGAACTGGCGTCCTGGAGGACAGCCCGGCGGAATCCTGGGTTCGGGAGTGGCGACGGCTAGAGGTTCCGTCCAGTCTATTGGGCTAACGGTGAGATGGTTGGGAATTATAGGTGAAGGAGTCTCAGTATTGGTTTCACCTTCAGAGAGACGTGAGAGGGCATCGGCTCGGACACTCTTTGATCCTGGACGGTAAGTTATGGAGAAATTGAACCTGGTGAAAAAGAGAGCCCATCTGGCTTGTCGGGGACAGAGTCGTTTCACATCACGGAGGTATTGTAGATTTTTATGATCCGTGATTACCTGGAACGGATGGTTGGCTCCCTCCAACCAATGTCGCCACTCCTCTAGGGCAAGCTTGATGGCCAGCAACTCCCTGTTTCCGCTATCATAGTTTTTTTTTTCCGCATGGCTGAGCTTCTTGGAGAAGTAAGCACATGGATGGAGTCATGGAAGAGTTCCATGGTGTTGTGAAAGAACGGCTCCGACTCCAGTAGTGGAAGCATCTACCTCCACAACGAAAGGTAGATCTGGGTCAGGATGAGTCAGGAGTGGGGCTTGAGTAAAGGCTTTCCTTAGTGTCTCGAAGGCTGTTGAGGCTTCAGTGGTCCAGTTGAGGGTTTTTGGATGTCCCTTCAGGAGGTTGGTGAGTGGATTTGTGATGTGACTGAACCCTTGGATAAATCGGCGATAAAAGTTTGCAAATCCCGGGAATCTCTGAAGCTCTTTTATTGAGTTAGGTTTGGGCCAGGAGACAACAGCATCCACCTTCCCCTCATCCATATGTACTCCGTGGTGATCGATGACGTATCCCAGGAACTGAACAGATTTTTGGTGGAATGAGCATTTCTCAGCCTTCAGATATAGTTGGTGCTCTCGTAGTTTTTGAAGGACCTCCGCAACGTGATGGTGATGTTCGGCCTCACTCCTAGAGTAGATCAAAATGTCGTCTATGTAGACGATGACAAAATGGTGAAGGAATTCCCGGAGAACTTCATGAATGAAGTTTTGAAAGACAGAGGGGGCGTTTACTAATCCATAGGGCATGACCCGATACTCATAGTGGCCAGTAGGGGTCACGAATGCCGTCTTCCATTCATCCCCTTCACGGATTCTGATCAGGTTGTATGCGCTGCGGAGGTCCAATTTAGTGAAGATTACAGCAGTACGGAGTTGTTCCAGGGCCGCCGGGACGAG
This sequence comes from Labeo catla, assembly GCA_012976165.1. NCBI lineage: Eukaryota > Metazoa > Chordata > Actinopteri > Cypriniformes > Cyprinidae > Labeo > Labeo catla. Next base: position 601,590 of record VONZ01000073.1, read on the forward strand.
AGGAAGGGGATACCGGAACTTGACGGTCTGATGATTAAGAACGTGGTAGTCGATACACGGGCGCAGCCCTCCATCCTTCTTGGAAACAAAGAAGAAACTTGACGCTGCAGGTAATGTAGATGGACGGATATACCCCTGACTCAGAGCCTCCCGGATGTACTCCTCCATGGCCTTACTCTCAGGAAGCGATAACGGGTAAATCTTTCCCTTGGGCAACGAGGCTTTAGGAACAAGGTCAATCGCGCAGTCCCATGGTAGCTGGGAAGCTCTCTTGGGGCAAAACACATCCTCGAAGTCAGAGTATATGGCAGGAATGTCTACAGACTGGTTACTCACTGGACTTTCAACAGAAGTGACATAGACAGGTATGATCTTCTTGACTGGTTGTGGTAGATCTGTGAAGCAATTGAGGGTGCAATCCTCTCCCTATTTTAATACTTCTCCGGTGCCCCAAGAGATGATGGGATAATGCTTCGCCAGCCACGGGCGCCCTAGGATGATGTCAACAGTAGCGCCCTCCAGAACCAGCAGCTGTATCTTTTCTTTATGAAGTAAGCCGAGTTGGAGTTGAATGAAGTCACATTGGCGTTGTACTTGCTTCAGTGAAAGTAATTCTCCAGTTACTGAATGAATCTGGTACTTGGTTGACGTGGCAAAAGTGCGGAGCTTGAGCTGGCGGCAGAGGGTTCCCGAGATGAAATTGCCAGCTGACCCGGAGTCGATGAGGGCTATAACTGTAACAGAGTTCAAAGCAGTAGTTACTATAACATTGGTGGTCACTGGGAGCAATTTTTCTGTTTCAGTCTGAAGAACACTCACCCAGGTTCGTCTTGGCCGTGAGGGACAGTTTGATCTCATATGTCCACTACCCCCACAATACATACAGAGACCCCGGGTCAGCCTCCTCTGCCGCTCAGTGGATTATAGTTTTCCAGATTCGAGGATCATAGGTTCGGTGGCTGGTTCTGGAGGGGAATGCTGCTCTGGCCGACGGAGGAGTGTGCTATCTTCGGAGAGATAGGATGTCATACGATCGGAACATTGAATGGAGTGTTGGATGAATTTCTCCAATCCTAGATGATCATCAAGAGCGGTCAGTTGCAAGCGAAGTTTGGGCTCCAAGCCTAGCCAGTAGGTGGTTAATAGAGATCGCTCGTTCCATCCACTCGCAGCGGCCAGTGTTCTGAATTTTAGAGAATATTCATGAATTGACATAGTACCTTGCTTGAGATGGTAGAGTTGTTCTCCCGCTGATATGGCTGAGTTAGACTGACTGAACACCTCTTTGAAATGCGAGATAAATGACTGGATAGTTTGCATGGCCAGCCCGGCTTGGAGCCAAAGAGTCTCTGCCCATTGTAAGGCTGAACCTGAGAGTAGAGAAATGATGAAAGCAATTTTAGACTGGTCGGTAGGATATTGCATTGGCTGCATGGTGAAAATGAATGAACATTGTAGCAGAAATCCGTTGCACTCCTCCGCCCGACCAGAGTAGGTCAGAACTGGTGGTGAAGAAGTGCTCGGTGAAGGTGATGCAGGGTGGCGGAGGTGACACGGTGACAGCTGGGTGCAGCAAAACCCGGCGAAGCGAGTCCACCAGCTCTTGAAAAGGATCCTCTGTGCTCATGCTGCAATGTCTGTTTGGTCCGGGCTTCTGTCACAGAAGCAGACGGAACACCAGGTAAGTAATCGGTTAAACAGTTTATTGAGTTTACACAGAGGAGAAATGAAGACAGGAGTTGTGTGGGAGGTAAGTGAATCTGTAAACGTCTTGATTTTGCTCGTATGGATACAGCGCTGTCGAAAGATCTTTTCCTTTTTGGGCGATCCAGGAAGACGGGGATGGCTGAACACACACACACCGCTGGAGGACTAGGATAACTGGACTGGAACACAAGAGACACAGGTAAGTAACTGCAGCTAAGTAACAGGTTTGTGAGCTCGTAGAGAGAAGCACAATCGGTCCGTATCGTAAAGACGAGCCCGGACAATGACTGTTGTGCGGTGTGTGCTTATAAAGAACGTTGGTGATGAGGTGCAGGTGTGAGATGATTAATACTCAGGTGATTGAGATCGCTGGGTGTGACTGGTGTTAGAGCCTGGACAATCCGTGACAGGGGCAGCTGTCACATTTGGCTCTGGTAAGTTTTATAGTTTTCTAATATTTTAAATCCTAATGTTAATATTTCCTGTGTCACAACCATGATATGTCAACACCATCTTCAAGTTTTTGAGGAAATTATTTCAACAGAGCATCAACAGAGAAAACAAAATCTACCACATGAACTCCATTTGTTTTGTGAAAGAAATGCCTAATGTGTCAACACCACCGTAAGATTTTCTTTCTGACGAAGGTGACAGGCCGATGAAGTCATCGTATTTTTGTGATTTTCAAAACATTAATTTCATTAAATATAAAATAGTGTTTAATTTTTCTAATAATGTTTAAGTGACCTGACCGCATATATTTATTTTGTGGATTGATAGTCATCACTGGCAGAGTGAGGGTTGAGGGAACATAAGATTATCTTCTTATTATATGAATATTATCATAAGTTATCTCGTTACCATAGCAGATGCACAGCAGATATACTGTTCTGAGATCAGAGAAAATTGATCAATTGTGGGGTAATGATATATCAAAATACTTAAATGTGAATCTTAAATAAAAACTTTATACAATACAAAACAATAACATACTGTTTGTTAAATTTGTTTTTATACAGTAATTGATTGATTTAATGTATTTGATTGTTAAAATGACCACAAATTCAGGTTTTTGTGACCACCGTCAGATGTGTCAACTCTGTCAGGTCTATGTCACCTTTGTCAGATGAGTATTTTGATAATATCTGATTATGATATTTTATATTTGTTGAGGAATTGTTGGTCACATGTGAACATGTAATCTGTCTGCTAACATGAGAATGTGTTTTGAAGTGTTAAAAACATCTTGATTGCTTGATTGTAAAATAAGTGAAGACAAGGTAAAAAGCACATTTTGATACAAAAGAGAAAAAAAAAATTGGGAGGTTGTACATGTAAGATACATAAATGCAGTTTTATTTGTCTGAGTACTAGGTTTATTATTAATATTATTATTATTATTATTATTTTTATTTTATTTTATTTTTTTATTTATTTATTTTTTTTTTTGTTCAATATTGCACACTGTTTTTTCTCACTTCTCAAGAATCAGTGACCTGTCAATTTCTTGCGCACTCTTCAATTCAAATGAAAAGGGAAAGAAATTTGTCAATTGTATACAGATTAGAAGAAAATCACACTGTTATAACAAACTACACATTTGTAAGTACTAATTTCCCAGGAGAACTATGACAGCAGCACTACATCCTACATCTCCTCCTTTTGCTTCTTTATTTGAATTGTGATGTTATTTGGATTTTTTCTTATTTGGGTTTTTGAGAAAAAAATAAAATAATAACAATAATAATAAAAACTATAGATATGGACATTATTAGATTATTAAGTCTCTAAAATGATGTTCATAATGGTATACATTCACACTATTGTATATTCAATATGTTTATTGTTCGTATTTATTTATTTATTTATTTGTGTGTGTGTGTGTGTGTGTGTGTATTTAGTAAGTAGCATGAGATCGACTTGTTTAATGGCAGATTTATAGATATTGTCATATATATATATATATATATATATATATATATATATATAATAGGGCTATCAAACGATTAATTGCGATTAATCACATACAAAATAAAAGTCTGAGTTTGCCTAATATATATATATGTGTGTGTGTGTGTGTGTGTACTTATTATGTATAAATAAATACAAACGCATTCATGTATATATTTAAGATATATTTACAAGCATATGTATTTATTATATTTTTATATAATTTATATTATATATTAATAAAAATATTTTGTACATACATAACATATTGCTCTTAATTATATACATTAATTTGTGTGTATTTATATATACATAATAATTACACACAGTACACACACATATATTAGGCAAACTCAAACTTTTATTTTGTATGCAATTAATCACGATTAATCGTTTGACAGCCTTTATTATAATTATAGATATATGTATAATAATAATAATAATAATAATAATAATAATAATTATTATTATTATTATTATAGGACAGTTAAGTATTTAGAGAAAGTGAAGAGAAACTGATGGCATACAGGAAATTTACCATATTATTTACCATTTGCATAAGCATGCAACTGATATCTTTTTTTTATTTTTTATTAAATTACAGTATGCATCACTAAATAGTATTTATTAAACCACATTTAGATTCAAATTTAACAAAAATCCCAAATTTATGTATTAATGTGTGAATATATAGACACACACGTAACTTGTCACAGTAATTTGATTTTTGAATTTTCTTTGATTTTCTTCAGGAGTAACAAAATTAATAAAATTGCTGCCTTTTTTTAGTCGCCTTTTTTTCTGTAAACACTGTAGGTGTGACGATCATAGGCACAGAGGTGCAGCTTTAATTTAATCAAGCTGGGGGCTTGCTAAAACAGCTCACTCTACATACAGTATTTTTAGAACATGACCAAAAGTGAGAAAATGAGTTATACCTGTGTAATTATTAATTTTGGTTCAGTTCAGTTCATTTCCACCAGACCGACATATTCAGGTCAATTTCAGAGAGATTGTGATCACGATAGCATCTACTCACTGAAAGAGTAATCAGACATTGTGTAGTGCAGCTGCCTCCCATGTGGCTTTTTTCCCCACTCTGTATAGCTCAAATAATAGATCTGTGATATTTGTCGTTTTTTTCTTTATTCTTTATTTAATCTAACTGCCAGGATTTAAAGCAATTTGCTACAAAGCCTACCTTTACGTACCACTTACTGAATTACATACGCAATATAGTGACATCATCGGTGTAGCACACTTAATTTAATTAAGTTTTAGTGACTGCATAGTTTCACTTTTTTTGTTTTGTTTTTTAGAAATATGCTGTATATTCCACACAATAAGCAGTTTGCTAGTATTGCATTCTAAACCTGGCCTGAGACTCATGTACTTCCATCCTTTATTGATTCTGTCTTGTTGGGTGTTTGACAGAAATAAAGCAAATGAAAAGGTGATTACAGTGTTTAATCATACGATGTATTTTCTCATATCACATTGCTGTTGGCTCCAGTAATCCATCTCTCATCCAAATGACTTTTTAATGAACAGTCAGTGGTTCTGAGAAAGTCCTTTGTTCTTCTGTTTGGCAAACATCACAGAAATATATATGAACACCATGAATAATTTATGAAATACCAGTGTTAACTGAATGTAGTTCTCGAAAACCATTGCTTAAATTGTCTGCAGTTCAATAACAATGTAATGGTGAAAGGTTTTTTGTTATGATTAGTCTTGTAAGCTCTTTGTTTAGTGTTTGGTTCCTTTACACTACCCCACCCCCACCCCCACATACACTGCTTACAGCAGCAGTTCAACCAAGCAGTTCATTAAAATGGACACAATTGCAGTAATGCAGGTGGAGCTGGTAATGCATCAGATTTTGCATGAAAAGCTAAAGGAATTAGCTAAAGAAATGGCAAACAGATTAAATGTTTAGCAGTAACAAAAGATCAGTTGTCACTGTTAACTAGTTGCTTATTAGCATGCATATTGGCTGTTTATTAGTACTTATAAAGCACAAGTTAATGTCTTACTCTGCATGAGCATGAAGTTTTACATAATCTATCATATTATTTGAGAAGGAAAGTGTGATAACGAATTTGCATATCTGAGATACATTTAATTAGCATTTTGGTGTTCAGTCTCTAGCATTTTTTATGCAATATCCACAAAATGTTCATAAAAGTACATTAATAGAAACCCAGAAATAGGTCGACTAGGAGCAGCACTTTATGTTCCACAGTTTGAAACTTTTACATTAATGTGAGTTTTTACTTCTGGAACCCAGGTGCTGCACACTGAGTTTTAGCTGTTTGGTCACTTATTTATTTATTTATTTTTTTCATAATAGTCTTAGGCTGTGTTCTATTTCAGACACTGTACCTTATCTTACTTATCTTGGTTATTTCCTGGGGGAAATAAATAATAATATAATAACTACTTAATGGTGTTAAATGTAAGATTGACACACTTGTATGAATAAAAATAACACATTTACATTTATTCATTTAGCAGACGCTTTTATCCAAAGCGACTTACAGGTGGGGAATACATCAAGCGATTTGTCCTAAAGAAGCAAAACGACCTACGAAGTGCTCAAAATACCATATAACAGGCATTGTTCAAATAAGTACAAGCTAGAAAGGGAAAAGAGTAGAAAAGGAATTTTTCTTTTTTTTTTTTATTAAGTCAAGTAGTGTCGAAAGAGATGGGTTTTCAGCAGTTGCTTGAAAGTTGTTAGGGAGTTGGCATTCCGGATAGCGGTGGGAAGATCATTCCACCAGCCAGGAACGGTGTAAGAGAATGTTCTGGAAAGTGATTTTGTGCCTCTTTGTGATGGTACAATGAGGCGTCGCTCACTGGCGGATCTCAGAGTTCTGGAGGGAGTGTGGATTGGTAGCAGTGAGTGGAGGTAGGCGCCGAGCCTGTGGTTGTTCTATAAGCAAGCATCAGTGTCTTGAATTTGATGCGAGCTGCAATTGGGAGCCAGTGCAGGGTGATAAAGAGAGGTGTGACATGGGCCCTTTTGGGCTCGTTGAAGACCAGTCGTGCTGCTGCATTCTGAATCATTTGTAAAGGTTTGATTGTGCATGAGGGAAGACCGGCTAGAAGAGCATTGCAGTAGTCCAGCCTGGAGATCACCAGGGCCTGGACAAGAAGTTGTGTGGCCTGCTCAGTTAGAAAGGGCCTGATCTTTCTAATGTTGTGTAGGGCAAACCTGCAAGATCGAGCAGTTTTAGCAATGTGGTCTTTGAAAGTCAGCTGGTCATCAAAGATAACACCAAGATTTCTGGCAGAACCTGATGGGGTAATTGTTAAAGTACCTAAGTTGATGGCAAAATCATGCTGTAGAGTCAGAGTGGCAGGGAAAATAAGGAGCTCAGTCTTTGCCAAGTTGAGCTGTAGATGATGTTCTTTCATCCACTCTGAGATGTCCGCCAAGCAGCCTGAGATCCGTGCAGCTACTGTTGGATCATCTGGTTGAAATGAAAGATAGAGCTGTGTGTCATCAGCATAGCAGTGGTAAGAGAAGCCATGTGCCTGTATGATGGGCCCCAGTGATGTAGTGTATGTGGAGAAGAGGAGGGGTCCAAGAACTGATCCCTGAGGAACCCCAGTGGCCAGATGATGTGCTTTGGATACCTCACCTCCCCAGGCCACCCTGAAAGACCTACCTGTGAGATAGGATTCAAACCAACGAAGAGGAGTCCCTGTGATACCCAGTGATGAGAGGGTGGACAGGAGGATCTAATGATTCACTGTGTCAAAAGCAGCAGAAAGATCCAGCAAAATGAGTACCGATGATCTGGAATCAGCTTTTGCAATCCGCAAGGCTTCAGTGACTGACAGTAGTGCAGTTTCAGTTGAGTGGCCGCTCCTGAACCCTGACTGGTTAGCATATTCACAACACATTCTCATTCCCAACTCGTCACATACTGACGCTTGGTCAGGACCCCTTTAGCGTCACTTTTTAATGCTCATGGTACCCCATTTTTCGACATGCAGGGTCCTTCATTGTTTTCAGCTGTTTGTCTTAATTTAATGGTTTGCATGCATTTGTAAACAATAGAAATACTTTTATATAAATGTATACTTTCATTGGAGCACCTAAACCCACCACTACCCTAGACCTATCCATAAACAATTTAAAAGATGTAGCAGACAAATATAAGTACAGTCACAGGTATTAATTGCAAAAAATGACCATAAACAAGCAGTATAAATGAATTACAAACAAGTCATATTACATTCCTAGTCTTCTGAAGCTATAAAATCTCTTTATGCAAAGATTGAAGGTTTTAATCGCTGAAATGATCCCGCTTCATCTGCCTGTTATATCTTGTGTTTTGTTGACAAATGGTTAGGTTTAGGGGCAGGGGTTGTGTTAAATGTGCAAATAGTGTAAAACTGTTGTGACTATTTGCACTGAAAAAAGCACACCCCAATATATATGCAATAATAGCAATATTATTACACAATATATAATAAAATTCCCAGTGCCGTGACAGCACATTGACGCCAAGGCTTTCTTTTTTAAAGCACTGGACAGACCCTGCGTGTCGAAAAATGGCGCTAAAGGGGTACTCGAAATGCCAAGAAGTGACGCCAAAGGGCCCTATGCAATGAGTTGGGAGTGAGAACGTGTTGATAAAAACCATGAAAGCACATGACATTACCAGGTTAGGGTTGTAAAATGTCTGAAAACTAATAGCAGGACACATTTATTTTACTCATCTGCATGTGGAATGTAGGGAAAATAAGTAGGAAAAAAAATCCTCAAGAATATTAAGATTCTGGAGAACACTCTAAGATAGAATAATTTCTTCCCAAGACATTAAGGTAATTACATTCCAACCTAAAATATCTGACATTCCATCAGAAGTTATATAAATATATATGAACATTGATTCTCATGTAAAGATATTTTAGTTTTGCCATCCTGTTTCATTTGCCTCTCTAAAGTGTTGTAGTGAAGCATCTTTCTGAGTCTGACGGAGGTCTGTTGTGATTGATTGAGTAAGAATAAGTCAATACTGCTCTGAGCTTAAAAAAAAAAAAAAATGATGGAAAAGAGCTTAATGTGCTTGCAATTTTGTTAGTGTCCATGACCTTCACGTCACCCGATAAGTCTTGACATGTGGTGTGGGTCGATGGATGAGAAGCTTGCAGTGAGAGGGCAGGAAAAGACAAAATTAGTTTGTGCTGACTGAACTATAGTCAGGATTTGAAAGGTTTGAAAAACACACCGTTTCAGTTTGCAAACCCTCAGTTTAGGTCTCTGTAAAATCACAAATAAATGTTTATTCAAAGCAAAGGCCTTGAAGAATTTAGATGAATCATCTTTAATGCTAAGTTGTAGTCTTTGAACCGATATTTATCAAAGTCTTCTCCATTAAATAGACATGATGGCACAATGATGGCACTTCAACTTAGAAAAGCAATTACACAAGATTCCTCGGCATGGAAATAAGCAGAAGCCCTCAGTCGTGAACACAGATGAATGTAATTTCAGAATTTCTGCCCTGCAAAATGGGAGTGAATATGTGGCTTATGATGACTGACCCTAAAAAGGCTTCTAACATTCACAAACAACAAAAGGAGAAAGACGCCCACCGCTCGGATGCATATCCACTGCGTCTCATTCCTCAAAAGCTTTCCCGAAATCTCCAGAAAATGCAAACAAGGTCAGCCTTTCGGATTTTTTAAGCCCCTTGACAAAAGAAAACTCATTTTTGATCTTTTGTTCGGAGCTAAAGAGCAACCAGCGTTCCTTACAAACTGATTTAAAAAGGTGCCTGTCTCATCTCTGGATCACTTTGTAGTTGATGAGACATGTTTGAAGATTTAGCTACCTGAATGGGAGCCTCAAAAGGCAATTTATTTTCCTGTGATTCGCAATTCTCCTTGTTTATAGCATCAAAATGACTTTCAATACTTGATGAATGGGATTCGCATTCTAATTTGTCCAAAGCTTGTTAGAAAGTGATAATAAAAGTGTGCTTTGTGCCTTTAACAAATATCAACCTCAGTAACAGGGCCAGAGGAGAATTACAAACAGCTTGTGTTAAACTACTTTTCCTTGATCTTCTTAAATTTTCATTAGCACCTTAAACATGCTCAGACACAAAAACACGTTGTTTGGACGTGCCTTTTCCACACATTTAAACCTGAAATCTTAATCAGTATTTGAACATATATATGGCATGTGCTTATAGATATTTACAATCATTTATCTATTGCAGTTAGTTATGTTTATGTAACAGCTCATAATTAAGCTATTATGATTTATTGTTTATAATTTAACACATAACTTTGCAAAGCAGGGGACTGTGCTGTAACAATTTGATTTACAGTGTTCTTGTTACATTCCATATGCTTCCTAGAGTAGTAATAGAAAATTATGCATACTTACATGTAACTAACCAAAAAAAACAAGGATTAGTAGTTGCATTTTGTGCTGTATGTATTTTTATTTATTTATTTATTTTTTACTGTACTAAAGCATGAAAATACTATAATACATTTTTAGATACTTCACATACTTGTTTCTCTGAAAAACAATGCTACAGCCAGTTATTCTACTGTGAAATGCGAGTTCCATGTCGGAATGTCAGTTTTCGTTTTGGTCTGTGTGACTCCGCCCACTGCCAGTTTGCCCAGTAGTATTTGATGACCTGGGTTGCCAGTTGGTGAAAAACACAAGTAAGCCAGCAAACGAATTAGGTCAGAGATTGCAGATTCTACCCTTAATACTCTTAGTCACATTTTAGTCATTTGAGTCTTTCATAGTTTTAGTCGACAAAAAGTCTTTGGTTTTTTGTCAACTGTTAGTCATTACTTTTAGTCAAAATGCAGTTACAAACATTTATTTTGGTAGCTATTTTAGTCTTCAAACAAAAATAATCATTAATTATTTAGACCAATCAAAGCTTATGATAAATTTGAATCAAGGATTGAATTTGGGAGAACATGAATAAATTATGACAATTTTCTTTTTTGGGTGAACTATCCCTTTAACAGTATGGAAAAAGGAGTACACACACACACACACACACACACACACATATATATATATATATATCCGCATATCCCACCTTCACTAACTTTAAGTTAATCGACAACGAATTGTGACTACTGGGGAAAATGGGACATCTGGTGATTCTATCCCTAACCCTTCAGGTGCTGAGGCAATTGTGTCAGATCGCAAGTTCACCTTTTGGTAGCCTATCTTTCCATTACGGCTGCCATGCTGAGACTAGACATGCAAACGCCCCTTATCCAATTGCAATCTAACGACAGAGACACACATTTTGAAAGAGGACAGTTAGCCTACAGGATGTATTTTCGATGTCCGGTAGTCCTCAAATAACATTCTTGTCCCGTCTCGTCTTGTTAACGAAGAGGCAGCATAAGTTTCATACTTCTATCATCAGATATTAGTTTTAGCTCGTCAACGTTACAGTAAAAGTGTTCGTTAACAAATATTTTTTGTTGTCAGCTTCGTTGACGAAATTAACACTGCTCTGCATCAGTCTAAAAAGCTCTATGACCAGAGGCGTATTAGAAAGTGAATAAACTAATCAACTTACAGTGTAAGGCAACCCCCGTGAACATCAAATCTAAAAATATTTTGAATTTGGACTGCAGTACCCATTTAAACCACTACTTGTCAATATTACATATGACACGTTGAAGTTGAGATTTGAGTTTAAGTTATTTTTAGTATGGCAATCAAAAGTAATGGCAGGTTATTACATGTAAATACATTTTCCATTAAAGGAGAAGTCCACTTCCAGAACTACAGTTTACAAATAATGTACTCACCCCTTTGTCATCCAAGATGTTCAAGTCTTTCTTTCTTCAGTCGTAAAGAAATTATGTTTTTTGAGGGAAACATTTCAGGATTTTTCTCCATATAATGGACTGATATGGTGCCCCGAGTTTGAACTTCCAAAATGCAGTTTAAATGCGGCTTCAAACGATCCCAGATGTGGTTGTAAACGATTCCAGCCGAGGAAGAAGGGTCTTATCTAGCGAAACGATTGGTTATTTTCATTAAAAAAATACAATTTATATACTTTTTAATATCAAACGCTCATCTTGTCTTACTCTCCTTGAACTCTGTGTATTCTGACTCAAGACAGTTAGGGTATGTAAAAAAGCTCCAAACGTATTTTCTCCCTCAACTTCAAAATCGTCCTATATCGCTCTTTTACCTTTTTTGTTAAGGATGTTTGATCTTCTTTGTATGTTCACTTTGCAAAGACTGGGTCTGTGCTTCTGCAGCGATGTAGGATGATTTTGAAATTATTTTTAAAGTTGAGGGAGAAAATACGATTGGAGTTTTACGACATACCCAAACTGTCTTTCATAGCACTTTTTCTTCTCCAAATAACATTTCAAAGACACTGAAAGGCCCACTAATATTTTTTGCTGTAATCTTAACTCGCACCTCTTCTTTATATTTGTAAGACTTTAAAACAACTCTGACCATTTTTCACCCAAGTGATCTATTGTGCTCTCACATACACAGACACACAAAAGTTGCTGTGGCATCAGTGAAGTTCTTTTAAAGAATGAAAAAAAAAGTTCTCATTTCTACTCTAAGCTGTCTGAAAGACATTACCACCCTTTTGTAAGTGCAATCAATATTTCTGCTCTCAGCATGCCTTTGTCACCTCTCTTTTGAGTGGTTCTGCAAAATTCATTTTCTACCGAAAACATTTGCTATAATGTCAGTTCCCTATCTGTCGTACACTCCGAGTTGTGTCGAGTAGTGTACGACACTAGGGGTCGCTCTTGAGAGCCCAAACACCTCTGACAGTTTTGAGAAAGGCCAATGAAAATTGGGTGTGCAGATTTGCACAGCTGGCCACGCCCCGGACATCCGGGTATAATAGGGCAGCGTGTGCATCTGCTCACTCGTTCTGTTCTTCGGAGCCGAATGCAGCGTCTCTGCGTGAGATGTAGCAACATTCACCTCTCTCGTCGTTGGATCTGCAGCACAGACAGCGGTCTCTCCCTCTCTAGCACAGCCTGTGTTGTGAGAGTCCCCTGGGTGCGTCGACGGCGATCTTGAAGAGCAATCTTCCTTCTATGGGTGATTTCTCTGATAGAGCTGGCACGGTAGGATTGTGTGTTGGTTAACATATCTTTCCCTCCGTGTCATCCTGGTTGCGGCTTACCTTCCCAAACGATCGACATGACCGTTGTGTTCAGTGTTGAGTTATGCTCACGCTGATGCAGCGCTTGTTGTTGACTCATGTTTTGCTTGCGAGAGCTCGATCATGGACGCGCTTGCTCGTCAGCCGCGTGCTTTACGTGAAGCCGCGGCTCACTCCGACTGCTTCCCGCTCCGGTCCTTCTACTTTCGGGTACGAGGCCGTTGCGATGTGCGTCGGTAACGAGCATTAGGAAGCAGGGAAGGCTCTGCCGGGTGAAAACCCCGCAAACCTCTCGCTCCTCGCGTCCCTCGATCCAAACGATCAACACGACCGTTGTATTCAGTGTTGAGATTCTCACGCCGATGCAGCGCTTGTTGTTGATTCATGTTTTGCCGGCGAAAACATGACCTGGGCGCACGAGCCGTATGCTTACGTTCCCGACTGCTACCCGCTCCGGTCCTTCTACTTCCGGGTACGAGGCCGTAGCGATGTGCGTTGGTGACGAGCATTACAAAGCAAGGAAGGTTTTGCCGGGTGAAAACCCCGCAAACCCCTCGCTTCGTGCGTCCCTCGATTGAGTTTCCGGACAAGTTTGTTAGTCTGTCTCAGTACAGCTGACTTTCTTATTCAGAACTCCTAATTGGGCGGAAATGGTTAGCGGCAGCATCGCTAAGGAAGGGCGTGAACTATTTGAAGCAGAAACTTCAGCTGAGCAAGCCTCTACGGGGGACTGATTCTCAGTTTGAGGTGGATGCAAAAAAATGGCGGCCGTGCCTGAAACGGGAAGCCAAGAAGGGGCTGGTTAATAGACATCTGGGTAACGACCTGTACGCTCGTTTCCAGTGTCTGTTTCCCGGTAGTGCACGAGAAGTTGGTGAAATCGCGGAAAGCCCATTTAAAAAAATGGTCAGAACGTGATAAACCAACTTCTCCTCCTTCACCACTCTCGATGGGGGTCCAGCGAGGGGGTTTCAGAGGTTCCCCCAGGCGGAGGGGGCGATTGCAGTGTACTCCCTGCTAATCGCCGCCGCTTGTGAGATTCCTTCCAGAACTCCCGTTCAGGGCCTGTAAGTTCTTCCGGGCAAGGCTTACATGGCTTCTGGACAGGCTGCGTCCGCCTTACATACCACGGCCATCCTCTGGGTGTTCAGGCCGTGGCGTTGCGAGCTCAGTACGAGGGTGGTTCCAACCTAGAGCTGTGAGTCGTGGCACACGCTCTAGGAAGGGCGATGTCTACTTGTTGGTCCAGGAACGCCACCTGTGGCTGCACCTGTCAGAAATGCGGGAAATTTGAAGTCCGCTTCTTACCCCCCATTTCCCAGGTTGGTCCTTCTGGCAACACCGTGATAGAATTTGCAGCGAAAGTCCTTCACGGTAGGAGCAGACAGAGCCGCGGGTCAGGGCTCCGGCCCTCTACCCCCGACTACTCCTGTCTGTTCGTCGCCACGGACGGTCCCCTATAGAACTCCTGAGGCCCCGCGACAGCCGGGCCTCCGGCCTGACCGCCCAGCGGTCAGAGATCTTGTGGGAAGGTGGCAACACAAGCTTGTCGGTAGGCTTGCTAGAACCCTCGTTAGGCTTCTAGTTTTTCTTCTGACAAGCAATCCAGAGCAGGCGGGCTAGCTGACCCGTCCAGATCCACTCTCGACCCGGGGATGAGAGATGGATTCGGCACAAACTCTGCATAATGGCAAAGACACACCGCGCTCTTGGGGCTTCATCTCCAAACACGGCGTTCTCTGCCTTATTCAGCCACGACATTCCCATTCCAGGTACGTCGGGTATAGTTCCCTGAGACCTGAAGCTTCTCAGAACTACCTGACTTGGCTATGCAACTCAGGTTGCAAGGCATCCGCTAAGGTCTACGGCATTCTCTTATAAATCGACTCAGGGCAAGAATGCTATGGTCCCTTAAGCGGAGATCGCAGCCCCCCTGGGAAGGGTGCGATAGATCCTATCCCCTCAGCCAAAATGAAGGAAAGGGTTTGCCGACCCCTACTTCATTGTACCAAGATGGGTGGTTGACTCATACCAATCTTAAAACAGAGGTTTTTGAATCGGGCCCTTTCTCAAGCTCCCGTTCAAACATTAGCCCTTGAACACACATTCCTTGTGTGTCAGGGCTTAAGATTGGTTGATGGCATTGGACCTGAGCGACACGTACTATCATGTCTTGATCCTCCAAGACTCTGTCTTCGAGATCAGGCTCATCAGTACAAGGTTCCCCCTGCGGCCTATCCCTGCCGCCCTGCGCCTTTACGAAGGTAGCGGGGGCTGCCCTTGCCCCCCTCAGGGAAGTGGGCATCCGCATTCTCAATTATCTTGACGACTGGCTATTCCTAGCTCACTCGTGGGATATGGGTTGCGTACACAGGGACATGGTTCTCAACCATTGGCCCAGTTGGGACCTCGGGTCAACTGGGAAAAGAGCAAACTCTCCCCGGCACAGAGGATCTCTTTTCTCGGCGTAGAGCTGGACTCGGTTAGTATGTCTGCGCGTCTCTCCCCAGAGCGTGCACAGCCAGTTCTGAGGTGTGTGGCAACACTCAGATGCGGGTCAGCGGTCCCCCTAAAACAGGTTCAGAGGCTCCTAGGGCACATGGCATCCTCAGCCGCGGTCACGCCGTTGGGTTTGATGCACATGAGACCGCTGCAGCACTGGCTTCATACTCGAGTCCCCAGGTGGGCGTGGCATCGAGGCACATTTCGAGTGAACATCACACCATCGTGTCGCCAGACACTCAGCCCTTGGACAGACATTATGTTCCTACGGTCAGGAGTTCCCCTGGAACAGGTGTCCAGACGCATCGTTGTCACCACAGATGCTTCCAAGACAGGCTGGGGTGCCACCTGCAACGGGCAGGCAGCTTCCGGGGTCTGGACAGGCCCCCGACTGTTTTGGCACATAAATTGTCTGGAGTTGTTGGCAGTGCTCCTGGCCCTGAGGAGGTTCCGACCTATGATTCAGGGCAAGCACGTGTTGGTCAGGTCCGACAACACTGCGGCTGTGGCCTACATCAACCACCAGGGCGGTGTACGCTCCTTTCGCATGTCACAACTAGCCCGCCACCTGCTGCTCTGGAGTCAACACAGACTCAAGTCTCTACGAGCCACTCACATTCCGGGCGAAGCCAATCGTATGGCCGATTCCCTGTCACGACAGGTTTCGCTCGGAGGCAAGTGGAGACTCCAACCCCAGTCGGTCCAACTGATTTGGGATCGATTCGGCCAGGCACAGGTAGATCTCTTTGCCTCACCGGAATCCACCCACTGCCAGCTGTGGTACGGTCTAACCGAGGCCCCCCTCGGTATAGACGCACTGGCACACAGTTGGCCGAGGGGCCGGCTCAAGTATGCGTTTCCCCCAGTGAGCCTCATCGCACAAACCTTGTGCAAAGTCAGGGAGGACAAGGAACAGATTCTCTTGGTGGCCCCCTTCTGGCCCAACAGAACCTGGTTCTCGGACCTGGTGCTCCTGGCATCAGCCCCTCCCTGGCGCATTCCTCTGAGGAAGGACCTCCTTTCTCAGGGGAAGGGCACAATTTGGCACCCGCGCTCTGATCTTTGGAACCTCCACCTATGGTCCCTGGACGCGACCAGGAGGACTTCAGAGACCTTTCACCTTCAGTGGTAAACACACTTCTACAAGCAAGAGCCCCCTCTACCAGACGGCTGTATGACCTAAGATGGCGCATCTTTGTGAACTGGTGTTCTTCCCACGGGAAGGACCCACGGAGTTGTGGCATCAAATCAGTGTTATCCTTCCTTCAAGAAGGCCTGGACAGGCACCTGTCTGCCTCAACACTCAAGGTTCATGTCGCAGCTATATCAGCTAATCATGACTTGGTGGGGGGCAGATCGGTGGGGAAACACGATTTGATAATCAGGTTTCTTAGAGGAGCCCGGAGGCTGAACCCTCCTCGGTCGCATCTCATCCCCTCTTGGGATCTTGCTGTGGTTCTCCAAGGTCTACAACAAGATCCATTCGAGCCCCTTCAGTCAGTCGAACTCGATGCTCTCTCCTTCAAGACGGCTCTTTTGACTGCGCTCACTTCCATCAAAAGAGTGGGAGACCTCCAAGCCCTCTCCGTGAACAGTTCGTGCCTGGAATTCGGACCAGCGGATTCTCACGTTGTCTTGAGACCCCGGCCTGGATATGTGCCCAAGGTCCCCACCACTCCTTTCAGAGATCAGGTAGTGACCTTGCAAGCTCTCTCTTCCCAGGAAGATGACCCCAACCTGACCTTGTTATGCCCAGTCCGTGCCCTGCGCATCTACATGGAACGAACGCAGCCCTTCAGACGTTCGGAGCAGCTCTTTGTTTGTTATGGAGGACAGCAGAAGGGGAAAGCTGTCTCCAAACAGAGGATCTCCCATTGGCTGGTAAACGCGATCCGTATGGCCTACCTGGCCAGAGGCCTACCCTGCCCTCTGGAGGTAAGAGCCCACTCAACCAGGGGCATCGCTGCCTCAGCAGCCCTGGCGAATGGGGCCTCATTAACAGACATCTGTAGAGCTGCGGGTTGGGCTACACCTAACACATTGCCAGATTTTATAATTTGCGCACGGAACCAGTGTCAGCTAGAGTCTTGATTGCTAACTCTTGACTCAGCACACTGGTTGGTGTAGAGCTTGCATAAAGCGCTTCCCCTAATGGTGATTACGCTTCTGAGTTTCAGTAGGTTTCCTGATGCGAACCCTGGACACCATCTCCATCTTTGGCACTTCTGCACATGGCAGAGTTTAGCGGAGAAACTCGCTATGGAATCCCTTCACAAGGTATGAATACCCTTATTTTGATTGGATTGTGCCCCATATGTAGTGGCTCCTTATGTGGCCCCATATGTGTATTTCCACCTATAACTCTTGTGGTGCGGTGTTTTCCCCTGAGAACAGGTTCTCTAGGATCTGAGTCTGGCTGTCTTCCCGGGTGTGAGACCCACCTCAGGTCCCATGTCTAACTATGTCACTCTAACCCCCCCTGTCGGGCAGGTCGTGAACTCCGTAATGTCTTTCCTTCGGGAGCAGGCATTTTTCCCAACGATCTCAAGACACTCAGCCGCCCTTGAGGGAGGCCCGGCTGCAGGACCCCGCTGTACAGGTCAGTCCTTGGACGTTGGATGGTCACAGAGGAGGTGAGCTGCACTTACGTTAACACGTTGCCCTGTTACTTCTGCACTTGTCTCTCGTGACGCGGTCAGACATGTGGCGTGTTTTTACGGGGACCCCTAGTGTCGTACACTACTCGACACAACTCGGAGTGTACGACAGATAGGGAACGTCTCGGTTACGTATGGTAACCCTCGTTCCCTGATGGAGGGAACGGAGACGTTGTGTCTCCCATGCCACATCTCTGGTCCGCCTCTGAGTGAGCTGAGACGCTCGGCTCCTCAGAATCAGAACGAGTGAGCAGATGCACACGCTGCCCTATTATACCCGGATGTCCGGGGCGTGGCCAGCTGTGCAAATCTGCACACCCAATTTTCATTGGCCTTTCTCAAAACTGTCAGAGGTGTTTGGGCTCTCAAGAGCGACCCCTAGTGTCGTACACTACTCGACACAACGTCTCCGTTCCCTCCATCAGGGAACGAGGGTTACCATACGTAACCGAGACGTTTTGTTAGAAAGCACTTTAAGAGATTTTTCTTTCGCCAACTTCGGTGACAAATATCTGAGGTGCCGTTTATGCCCATTGTGGTGACATGCCAAGGTGAGATTGAAGCCGCAGCTGTGCTGCACCACATAATACTGCAGTAAACAGACAGTGAGCTCCAACTTTGCCTTTCATGGTCCTTCAGATTTGGCTTATTAAAGCAAAAGAGATTTCATTTTTGTTGGCAACATCTTGACTGTAAGGCCACAGAGACACAAGGGAGGACAAATGTGAAGCTAAACTGGCAAGGTGTCATCTTCAGGTCTTACCAGGGTTATGTGGAAACTGATGACAGCTTTTTTTCTTGATTTTTATGTCACATAAATCAAGCCTTTGGAAAAATAAAAAGCAATTTACGGGAAAAAAAAAGATTTTTTTCAGGTTGTTTTATTTTGAATTGCAGTCAAAATTTAAAATTATCTCTGAATGAACTACTTGGCTGTTATTTTACAAATGATGACATTAATTATAAATTACAGTAATTCACATTTTTTATACTGAAAAAAACTACTGTATTTTTATATAGTATGTTTTCTGTTTTCTTTACAAACAAAAGTATGTAAAATTACAAAAATAATCTGCCGGTATCTGTGTATCAAATGACTGGCAGCAACAGCTGCCAAAAAACCCCCCATAAAATTAAAGTAAAATCTCCTTATTGAAACATTGATATTTTACAGGTATTTTCTGAAGGTACAGGTATTTATTTATTTATTTATTTATTTTTTATGATCAGACACCTTCACTGATAAACAAAAGGAAAAAAAAAGGTCAAATGACTGGCAGCACAGGGTGCCAAACATAAACCTTAAAATTAAAGTAAAATCTCTGTATATAAAAAAGCTGACAATTTACAGACATTTTCTAAATTATTACAATCAAACACCTTCACTGTAAAATTAACTAATTAACTAATTAATTAATTAAACGTCATATGACTGGCAGCAACAGAACATGAGACACTAACAGATCTCTCTAGATCTCAGCATCTTATTGCGAACCAGTCTGACTTTATTTCTTTCATAGAAAATGTCTTATTGAGAATTAACAGAATTGTAGATGTTAATGTTTATATAATCTTCAATAAAGATTGAAGTCATCATTGTGGAGATAAGCGTTTGGTTTAGTTGTGCCTCTGACCCTTGTTTTTATAGTAGCAGTTTTTCTCTGGCTGTTGTAACTAAGTTTTAAAACACACTTTTTATAGAAAAAAAAAATGTTAAAGAAAATCTGATCAGGTAAATTTGGTTACTCACTGATAATGATTTAGTCATAGTTATACAGCAGTTTGACTCACTGATTGTATCATGAGTACAGTCTCTGAACATGCTACCTTTTAAGCATTTTTTTTTTTTCTTTGTTCACAGCAGTCTTGGGATGTATGATTGTCAGGGATTGATTTTCTTTATGTTTATTTTTTTTTATCATTATATAGACAGTGTCTTGAATGGAGGCTTTTTTGACTCACACAAATCAGCGCATGAATCTCAACAATGGTGACAATCAAAGCTTGTTTTGTGATGATCAGAGCTCACAAAATCTAGATATTTTGGCAATTGCCACCATTGTTGAGGTTCATATGCAGAATCTTGGTGTCTGTGACTCTACATGGTCAAGGTAGAGTCACAGACTCTCTGTATATATATATATATATATATATATATATATAAAAATAGACTTACACATTTTTAAAATGTCAGTACAGGGCTAGGTTTTATGCAACAAAAGTCTACAACAAAAAAAAAAAAGAAACATTAGACATTCTGACATTAGATTTCTGATGAAGTTAGTGAATTCGGTCACTATACAAGAATGAAACCATCATCAGTATGTAGCCAACTTTAACTGATCAAAAATTTTCTTGCAGATTTGACTATAACAAATATGCTTTTGAAACAAAGTTACAACAGCTGAGGAAAGATTGTATTAAAGTGAAGGGTCAAGAGCCCAACTAAAGCAAATGCTTATCTCCACAACAGTGACTTAATTTAAACGATTAATTTCAATAAAACATCAACATCTAAACCTCTGTTAATTTTCAAGATGTTTTGTCAGGCTGTCAAAGTCGGGCTGGTCTGTAATGAGAGAAGATGCTGAGCTCTAGAGAGATATGTTAGTGTTCAATATTCTTTTTTTTTAAGGGTTTCTGTTGCCTGAGTTTTGTGGGTTATCATTCTGCTGAAGAGTAGAGCATGTGCTTTAGTCCAGGAAAAGACCGAGAAACGTTGATTCTATGCAGTATGTTGCTTTATTTCCAGGCAGTAACTGTGGAGTTGCTGATGCAGTGATAGTTTTGCATGTGTGTTTTTGCTAGCTAATGGGTAACTACAAAAAAAAAAAAGTTTTGCAGAGAGAATGTTTCACAATGATAATAAAGGCAATACTTGTACGGTAACATTAAAAAAACAAACAAAAAAAACAAAACAAAAAAAAG